>CM077252.1:4366499-5047405 GCA_039654775.1 Spinibarbus caldwelli
TGTTGTTTTTGTGAGGAGAGAGACAGACGTGACATGACAGTCTCCCAGCGCTGCGAGGAGGAACAGGGTAAACGCAGGTCCGTCTGAGCCCACAGGAATGCCAGACCGACCACCATGTCTACTCCGCATGATAAACTATCAGCTGTTTGCTTCCTAAGAACCATCATGGAAACCTCTCATATTCTGCATCGAATGATTCATTATGGGATGGACTGATCTATTATAAAGCAGGTTAAGTATTCATGATGCTTCAGATCCTCAGGCCATTTTAATATGGTAATGCTGGGATATATGTGAAATAATAATTATATAGTATCAGAATTGGAAATGACCTCTGTGACCCCAATTCCAGACAGAAAGGGCTATTGCTGAAGGAGATATTCTTCTTAATAATTCAGTCACACCAAACTGAAGTGATTAGCATGCTGCAACCATAAATAACGTAATATTTGACACAACATATAGTTCAGAAACAATGAAATGAATACTTTTATTCATTAAAAACTTATCAACTTACTACACAAATACAAATTCTTGAGCAGCAAATCATGAAGCGAATGATTTCTGAAGGCTCATGTGACACTGAAGACTGGAGTAATGATGCTGAAAATTCAGCTTTGATCACAGAAATAAATTACATTTTAAAATATATTCACATAGAAAAGAGTTATTTTAAATTGTAATAATAATTTAAAATATTTCCGTTTTTACTGTATTTTTGATCAAATAAATGCAGGCTTGGTGAGCATTAGACACTTCTTACAAAAGCATTAAAAAATCTTATTAACTTTTGAACAGTATAGTGTATATTCAAGTTTTGTCTTTGCATAATCCTTACAAGTGAACTAATAAAATAATTTGCTAAACTGAACATTTCATGTCCATATGTTAATTTATTAAATTAATTAATTAATTAATATTATATTAATTAATAATATTAATGTTTAGTTAGATGACCAATATTGCAAAATATAGGCTCAACAACAAACCACCATAAAAAGGAGGAGGCTGAATTCAATGTTCCTGAATTTCTTCTCATATTCATCTCATATTTGGGTTTATTTTGCGATAATGACTCGCTTACTGTACATTATTCCTAATATATTTAACTAAATATCTATTTCACTACAAAAAAAACATAAAAAACTAATACACTAAAAATGAAACAAGGGTCGAAAAACTTCTACATGAGCAAATTGGATTTCAAACATATTGTACATATTGCATTCTCAGCACTGCTAAGGATTCTATAGCTATAACTGGTAGAGAGAAAGTTCACTAAACTTTCTGTCAATACGTTTATAGCAATTACACACCTGGTTTAATGGTAACATAAAAAAACGGAAAGTATCTCTATCGCCCCCTACAGTACAGAAACACAACAGGCCTCATACATGAAAAGTGAGCAGCACACATTTCTGCATGAGTTATTTGTAAAACAGTAAATTGATTGATTGACTGTTCAAATTCAATATAAATTATTAAACTGCATTTGTGAACAATTTACACTGAAAAATGCATAATAATAATAATATGTGACCGTTGTGTGTGAAACTGAGCTAAACTTCATTAAAACAAAGCAAACAGCCTTAAAACCAGTATCCTCAATCGGAAATCACCCCTAAGCCCAGCAAACGATGATAATAAAGGACAAGCAAACGCAACATCCTTCTTCAAACTGAGGCGACACGTGTCACTTTCAATTACGGTCAGGGACTTTACCTTCGCCGTCTGCCGTGTTTGCATTAGCCTTTCTGATGTCATTCACTGAGGAATTCAATAAAGCATCCCCGACTGAGACAAAACACATCAGTGTTCCCACAGAGAAGCTGTATACTGTTCCTGAATTCACAATATTTCAATGACCCAGGAGAGAGGCTTACACTGAACGCTAAAGCTAGCAGCCTAACTGGGATTTTCATTTAAAACCATCGATGCGCCAGCTGCACGGAAATGCACTCCAAATTTGCTCACAGCTATTTGGAATCACGTTCAGAGATAATACATATTCATAACACTGGAAACAATGCCCTGGCTTAGCAAAAAGATGCACAGAAACATGATGTGACTTGGGAATCACATTCTTGTCTGATTGTAAAACATGACAGGGATGAGAAACACTGCACCTCTCATGTGACCGCAAGCGTTTGTTTGCTTTGCATGATTTATATGTTTTGTCTTATCAAGATAGTCAGATAATCCTGTAATAATTACATGGCGCCGTTCAGTGAAGAAACTTTTTCCACCAAATTTTTTTATTAAGCAGCAGATGAAAACTGCTTAGAAAAGCTCAGTTTGCTGTTGTCATTAATGCCTGCTGCATAAATGGTGCAGAAAGAGACTAAATTCTATACTTTGCGTAATCCTAAATCTAAGTATCAACAATAGCAATAGTTAATGGTCAGATTTACTGGTGTAGTTAACTATATAGTATGTGGCACAGGTTTGAGTCCAGCTTGTGATTTTGCCAATAATTTCTTATCACTTTCTACTATATCTATCAATTAAAAAGGTGTAAAAGATGAAAAATTTAAACATTAAATGTACCTGTAATCAGTAGTCACAACATAATACAGCCAAGTCCATGTAGGTACTGCAGGGGATCTGTGTGACAAACAAAAATTTTCTTTAAATATAAAAGTATTTCAAAATGCATTTCTAAATGTTTTTTATTTTTTATAGCTTTATGTATAATGGACCATACAGAAGTTTGTGGTCAATTTTAAATGAATTAAAACTAATAGTTTTATTCAGCAAGGATGCATTAAATTGATCAAAAGTGACAATAAAGATATTTGTTTGAAACACTAAATATTTTTTAAAGTTAAAATAAAAAATAAAAATTTTATTGAAATATTAAAAAAAAAAAAATCTATTTCAAATACATGTTGTTCAAGGTCTCATTCATCAAAGAAGCATGAAAAGACTGTTTTCAACACTGATAAGAATGAAATGTTTCTTGAGCAGCAAATCAGGATATTAGCATGATTTCTGAAGGATCATGTGACACTGAAGACTGGAGTAATGATGCTGAAAATTCAGCTTTGACCACAGGAATAAATTACATTTTAAACATTTTACAATATTACAATAGAAATTCTATATATAGAATATATAGAATTAATATAGTCATTTTAAATTTTAATAATATTTCACAATATTACATTTTTTCTGTATTTTTTGATCAAATGAATGCAGCCTTGGTGAGCAGAAGAGCAACACAAAAATACTAAAAACACACAAAAAAAAATCCCAAACATTTGCACAGTAATGTATATACAATTACTTAAATATGTTTTTTACCCACCCATTTAGAATAATAATGTTTGTTAATATTAGAAGACACTAAATATGAAGAAAAACAAGAATTTTTATATTTTGTTTATATTCTGAGAGTCTGAAAGGTTTGAGAAGATAACTCAGATGTTCCAAAAACCCTGGATTGAACTTGTGAGATTCTTGTTAGGAAGCAACAGCTGCCGAATATGTAAAGGAACCTTCAATATCCGAGATTCTGCTTCAAATCCCTGATAAATACCAGGCATGTTGGCTTACTAGGATCTGATCTTCACTCTTTCCCTCTCTGGTAGAAACAACATGTCGAATAAGCATGGAGTAGAGGATGCTTACCGGCCATACCTCACTTCAATTAGGGCTTAAGAAGAAAAAGAAATATTTATTACAGTCCTGCTAGGCTCAATCTGAAACAACAAAGAGTCAGCCTCAGTATTAGGGACCAGATGAAAGGGATTGGCCGGAGCATACTGGAGATCATTAGTGAAGATCCCCAGCAGACTCCATCTCATCTCCTTCTTCTCCTTCTCTCCAATATACATCAAAGCAGTCTGTCTCTATGAATGCAAACCAGCCAGAACATGTCATGTAAACACTCAGGCAACCGATGATATGTTGGCATGAGATGGGCTGATCTTCTTCCACAATCACGATTGCACACAGAGCACCAGGGGAAGTCACGTGACTTTAGGCTGCATGACTGCACGCTGATTACTGCACAGTGTGGCAGGACAAAGGTGATTTTGTTCTGGTGAGCGATTTTGAGGTCAGAAATTTTTGTGTCTTAAAGGAAAAGTTCACCCAAAAATGAAAACTGGCTAAAAAAAAAAAAAAAAAAAAAATATCCAAGCAAGTGACAAAACATTTAAACTACTTTTCTTACATTATCACAAACATCCTAAATTAAAACTTACCACTGACAGAAAGTCAGCTCTACTGCCTTTTCTTTGGCATGAAAATCTTTTACAAGCAATCCTGCAGTTCATAAAGAACAATGTGCTGTTACTTTAATTCAGCACGTGCAGCGTAAACGAGTGCTGCACTGCTGACGCACTGCTGGACCGCAACCATGTGCAGTATGAACGCTCTAATCCATTAACATGAGCGTGGAAAAAATACGCACCACATACACAATGCAAACGGTGTGTGTGTGAGTGAACCTGCATGGCATTACGTGTGTGCGCTGCGAATGTGCATGAGCGCACGGTCTCCAGGAGAACGCGCGAGCGCTGAATGGTTTAAACACTGGCAAGAATTAAAAAGAATTGCAATTTATAAACTTTAGTGACGATGCAACACTGCCTCGATTGTGCAAGTGATAATTCCTGTCAACTGTGCAGCTCGCTTATAGCGCAGACACAATGAGATTTGAAGCCATTTGCGCATTTTGAGAGAGAGAGAGAGAGAGTGAGTACGCAGTGATTCACTCACGCTGTTTGTGAAATTATGTCTCACAGAAAGTTTTCAAATTACTTTATAAGTTATTTAATGAATAAATATGAATTGTACAGCATTATAATTATTTCATCCGCACCAGACAGAGACTGAGACGGTGCCGCTGCATGTCTTGTCAATCCTCTCACGGCAGGCATCAGCTTGAGATCGGCCTTTTTAGAGACCGCCGATCAAACATCCCAACGCGATTATCAGCCGATAGTGATCGGTAGCCGATCAATCGGAGCACCCCTAGCAAAAACAGTCCAAAACAGCTTTTGGCTTTTCAAGACATTAGTTGATGGACTGGAGTGATGTGGATTACTTGTGGATTATTGTGATGTTTTTAGCAGCTGTTTGGACTCTCATTCTAACGGCATCCATTCACTGCAAAGGATCCATTGCAAGTGATGTAATGCTACATTTCTCCAAATCTGACAAAGAATCTACATCTTGGATGACCTGAGGGTGAAAATAAATCAGCATATTGATTTTTGTGTGAACCATTCCTTAAAAAAGGAACAGCTGACCCAAAAATTAAAACTGTCATATCAAACCAGTATATATTTTTTAAGATTTTTTAAAGATATGGACATTATAAACTGTCCTTATATATACAAAAAAAAAAGAGCTTCTGAAGAGTCCTTCAAAATTAGTCATTTTGTCTTGCACAGAAAGTTAACAGGAAACAGTTTTGAATGACATGAGTGTGAGAAAAAAAATGACAATTTTCAGTTTTGGGTGAATTATTCCTTCAACATAGTGTCATAAAATAAACAAGTGTCCTTGTTTTGCAAATACAGGGCAAATAAAACTGTCCCACAAAAGCAATGATGCATTTGCATATTTGTGCCAAATGCCATCACAATCCCACTGACAATCTGCGGCCTTAATAAAAATAAATCGTGAACACAGCCAGAGTTGAACTAAGGGACAGTCAATGTCCTTCCGTTCAGACCATCCAGAAAACCTCCCAACCACATGCAAAACAATACCTGATTTAGCAGAATCACTCATTCCCTCAAAAGAAAAATACACAATGTGCTGATTTCGGAGGAAAAATCTGTGCAATGGATAAAAATGATAAAACTATGTGAAAGAATCAGGGCCATTCACAGGAAACTGCCTTTTGTGTGCCTCGTGTGTCCCTTGTGACTTACTTCTGATATTCTAATATTAGACATATCATTGCACAGATTTAACGGTTTATTTTTTAAAGCAAATTTTTATGCATAAAAAAAACTAATCTTATTATTTTTCTATTAATTTTACAGTTTAATATGATATTTAAAAAAGAATTTTTCACTTTCTGTGAAGTTTTTTTTTAATGATTTATGTTTTTTTTTAAGTGAAATTAATAAAATAATTTGATCTATGCTAAAAGTTTGGGGTCATAACATCAATGTTTCTGAAAGTAGTCTCTTCTGCTCAGCAAGGCTGCATTTATTTGATCAAACAGGCCTATACAGTAAAACATTAATATTGTGAAATATTACAATTTTAAATAGCTGTTTTCTAGTTGAACTCATTTTAAAATATATTTATTACTGTGAATTTTCAGTCACAGGATCCTTCAGAAATCCTTCTAATATGCTCAAACATTTCTATTTGAAATGTATTTGAAATATTTTGTAACATTATAAAAGTCTTTAATTTCACTTTTGAGCAATCGAATGCCTCCTTGAATAAAAGTATTAATTTCTTTAAAAAAATACTGAATAGTTGAAGTGTGTATGTCATATTTAAGTGAGTGAAATCATAACATTTTGTGATCCAATGGTTCAAACAGAGATAAATTTCTTTTTACCAATAATTTATGTAACTGTTGGTTATGGATGACTCGATACCATCATTTTGGCTTCAGTACGATACCAGAATGTAATACCTCGGTATCGATACTAAATCAACAGACAAATAACCAGCCTCAAAAGATAAGTGAATTGAAAACAATTTTATTAAAATAGTAATAATAATAATAAATATAATTAATAATAATTAATACCTTTGTATCAAACTGTAACAAGAAACCTACAGGGAACGTAGGTTACAATATGATGTTGGAGAAAAAATATATATAACTGAAGTAATACAATGAAAATATATTCAAATCTTATCTTATCTTTTCAATGCACACACATAGTGCAAACAAAATCTCAAAATGTAACAAAAAACCTACCGGGAACATATGTTACATTTGGACTGAGTTTGAAGGGAAAGAAATACAACTGAAGTAGCGCAATTAATGCAACAAATGTTGCTTTATTGTAAAGTGTTATTCTAACAATCAAAGTAATATTCAAAATCACGTTATTATTTCTCTCTCTCTCTCAGATATAAATCTCACTCTCTTGCTCTCTGCTTCATATTAGTGGTCGGCAGCATGGCAGAAACATTCATTTCATATCATTGACACTAAAATTAATATAGCAAAACTCTTGCTTAATTCAAATTCAATTAATATTAGATTGTATGAAATGCAAGTGCATATATTACGTGACCAAAACTTCACTGGTTCTAGCGTGTCACACATGCACATTTGAGCGTTTGTATCATATCTGTATGTGCGTTGATCAGTTGTAAATAAAAGTTCAAATTAAATCTGAATTTATGAATGATGCACTCACCTGTCGATCTCTTAATTTTCTGAAAAGACCAGGATGAGCAAGCGACAAATGCTTAAAAAGGTTTGATGTGTTGCCTCCTGTGGCCATTTATACTATAGCAACGCTTGCATACAGGTGCAGTAAGGTCAGTTCGTTCACGTTTGTCATCTGTTTTGTATGCAAAGTAATGCCATATTTCACTTCTACTGTTCTCTTTATTTATTAATTTCGGGTGCGTTGATAGAGTTTCATCTGTTTGATTCATTGCGTTGTTCTGTTGTCGCATTTACCGGCTGTGCAGCAATTTGGGAAGCACTGCCACCTACAGGTGCACTTCGCAACAGCAGTGTATGAAATACCGAATTGAGCACAATTATGATATCGTATCATTTGAAATATAATATATACCGGTATTTTTCCAGTACCGGTATACCGCGCATCCCTACTGTTGGTACATTTCTACAAGTTTAACATTGTACCTCTATGATGGTCCTCGATGTTTATGGCACTTCAGGTCTAAGGTGGGAAAATGATTTCCTGAAAGCTCAGCAGCACATCATCCTGGCACTTTTCCATTGCAATGACCAAATTAGTGTTAAACAGACTCCTGCGGGGTGGGAGAAGTTCCAGTTATATATCATTCCAGCTACAGCCAATTCACATCAACAACAATGAAATAGGAGTTTCATTTCAATGGGTGCATCTGTCTGCTTTCATAAACAGGGCTCTGAAACACAATCACATCAGGCTGACAATAACATGTGCTGGTGTATTTACTCGTGTATCAGATCTCAGATAAGGCTGGATATGCTAAATACGGAATAGCTACACCATGACATTTCTCCTCAGCATCTGTCCTCCGTCATGCTAAAGTTACGAGGATCATTTATCTCCTGCATAATTAACAGCATTGATGGATGGCCCTGGTTTATATGTCTGGGCTAACAGACCCACTTTCAGTTTCCCCACAATCCTCTACAGGTTCATCGGCCGTAGTGGTGTTATTATGGAGGCAGAGGATGCTGAGTCATTCCTGGTGTCAGAGCCATGAGCTGGAGTCGCCACTCCAAACAATTCATCCTTCATATTTATCAGGATTAGAGATCATCCATGTGAAACCGAGACCCTGCATGTGCAGGCGTGCGTGTCTTTTATCGGCCACGCTGGCTCAGCAGCCGCCCTCTCCTTCCCAGCATCCATTACTGGCAAAAAATAAAGATGCATGGTCAATTATGCAAAGCCAACTTCACATCTGTCCTCTCCTGGACTAGAGTGAGAGGAGATGGATGATTTAAAACATAAATCAAACCAATTACCGATTTAAAACAGATCAGAACCAATTAGGCGTGCATGTGCAGAGAAACCAGCCAATCAGGCGGATTTTCACATGCACTGTACTTTAAAGCCTGCACAGTGAAATATGAGCGCAGGTGTATTGTAATACATATTTCACGTGTTGTGTCGCTGCACAGTCAGACACACAATGAGTAAAAGCATCTAAGTGGGTCATCTTAAGCCCCAAGTATCTGGGACAAACCATCGAGCCATGAGGACTGGTGAGAGTCCAACTCCACACGGTTCACAACGTTCAGAACTACAGCTCACAAATGAGAAAAACATGTTTTCTAAATATGGTTCATGACAACACTAACTAAGAAGAAGGTGAAGCGGGGGAGCTTTGGACTGACCAATATATCAGCCAATAATTGGCCATTTTGTGATTATAGCATTGGCTGATTAATAAAACTGCATCATTTCCAGTTGATGGCACATCTTAAAATATTTAATAACTCAAAAAAAAAAATTGAAAACAAATTAAAATGTAAAAATTATATTAATATTAATTTATTAATATTTATAAAAATATGTTTTATTTTTTATGTTTTAAGACTTAAATCACAAATATTTGAAAAAATATTCATATTTAATGTTGATAATAATAAATTAATATATTCAATATATAATATATTCTATATTCAAGACAATATAAATATATTAAATATATTACGCACTATACATGTATTATACTGCAATTATAGACTATAATTATATTTACAGCATTACAGTATATACAGTATTTATACAGTATATATATATTACACATTATTTGAAGATTTTAAAATATATATATAATATATAAATACAAATAAATACTTTACATAAATATTAAATAATATTAAATAAACTACTGAAAGTCCAAATAGTGATAAAAGAAAAAAAAGGCGACTTCTTGTTGCAATCCTCAAAATAATATTCAAACACAATTTAATCTTGACTTTTTTTTTCTTTTTCTTTTTTTTTTTTTTTTTTTAAAGTTCATAGTCATATCAAACTATACATACATCAGTTACTGACAAACTCTTATTGAGCGGCTGAGCTTAAGCGGTCAACAATATTTCCTATGAAATTTCTGCTTGTTTTTATGTGGTTTTGCTGCTACACAAAGGAAGGACACAGATTGTAAACAACTGTAGAGACAGACAGCCTTGAGCTAATTAAACAACCATCTTTCAGGGCTGGGTTTTGTGCACTGCATGACATGTCTTAGTAATAGCACTGATATTCTTTCACAAATCCTGGGAATCTCGTAATACCACGTACACAGAAAATATTCAAAACAAATAATCCGAGACACGGCCATATGTCCAAACATGGGAAACCCAACATGTCTCGAACACAAATAATCTGATTACTCAACGTATATTTAGTTAAAACAGCCCAACATGATCAAACAAGCTAATAAGTTGCTGCAAAGCAGAGACATGATATGTACTCATGTTGTATGAGGAGGAAGAAGTAATCTGTTGTTCTCCACAGAAGATGCAAATAACACTCACAAGACAATTCTGGCCATAAGCCCGTGATTAAGGCAATGGAGATGAGTTACGCACAAAGAGGGCCATTTAAAGAAACAAGAAACATTCTTAAGCAGTTTGTTTATCTCACTCAAGTGGGCATGTTGTCTGGACTCCCTCCATTCAAAGCTGCAAGTATATCAAATCAATTTAAGCCTGGACTCAAGCCAGTGTTTAACCTCAGAAATTATCGCTTCATTCCCTGAGCAAACACAACTGCACTACTGCACAAATGAGCCACTGGCAACAATGACTGGTGAAGATAAAGTTAAATCAAAACTAGATTTTTCACAATTTCTCAAGCAAATGTGTGTCTGTGGATCCTCTGCAGTGAAGGGGTGCTGTCAGAATGAGGGTCCAAACAGCTGATAAAAACATCACAATAATCCACAAGTAATCCACACCACTCCAGTCCATCAGTTAACATCTGGAGAAGCCAAAAGCTGCATGTTTGTAAGAAACAAATCCATCAAGGCGTTTTAACTTTAAACTGTTGCTTCTGGCCAAAATACCATAATCCATAATAACACTTTCTCCAGTGAAAAAGTTCACCCCCTGTTGTCCTCTCACATCAACTGTTGGATTGTTTGCACTGTTTGTGTTGGCTTGTAAACAGTGCTTGATCTGGGCATATTTCACTCCTGATTCAGACGAGATGACTTCACTGGAGAAAGCAATATTATGGATAGATGGTGCATATTTTAGCTGAAGGCAAAGGTTTTAACTTAAGAATGTCTTGATGGATTTGTTTCTTACAAAACAACTTTTCACTTCACAAGATGATAATTGATGGACTGGAATCGTGTGGATTATTGTGATATATGTTTTTATCAGCTGTTTGGACTCATTCTGATGGCATCCATTCACTGCAGAGGATCCATTGCTGAGCAAGTCATCTAATGCTAAATTTCTCCAAATCTGTTTCCATTAAAGGGGTCATCGGATGCAAAATTAACTTTACAAGTTGTTTGAACATAAATGTGTGTTGGAAGTGTGTGTACACATCCATCCTATAATGATAAAAATCCACCCAGTGTTTTTTTTTTTTTTTTTAATTCCCTTTCTCAAATCAGGCTGTTCTGAGATTCCGCCATTGAGTCGATCCGGTGCAGGGGAAGACAAGATGTCTCTGATTAAGCGATTGAGGCATTCTGTTGTTGGATGTAATAATGAATATAGCAGTCGTCTAGGGCTGGGCGATATATCGAATGCAACTGTCACGCGCATCTCGTCAGTAAAGCCGGTTCCATGATTAGCGGTAAATCTCCATCACCTGCTTTCAAATGGAGCGACATTTAATACACAGAGCTGTAGTTCACTGATAAGCTATGCAATATCTCGTTCATTATCAAAGGCGATTCATCTGCGATAATAATAACCATTCTAGCCTTAGCAAACATCACAAACTAAGACAACTTAGTACCCATATAGAGATGAATAATTCAAGATTTCGTTAAATTTAACCAATCATAGACTAAACATCTAAAAAGGATCAACGATAGGCCAACTCTTAATTCAGCATTGTAAATAGTTCAAAGACAAAAGTACAATTAAACTCAAAATAATTAACGTTACACCCTCAGAATTTTTTTGCTGACGGGAAGTCAAACAAACACAAAACCAACTGTCTCAGCAAAAACAGCGCTCCATTTATTCTGGGCCTTTTCTGGAGTGAATGAACAATTCTGTGGACGTGGGTATGATATGAATAATTCACGTCGGGAAGATTTAAAATATGCATATTTGGATGCCTTTACACTTGGCATGTTTCATCACAGCACAAAACAAACGTCAAGATCTGTACAAACACCCCTGCTATTAATACACAAATCACACAAAAGGCCCACACAAACATTATGATAAAGAAGATCCACGACAGCTGGAATAACAAGGGTGACGGGCAAGTAGAAGACTGCATTATAAAACACAGGTCAAAAACTTAAATGGCCATTTTGCATTTAAAATAAAATATGCATGAGTTCTAAATGAGTAGCGATTATACAGCTGATTATTTTAGCATATGGCTGATTGGTGCATATCAATGTATTCCAACGCCTCTCATCTCTCTTTTTCAGTCTTCTCAGAGCATCAGAGATCATATCTGCTGTCTGATAAAGGAGCAGAGCAGAGCCTGTTTAACTGAGGATTGAACCTGAGAGAGAGAGTGGTTTTCTCTCTCAGCCCTGGAGACACATCAAGGTACAACTGAAAGATCTTTAACTAAACACTCTCTGTTCTCCCCCGACTTCATATACCATTTAAATGCTCTTCTGTGTCCTGCTTGGAACTTTGTCTCCATTTTAATGGAGCGTTATACTATCTTATTGGCACCAATAGTCTCTGTGATCTACTTAAGCTTACAATACTTTTGGGAAATGCTTGAACACATTGGTCAATAGATTTTATAACTGACGGGTTCCAGAAATAATAATTCCATTCATGTTCTCCATGGAAAACAGATTTTTAATGATAACTGATAAACCATTAAATACAGACCTACTATGAGCTTTAAGGCTGTTAAATGATGGTATTCTTTTGTTGAAGCCATCCGTTAACATTATTTCAACTTATTTTTAAAATATCATGTTTAAAAGCTGAATTTCTGGTGGAAAACTACATTACCCATAATGCTGTACAGAAAATCTCATCAATCAGAGGCCCATGAAACACCGCAAATGACCCAAACAAAGTCTGTCTCTCTACACTCTCAAAAGACTTAAATATTCATATATATGTATATTTTGCAGTAAACTTAAAATATATTGTTTCTACAGATATACACACAAATTTGTAGTTTCATCTTTATGAATATAAAAGTAGTTTTATAAATAGATAGTTTTATATTTCTCCAGAATTTTTAATTTGCTTATGTCATTCACAATGCTTCCCAGCTAACAAAAATACATTCTAAGAATGTTTTCATATAAATGTTATTTCTAAATGTTCTAATGTTCTAAATGTTTTAAATGTTTTGAAACATTTTTTCTTGCAAACGTTAATGGAACATTAAATTTTATAATTTTGCAAACATTATGGGAACATTACTTTTAAAAAAAAACAAAACAAAACAAAACAGGTAGTAAAATTAAAAAAAAAAACATTAGACGAACACAGTCTTGTACCTTGAACTTTTTATCAGATTTTCAAATACTTTTTTGCTTCAAGTCAAAGTTTGTAATGTTGTGATTCACCTTGTAGCTGGTTGGTTTGGTTTATGGTTTATAATCCTAGAAAGAAAATCTGTATTGGAAAAATGAATGGAAAAAAGTACTTCCAGAGGAGTGGGTGGGCACTAATGCACCCTACGGGAATTATCACTGCCCAAGCGACCAAGAACATTATTGGAAAATTTCGTTAATCTCAAAATAGCCAAAGATTGTCAGATTTTATTATCATGGCCATATCAGTGAAATATAGCTTAATGCAAACATTACTATTTTAATCAAATAAAACAGATGTAAATCTGCCACAGTCTCCCAATGAAGCAGGGATTTGAGCCATATCTTAATATTATAGACTTTGGGTTGGTCTTTTGACTTGGAGCAGCAAGCAACCACCTAACAACTACCCAGAACATCATAGCAACCCAACAGCAATGCCCTAACAACGGCCCACAACTCATCATGACATTGAAGCCTGAAATACATTACTAAAATAATGTTATGCATTGTTTATGCATTTAATCAGTTAAGGGAAATGCACCAAAACATCCATTTTTAATCAGGAAGGATCTAATGCATGTCACCATGTGGCACATATTCTGAGCATCAATGCACCAGATGCTAGACAGCAGGGGTCAGACCATCACACACATCAAGAGAAGCCAATCTCGCCACATTTATTCAAGAGGAAAACCTACAATGACACGAGCAATGATGGATTGTCACAGCCGTGTTTTAAAATCAGCAGTACAGCGAGCTCTGGGCCGTAAGGACAGGGTCACCGGGGAACTCGTGCCCTTGGCATTGACTGAGCATCCTGCAGATGAATTCATAACACACGTACGGACGCGCTCAAACATCTGATGCATCTCGAACGCATCTGTTTGACTTTAACTGCTGAAAATAAAATATAACTCATAATCACCAGAGATATGACAGAACTCAGAACGTTACCTCAATGTTACCATATGGTTCACGTTTGGTTATTTTTGGGAACCAACTCTTAATGTAATAGGAACAATTTTTTATGTTTTTAATAACCATAAACTAACGTTCCCAGAACGTTGAAGGAAGGTTTTTGTGTGATAATAACCTTATGAGAACTTACACAGGACGTTCTGTAAATGTTATTTTTAGGCGTTATTTTTCAGAACCAAAAACTAATGTTGTCTGAATGTTGAAGGAAGGTTTTTGTTTGACAACCTAATAAAAACTTATACAGAGCATTCAGTAAAGGTTACTTTAAGGTTTATTTGATTCAAACCCATACACTAATGTTTCCAGAACATAACGTTAACTGTTCTCGCGAAAAATCGTAAACCAATGTGTACAGTATTCATATTGGGATTTCTTTCATAATCTGGAATCATAATGGTGAAAAAAAACGAATCCGTAAATAATCAGATAAGATGCTACTGGATAAAGTTAAAGTTTTCAGATTTTTAATTTGTTATATTTTACATGGGCATCTAGTAAACTATGTCCTAAAACATCTAGGCTATTTATTGTAGTGTGTTGTAAATTCCCATTATGCTTTCTAATTCTGACAGAATTTCCGTTAGACATTTCTGATCAGGGCGGGAACCAAAAACGGTTAACGCTAGCTGAGAACCACTAACCTGAACGCAGCCGTTATTTGTTTTGGAAAAACCCGCAGTCTAGATAAACAAACACAATTACTGCGAGTCAATTAACATTTCGCGCCCAGCACGTGCGGTCTCCAGTGATGCCGCAGTCACGCGCTTCAGCATTTGTGCCGCCTCATCGCAGTTCCACACAAAATAATGCCATTCATCTGTAAATGTGTATTATTATGTGAACATACCTGTCATTATTCGGCGCGGTGACTGTGAGACATCATGGCATCCAGCGCGTCTCTGCTGTCAGACGCGGCGCTCCGCGCGCGCACTCGCGCTTCCAGTGTTTAGCTCGCGGCTGAAGGGAGGAGCGCGCGCTGTAACCGTGGTGCGCGCGCACACACTTGTTGGAACTATGCTGATTCATTGAGTAAAAATTATTTTTTAAACAGTGCTAAAAATTTAAATTATTACTAGATTTATTATAACTATTTTTAAAATTATCACTAGAATAACAATTTTTACTCAATGCATGTGCATTTTTAAATTTTTATTAAGTTTACTTTTATACTTAAAAATCAAAATTTAGATTTCTGTGGTGCACGCACACACTGGTTGGCACCATGCTGATCCAATTAGTAAATATAACTTTTTAAAACAGTACTAGAATTTAAATTATTAGTAGAGATATTATAACTATTTTTAAAATTATTACTAGAATTACATTTTTTTTTACTAAATGCATGAGCCTTTTTTACTTAATGGTGGTTATTATTACACCACATACACATAATCATCACAAAATAATGAAATAGTAATGAAATAGTATATAATAATAAATTATTACATAAATTACAAGACATTATTATTATATTATTACTTTTCTTTTTTTAATTAGTACTAGAATTATAGTACTAGAATTATTCCTCTTTTTAAATTAATTCTAGAATAATAATCTTAATCAGGTGATGTGCATGTTTACATTTTTATTATTTAATAATAATTTTATTTTGATTATTACACTACATGCACGTCATCACAAAATAATGAAATAGTAATAAAACAGTATCTAATAAAAAGTTATAATATAAATACACAAACCATTATTAATAGTAATATATTAGTAATAGTATAGTATGATCATATAGTAATACATTAGTAATATATTACTACATATAATCTTAAATTTATTGTGTGTTGTTTTTGCAAAAAAATCTGGCTCTATGTGCATTAACAGCACTACAGAGAAATACCTATTCATAACACACATCTACAAGACTGATGAATATTAAATGTATGCCATGGATTGTTCACTCATGGACTGTGCTGGAACCTTCTGGAACAATTCAACTGTACCTGTACTACATTTTAGATTTAGAATAACCTGCCTTAAACGTTTGAATTAACATTCAAACTAAAAGTTTAAATGTAGTAATATTTAATTTTAACTGACACATGTTGAAAACAGTGTTATTTTAGTATAATTATAGCCTAAATTTATAATTTAGTTCAAGTATACTTTTAATTTAGTTCAAGTTGTAGTAAGTTTGTTGGTGTTGTTTTTTTATATTTATATAGTTTTTATTCATTTTTGTTTGAGTTTTATTTTTAGCGATTCAACTTAAACTAAACTAAAATAAAAAAAAAATAAAAAAATGTTGCCTTGGCAACTAGCTGAAATTAAAAGAAAAAGGTTTTAATATTTTAAATTTTAGTTAACATTTATTTTGTTTCAAGTAACGATTTTTTATTGTTTTAGTTTTAGTTAACTATAATAACCCTGGTTCAGAAATACATTTTTCATCATTTTACCAGACTGACAGGGTTCAGGCCTGAGTCTTGACAAACGGCGCTCTCTACTGAGACAAGCGCAATACTGCATTCTCTACACTTCAAGTCCTTACAAAAGAAAACTAACAAGTCAGTTTAAGTAGCCACAACATTTACTGGTGTTTGTTTTAGCATGTTAATATAAACCATTAAGACAGAAAAAGAAAACAAGAATGACTGGTAAAAAATAGCTTTGTAAAATTAACCAGCTGAAGATGATGCTCTACCGCTGACATTTCGCTTTTCTTCCTTCCTGAAAGCCTACAGAAGCTTTAAAGTAAATACTACTTCCAAATATACAAAACGGAAGATGGGCTGAACAGTTTCCACAGGTTTTCTCTTCATAGTAGAACAATTGTGAAATGTGCAAACATGGACTATTTACATTGAACATGTTACACTAGACCTCTAATATTAGTCTATGGTAGTGAGAGTAACGTCCGAAAATGACAGGCCTTGAAGCTTTCGCATGGAGCGAGACGGGAATTTCATAATATATGAACCCTGGTTCTGTCTCACCCGTTCAAACAAACATGACGACATGTAGAAAGGTGAGCACCATCACTCATATTCGGAGATGTGGACTTTTAGAAACAGTGTCTATTAATTTCATATGGACTCCGTATATAATACGTAGAATATGTTGTACGTATTCCCGTTTCACAAGGACGCAGAGTCCTGTTTTGCGCAGTCCAGTCACAGCTGAAGTCAAGAGTGCCTAAAAAAAACACGCAACTCAGTTCCCAAAGCGACTTCGTCCGCGAGGGCCGCCCCTTCCCCATCCACCCCGATGAAACGGTGGCTCGTTTCCAAATCTGTCTGGGCCCCTTTCTGGACCTTGTTCCCGCCAGTGTGGTTCCTCTCCTCTAGGACCCACTGGGAGCCTGTGAGGGGGGAAACTGTGTCTTGGAGGACCCATCATGCGCATCCGGAATCGGCCCACAGGGGGTTCACCGAACATGGGGTTGGGGCCCCTAGGGGGCATCATTTGAGGGGGCATATTTGGAGGGGGCAGGATGGGATGGGGCCCATTATTAGCGAAAGTGGGCATGAAGGGTGGGCGGAGTCCCACAGGGGGGTGTGGCGGCAGGGGCCCCGGTCTGGGCCCCAGAATCCCCCCGAGAGGAGGCGGACTGAGCGCTTGAGCTCCTGTCAGGTCCATGTGACTCTTGGGAGCCTCGTGGGATTCATCTGAAGGTTCTTCGATTGGGGTTTCTGATGTTACAAAAGACAAACACATCACTAGCTTTAGTCAACACGTTTAGCTACAAACAGACTGTTTCATATCAGAACAGAGTTTGATTTCACTGATAAATTGTACAACATTAGCTGTATTGAGTACATTTTGAAAGATTTTAAAAAACATTATGGTTTCTTCGGAGTTACATGCACTGATAAATCATTTACAAAAAGACTTTTTGAATCATGAATTATTTACAATGGGACCAGGAACATTTATTAATTTTTTTTAGCCAATTTTGATTTCATGTTGAATTTAATTGTACATTGAGTTGCAGTTGATTGATACCTTTGACGGAAGGAGGAGGACCTGCGGGGTTCAGAGAGGCCAACGGGACGGCAGGAGCAAATCCTGTTTAAAACAACATGATAAGGGGAATGTGTGTTATTATTTCATGCTAGGTCTATCTATTCATCTAAATGCAGGGTCTGTATGATTTATTTTATTTTATTTTTTTACTGTCTACTGCTCACCAAGACTACATTTATTTGATCAAAAATACTGTCAAATTATGAAATATTATTACAATTTAAACTAAGGGTTTTCTAATTGAATATATTGTAAAATGTAATTTATTTCTGTGGTGCAATTCTGAATTTTCAACATCATTACTCCAGTCTGTCAGAAATCATTCTAATATGCTGATTCGCTCAATAAACATTTCTGATTATTATCAATGTTGAAAAGAGTTGTGCTGCTCAATATATTTGTGGAAACCGAGATCAATTTTTTTTAGGATTCTTTGATGAATAGAAAGTTTAGAACAGCATCTATTTGAAACAGAATGATTTGTAACATTATGTCCTTACTGCCGCTGTTGACCAATTTAACGCATCCTTCTTGATTAACAGAATTACTTTCTTTCAGAAAAGGAAGTACCTGCAGGCATCTGTGAGGGGTTAAATCTAGGAGGAAGGAAGGATGGAGGGGAGGCTCCTGTGATCATGGCTGGAGGTGGTAAACTCATGTTAGGAGGGGGTCCTGGGACGACATTCATCATAGCAACAGGTTGAATTGAGGGGCTCTATAACGAAGTGAAGAAAAAGATGAGGAACAGCTGTGTGAAAGGACATTTCCAGCATCAAAGAGACTTGAGAAATCATACAGATATGTTTATAAGGACATGAGGAGGCAAAGAGTGTTCTGCTGTATTCTTTATTGCACACAAAACAAATAAACACTTTGGATACAACCTTTTAAACTGTACCTGAAAGTTTTAAAATCAAAAGTGGGGACCAATCTCGGAAGAAGTTGTAAAGATTAATGTCACACGTGCCGGGTAATACTATTTTGATTTTTCATTTGAAAAACACTTTTAAAATTGATTTGATGCCATCTGAAGCTATATATTCAAAACTAAAGATCCTACATGTACAGCTACTGTACAACATTCAGAGCTCAAAACGCTCGTTTCTTCTTCCATCCCCTTTTTTTACACCCAGTGTGAATAAAAAAATAACTACTGTTTAATATTATATGACACAGCAAGACCCTGACCCTGGCATCACATGCACTTTTGAAATGTCAGCACCAACTTTGAAAAGACTTTGGAAGCTAGTATAAAATGCTGTGGAGAACATCCTCATCGCAAGGTGAAGGCATGTGTTTGGCGAACTTGTTTTCACCCAAGTCATCCCAGTGCATGATGATTTAGAAATAACTGAGATTGCATTTTGTCCATGAGCGAGTATGAATCTGTGGCAACAGATCTCCATGATGGTGGAAAATTGTGGATGACGTTAAATATACAAATGTAGAAGGAAGCACCATCATGTTTAGCCAGCTCTTCTGAAAAATCATCTACATCAGTCAAGCTATTTAAAGGAACAGTTCACCCACAAGTAATCCACATGACTCCTATCCACCAATTAATGTCTCATCAAATGAAAAGCTGCGTGTTTGTCATAAATCCATCAATTAGACATTATTGCTTTCAGCTAAAATTTGAGTCCTCTATCCATAATATTGCTTTCTCTAATGGAAAAGTGGTCTTGTTTGAATTGTCTGAGAGCAATCTGCAAAGATCAAGCACTATTTACAAATGAAAACCATTCAAAACAGATCTAAACAAATATGTTGGTGGATTTTGATGTGAAAGGACAACTGGGGCTGAACTTTTTCACTGGAGGAAGCATTATTATGGATAATGATCTCGTTAATCTCCTTGATGGATTTGTTTCTTACAAACATGCAGCTTTTGGCTTCTCCAGATGTTAACTGATGGACTGGAGTGGTGTGGATTACTTATGGATTATTGTGATGTTTTTATCAGCTGTTTGGACTCTCATTCTGACGGCACCCATTCACTGCAGAGGATCCATTGGTGAGCAAGTGATGGAATGTTACATTTCTCCAAATCTGAGGAAGAAACAAACTCTTCTACATCTTTTATGGCCTGAGGGTGAGTATATTTTCAGCAAATTTTCTTTTTTGGGTGAACTATTCTTTTAAATCACACAGCCAGACTTTTGACTTCCAGCATAAAGTCTGGTCCACTTTTTCCTAGGCCACCCACTGAATACTTCATACAAATTTTGCCCTGATTTACAGTCTGGACAAGTTGACACTTTTGCTGAAAATCAAAGCTAGTCTACTGATTGGAGATGACTCATTTCACCGAAAATCATGTAGTGTAGTATGGACACAGACTCTGCAATTGTTTTTTTGTTTTGCTGCAGACTGCAAATCTGTCCAGCGGGAGGATATCAAACATGTTTTGAGAACACATTGTTTTCAGTTGCCATGTGTCTCCTAGAGCGTGTTTCTAGCGAGTGTGTTGTGTTTGGAAAACCATCAAAGTCTGGCAGTGATCCTCAAGCATTTAATATATGATTACCAGTTTTAATCTGTAACCATTTTTAAAGTCAGCAAGGGTGTGATGCCTATTGTTGTAAAATCCGTTCAGATTCGAACATTTGTGTAGTGTATTCCAGCGTTAAGACAGTGAATGGTCTGTGCAGTATTCAAGGCACCTGGCCTGTTCATCTGGTTTTTACGTGCAGTTTTTTTTTTTTTTTTTGGTGCTGGGGTTATCTGAAATATTACCACCTAGTATTAAATATAAAGTATTAAAAAAAATGTTTAAAAATAACAGCACAGCGACTGCATTAATGTAATAATTCCTGTCTGTCCATCCAAATACAATTATAAACACTGTTACTTCACAGACTAACGCAAATAATATACATTTACATCTCATTATATATATGTGTGTGTGTGTGTTTGTGTGTATTATGATATACAAAAAAATATATTATTGTTAATATATTATTAAATTAAATATATTAAACACTTTTTTGACTGCCTCAAGGCTAAGATTGCCAAGGAGAGAATTTAGAGGGAACTTTTTAGGTTTTGGTCCAGTAGTACTTATATATTCACTTATTAGCAATTATTTTTTTAATTTTTAATTGTTTCAAAGTTTGGTCACAGATGAATGGACTGAATCCCAGATATCCATTGATCCTAGAGGCACAATCCTCACAAACACATCTATTGTGCATGCAGAAAGACGGCAGAACGATGACATCTAGTGGCATGTTTTGCATTTTGTGGCTGCTTGTACTGGTCAGAAAATCATACAAATACAAGCAGTTTCAAGATTCCCACCTTTAATAGACTCACTGAAGAAGAGGTTAAAGCAATAGTTTCTAACTAACAGTACTTAGCAGTAGACTTTCCTTTTGGGGATTTACATCATGTTCAGTTATTTATATACAGTTTTTAGAATTATTCATATTCAGATTACATTAAACACTACTAATTCACTAATTGCAATAAATTGTAACAAATGACTGTTTACATGTGCATATTTTAAATGTCATTTTAAAATACAGTTATTTTAACATTTTATAACATTTAAGGTTCAGTTCGCAAACATGAGTTGAGCCTCAGGAACATGTATATTAATTTAGGTTTGTTCAGTTATTAAAAATAATATTGTTTTTTCATAATACATTAGCTAAAGTTAATTTATATAACTTGAAAATGGTTAAAGATATGACCATTAAAGTTAAATTCGTATAGTATGTGTAACAATGAACATTAACTTAATAAATTTTGAAGTTTTGTTCGTAATTTGTTAGATTATAATACCTAATGCAATAACTAATGAACAGAGCTTAATTGTGAAGTGTTCCCAAAAATATTTAACATAGTTCAATTAATGTTATACATTGCTTTAGAATTTAAAACACATCAAAATTATTTTAGTGCTATTATTCTTTAAAATATAAGAGAGATATTTTGTCATCTAAATACTGAAATATAATACACAACTTTTGTACAGATTTTGTACAGATGGATGAGTCAACGCTAGTTGCTGAAAGTCAGAGCGAGTTTGCAGATGTTGAGAAGTCAGAGTTGACCGAAAATCTCAGTGTGATGAGCACAGACTCTGAATTCAATCAGTCTTCGGAGATCAAACGTCTGATATTTTGAGCCAATTTTAGAACACATTGTTTTCATTTTTCATGCAAAGGAACATTAAATAAAAGAAGAAAAACCTAAATAACAACTCTTTATGTTTAGTGTCCATATTCTTGCTTGCTTATCAAAAAGGACAAAAGTTATATACACACTACTAATGTTTAATAATAATAATAATAATAATAATAATAATAGGTCTGTACAGTATTAAGAGTTTGAGACTGATCCCGATGATAGTAATTCTCACAAAAACTCTTGAGTGTTTCACAGGAGAATCCGTATATCCTCCACACTTACAGCAGCGCTCACACAGCGCCTTCCTGATGCTGGCTTGAGATCTGTGTAACTCTCCAGGTCCTGGATCAGACCTTCTTGAGACTGAACCTTCAACCTTTGAGTTAATGAACTGGATCCTGAACCATCAGGCTGTGTTTGCATCCATGGTTTAAAAAAAAAAAAAAAAAATTCCACAGTACACAGGAATGAACTGAAAATGGCACTTCTCTATGAATTTGTGCTCAAGTTCATTAAATACGAATTTTAGAATATGATGTCAGTTGCTATTGGATGAAATTTAATTCATTAGCTCTTGCTAATGCACTAGTGAATGTATCAAAATGTGCATTGAAACAATATTCCTTAAAAGTAATTATAGTGTTGTTAAAGGGGACATCGGATGCCCATTTTTCACAAGTTGGTATGATTCTTTAGGGTCTTCATGAAATGCCTGCGACATACTTTGGTTAAAATTCCTGAATGGTCATGTAAAACAACACCCTTTTTATCTTCTCAAGAACAGCTTTGTTCACAGCGAGCCGTTTCGGTGCATGTCTCTTTAAATGATAATGAGCTACTTCTCACCCCGCCCCTCTCTTCTGTTTTTGTGTATTCGGTGGCATGTTACCATCAAAAACAAAACTAATCCATTGCGTCCTCAGTGGCTCAAAAGTCCCTTTCAAGGAAAGTCTGTTTACTCGGCGGCCATATTTGCAACGCCTCCAGGCAGCTCAAACAAGACCAAGCCCTATCTAGATGAATGGGGGAATCCTGAAATCTCAAAAACTGCCCCTATGAACTCACAATTAAGTTACATATTTCAAATCAGCACCAAATCTGAAATTAACTGCCCCATGAATATTGTTTCTTATGCTTAGTGTTAAAAAAGCTTATTTTTCAGGCTAGATTATGCACAGCCAATGCACATGCACAGTTTTAACGCGCTTATGAGCATTGGCTGGTTAAGCCTCAGGTTTCTATGGGAACCGGAGCTTATAACAGCCGCTGAAGTGTTGACTTTACTCAGTGGATCAATCAGCGATTGGCTCTTTGATTTAGAAGGCGGGACTATTCTGCCATATTGCGCATTGCAGTTTCTCCAATTCATAATTATAGGAGTGAACCGTCTTTGTATTTCTATAGTCTTTGGTGGCTGTCATGTCGGGAGAATACGAAGACTCTTATGTTCACTTTTATATCCAACTGCAAAACACCTGCATTGTTTGAGACGTTGTTGCTACAGCAGCTCAAGAGTGGAGAAAATACCAGACGGCATACTGACGGCAGAAATATGCTAATACAGTACAGCCCATCAGCGTTCCTGGACGGAGCTTGAGCAATATGATGTCATACTGCTCAGAAAATCAAAACGGCATGATAATTGAGACTGGGATTTTTGGGGATTAAAAAAAAATGTGTGACCGGATTTTTATCATTGTAGGGTAGTTGTGTCCACACACTGCTAAGACATATTTAAATGCAAACACCATGTAAAAGTGAATTTTGCATCTGATGTCTCAAACTATCTTTGAAGTTTGATACATAACTGCATTTCTTATATTACATTATAACGATTTAAAAATATTAACATTACCTGTTAAATTATAATTATATATATATATATATATATATATATATATATATATACACCCCCTGACAAAAGTCTTGTCGCCTATTCAAGTTGTAGGAACAGCAAATAATAACTTGACTTTTAGTTGATCATTTGGAATCAGAAGTGGCTTGTATGAAAGGCAAAGGTCTCTAGATTACACTTATTTTACCAAAATAAAATCTTATCATGCCTTTATTTTTAATTATTTAATTAGGACAGAAAGGTCAGACTTTGCTTAGACAAAAGTCTTGTCACTTAACAGAAATAATGTACAGTACAGAACAAAGTCATGGTGCAGTGGAATAAGAATTAATATTGTGTATGACTCCCATGAGCTTGGAGGACTGCATCCATACGTCTCGGCAATGACTCAAATAACTTATTAATAAAGTCATCTGGAATGGCAAAGAAAGCATTCTTGCAGGACTCCCAGAGTTCATCAAGATTCTTTGGTTTCATCTTCAGTGCCTCCTCCTTCATCTTACCCTAGACATGCTCAATAATGTTCATGTCTGGTGACCGGGCTGGCCAATCCTGGAGCACCTTGACCTTCTTTGCTTTCAGGAACTTTGATGTGGAGGCTGAAGTATGAGAAGGAGCGCCATCCTGCTGAAGAATTTGCCCTCTCCTGTGGTTTGGAATGTAATGGGCAGCAAGAATGTCTTGATACCTCAGGCTGTTGATGTTGCCAACCACTGTGCAGATCTCTCGCACGCCCCCATACTGAACGTAACCCCAAACCATGATTTTTCTTCCACCGAACTTGACTCTTTTCTGTGTGAATCTTGGGTCCATGCGGGTTCCAATAGGTCTTCTGCAGTATTTGCGACGATTGGGATGCAGTTCAATAGATGATTCCACAGTCCATCCTTCCTGCAAGCTGTGGGCCTTGGCAAATGCATTTTTTAGTTGTCTTCTGTTTAATGCTGGTTTCTGAGCACTAATTCGGCCATTGAGACCACTGCGTGAGAGAATTCGACAAACTGTTCTTGTAGATACAGGGGTTTCTGGTGACCAGTTGTTATGTAGCTCCGCTGCAGTTGAAAAAGGGCTGGCCCTGGACTGTCGAACCTACAAACAGTCCTCTCGAACAGTTGTCTTACGGGGTCTGCCTGACCTGGGCCTGTCATGAACTTCACCAGTTTCTTCAAATCTTTTTCTTATCCTCTCCACTTGACGTTTAGATACATTAAAGATGTCTGCCACCTCAGCAGGAGACTTGGTCTTCAGGCTCTTGATGATCAGCACTTTGGTCTGTGGTTGAATCTTTGGCATGCTGTCAGAGGTCAGGATGCATTTCAAATGAAGGTTGGGTGTGCTGGGGTTCTTCTTCTACACACATGGGAATGTATTAATTACAGTATTTGTCACAGGTGATGCTCTAATCTGTGATTGGTTGAATCCTTTAAAGATGTGACAAGACTTTTGTCTAAGCAAAGTCTGACCTTTCTGTCCTAATTAAATAATTAAAAATCAAGGCATGATAAGATTTTATTTTGGTAAAATAAGCGTAATCTAGAGGCCTTTGCCTTTCATATAAACCACTTCTGATTCCAAATGATCAACTAGAAGTTATTATTTGTTGTTCCTACAACTTGGATAGGCGACAAGACTTTTGTCAGATATAGATATATATATATTTTTTTTTTTTTTAACAGGTAATGTTAATATTTTTAAGTCATTATATATATATTATATATTCATCTAATATATATTATTATAATATATTCCAGAGCTCGGGTAGAACTCAGGTGCTGGACAGGCTGCAAATACCCTGCCGGCACCCTTTTGGAGCATTAGAATACGGTAAGTAAAAAAAAAAAAAAAAAAAAAAGGTTCTTTAAAGCTCTGCACACTGTAAGAAAGCACATTTATTGGAATAGTTTATTGGAACACACAGAGGAATAGAGTCTTGCCAACATTCCCAGCACTAAAGTGGCAGTTGTGGAACATAAATAGTGCAGTCGTGGCCTAATGGTTAGAGAATTGGACTTGTAACACAAAGATTGCGGGTTCAAGTCTCAGGTCCAGCAGGGATTGTCAGTGGGGCAGCGTTCTCTTCCACCCTCAAAACCACGACTGAGTTTTTGAGCAAGGCACTGAACCAAACCCTCAACTGCTCCCCGGGCACCACTGCCCACTGCTCGGGTGTGTTCACAGTGTGTGTGTGCAATTGTATGGGTTAAATGCAGAGCACAAATTCCGAGTATGGGTCACCATATTGGCCACACGTCACTTCACTTAATATATATTTAATAAGCAGAATGTGTTATAATATAATAATATAATATATTCTCCAAAAAAAAAGAAAAGAAAAAAAAAAACGCCTATATTTCAATGTGCCAAAACAACAAAATAAAGAATGATAATGTCTAGAAAACTGTTAGGCATATTAATATCATACAAAGGTTTGATGCTGGAAGTGAGGGGAAAAAGCTTGCACATACATATATATATATATATATATATATATATATATATATATATTTTTTTTTTTTTTTTCAGTTTTAATATATGCATCTGTAAGACTGTAATACCAGTGCAGTATTTGAACAGGTAAAATATCACTCAGTTTGTCATTAAAGTTTGAGAGTGTGATTTCCTGTAGGCGAGTTTAAAGCATATCCTGCTTTAGACTCACAGACACTGGATTCAGCACTGAGTTGAGCATATCAATTTGCAATGAGTACTAAGTAGAAAAAATTCCTGTGACTAAACTGCTAAAAGAGAAAGAATGAAAGGGTAAAAAGTTATATTTTAATGTCTACACAGGATTCTTATGAGCCATGCTTTTAACCTTATAAAGACCATTTTAAACCAGTGGTGGTCCTGGGCAAATCAACGGTTCACTAACACAGAGCTCTGACAGTTCAGATTTTATATACTAAAAGGATGGGCCACGTTTGAATTCGCTGTGAAATATCCATAAATCCCTGTGTCAGCATATACAAGATTAATACCGAATTCAATATTAATATAGCCAATAATAATATTCAATAATAATGCATTAATAATAATGTTATGTTGCTATGCAATCATAAGAACTAAGGCACTTTATTTATTATTAGGGGTATTATATTCCTTCTGTCATATTGCAGTTGCTTTATTAACAAGCCTGAAAATCAATTAAAATTCTATAATCAAGTTTAGTCACATAATTACACCAATGCATTAACATCACAGTATCATGTCTGTGAAAAACAGCATTTTGTTCGTAGAAGATAAAGTGGCCACAAAAGTGTTCGGACACTTGTACCAACAATTGTATATACAGATGTATTTCATCATATAACAGTAATTTATTTTTCAATAAAGAATCTCTGAGTGAAAATTGTTTCGAGGTAAATGCTACCTCAATTTTTTTTTTTTTTTTCAGTGTATGAAGCAAGACAAATGTAGTAAAAAAAGGCAAGAAGTCTGACTTCACAGATCCACAAAAAAAAAAAAAAAAAAAAAAAAAAAAGACCAGTTAGTTACAAATAATTAAGGTAAAAGGCTTAGAAAAGTAAGAAAAACTCCAGCATTATTTGTGTACAGATGATATCAGATTTGATATTTTACATCTAATGCAATGAAATTCAGAAATTAAGTGTGATTGAAGTGTCAAAATCCTTTTTGGGGCACAGAATAGAATAGAATAGAATAGATGAATCTCAGACCACAATGAACCTGCTGTAAAATTAGATTGTGTTAAGTGCATTAAAAATGTTTAATAGTTTTAATCATCTAATTAGATGCCTTTTATAAAAATGCCATTTTGCATGCCTTACCCATGGTAAGAATCTCTGTAACGAAAGGTCTCATGACTTCTTTATTCAAGCCAAGTTATTTAACTATGATTATATTTGCAATATGTATATTGTCCAGATTTCCTATGTGAATATAATACCTGGTTGTCATGCTAAATTTGTCAATGTGCAGTTTACAATCAATCCATACGGTATGGACAGCAGAGCGATGAATGCAACATCAACGGTGACCAACCATCTTTTTCTTGAATCCTAATTCAATTGGGCTGCCAAAGGCAAGATTTTTAAAGCATATTACTTATTGGTTCACATACTACAAAACAGAACAGTATGTTTTTCTACTAGAACACTATTCGGAACCTACAAAAGTGTTTTTGCAGCGATGCCATTGAAGGACCATCCTTGGTTCTTCAAAGAACCTTTCACTGAACAGTTCATAAAAGATCCTTTTAGTGTGTGAAGAACATTTTAAAGGTTCTATAGAACCTTTTGTAGAATGGAAGGGTTCCACTGATGTTAAAGGTTCTTCATGGAACCACTGATGCCAGTTAAGAACCATTGTTTTAGTCAAGACTTAGAAAACGCTAATAAGAAAACACTTGCAAAAAAGAATTTGATACTTTGAATTTGTCAAGTCAAGACTAAAGTCTTCGAATACATCGGCACAAAAGATGTTTTCTGTCATTTTACAGAAGCCATGTTTAAAATACCAGCTGAAAGTCATATTTTGTGTCGATGGCATGAAAAACGCAACAAAAGGCAGTTAAAGCATGGCCTAAAACCAATGGCTGGACCGAAGTCAAGTAAGAGAATTTCACCTTACCAAATCTCTGGTTCCTTCGAGGAAAAGAGCAGACGCTCCAGAATATCAGACATCCTGGTTGCCCGACCAAAACGATTCCAGCCGATTCCAAGCAATCACCATTTGGTGATGCTGTATGAAAGACTCAATCCACAGGTACACAAGGCCATCGCTGCGGTAGATCAGCAGAGATAACGCTCCATCTCTCCAATCTACACATCACTGCTGGAGTTGACAACGAGGTGTACGCATTTCATACTCAGATTTGAATCCAACGGGCTGAACAATGAAAATGTCATTTAAAACTTTGCAATGCATGCATTGCTTTGCCATTTTCAAGTGAAAAATCCAAATATTTCACTAAACTAGATTAGAACAACTGTGAAACTTTATTCATCCTGGCATTGAGCCGTTACCTTTCCGTGTGTATGAGACTGAGTGAAGCTCAGCTAACATCTACTGTCCTGAAGTCAATGACCGTTTACCTTCCCGGCACTGGAGTTCTTCATAGAACCGCAAAGCAGACGGACATCCAAAATCCAGCACCACCTTTGTGACTCCACTGGAGAATATTGATGATTTCATTCCATTTAATAGCAGCAGAAGCACAGAAAAGCTCTCAAAACAAATTCACCGACGTGTCATTTCAAATGCTCCATCATTAGTTTAAACAAAGCGCTTCTGGGCTGTTTGACGAGTTTATGGAAATTAGGTTATGTAAAGAATAAACTAAACATTTAGTATGTCCACTTTATTCCCAACACCCGATTCAAATTCAGCCAAATCTGCATTATGTCATATAAAATAAAGCAGACATAAAGCGTGCTGTAGTACTGGAATTGAGAGCCACTGGTTTAAACGAAGGTTTAACTTAGTGTGAAGAACATTTTAATAATCTAAGGAAGTTCCCCCCCCCACTATAAATAACCTTTTGCACAATGGAAAGATGTTAGAGGTTCTTCAAGGAACCATAGTTGCCAATAAAGAACTGCTATTTTTGAGAGTGTAGCTTGAAGAAAGTTTTAGTTTTACTAACCAACTTGTTTTACAACCAAGAGCTTAATATCTGCAGAAAATCTGCTTTTAATATCATCATCGTTTAACTTGTTTGAAAACCACACACCAGACTGAAGTTACCAGTGAAAAACCATTAAGGAACTTCACCACTGTTGGGCGGCGACAATGCTATTTGCTATTATTTATTCTCAGTAGCAAGGTGGTAGAGATTATGAAGCTTTAAAGTAATGAGGCCTCTTATCGATTAAAGCAAGACACTACATGCAAAACATCTAAAATGCACAAGTCTTTATTACACTTTATTCACTTGAGTCTGCAGGTTTCTATTACAATACATACCGTTTTTTTCAAAATGAGTTTCTCACGTACTGAGCCAGAAATCTCCAATTCAGTAGCACTTACATACACCAGACTTCGCAGTTTTATTCCTATCTATATTCTAAAGGTGTTTGCAGAGGGGATTTGTTCATATATCATTTGCCTGACTTTAGACATTTGTTTCATATTTTTACCATATTCACCTGTAGTGTCTTCCCTTAAGAAGTCGTCGATTTAAGATTCATACAGTTTAAGAAGTTCTTTCCAAATGTTGTTTTCTCTGTCTTCTGGACAAAACCAGGACTAGCAAATAATACAACTGAACTAATAATTTGTGTAGGTCAGTTCAATGCATCAGTCAAATCCGTCAGTACTATCAGTATGTTTGTGAATCACTGAATCTGGCAGACAATTCACTGATTGAACTGGTCAGTGTGATTCAGGAGTTAGCAATGAAACAACGAGAAGATACTTAAGAGCACAGAGAACAATACAGCACCGGATGATGCACAAAAATAACGACAGTTAAAACCAATCCCACAAATGCATCCCAACATTTGCCAATAATGAAGGTTTTCGTTGAAGTTGAAGTTTTAGGTTCACTGTATGCAAGCTTGTGATATTATTTACGACTAATTGCGATTTTAAAGTTTTACCCTTTTGAGATATGTTTTTGACCTTATATACATGTTCTGTCTTGATTTCTTAATTTTCTCAAGAGTCATACACATACGTGTAAAAGAAGTTTAAGATGTTCTTTTCTTGGAGATGTTTTGTCTCCTAACACACTTGTTAAAACAAATTACAGCTTTACATTTCACATTACTAAAAAAGAAGTATCTTTAGTGTAGTAACGTTACCATGCAGCTTGTAGTGAAGCTACAAAGTTTACCATCCCTAGAAAATGATGCGTTTAAAATTAAACGATGCATTTGAGTAGGTTGCCATCTTTACATTACTACAATTACTAATTCACCAGCTGCAAATATTTTATTCTACATGCCAAAGTCTTATTCTGACATAAGCTAAAGTGTTTTTTAACAATAAATAAAACTCAAATATTTCCTGAACCCACCTGTTGTCCTCTTTTGCGTTTTCCCAGCAACTGTTCTTCCGCCTTCTGCCTAAATCAGCCAGTGATGCACCAAAAGTCTGGTCTCCCTCTAAAAGTGATCCCTAAACCTTTGGTTCCTGGCCATGTCTATGAGCTTCAGTGTGTTATGGAGTGCATGCATGTGAGGTGCCAGTGAAAGTCGTTTGTAGATACAGCATAGATTGATAAACTGTTTCTAATGGTTAGACACTGTTATATGAAGAGAAACAGCCCATGTGCCAACCCGTGTTGTGTTCACAGCGCATATTCTCATTGAAAGAGATCAAAATTTAAATCCATCTAATAAAGTTCATTTATTTATAAGGCACTCTCTTTGTGTGTGTGTTCCATTTTATACAGTAACTAAACAATGAAATTATACTATTTAAGGCTAATTACATGAGAATGACAGGCGTTAAATGTTGGTAAGTTATCTGGAGGCAGTTCCTTACGGTTATATTTAATACTTTTTTGTTAAGAAAACTTGTTTTCGTGTCAAGATCATAAGAAACAAATTGTGATTGAGAAAACAAGACAATTAATGTTGCATGGTCTCTTTGGGCTTCCGTATGTTTTTTCTGTTTAGAGCTCTTGGTAATGTACTGCTCGCTGACACTGTTCTTGTTTCGCAAATAGTCAAATTTGGGTCAAATCTGAAATCGGTAAATTCCATTTACTAAAAACTGAGTTTTTGATCTCAAGTATAATCATTTGCATCTGCGCATCTTCAAAGGAGTAGTTCACCCAAAAATGAAAATTTGCAGAAAATTCTCACACTCACAGGCAATCCAAGATGTAGATGAGTTTGTTTCTTATGAGGAACAGATTTGGAGAAATTTAGCTTTACATCACTTGCTGACCAGTGGATCCTCTGCAGTGAATGGGTGCCGTCAGAATGAGAGTTCAAACCACTGAGAACAACTAATTTGCTTCTTAGATTTACAAACAAGAAGCTTTTCACTTCACCAGATGTTAACTGATGGACTGGAGTGGTGTGGATTATTGTGATGTTTGTATCAGCTATTTGGACTCTCATTCTGACGGCACCCATTCACTGCAGAGGATCCATTGGTGAGCAAGTGATGTAGTTCTACATTTCTCCAAATTCTGCATCTTGGATGGGCTGAAGGTGAGTAACATTTAAGCAAATGTTCTTTTTTGAGTAATATATTGCTTTAAGCAGCAATCTAAGTAACAAAACATTTGTAAGTCATATCAAACAACTTCAAAGTAGTATCAAAAGTTTCTTAAAAAGCAACATACGACAGATTTAGAAGAGCCTTTGGGACTGTGTGCAACAAGTCAACCATCATGAATTGGCTCAATACAGACACATTTATGCAAAAACAGCTCTACTAGAGAACAGCAGTGACCGTGTTGTGACAAATACAGTCACTGAAAGCGATGCCACTGAAACACGGAAAGAAAACTAGACAGTCATGACACTAACCTTGTTTTATTTTGTGCTCTATGGCTCTTCATTTGCCAAAAATGATGGCAACCATGCACCAGTAAACCGTCAGTGCAAAGCAAAGAACACAGAAACATTGTTTGCCTCCCATATGCCGAAGACGTGACAAAACGAGAGCAGAAAATTTGACCGAGACACTGAACACCCTTGGGGAGTTCTGTAGGAAACCCCTTGTATTTTACCTGTGATACTGCTGGTAGTGCAGCTCCCTCTTCCTGTTTTCCTTCAGGTCCTTCTGTTACTGGCACAGCCGGATTGGCCACAACACTTTTCCACTCTAAAGGTCAAATTAAATCATTTTAAAAACAAATGTCACATACATTCCTGTTAAGTCCTTCAAAATTACATAAAACGTTATTAAAGAATTAACTAGAAGCTAAAGAAAAGCAATATGTGGGAGTTTACCTGGTTTGAGTGTTTCAGCATCAAGCAAGCCTCCTTCTTGAAGACTTCGAATATCATCAGGTTTCACTTTATCCCATGGGATATACGTGACACCCCGCTCCACATCCCAAAACTTCTTCAAGTCCGTCTTTATGCCCTTATTCAACGCCCATGCGATCTGATCAAGGACAACAAGTCAAAAAACTGCCCACACATAGATTCAAAACAAGCTACTACACATGCAAACATAAGATCTGGAAGAAAGTAATCAGATCTGGAGCAAAGTAAGTCATCCAACAGTAAACACAATTTTATGACTGGTTAAAGAATAAATGTGTCTAACTAGACACTGTCTACAAGCTTATTGGCAGAAATAAAATGATAAAAATAATGATTATCAACATTAACTTCTTACTTACCCTTTAAAATAATTACATGAGAAGAAATGTGCAGAGTGATGCAAGAGACATAAAACTAGCACAGCTATGTATTAAATTGATTTCTAAGGAAACGGTCAATTATGCAAATTATTATTATACAAATATATGCATCCACAGAATGCTATGACCGACTATTTAGAATCAAGCACTGTTTCCTAATCTAGCTTTCTAATAAACTTAGCATTGTATACTATCAATATTTTTGGTTCTGTAACAAATTGCTTATGTTCTTGGTTTGAATAAAAGCGTATGCTAAATGTATTCAAGAGAGTCATATAATAAGCAATAATAACTCTGACCAGGCATCTTAACCCATAAATACTGCCGACAGGAAGAAAAGGTTGGTTACGGTACCTTAATGGTTTTCTGGTTGACTTTAACAACCCCTCTGCTGAGTTTATTCAGGGCTGTGTAGGCATCTTGTCTGTGCACCATGACAATGTAGGCACAACCTCTGGGAGGAATCATCTACACAGAAACATATATTTAATAAAAAACAGTTCAACTTTAGTTAAAGAGTAAATACATGCTAAAAAAGCTACCAATGCAAAATTCATCCAAATAGATCATACTGGTTTCACATTTATTCCTGTGAGTCAAATTTTCAATGCGAAAGAGGTGCAAATTTTACCAGCAGGTTTTACATACAGGCTCTGTTCCAAAATCTAGGGAGCAGTCTTGCTGTCTACATAGACAGCTGCATCCTAACTGAAATGGAACTATGTAAGAGACCTATTCGAGTCTCATAAGCAACATTTAAAACTAACACATGGATATAAGTGAACAAAACCATATTGTAATACACATAAAATGCAATGCATTCTGGGACTGCCTTATTTACATGTGATGCATATAATGCTCATTCAAAATTTTTATGTCAGAAGGGTCAAAAGTTTTTGCTTATTAGATATATTTCAAAATGAAATTTATTCCTGTGATCAAAGCTGAATTTTCAACATCATTACTCCAGTCTTCAGTGTGTCATGACATTCTTGAGAAATCAATCTAATATGATGATTTACTGCTCAAGAAACATTTATCATTATTCATTTTGAAAACAGTTGTGCTGCTTTATATTTTTGTAGAAACCGTGATACACTCTCTTTCAGGACTCTTTGATGAATAGAAAGTTCAAGAAACATTTATTTGAAATATAAACCTTTTAACAATATAAATGACTTTACTGTTACTTTACGCATTCTTTCTGAGTAAATAAAAAATATCATTCTGACCCTAAAAGTTTGAACAGTGATGTACATTGATATGATTGATCAATACTCACGTTGATGGACTCAATCTGTCCAAACTCCTCCATTAGACTCATGATGTCCTGCTGCTGAGTCTTTTTGTCCAGCTGTCCGATCCATAATGTAGTACTGCACACTAAAACAATAAAAACAAAAACACTCCTGAACAGCATATCAGAACAATAACACAATAAGTTGACATAACATTTATGATCAGTGATAAAAAAAGACAGCTATAACTCCTCCTTCATGTTTAAGGCACAATTATATAAGAGAAGGTTGTGTTCTCACCGCTGAGAGTTTCCTTCTTGATGGACGGAAGTCCTTTCTGTCGTCGCTCTCGCTCTTTCTCCCTGTCTCTCCTCTCCTCAGATCGCACCGGTGGGGACCGGCCTCGGCGCTCTCTGGATCGGGAACGAGTGAGGTGATACCTCGACCGTTCTCGGCGGGAACGTGAACCGGACCGTGATCTTCGTGAGCGTGATGACGATCGTCTCCTTGGAGACCTGAAGAGACACAACATTCGAAAATTAAACCACAATCTTTTTAAGAGACTTTATGTTCAAGAGCATTCATTCAAACATACCTTGATCTCGTCCGTCTGCTGTGTCTTCGATCTCTCCCATCATGCACCGAGTGTTCACTCTCAGCTGAAGCCTGAAATGATGAGTCAAAAACAATGTATGTATTTTATGTATTGTATGTATTTTAGCCTCACTGATGTTGCCAGTCTTACGTCAGAAAGTTCAGAATGACTTTAGCATGTAAGTATGGCCCTGTGAATTTCATGATGCAGAAAACAATCACAGAGCACAATCATGAAAATGGATATTTATGGTATAACACGGAATCACAGAATTCCACAACTTTTGGATGAATAAATGAAAAGTACGGCTGTATACCTAATCAAACAGTGATGTGTACTTATTTTTTTTTTTATTACATTTTTAAAAATTTATTAAATTGTTAATGTTTTATGGCCTCATTTGATTACCACCAGTTTGATAGTAAAAAATAAAACAGACAACACAATTTCTGAAAAAATAAAAACACTGCATTCTTGTACAAATGTTGAAGTTTCATCAATTTAGTTGATTAGGCATGCTTTTTGATCAAATGTATAAAAACAAAATTTTATTAAACCATTAAAATGGATTTCAGAAAAAATGAGGAAAAAATAAAACCGATTTCACAGAGAGAGTTAATTTGTAGAAGTTTCAGGAGTTTAATTAGATACGTTTTTCATTACTAAAATGTAACCAATGAGCAGAATCGAGAGAAATTAAAATTAAATCGAATTTTAAAGGCGCCCCATTTAAATTTCAATATGAGCTCTACTTAGACTGGGGAGGACATTTTGCGTTACGAGAAACATTAACATCTGGTAAAGTTGCAGAGATGATGCTCTATACCTGCTGGGTTGTACCGGGCTGTACAACACTCTCATCAAAGATTTGAGGAGTATTATCTGGTATTTGGGTCTGAACCATCGCTGGGAACTCCTGAGGTGCCATCTGATCCTGGGACGGCACTTGACCCTGTGACACCATCTGACCCTGCATCTGCGTCTGGACATGAACAAACACTTTGTGTTATTAAATATAATTAATGTATTACATACAGTGGCGGCTCCAGGATTTTTTTGTTGGGGGTGCTAAGGGGGGGCTTAACAGTTCAGAGGGGGTGCTAAAAACTAATTAAATTGAGAGAAAGTAATGAACACCTAACTTTAGCTATCAGTTTTTTTATATACAGCAGCTTCGAAAAAGGCATATTTAACTTTTTTTCCTGTGGTATTAAACTTCTCATATGCCACTGTTATTAGTAATATAACTTCTAATGCCAACTGCCAAATATGACACTTACAAAGTAATATAATTTATGAATGAATATAGAAAAGAAAGAAAGTTGGGATTTTTTCTTTTTTCATTGTTTTATTTTATTTAAGTTATCTTTATTTTTTTACACATATCTAGTAATTTTTTTTTCTGACAATCAAGTGTCACTCAATGCCAGCTGTTAGGAAAACATGGTAAATTCCAACCATTTACAATAGATAGTGCCGACAATTCATAAAACTATTTCCACATGGGCACACATTGCAGGTGATGATAACCTCCCCATGCTGATTTGCATCGTATCATGTGTAGATGATATTGTAAAAAGCATCAAAAATTGGCAATATTAAGAGTATTTAGCATTTCCAATTAATATAGGCCTGTTACATTCTTATTTTTATTAGGCCTATTATTATTATTAGATTACTTTTATTATTAAATTACATGAAATTATTGCCCCACAATAATTTAATAGCGCATCACCACATACGCTGTGAGGATAATAAAATAGGCTAGCTTACTCCTCATTGAAAATGTTTTTAAAAAGTTTTTTTTTTTTTAAATATTAAGGGAATAATTTAAGACAGTTATATATCGTTATCAGCATATGTTAAAGTAGATTCGTCTCTCGTTGTCTCAGAGAGAATGCGCCGTTAATACAGCGTTAGCCGTCAGTTTTTTTACTTTCACTTTGACGTTCACCGTCTTGCGCAAAGTTTGCGCGTTGCTTGCCCCCTCCCCCATATTATCAATTGTTTATAGGCCACATATTAGGCACTTTTTTTTAGGTTTTTAAAGTTTATTATTCAATGTTAATGAGAGTGACACTGAGAGTTAAAAAACAGGAAAATCATTTGGAAATCCTTGGGGGGGCTGTGTCGGGGCTAAGCATGTTTCTGATGGGGCTATAGCCCCGTCAAGCCCCGCCCTGGAGCCGCCACTGATTACATACATTATTTCTGACACGTCCTTATTCTCTAAAGCTCTGTGGTTCAAAGTAAATACCTGGTTAACGATTTGGCTAAGAAGATGAGCTTGCAGGGCTTGCTGTAATTCTGGTGGGAGGTTTCTGTAAAGAATGACAATATTAAATAAATTCTAGAAAAAGACTTAACTGTATGTGAACAGGGAGTTCACATTGATGAGAGTTTATTATGAGACTTTTTTATGTCCTACATTGTAATTGGAGCAGCAGGGGCTGGTTCAGTCTTTTCCTCCACAGGTTCGGGGTCATCATCATAATCAAATCGATCCAGCAGAGACTGAGTCGAACCAGAAACACAATGTTACAGGCAGTGATTTAATAGCTCTAAACCATGGGTTCACACTGTGGCTTCTATATAGCATAAGATTGCAAGATAAGGCTGATATCTTCCAGATTCAACTCTATTCATTCCCTAACCAGATATATAAGAATGTGTGGGTTATGTCAAAATGGTTGTAAAGCATCAAATTGAACCATTCAGATTCAGATTGCTTACCTTAGCTAATGATGGTTTCTGCTCAGGGGGCGGGGCAGTGAGGTGAGGAAGCCCCGCCCCTCCAGCCTGCTGGAGAGTTTGGATCAGCTGCTGTAACTGACACACAAACATCAGATTAAATATCAAAATATAAACATTTCAGTTTTATATTTTATATTCTCATTATAATTGTTTTTGTTTTAATTTTATAATTTGTCTTTTTATATTTCTGTATAGCTTTAATTTATTTGTGTTTCAGTTTTAGTTCTAGTAATTTTAATACTTCAGCTTAAATTAAATTTTGAAATGTTGACTTCCCAATTAACTGTAATAAAGTTTTTTTTCTTACATTTATATTTGATAATTTTAAAATGTTAACAACACTGCAGAAGTGAAATTTCAGCCTGCTAATGCAAATTTTAGCACATTTCATTGAAACTATGGAGAAAGTCAAGCATCTCTAATGGTTAGATGAGAAAAACAGGGGAAATGTGCAACCTGGGGTGGGCGATATGGCAAAAATATCATATCACGATTTTTTTAAAGAAATATCACGATTCACGATTTTATCACGATTCTTTGTCATGTTGGTTTTTCTATTTTAGCATTACAGCCAAACTAATTTCTCTATTATAAAGACAAAGCCTTTCAATGTAACAAAATATGAAAAAAGAATGGGGGATATTTAGGCCAAAGTGGGCGAAGATAAAAAAAAATCTGTCATTATTTTATCTGTTACTAAAAAATGAGAAGAAAGATAAACACATAACAAATACACATAATATACAAATAAAACAAACAGTGTTTTATTTTCAGGTACAATAGGTGTATTTAGCAGGAACATTAAAGAAATTGAATGAACAAATATAAAAATAAAACTATATATATTGATTCCTATTAAAGCAACTGTATTAAAGTTTTTCAGTCAAGAGTAGTGAGTGATTTTTCTCTTTGTGTTTTGGTGTTTTATTAATATCAAAGTAATAATTAAACCAAAAATAAAAATAGTGTTTTATTTTTATACCATCATTTACTCACTCAAAAGTTGTTTTAAACCTGAATGAGTTTCTTTCCTCTGCTGAAAATAAATGCTATTCTGAAGAATGTGGAAAACTAAACAGTTGCTGGTCCTCAGTGACGTCCATAGTATGTTTTTTTTTTTTTCCTTCTATCAAATTCAATGTGGACCAGCAACTGTTTGGTTACCCACATTCTTCAAAATATCTTCTTCTGTGTTCAGCACAAGAAAGAAATTAATACAGGTTTGGGACAACATGTGAGTGAGTAAATAATGATAGAAATTAAATTTTAGGGTGTCCCTAGGGTGTAAACTATCCCTTTAATGACAGTCGGCAGCATGTTTAGTATTGTCCCTTTAAGAGCTGCACGCATCCAATATACAGGCACGCATCCGTTTTCTCTCAGCTGTTTACTTTCATTTTAGACATAACCAACTGAGCCTATACATAAACCTTGTGTGTTTTGAAAATATTGGTGCTAAAGATAACTCAGTTCAGTGATCAGGCGCTGTTTAACAGTTTTTTTTTAGTGCACGCGCTTCGGGTGTAACGTTACGGGCTCAGAAAAAGCAGACGTCTGACCAGTGCGCGAATGAGACGTTTAACCAGTAAGGCTTTAAAGCACATGCAAATAATGCACTTTTGTGACTGCGAATAAGTGCAGTGTCCTGTGAGAGTAACTGTACCGCTGAGTTAACACTGATGTGAATGTATGTGGCTTTGTAAGGTATCTTGATATGGCAGCACCAGAACTGCAGCTGATAGAATGTGCGCTGAAGCACAATACTACGATATTTCTTCAAAAGCAGATCGTGGAGACATTTTTATCGTCCACGATCAAAAATCATCATCTCGCACACCCCTAGTGCAACCTATAGTATGTATTTTGAAACTGTTTTTACTCAGAAACTGCTACTAAATTTCACAAAGAATTACAAAAAAAACAACAATCCTTTGAACTAAAAATGACATTTTGAAGTAGAAAAACTGAAACAGTTTTCTCAAGAACACACTCCAATAATCTTTGTTTTATTTACGATTTCTAAAAAGTAATTTTTTTACAGTGTGCCTGGTTGCTCCTTTGTACTCCTTCAAAATCTTATGCTCAATAATCTGTTACTTGAATAATCAAGTCCGTTTTTCATAAAGAAAGCTGTCTTTGAGTGCAGTGAGTGTTGTTTTACCTCAACGCCCCCTGTGCCCTGGAGGAGCTGGGCGACTGCAGCAAGGGCCACTGGGTTCTGAAGGGAGGACGGGGCTGCTGCCGTCTCAACCGCTGGTGCCGGTGCCGGCTCTGGCACTGTCGATTCCACTGGCATTGGCACGGCTGATGTAGCTACGAAAAGACATGAAAACTGCAGTTTAACAGGCTGCTGGTTTGAATAGGATACAAGTTACCGTAACAATTCAGCCAAGTATATGCACTACTATTCACAAGTTTAGGCTCAGTAAGATTTTTGTTGTTGTTGAAAGAAACGCAATGAAATTCAGCAAAGACATTAAATTGATCAAAATTTACAGTAAAGTCATTTATAATGTTACAAAAGATTTCTTTCAAATAAATACTGTTCCTTTGAACTTTCTATTCAAAGAATTCAGAAAAAAAATAGATCATCTGGATGGTTTCCACAAAAATGAAGCAGCACAACAGCTGAAAGTGACACCACTGAAGACTGGAGTAACGATGTTGAAAATTCAACTTTGTGTCAAAGGAGTTTAAAACATATTACAACACAAAACAGTTATTTTGAATTATAAAAATATATCACAATATTACTGTTTTTACTGTATTTTTGATCAAACAAATGCAGCCTTGAAGAGAAATTTGAACGGTAGTGTAAATGTAAAGACTTTGACCCAAACCCTAAAGAGTAAAGCATAATGACATAAGCCAACATTTAATTCTTGTGCTCATTTACCGGCGGCTGTGATTCCATTCTCCACAACAGGGAGTACAGGAGCTGTGGCCATGTCTAACAGCGGCTGAATGATGTCCATGCTGAACACGTCATTCTTCTGCCACAGATTCAACACACGCAATATCTTCCCCTACGTTTCAACAAAAAAAGTCCACCAATAAAATTCATCAGCACAGAAACATCTCACCATCATTTCACTGTATATTCTGGATGTAATTACTCAGTACCTTGTCATCGGCTGGGCACTGGAAAAGGTTCTGAAATGTAACAGTGAAGTTTTTCAAAAACCTTGGACCGAACACATCTTTGTCTGTGCCGAACTGATGGCGCGACTGTCGAATAATTGAGTCGACCACATAGAGACCAGCAACCTTTAGGTCTGGTTTACACTGATGGAAAAAAGAAACACATTCAATCTTTACCTTCCCATAACAGCAATCATTAGTACAAGAATGTCAGTATATTTATTACATACCCTCTTGATGAACTTCTCCACGATCTGAACAACGTGCTTGTAAAGCTAATAAAGCAAATAAATCATAAAAACTCAGTCACAAAAGAAAAAAAAATCAACAAAATGTTAACAGAAATGTAAGTGCTGTGTATTTAAAGTGTGGTCACAAAGAATGTCAAAACACCAATAGCTATGAGAAATAAAAGTAAAAAAAAAAAATCAATAAACTATCAGGTTTAACTATCAAAATCAATAAACAGAGAACACATGAAAACTGGGCTTAAATGAGAATCTTAATTCATTTCTCTTCTACTGTATAAAATGAATGGGTGCCGTCAGAGTCCAAGCAGCAGATTTGGTCGCTTCTGGCAAAAATACAAGACAATAATCCATAACGCTTCCTCCAGTTAAAAAGTTCATCACCTGTTGTCCTCTTACATAAAAACCCACTGATATATTTATTTTAAATTGTAAACAGTGCTTGATCTGTGCTTATTTCTCTCCTGATTTAGATGAGATTGTCACTGGAGAAAGCAACATTATGGACAGAGGTCTTGTGGTTTAGCCAGAAAACAATGATTTTAAATTAAAAACATCTTTATGGATTTATTTCTTACAAACATGCAACTTTTGGCTTCACAAGAAGTTAACTGATGGACTGGAGTAATGTGGATTACTTGTGATGTTTTACTCTCATTCTGACAGCACCCATTCACTGCAGGGGATCCATGAGGTTGATTTAATTTTCAGCAAATTTTCATTTTAATGTGAACTATTCTTTTAAACACAATCAGTATATGATTGTGCTTGTAAAACAGATTCTTTAAACCCATTTTTAGATAAAAGAATCACTGCAAACTCAAAATAATAGCAACATAATTCATCATAATTTATCAAAATCCCTTCCCTTTCCTATTTCCGTCCTGACTTACCTTGATAGCTTTGATTCCTGCTTTGGTTACAGACATCATTTTGGCTCGAGAGATCGGGGGAGTCATGTCCGTCATGGACAGCATCTACAGGGCAGTAAGCAGGATGAAGAAATGTCAAATTTACCCTCATAAGAAATGTAGACCAAGAAACAACTGAGACCAAAACATCCAAAATGGCATGCAAAATTATCAGCTCAGTTACTGGCCAACTCGATCTCAAAAACCTGTGAGAACATAGATAATGTCAAAAATGCATAAAACACGCGTTTAACCTCATAACACACTCAATGAAAATGGCAGATCTCTGTTTAGAGCTCAGAAACACCTTTATAACGCTTGATTAATCATCAATAAAGTTGATCAAGTATATGACTCTATAGGGGGCGCCACTGAAATTCTCTCTACATTCAATTCTAACGCAACAAACAGGTAAAATCTAGATTAAATCACTTAAAATATTATGTATCGTTTGAATAATCTCTCTATAAACCATAAACGCGCTGTAAGCACTCAAACTAATTTTTACTGAAGCGCTGTTTAACAGCACGTACAGGTGGAAGGTCACTAAACAAACTAACTTCATTCACACTAACATCACATCTGTTTAACTATATTTCGGGTTTTATTTGACTTTAAAATATTAAGCTGCAAAAAACTATGACATTTATCCATCAGTGAACAACAAACAAACATAAACACGGATTGTTTTGGAGTCGCTCGGCGCGCGCGCTCGGCTAATAGTGAAGGGTAAACGGCAAATAAAACGCAAATTCTCACCTCCCCGTTAAAGGCGTTCACCGCTTCCATGTCCATGAGCGTTATTAACTCAATATGTCTTTGGATATATTCTCCTGGACCAGAATAAACATGTGTAAAATAGATTTTCGAATTGGAGGCCGCATGAGATTGACGCTCTGAAACTCAACACAACCTTCCGCGTACGGTGATGTGTGATGAGCGCGCGGGGAGAGAGCGCCGCGCCGCGGACCGGAGAACAACTGTAGCGATCACGGACAGACAATATAGCCAGAATATGTATAACGCATTATTATATATTTGTTTATTTATTTCAGAAATATTTTAACACAGAAATCTGCCAATATCCCCATTCCGAATATTATATAAATAAATAAATAAATAAATAATTAAAAGATCCCAAAAAATCTCCGTCCTATAAAATATACACGAATTAAAAAATGCTAAAATAATCTCTTCAAAATTTAAGAAGCTTAGTATGTCATGTCAACGTGAATTTTCGAGTGTCCATTTGGGACTTTTATTTTTTAAATCTAGGCCTTTTCCATGTTGTTCTATGTGGTCTTTTATTTTGAAATGTAGACCCTCGGGATCCGGTCAGACCCGGTGATCTGCTGCGAGCATGCCGACAGTCAGCGTGAAGAGAGATCTGCTCTTTGAAGCTCTGGGGCAAAAATACAGTAAGTGTTTAACATGTATGTGTTTTATAAACGCGAGCGCATTCACGAGTGTGTTGTTAGCAGGGAAAATGTGCTCAATGTGCGTGCGTGTGATTGGCTGATTGTGTCTGCGTCTGGGGAAACGATGAGGAATATCTTAATAAAACTGATTGCATTTTATAAATCACTTATTCTACTGGTCCATCTCATCATTACTGAACGAATTCCTTTTTGAGGCTCAAAACGAATTTAAAATACATTTTCCGGTTTGTCGCAGCGATTGCATCAGATTCAAATTATTCCGAGATTTTACCGAATTCAGTGAAGATTTTGTTTTTTATTTAATATGTAATTTTCTAGTCTGGTGCTGCTTGAATATTGTAATGCATATGTCTTGTAATGTAGTTTTTATTCTTCTTCATTCATTTGAAAAGCTGATATGTCAGATTGGAAGTCCATTGATGACGCAATCATAATGCGACTCTTTTTTTATATCAATGCTTTGAGCAATAACACAGAAAGGCATTCATAACTGGGAGATTTACAAATAATGACTGAGATTACACTGAATTTTCGTTCACGCTCTGCACATCATATAACAAATTAAATTTAAAATAAAATGAAATAAAAAAAACATTGAGGAAGGAAGAAAAAATAAATAAAGACGAAGAAGTAGGGGAGTAGGAGGTTTTCACATTATGAAATAATATCCTCTAATAAAGTATACAAATATCTTGCTTTGGGACTTTTCATCCCTCTTAACGTCTCCAAATATATTGTAAATTCCTTTTAAACTACTAATCGTGGGGGAGTTGTGACAAATTTACATTTATGAATGTAAAATTTCAGCAAAAGCAACAAATTATTTATTACATAGGATATCTTTTTATCCTTAAATAACAAGCCAAACTTAACAATTTCCCATGAGAGGATCAGTCTTACAGATAATCTTTGGTGTATCCAACAGAATGCATCATTCCAGAATGTTTGTACCAGATTACACTGAAAAAACAAGTGCTCAACTGTTTCTATCTCTAAACTGCATAATTGGCATATATTAGAATCCCCAACATTAAATCTTACTCTTAAAACTTCATTTGCAGGATAAATGTGATTCATAATTTTAAAGTGCACCACTTTACATTTAGGGTTGACAGGGAATGTAAGAAAATTGGTTCTAACTTTTTTCTTATCAAAATATATAAGATCTCTTTTCTGGTCCTGGAAAACAACGTTGTAATAGACAGTTCCTCAAAAATCTGTCAGAACTTTTTTTTTTATCAGCAAAGTTAACATTTTCTATCATAAGATCAGGCATTTTGGGAAATACTGTTGAATATTTTACTTGTTCCTTCAGTAATTTAATCATCTGCAATGGTATACTCTTAATAATTTTATCGTACATTTTAGGGGAGCAACTTACATTGTATTTACCACAAATATCATCATAACTCAATATATTCCCCAAGTTGTCCATGTGTTAGTGACCATATGCCTTTCTTCCACCAATCATCAATAAACACAGATTTTCTATTCACCAAAATACACCTGTTATTCCAGTTGACATGTTATGTCGGCTAAAATTATGTTTATAAATCACTTACCAGTATAATAGTACTTGTTGATGGAAAGCAGAAAGTTTTATGGGGAGTTTAGACAATTCAAAATCGCATTGTAACAAAAAACTAATACCACCACATTTTTTTGAATGTAGCTGTAAGAATCTGAAACCAAAATGAAGCGACTCAGAATTTCAGGCTTTAAGTAATTTTTATTTGAAACGTATTTAAATAATAACTTTATTTTCTATTCACATTTTAGCTGATGAAGAATTTGATGAACTATGTTTCGAGTTTGGCCTCGAGTTGGACGAAATCGTAAGTCATTTGAAACTGTATTTGTTTACAAACTGCCTTTGTTACAAGAGTTTTAACATCTATGTAATTTTATAAAACGTGTGTGTGTATTATAGTAATAATAAAATGTAAAAAATTATAAATGTATATATTTATATCTAGAAATTTTAATATAATCAAAGAAAAAAATCAACACCCTGACAAAGGCCTGTTTGGGCTGATACGCGTTGATGTCTTTTTAAAATGTAGCCCTGTCCTAGAATAATGCCTTTTTACTGTGCTTACTATATGAGTGCCTGGATGTGGATTTTTTGTGTTTTGCAACAGGATCCAGCTATAATTTTAGAAGTTTTAATAATTTTAATATTATATAGTTTACATGTTATTTATTTATAATAAATACGTTTTATATATATATATATGTATATATATAATTTCTAATATTTATAATATAGAAATGTGTATTTTTGTTCTTTTTTTCTATTTATATAATAGTGTATTTTTTGTGATAGATAGATAGGTAGATAGATAGGTAGATAAATAGATAGTAATTCAGTCATATAGAAATGAGTTATGTAATAAAATAAATATTTAGAATATCATTACTGAAATTTGTGTTATTTTCCAAAACTGATGTTAGAGCTACTGATTAATTTTAATTTAAAATTTCAATATTTAATTTTAATTAAAATCTGATTATTTTGTCTGTCTCTCAATGTCTAGACATCAGAGAAGGAAATCTTAAGCCGTGAACAGGGAGATGAGAAGGCAGAAGGAGCATCTGATGTTGTGCTGTATAAGATCGACGTGCCAGCTAACCGCTATGATCTCCTGTGTCTGGAGGGTCTCGTCAGGGGTCTGCAGGTCTTCAAGGAGAAGTAAGACTCGCTGTTTGTGGTTCTGCTGTCAGATTGAGCGTTATGGTCTTTATATGACTGGTTTTGTTGTGTTTGTAGGCTGGAAGCTCCCCGGTACAAGCGCGTGAGCCCGGCGGACGGAGGAGAGCCTCAGCGGCTGGTCATAACTGAGGAGGTTCATATCAGTGTCGTATTTCAGCTTAGAGATTTAATTATATTGATTTCTTTAGAGCTCAATTGCAGTGAGAAACCATCAGCTGAAATGAAGAATAGAGAGAGATCATGTAAATGAATGTAATGGCTGCGGTGCTGATATTAGATAATATTACGTGTTTATCTAGACGGCGTCTGTGAGGCCACACGCTGTAGCAGCTGTACTGCGCAACATCACCTTCACTCAGGAGCGATACGAGAGCTTCATAGAGCTGCAGGAGAAGCTGCACCAGAACATCTGCCGGTGAGTCAACACTCGCTGGTTTATTGTGAGAAGTTGCATTCCCTATTCTGATGTTTAACACTCATCTCTTCTCTCATCAGGAAAAGGACCCTGGTTGCCATAGGAACTCATGATTTAGACACCATATCCGGTCCATTCACGTACACAGCCAAACCTCCCGGCGATATCCGCTTCAAACCGCTCAATCAGAGCAAAGAGTACACCGCCACTGAGCTCATGAGTTTCTATAAGGTGAGATTTGATTGGTTGTTCTGGCCAGATCAGGGTTATTACCATTTACTAAAATCAGCATTTCCATTACTTCAAATAAAATAAAATATTTTTTTTTTAAAAAATCCACTAGTTGCCATGGCAACATTTCTCATTTTCATTTAGTTTAGGTTGAAATACTAAAATGACTAAAATTAAAAACTAAATCTTAATTTAAAAAAAATAAATAAAACTATATATACATAGTTAAATAAAATAATAATTAAAATGATAAAAACAACAAAGTTACCAAAAGTTTAAGGAAATTGTAATTGAAACAATGTATTAAGAAAAGTTTACTCAAAATATTAATAAAAACTATAATAAAGCAACATTTCCTATTTTCAGTAGAAGTATTAAAATAACTACAAAACTTAAAGACTGTAGAGACATATTTAATAAAAATGACAAAAACATGCAATCACTAAAACTTTTAAATTAAAATGAAAACTATAGAAAATGTAAAAATATTCAAAATATTAACTATAACTATAATAGGGCAAAATTTCTAATTTTCATTTAATATAAGCTAAATTACTAACATAACTAAAACTAAAAAAAATATATAGGCTAATTAAATAAGTAAAAAAAAAAAAAACTAAAACTTTTAAATTAAAATGAAATCATAAAATATAAAAATGAAAAAAATTCAGCATGTTAACAATAACTGTAATAGTACATCAGTGATACTCAAATAATGCTGGGCCAGATGGATTCTGATTGGCCACAGTCAGTCAAGTCTCCTACTTTGAAGTGAAATGTGATTGGTTAGTGTATTAGTAGCTTATTTGCCAACATATTTATGTCTAATCTTGTATGTCTGTTGAGTTTTTTTCCCCAGACTGCATCATTTACAAGTTAAAACAAATATCATCAATCTTACTGTTAATGTTAAATTTTTTGTTTTGAATATTTAATGTCTTGTAGACTGACAGTCATCTGAGGCACTACCTGCACATCATCGAGAACGAACCTCTCTACCCCATCATATACGACAGTAATGGAATCGTCCTGTCTATGCCTCCAATCATCAATGGTGAGTTATATACACACATACGGTATAATTCACAGGAGCATGGATAGATGTGCACACACATACTCCATTTTTTTCTGTTTAGGCTTTGTGATTATTTGCAGATAGAGCTGTTTTTTTTTTTTTTTTTAAACAGTGTTAGTCTAAAGTTTTGTATTTCTCTCTCTCAGGGGACCACAGCAAAATCTCATTAAACACAAAGAACATTTTCATTGAGTGCACAGCCACAGACCTCACAAAGGTAAACCGTTTTACTGTTATAATGTTTTTACTACTATTTTGTAATAATACAATATACTACAGTTCAAACATTTGGAGTCTGTAAGATTTTAATTTTTTTTAAAGAAATGATGCATTAAATGGATCAAAAGTGACAGTAAAGACTTTTATAGTGTTCCGAAGGACTGCTGTTCTTTTGAAATTTCTATTCATCAAATAATCCTGAAAAGTAGCTAAGAACTACAGCATGCTTTTAAACATGAAAAACGTTTTGTGTGTGTGTTTGCAGGCAAAGGTCACGCTGGATATGGTAGTGACCATGTTTAGTGAATACTGTGATGAACCATTCACGTGAGTATAAAGTTACACACTCTATATTGTTTCATAGCAGTGGTTTTCAAACCGGTCCTGTGAGCACCCCCAACACTGTACGTTTTCTCATCTATCACACCTGATTCAACTCATCAGCTCATTAGTAGAGACAGCAAGACCTGAAATGGGTGTGTCAGATATGAGAGACCTACAAAATGTGCAGTGTTGGGGGTGCTCGCAGGACTGGTTTGAAAACCAGTGTTTTATAGCATCTCCAGTTTGGATTCACCCAGTGAGTATATTGTTCAGTACAGAAATGTGTTTGATTTAACATGTTTGTCTCTTTATTCAGGGTTGAGGAGGCCGAAGTTGTTTATCCTGATGGCAGACTGTGTGTGTATCCTGTATGTATTCAGTTTTTAACTTGATATTAATTACACTAACTAACCACACAACTACACTGGCATTAAAGGGATCGTTCACCCAAAAATGAACCTCATGTCATTTACTCATCCTTTCTTTCTTCTGTGGTACACACAAGAAGATAGTTTTAAGAATGTTGGTAACCAAGCAGTTTTGTTTTCCATTGACTTCCATTGTATGGTCAAAAATATAATAGGAACTGAAACTGTTTGGTTACCAATGTTCTTCAAACTACCTTCTTTGTGTTCCATACAACAAATAAAGTGTGAGGTAATTTCTTTAATGAAATATTCTTTGTGAAATACAAGTTAAGCTCTACTGATGGTGATGCTCATTTAACTCTCGCACAATATCCACGAGGATACAAGGAAGGGTTGTGATGTGATGTGAATCTGTCAAGCTCTGTTTACATGGAACAAACTCAGCCCACAGGAATTACATCAGTAGCACATAACCAGAAGCGCACATAGACAAGTAGTGTCTCATTAGGACAGCTTTACAGCTCAATTACCAAACATTTATAAAAAAATTATATTATTAATATTTTAAAAATGCAATATACACTATTGTTCAAAGGTTTAAAATGATAAATCATAAGTAGTTCCTTATGCTCACCAAGGATTGGATTTGTTTGATCAAAAATACAGTAAAAACCGTAATATTGTGAAATTATTTCAATTTTCTATTTGAATGTATTTTAAAATGTACTTTATTCCTGTGATGCAAAGTTGAATTTTCAGCATCATTACTCCAGTCTTCAGTGTCACATGATCCTTCAGAAATAATTCTAATATACTGATTTGCTGCTCAAGAAACATTTCTGATTATTATCAATGTTGAAAACAGTTGTGCTGCGCAATATTTTTGTGGAAACTGTGATACTTGTTTTCAGGAACATTAATCTAAATAACAAAAGCATTTATTTGAAATAGAAATGTTTCATAACATTATCCTTGCTAAAATCTTGCTAAATAAAAATATTTGTTTTATTTAATTTTTAAATGAAAAATATTATTTTTGTGCTATAGATGCTGTTGCTAGAGCTTAACTTGTATGAAGGACGAAAGGTCCTTGCACACTGAGTCCGAAATCCTTTCCTATCGAAATGCTTGCTACGGATGCGAAAACGCAGAAAATTGAACCTGATCCGAATTTTTTTATGATGGACGAAAGTTTCGGAGGCAGTGTGTAAACGTGATTGACACAACATGAGGTCGTATTTATTTTTTAACATGCGAAAATTTCGGACTCTGTGTGCAATGACCTTAAACATTAAATCCAGATTAAAACAACATTAGCGTGGCTTTAAAGAAAAAAGTATTAGTCATACATTATGCCTTATTTGAAAGTCATTTTGTTGTCTGCTGACTGTCGACTTCAGGAGCTGGCGTACAGGACAGAGACGCTGTCTGGGGACTTCATCAACAAAAGAGTTGGCATCAAGTGAGCACATTATAAATCTTTAATTTGAGCTCATTAGAGATTACAGATTTCTTTCTCAGCTTCGGTCAAACGATTGAAGCCTGATCACAGTCTCGGTGTTGTTTCTCAGTGAATCAGCAGAAAGCATCGCTCAGCTGCTGACCCGGATGTGTTTGAGGTCAGAGGTCAGCGGTGAGGGCGATCTGATCCAGGTTGAGATCCCGCCCACGCGCTCTGATGTCATCCACGCCTGTGACATCATGGAGGACGCCGCCATAGCGTACGGCTTCAACAACATCGTCAGGAGCACGCCACGCACGTACACCATAGCCAATCAGGTTTGAGAGTAACGTTCATTCTGACCAATTAAACTTGAGATCAGATTCAGTGCTGACGTTATGGCTCTTACTCGTGTGTTTTTATATTTGCAGCTCCCTCTAAATAAGCTGACAGAGTTACTGAGGCAAGATCTCGCAGCCGCTGGGTTTACTGAAGCGCTGACATTCGCTCTGGTTAGAAATCACTCCTTTCTCTTATATTCTGGATGTTTTCCTTCCTGAAGTCCATTTATAATGTTTCTTGAACTTAAAACATTTGTCATTTAGTTTTCATGGCCATTTTTCTCTCTCTGACCATTAAAATAAAAGTGATCTTTGTTATTAGGGCTTGGTAGACATTTCAAAAATCAAATCTTTTCCAATTCGCAAGGTCTTGATTCCATTAAAATTCAATTCAATATCAATTTGTTTGAATAAATATCAGGTAGTGTACATGTCAATTTTTCTTAAGAAAAACAATATCTCAACTAATGCAGTAAACTATACAGGGATCCCTCTCAGATTGTACATTTACTATAATATTATATTAAAGATTAAATTAAAGTCCAGTGCTATTTATTTTTTAGATGTAATAATCAACACTCATTTAAAAACTGTAGAATACAAACATTTAAACTGCACATACATCAGTTTTTACGCTGACTTTTAAATGATAGAATTACATTTCCAATTTGTTGTTGAAATATAAACATTTAAAAGGTGACTGGCATAACCAGATTAACCAGGACAGATTTAACAAGTAATTTTTCCAAACTGATTCAAACTAATAAATCTTGAGTTTGTGAGTTCATTTAAAGCATTTTCATTCATTCATTTTCTTCTGTATTGTGACATACATCCAAGTATAATGGATTATTGAATTATCATTTTTTAAAAATGTAATCCAGGAACCTAGTGATGACAATTTGTCTTAAAAAAAAAAAAAGTCACAAATATTGAAACATATCCATGAATCAAGGATGAATCAATCAAAAAACAAAACACAATAGCATGCACTTAAAAATGGAAATTTTCAATTCATGCCAGCTTTAAAGAACTTCTCGTTAAAGTCTGATTTGAAAACAAATGACAACATTGGTTGTGCTGTATATTTGCTTTTGTGAACAGCCACAAGAACAATATAACAAATGTGTTATTTTTTTGTGTTGTCTTTTCAATGATGTGACAGTCTTTTCCTCTCTCTGCAGTGCTCACAAGAAGATATCGCAGATAAACTCAGGAAAAACATTGCAGAAACCAGAGCAGTCCACATCTCCAACCCAAAGACCGCAGAGTTTCAGGTACCCACAAAAACACTCACAAGTCCGATTGGCATTTCTCACATTTGTCCACTAGTGGGTGCTTTCACAGGTTTAAATCAGTTAGTAGTGAGATCTGACTAACCAAACCATACTTTCCTGTAGGTGGCCCGTACCTCTCTTCTTCCTGGACTCCTGAAGACGCTCGCTGCCAACAGGAAGATGCCCCTTCCTCTCAAACTGTTTGAGATTTCAGACATCGTCCTGAAGGATGAAACTAAAGGTGTGTTTGACGTCCTCGTATCACGTAATGCATGGTAATAAGTATGCAGTCACTGAACTTTATCTGTCTGGCAGACGTAGGAGCCCGTAACAACAGGCGTCTCTGTGCGGTGTACTACAACAAGAGCCCAGGATTTGAAGTCATCCATGGACTTCTGGACCGGGTCATGCAGCTGCTGGATGTCAAACCGGGCCGTAACCAAGGATACCACATCCAGGCGGCAGAGAGTGAGCCATAAATGTTAAAAGTCGACATGGTGTCCTTCCTGTGATCCGTTTGTGCACCTGTTTTATGAGCTCTCTGAGTCATATTCAAAGATTTATTTTAGTGGTTAATATTTAACAATGTTTATGTGCTTGCAGTAGGTCAACAAAAATAAAATCAAAGTAGGAAGTGTTAGTTCTTTTGGTGGGACTTTTTTTATTACGGGATTATTTTTATTACGTTTTATTTCTGTTTTCCTCATTTTATTTCCACCTGATGGATGGAAGAATCTATTTGAAGTCTAATGAAGTAAAAATTGACCCTATATTTAATTACTTGATTCATGTTCCTGGTCTTATTGTGATTTATTCATCAGTGCATTTTCAGTGTTGTTATTTCTAACTAAAACTAAAACTATTAAAAAATAATTTTATTTAATTAAAAAATTAAAGTGAAAGAATAATATAAAAGAATAATATAAAACATTAGAGAAGTAATATAAATATATATATAATTAAATAAATTATATATAAATATATTTATGAAAAAACTTGAGATTCTGAAAAAGCTGAAATTAGTTTTAAGTACTAAAATTACTCAAACGTAAATGAAAGCTAAATATTAAAATAAAGCAGACTAAAAAAAATAAAAGACAAAAGCACAAAACAAAATTACTAAAACTTTAACATTAAAATAAAAACTGAAAATATAAAATTAAAAGCCGATTCAAAACCTTAATAAATGCTGTAATAGCATATAATACATACTGAAATAACTCTGCATGTTATTCTGAAGAATTAGATTCATATTTAATTCATTTCCATCATCTTTCTTACAGACTCCACCTTCTTCCCTGGCCGCTGTGCTGAGATCTTTTCATGTGGCAAAAGCATCGGACACCTCGGGGTCCTTCACCCTGATGTCATCAGTCGTTTTGAGCTGACCATGCCCTGCTCCGCCATCGATATCGACATCGAACCCTTCCTGTGATGTCATGATGCAAATAACCTCAGCCACACCCCTCCGCTTTGGGCTCCTCCCTCAGAAGCCACAGCCACACATTACTGTCACATCTGTCTTTAGGAGAATGAGTTCTAGTCGCAACAGCACGTGTTACTGTATGTTCATGGTATAAATCAGTGTTTTAATAAAACTCAGCTTGTCCAATGCTAGTATGTTATTCATATATTAAACATCATTGCTGTACGTTTGTGTCCAGCTCATTTTACAACATAGAAACAAATAAATATGGATGAATAAACCAAAAATAACTAGATTTGTTGGTTTTTGCATGTATTTGATGTACATCAAGCAAAATTATCTAATGTGACACACTGTACTTTATCTAAAGGTAATGTAAACAATATTGTATCTATAAACTTTGCAAACTTTTTTTGTTTGAAGTAGTTTTAAAAGCTTTTAATGGATTGAAGGTCTTAAGCCCATGCAGTCTATCAGGGGCCTGTACCATGAAGCCGGATTAGCCGGCTAGCCGGTTAAGTTTCAGTTTAGTTTGCACCAATCCTGGGTTTTATGTACCATGAAAGTGGCTTGGCTTTTAGCTGCGTTTATTGCCATAGTAACTTACACTCCACGGCTAACCTGCTCCGGGGCAGGTTATGTTCTGAGTTAGAGATCTCAAACTGAAATTGGACCAATCAGATGTGAGCACAGTGACACATATCTTACACAAAAATTCACTCCCCCGGTTTCTCTTGCTCCAAATTAAAGGTCACTAGTACAAAAAAATAAAAATGTCTGGTTTTAATGATAATTACTTAGTTATTTTATATGATTTATATAATTGTATGATTTATATTATTAATCCATTACACACAAGCAATTTTAGTTTAACAGTTATTATAAATAATTTATTTTAAATGACTGTTAATAAATACAGATCTTATGTAATATATGTTGTAGAATCAATAGATAATACTTTAAAAATGTCTACAAGAAACATTACATGTTCGAGTCTCTATCGCTGTATATTTCCAACTATATAAACTAACTTAAGTTTCACTTGTGACTGCACTGATAAAGCAAGATAATTTCTTTTATTTGTCCTCTTTCATGAACAAGTACATTTTTCATTGTAAACGCATTTAAATTCGTCATATTCTTCAATCTCTTAACCTTTAGCAAAACCTTTAACCTTTAAGCAAGGCTTGTGATTGGCTGTTCGCCAGTGATGTCACACATTCATGTGCACGTGCTCCACAAACTCAGGATCAAAGCCTGAGTTGACAAAGAAAGTTGATGATCAGCATCATGGTACCAGTAAAGCCGGATTGGAGTGGTTTGGTTTTGTCAACTCGAAACTAATCCTGTAACTCTGAATTTGTTCATCTACCATCATGGTACAGGCTCCAGATTTGTATCATGGCTGGATGATGAATGAAGCTGTGTTTACCTGTATGGCGATATGTGGCACTGAGCTGTCATAAGTTTAAACAACTCTAGCTGCACTGATGCTAGAAAACCAAGTGTGTTTGTGTATGCTTATGCTATATAGGATTAATCACAGGTATGTTGAAGGTGGCTTGTGTATGTAAATATATTTCATCTGTAACTTGCTAAATATGACTCCTAATCACTGATTAACGAGCCCAAATCTGTGTGTTTGATTTGAGATGATAGTGAGGAAGTGTCCGGTTTAACAGGTTATCAGACATGTCAGGGCAAAAGAGTCAGGCTCCACCTGATTTCCAGCAGATACCAGACTTGTTTACATGCATTTGACTGAACTTCAGTTTTTCATGATCTTAAGAATCCAAAGGCTTCAGTTTATGATGAAAATTAACTAAATTCCCATACTTCCATTTTTGTAAGTTTTATAGTAGTTATTTAATGCCTGTGACATTATTCTGAGTGTTAGAAGTTGAGTAGGTGTGTCTAAATTCTAGTGTCCGCACTACACACTTAAGAGGGTGATTAGAGGCTGTTATGCTGTCTTTAATTTGTGTGTGTGAAAGGATGGTCTGGGTGTACACTGCATTTGTGAGGGTTTGTGGCTATATGAGAGGCGTGTTTGTGGTTTCTGTAGTGTTTTTCAAGTTAAGTCACCTTTATTTATATAGCCCTTTTAACAATACAGATTGTCAAAGCACTTAACAGTATCAAATTAGAGGATAGAGTGTCAGTAATGTATAATAATAAGATTAAACACTCAATTTTCAGTTAAAGGCATTTCATTATTGAATTCAGAGATGTCATTGTCTAGCTCAGTTTAGTTTAAATAGTATCTGTGAAATCAAATTGATGATAATCGTTAGAAATTAAGTGTCCCCAAATGAGCAAGCCAGAGGCGACAGCGGCAAGGAACCAAAACTCCTTCTGTGACAGAATGAAGAAAAAGACCTTGGGAGAAACCAGGCTCAGTCGGGGGGCCAGTTCTCCTCTGGCCCCCCGTTTTCACAGTTGAAGTGACCGCATCTTTAATCTTTGGCTTTCAGTGCAAAACTAAACTTTTAAGGCGACGTTGTCTTTAGGAAAATATCAAAAGAAATATTCAAGTTAGCGGTTACCACAGAAAACAATAATATCAACTTGTCCGACAGTTTACCCTTATAAAAATGCTTTTACAATGGAAGTCTATGGGCCAACAGCCCTATTTGCACTATACACTTACATGTAGGTTAAAAGAAATCAACAGTTTGCTGACAAACAGTTTGCTGTTTGTCATAAAGAACTTAAACCCTCTACAGCAAACACTCCTCAGCGCATCAACACCATTAAAAAAAAACAAAACAGAGAGATAAGACATTTTTACTGTTTATTCATTCTTTTACACATCTGTAAAAACTCATAAACACCTCCTGAGTGTCATGGCACTCAATATACAATATATGTTATTATTTTGTAATAAATATCAAATTCATATGAGGTAAAAAAAAAAAAAAAACAACAATAGTAGGACTAATTCGTAGATTTTAGGCAGTCAAAGCACTGTGTTAGTAAAAAATTATCATTAAATATCATCTGTGACCATGCTAACATCAACTTGTCATTGTGACGTCACAAAACTGAACTTTTTCCTCAAGGACCAGACTTAACATGCAGTCACATTTGCAAAATTTTGCCAATATTTTACTGACAATGGGCCTTTTTGCCAGCAGTGTAGCACAACTTGCGCAGAAATTACTTTCAAATCAAGCAGCTTTCCGTTGGTCAACCCTGGCAAATTCACGCTATATATTAATTTGTGCAACCGTCTTGAAGCAGTCACAAAATCTGTGTGGGGAAAACTTTTGCCCTCACAAGAATTTCCCAATTACATGGATTCCTATTGAAATGATTTTTCACAGTTGAAGTGACCGCATCTTTAATCTTTGGCTTTCAGTGCAAAATTAAACTTTTAAGGTGACGTTGTCTTTAGGAAAATATCAAAAGAAATATTCAAGTTAGTAGTTACCACAGAAAACAATAATATCAACTTGTCCGACAGTTTACCCTTATAAAAATGCTTTTACAATGGAAGTCTATGGGCCAACAGCCCTATAGACTTACATGTAGGTTATGATTAAAAGAAATCAAGTTTGCTGCAGACACTGTCAAAAGAGCTTAAAGGTGAAATGTGTAATGTTAAAGCACTGACTTAACCAGTAGTGTTTATGGCAGGACTGTCTGAGCAACAGAGTACTGCAGAGATGATGTAATTTACTAGGCCAAAACAGGAAGTTAGCATCACCCTGGTAAGCTGAAAAAAACCCAATAGGATTTTTCCATTGGCTTTTGGATTATTGCAGAAAAGAAGCTCGGGGACCAATAAACGTTTATGATTCTTATACTTTTTGTTCAACATGATAATCTCCACAAATGAACAAGCGCAAATACATCTGACAGAACTAAAAAGCTAAACGTGGGCTATAAACAAACTTGTCCACAGTCATACAACTTCAGTACCATTAAGCTTCTGACAACTCTTTCTATCCTTAGTTGGAAAGTTTGAGTTAGAATAGTTTGCAAGAGTGCAATTTTGAACATAATGAGGCTGTGAAAGCGACTCATGAGTAGATGAGTTTACCCGTTCAGTGTGATGACATTTAATATCCCAGAATACATCTCTAGCCCCATTTAGCCACTTTTTAGCGATCATCTTTTTCAAGACAAGTAAAAGCTTTAAAACGAAAATCAGTGGGGTATTACTGATGTATTTCATGTTATAGAATAAAATGTTAAAATATCTTAAGCTTGTGTAAACAGACATTAAACCAAAAACCTGTTTACAAAAAAACATGAAATTCAGTACGATGCAACTGGAAGTGCGAAAAAGCACACAAAAGTATAAAAATACACAAATTTTGGCACAAAAATGCTAGCTAATTTCACTCTACAGCAGATGAGCATTAAGGAAATTATTCATTAGCCATTTGTATGTGTTTCTGATTTCATTTGGTGACTCTTGTGGAACAGAAATTACACACTTCCCCTTTATCTTGTGCTTAACCATGAATAATCCCTTAAAACCAAGCGAAACTGCACAAACATCCACAAACTTTTTCAGTTTTCAAAATCTAACAAAATGCAGCTAGGAGGTTTAACAAACTAACATTACTGTTCAATGTGAGAATTTAAATGTGCCAGCCATTCCTAAACAAAGACTAACGTGAATTTCTCCCTGAGAATGAATTATACATTGGGATTCTGTTCAAACTTGCCTGTAAACACTGAGAAATTACACTGATTTTCCCAAATCCCAGAGTCCCATCATCACAAACAATCTGTTCACCAAGATACTGTTGACCAGTCCGATGGCAACATACGTGCTGAACTTATACGGCACCTCGATCTCTTTCCTCCTGCGTGCGTCGACGTTACTCACAGACGCTCCGTAAATTCGACAGATCACCCGCAGACTCGCCCAGCGCACTGTCTGACGGGTCAGAACCAGCATCCCTACCCCAACCAGGAACCGCGCCACACCGAGACCCAAGCCTGCGAAGGTCAGTGGTGGAAGGGTCACTGGAAAAGGCCCGGCAAGGTCAAAGGTCAAGCCCAATCGCTCATTCACCCAGTATCCGACTGAACATCCCGAACAGCATGCTAAAATAATGGTGGTGTCCCCCCGTGTGGTGCTGTAATGGTCCAGCTCGGGGTACTTATAGGACAGGAAGAGGGGCAGAACCACCCCCACTATGGGGGAGAGAGGGTTGTGCAGCTGAAGGTAGTCAATGGTTCCCCAGTACGGGTACGACACAGCCATGATGACGGCTGAAATTAGAACGCCACAGATCACATCCTGAGAGGAAGGGGAAACATAAAGGAGAACGATTTCAGTCATTAGTATCAGACTCTGTAATTCTAGATTTATGCAGCCTAATGAGTTTTACACATGCTCATAATGACACAATAATGCAGTTTATGGGCCATTATTATGAAATATGTACACATTTTCTATGCATGGTAACCACGTTGCTATGCAAATTCAAGGATGTTCTGAAGGGTTGTTAATTTGTTGCCATGCAGTTTCTACATTGTTCTGAGTGGTTGTTAATATGCTGCCATGCAGTTGCTACAGTGTTCTGATTCATTGTTAATATGTTGCTATGTGGTGCAAGGGTGTTTCTAGTGGTTTTTGTGTTGTGCGGTTGCTAGGGTATTCTGAGTGGTTATGGTGTTGCTATGCTGTTGCTAGAGTGTTCTGAGTGGTTGTTAATGTGTAGCTATGGTGTTCTGAGTGGATGTCATGTTGCTATGTAGTTGCTAGGGTGTTCTGATTGGTTGTTAATTTGTTGCCATACAGTTTCTATATTGTTCTGAGTGGTTGTTAAGTTGTTGCCATGTGGTTGCTATTCAGTGTTCTGAGTGGTTTTTAATATTGTTGCTAATGTTGTTAATGTGTTTCTATGCAGTTGCAGGGTTGTTGCGAGTGATTAGAATGTTTCTAGCTGGTTGCAGGGGCCCAGCAGGCACAAAACAGGCACACAACGTCATAAGACGTTGATATTTGGTTAAATTTTGGTTGTGACGTCGGGTGACCAAAATTCAACGTAAATTCAACGTCTAATGTCAATGTTAAATTGATGTCCAATACCGACGTCAGCTGACGTTGATATTTTGTTGTTTTTAGGTTGTGCAACCAAAATCCAACGTTAAGTCAATGTCAAATTGACGTCAAATATTGACGTCAACCCGATTTTCATTTTCAACCAAAATGCAACGTCTGTCCGACGTCATGTCCAACGTCAACCTGACGTTACATAGACGTCTGGTGCCTGCTGGGGGTGTTCTAAATGGTTGTTAACGTATTGCTGTGTGGTTGCTAGTGTGTTTTGCGTGGTTATTAGGATGTTTTTAGCTGTTTGCAAGGTGTTCTAAATCGAAATTTTTCTATATGGGCAATTTAACTACAATGTGACATGTAAAGCTCCATTTAAATCAACAGGTTAACAGCTAGATTTCATGCTAAACTACTAATGTACTACTACTAAACTACTAAGTTTTTGAATAATACTATATAAAAAATATTTACTAATACAAATCTTGTAATATGAAATTATTCACATTTTTAAATATTCATATTAATATTATTTTTATTAATATTTTATTATATTAATATCTCCAAGCATGAGCAATAGGCCAAACGTTTGCCTCAGCATGATGCATCACGACAGCTGTGTTATATTAAAGGAACTAGAGGTAAAATCTATGGAGACCAGCCAGACTATATGAATTATACAGGAGTATAAATGTTTCATATCAGACGCAAAAGCCATTTTAAAGTCTCTCTTCCAGACTTACCAGAGCAGAGTGCATGCCGGTATAAAGACGACTCAGACACACCAGCGCAGACAGAACCACGGCCACAATCAATCCCAGTTCAAACGGGAACTAATATGCACAAAGACAGAAAAACTAACAGTTCAGTCAAAAATGTGCATTTTAGCATCATTCACAGTCAGTTTGATGTCACTTATGTCAAAAATGGATATGTTTAAATGTAAAGATTTGAAAGCTATGGCAGAGGCTTAGATTTTCTATAAATAATGTGCTAAATTTGATCCGCTCTTCACAAAATCTTTTAGCTTCAGATGACTTGGTATATAGTGCATGAGGCATATGAACTACTTCTATGGTGGTTTTTCCACCTAATCTGTCTTTCTAGTTGAAAATTTAGTGTCTTTATCAAAACATCCTCTCATCCATCTTTCCTCTTCTTTTCCTCTCTCTCTCTATGTTGCAGTCTCCATTCATTCTGTGTGGCAGCTCTTCTCCTAATAACATCTCTTTTCTTCTGACATGTGCTCTTCCCTCTGGTTTTATTCAGGACTCTGTTAATCACTGACAACACTGGAAGAGTCTTTACATATTCATGAAGTTGCTCCGCCCCCTCTGTTCTGTCTTACTCCATCCATCTCTCCATCTGTCTATCTCTCCTTTCCTCTCCTCCCTCTCTTTCCTCCTCTGTCAGCTGGGGGTCTTTCACAGGAAGTTAATGAAGAACGTTTCCTGAATGGGCACAAAGGACTGTGGGACAGTAGAGCTCATGTATAATTGACTGGAATGGCTTTTTTAAATTTTTTTTCCACTCTTAAATCATACACATAGGGCTCTCTGGTTTCCTTTACATACAAAGAACCGTTTTTCAAATCAGTTAATCTTTTAAGCTAGTAATATAACCAGTTTTAAGTAGGGAGACAATATAGTTGAGCCATTTTCAAATCTGAATGTCTGGACTAGTAACTAATTACTTTTTCTCTAATGCTCACAAGGGCTGCATTTATTTGATCAGAAATACAGTAAACAGAAATAATGTGAAATATTTTTACTATTTAAAATAAATAATTTCCATGTAAATATATTGTAAAATGTAATTTGTTCAAGTGACACAAAGCTGAATTTTCAGCATCATTACTCCAGTCTTCAGTGTCACATGATCCTTCAGAAATAATTCTAATTTGCTGCTCAAGGAACATTTATGATTATTATCAATGTTGATAAGAGTTGTGCTGCTTCATATTTTTGTAGAACCTGTGATACATTTTGTTAGGATTAATTATAAATAGAAAGTTCAAAAGCACAGCATTTATTTGAAATAGAAATTGTCTTTACGTCACTTTTGATCAATTTAAGGCATATTTGCTGATTGAAAGTTTTACATTCTTTAAAAAAAAAAAAAAAAAAAACTTACTGGCCCCAAACTTTTGACGCTAGTGTAAATATTGCTCTGATTGCTCAATATATCTCATCATTATATCTCTTATTTTGTATATTTAACTTGATATCTTGATTACAGTTTCAAATTAGCTTCAACACAGATACTTACTCATAATTTTGTTTGCAATAAAAAAAAAAAAAAAAATTGAATTTAAAAATTGCTGCTTATATCAACAAATAAGCCTACAGACAAAACAGCAAAACAACACTCTTAAAGAAAGGAATGCAACTTTACAATCCACTAATAAAGTTTTATAATGCTTACATGCGTGTGCTACTGTGTGGCCTGTATAAAAGGAGCACAGAAGTTTATAGGTTTACACTTACAATTGAACCAATATTTGAAAACACTCAAGTGTCAAAGGTTTGAAAGCTGATGGATGGCACCGTCTATACCTGACACTGATTCCAGTCATTTACTGAGAGTTCATTATAATGGCACATAGCAGACGTGTGGGCGGGACTTGGGCTGACTGATGGTGACAGATGGCCCCGCCCCTTCAGTGAACTATGCAAAAACAAACCACATTCAAAACATTCTCAATCTAGCATGTCTGACCTTCACTCTCTCCTGAGCACTGAGCAGCAGTGTAAATGAGATGGCCGTTGCTGCCATGGCATGTGTGGACGGCATCCCGTACTCCGCATCCACACGCGTCTCCAGTTTGACCACAGGGGGAGACGGAGGACGCGGCAGCTTTAAAATATCCTTCATCACTTGCCCAATATACATCACCACCTGCAGAGAGAGACAGAGAAATGAGATGTACAGACAAAAATACGAAAATAAGTACTGTTGCTGAATAATAAGAAAAAGGGTACAAATGCCATGTACATTTGAGGATTAATACATACCTTTAAGGTACTAATATGTACCATTTTGGAGTAAATAAGGTACAAAAGTATAGCTATTGGAAAGGTAGCGACCAGTGACAGCTTTTGTACTTTCTAAAAGTGTAGTATAAGATTATAATACAAATCAACACCCAAAAATGGTACTTTTTTGTTAGCATTTACAGTATATTGCCAGATTTATGTGACTTTCCAGTTCAGTATCATTAATATACTATTATAGTTTTTATTAATATTTATTAATACATTTATTCATTCATATTTTATGAATACATTTATTAATGTCTATACATGTCTTTTTATTTCAGTTTCAGTTTTTGTTATTTTAGTACTTCAAGTTAAACTACACAAAAATTAAAAATGTTTTTCTGTTAGAGTTTATCATATTTCAAGCAACAAGATTGTTTAAGTTTTAGGGTTTGTTTACACGACAGGGATTGCACTAAAAAGCGGATGTTTTTCCTTTGTGTTTTTACAAAGTTTTGCATTATAGACGACAACTTTGTCAAAACTTTGAACTAAACTCTGCGGGACTGCAGCCCTCCAGAGTTTGACACCCCTGCTATAGACTGAACATATGATGCCACCATTTTCATAAATTCATGTTTTCGGAGTTTACACGAACACGATAAAGGTGTCATTATCGAAAAATTTCCACTCTGAAACCCGTTTGCATTTTCAGGCTTCCAAAATACTGTTGTTGTTGCCAAAATACATTAAAAAAATGTTATTTAAAAACGATCATGTAACACCCCCTTAGTTAACGATAATAACCTTGGTTCAGTCATGACAGGAGATATAGCAACAATTCAGAATGAAGGCTCACTGAATGTTTGAGCAAATGAATAACTTCTCTCATGTTAAATTTAGTTCATTATAAATAGCTACATTGATTTCAGAGGTGAACCAATCAAATGCAGTTTGTCTACTGCTGTTGCTGTGGAAACTATATGTAAACTTGTGGAAATAGCACAACAAAGATTTATAAAGATCTATAATAGAGAAACTGATGAAAATGAATAAGAGAATTTGGTTTGTGTTACAACAGCTGTCCAAGTTAAATGTTATTTTTTCTCTGTCTATTCTAATCTATTTCTCCTTATTGCAGAAAAACAAAGACCCTACAGTATGATGACTTAATCACAGGGTGTGTGTGTGTGTGTGTGTGTGTGTGATTTTCTCAGCTACTCACAGCCCACACGTTGACGAGCCGCCTGCACAGAAACGGGTCGAGGTTCCAGTGGATGCAGGGCAGGAAGGTGATGTAAAAGACCTCATGGCCCAGAGTAGCTGAAGTCACAAACAGGACGTAGAAGAGCCAGTTCCTCACCTCATAACGAGGCCTGGGATGCTCCTGAACAGAGAAATTCATCTAGCTGAATAAACTGCTTCACCACATCAACAAATCACACTTAGTTGTCCACTATAAATATATACTTATGTGCTTTTCAACATTTTGGAGGGTTGTAGCACCATGAAAGACTCACATTTTTTTCTGTGCATCATAATATATCAAACAAATTTCACTTTTACATATTTAACTCTAATTATATTAAAGTTTAATGGCATTTGTAACTAACTGAATCCACTCTAAAAAGTTTTTTTTTTTTTTTTTTTTAATTATTAATATTATTAGTATTAAAGTATGTTATTAATGCAAGATTTGAAAGCCAGATTTAGGTTCAGGTTAGTGACCTGCCTTTCAGTTTAAAGCTCACTGTATATATTAAAAACATAAATGAATTTTGAAAACAGTTTTTTAATGTATCTACAAGATGAGACATCAAAAATTGCTTTATAAACATCTGACAGTCTAAACCAACCAGAGAAACAGGAAAAGCTTGTAGTTTGGGATTTCTGTTTCTGTCACAGCCTTTGCATTTGGGAACCTCTCGATTTTAATTCGCCTGAATGAAGAGTCTGATTTAAATCTGATTTACTTACTTCGCCTTTGGTTTCACACGGTGAACTGGCGGGTTTGTAGTTGGAGTTACTGTCGTGTGCGCGTGACGTCCCGTTCGCCACCTGCTCCGCTCTGCGCCGGTGGATCGTGACCGGACCGTCCTTACCGGATCCATTGGCGTGAACGAGTCCGTTCTGACTAACATGCGAGCACGTGTCTCTCGGAACCAGGCCGCAGCACCGCTGGAAACCGGCCACCAGCTCGGGGCTGTTCAGGTACGAGATGACCCCCCACATGGCCGCGCGGAGTTTGAGCTTCCGCACCCAGCCCGCGCGCACAGGTGTGTTTTACAGCTGCAGGTGACAGAGCGTCAAAGTGTGCTGACGTAGAAGTTCATGGCTGTTTTGATTGGCTAACATGGAAAATTACCTGCTTATCGTACCTGTCACAGGTGGGTCATTCCTGCCTTGCAGTACCTTTAACTCTGTGACTCTGAATAAAATGACTATTCTAGTGTTATTCTAGTCATTTAGTGACGTATATTTCTGTATCTGAAAGTGATTTTCAGAAATAATCAAGTGATCAAGCTCAGGCACTTCTTTATTCTTGTTTATTTTATTTTATTTATTTGATCTTATTTATTTATAGCAAAAAAAAAAAAAGAATTATGGATTATGAAGGTGTCAACTGTGTTAATTTTGATTTCATATTAATAAAACAAAAAAATTAAAATCTGAAATTTCATTATCAATGTAATGTTGATAATAGCATTTTATTTACTTATAAATAGACCATTCTCCTCTAAAATAAATCACAATAAAATTATTGAAGTATCAGCACTAATATCTAGTTTATTGGCTTTCAAAAAGAACTTACTGTAGCCTACTTTTGAATCTGTGGTATCAGATTGAAAAATAAATAATTCTTAAAAAAAAAACTAATTCAGACTAATCAAGGATAATATGATAATTACACTTTTTATGTCATTTTATCTAATGAGATGTTTAAGAATGAGACAAATTAAATAAATCACAAAACATCACAGAATTTACTACATCCCTTGCTAAAGCTCTAAAAGTTGAATTTGGATCAGAATAATCTCCTTCATTTTCAATTTCTTTTAAACATTTATCTTCATCTGACCCACAAAAAAAAAAAAAAAAAAAAAACTTTTTTTTTTTAGATATACTTCTACATCTATTTTATCACTGTATATGGACTGCATGATACAAACATTGTATGAACAAAGTTTTATTTTGTTCCTGAAATCCACCCTAAATCCACACTTTTTTTCTGGATATTCATAATTTTTGGATCAAAGGTATCCCAATCTTACCGAAAAGTTTTTTAACAACCCACAGGGGTTAATTCAGGTTAATTTGGCCTTTTTTTTTTCTCTCAATGGCAAAAAGTGTCCCAATTTACCTGAATTCACTACTGATGGTTTGATCCAGATAGAAAAAAAAATTGATCCAATCTAATAACCTACCTGAAGCCCAATCATATTTCATTTGAACTGGGTGCTGCTGTTTGTGCTGTTGTTTTCCCAGAAGTGCACTTCCTGGTCCTGGAAGATGATGTCATTTGGCAAATGGCTTTTGTTAGTTTTAGTTCAGACTAACAGGATACTGAGGAAAGACCTAGGCTATAATTAGATTACTAATTTAGATGTTTTGTTTGATTAGTTTGTTTGAAGTTTTTCATGTCAGATGTTATGGGGAAAAGTGACCAAAAATCTGATTTCCTTTTTTGGAAAATTGTAAATTTAATATTGTATCCAATATAACAACACAAAAAGGACCCCGGGGCTAGTTGTCACATAAAAACGTTTATTCATTTGAATGTCTGGGAAGTCTGTGAATGAAGTTGAAATATAGACTAGGCAAGCCTTATGTTTCTGGATTATTAGTTTCCATGACAACAAGGTGAGCCAGTTGAAGTGTCAAACAGGTAGATGACTCAATGGGGAATAAACGCGGTTAAATGGTCAGAATGATGCATGCAAGAAAACACAGAGAGGTTTGGGCAGCAAAAAAGGAGTTAAATCTACTGACGCAAACAGCATCGTTTAGCAGAAAGGCTCGTGCTGTTTGACCGGGACGCGTGCCTGATGCTTTGATTGAGGCGTGATTCCCGCCGCGTCCCGCATCTTTCCGGAATCGGTGCGGGGTCACAAACGCCCATCGGTTCTGGATGAGAGCAATTAAAGTCGCCCTTCAGGCGGCATTACGTCACCTCCAGATTCGGTTAATTATTTACTCAACGTGCACGGAGACTAAAATACGCGTTTTTTTTAAAAAGGCCCGACTCAAAAATGTCCGGGTTTAACGGCGTTCGCTGACTGGATAAAGAGAAGAAAGGCTGCTCGCGTGACTGGCTCGCGTTCATTGTGTGGATGATGTGAGGCAGCGCGAGATGCAATGGCAGCGGCGGATGCAGCAGCAGCTAACGGGCCGGAGCCTCCCGGTGTTCCGGTACCCAAGGTGTTTCCCTATGAGGAATACGAGTGCAAAATCTGCTACAACTTTTTCGACCTCGACCGTCGGGCGCCCAAGATCTTGGAGTGTCTGCACACGTTTTGCGAGGAGTGTCTGCACGCGCTGCAGCTGTGCGAGGAGCGGCCGTGGCGCATCAGCTGCCCCGTGTGCCGCCACCGCACGCCGGTACCGGACTACCGGATCCAGAGCCTACCTAACAACACCAAGGTCACGGAGGACTTCCCTCTGTACATCGAGTCGGACCCCGTGCCTCAGGATGCTCTGCCGCCTCACCGGCCTCCGCTGCACCCGGCGCTCGTGGCGCTCAGGCACGAGGAGGACGCGTCCATGGCTGGTCACGCGACGCCGTCCACCATGACGGTGTCCACCGCGACCACGCTGTCCCAGGACTCGGTCTCGCGCTACGAGAGCTGCCAAAACTGCAGGCGTCTCGCGCTGACCACCGGATGCGTGTGCGTCATCTTCTCGTTATTGTCCATGCTAGTGCTGCTCTTCATGGGCCTCATTTTCGTTCACAGCCACGGCGGGCCGCCCTCGCCCGCGGGACCCCTCTGCCTGTCGGTGGCCAGCATCCTCGCCATGGTGTCGGCGATGGTAACGTGGCTCCTCTACTGGCTCAAAGACCGACCGGAGCACGAGACGGGCCGCTCCTCGACCACCACTAGCGCGAGCCGGAGAAACGCGTGACAGGAGATGTGCATCGTATGACAAGCTCTTAAAGTGTTTATTAATACCAGTTAATTTCTTTTCATGCTACTAGTACTACAGTATCTTTGGTTACACTTTATTTTAAGGAGTCCTTGTTACAGTGTAATTATACATATAAGTACTGAGTAATATATGTATTTACTATATGTGACCCTGGACCACAAAACCAGTCATAAAGGTCAATTTTTTGAAATTGAGATCCATACATTATTTGAAAGGTAATTAAATAAGATACAACTATTTGAATATCTGGAATCTGAGGGTGCAAAAAAATCTGAATATTGAGAAAATCGCCTTTAAATTTGTCCAAATTAAGTTCTTAGCAATGCATATTACTAATCAGAAATTAAGTTTTGATATATTTACGGTAGGAAATTTAGAAAAATATCTTCATGGAACATGATCTTTACTTAATATCCTAATGATTTTTGGCAATTTTGACCCATACAATGCATTGCTGGCTATTGCTACAAATATATCAGTGCTACTTATGGCTGGTTTTGTGCTCCAGGGTCACATATGGTTAGGGTTAGGATTAGGATTTGGCTAAGGGAAACTTGGATTGTAATTATAATAGGAAGTACATGTAACTTGTGTAACAAGGATACCTTAAAATAAAGTGTTACCATATATTTTATATAGTTGAACTAGTACTTCTTTATTAGGTAGGTTAGATGTCAGTACTTCTATCAATCCCAGTATACTGGAAAAAATTAGGCTACTTTGAAACAATTTTCACTCTATTAAAGTTCACAAATAATTACAAAGAAACCTCAAGTAACACATTGGATTAAATTAAGTGAAATTTTGGAAGCATTTTCTTGCAAAACATAGGCCAACTTCTATGTTTTATTTACAAACATCATTTTTACAATATAATCACTAGTAACATTTTGTTACAATTGCTTATATTTGTGTAATGATTATTTATTGACCATTTGTTAACGTTAGTTTATGCATTAGGCTAGCTAACAATGAGCAATGCATTTGTCACATTTATTAAAGTTAGTTAATAAAAATATACAATCTTTCTTTGTTAGTTCTGGTTAGCTCAGGTCCATTAGGCTAATATTAACAAATACAACTTTTTATTGTAATAGTGTATTCGTAAATGTTGTAATTAATATTAAGTAAGATTAATAAATGCTTCAGAAGTATTTTTAATTGTTAGTTCATTTTAACTATGTATTTAACTAATGTTAACAAATGGAACCTTGTTGTGAAGTATTACCAATACTTGGAATTCACACTATAGTGTCTGTTCAATTAGTATAGGGAAACTTGAAAAAACCTAAAACAAATAAGTCCTTAAATGGCCATTTCAGTAACTAAAGAAGGACTAGTACTTATAGGAGTACTAGTATCTAATGATTCATTATCAGATCGCTTAATATTACAGTCCGGTGTTTCCCGACAAGGAGTATGGGTGCAAAATCTGCAAATTTTTCAAATATTTCAGCTCAAAATCTAAGTGAGAAGTGTCTGCATATGTTGCTTGTGTGCAACGAGAAGCCGTGGTGAATCAGATGTCCCCTATGCCACACATACCAGACTATCAGATACAGAACCTGTCCTACGGCATCCACCACAACTGGATACGTGTGTGCCATCTTCTCCATCCTGTCCTGCTCTTCATGGGCCTTGTATTTTTGCATGGCCACCTGAGGTTCTTCTGGCTAGGACACCTGTGTGAGCTTGAGAAGAACTCACTTCATACATCCTCTATAAATCACCAAAACATCTGTTGGTTAAACATTGTTGCAAAAAATAGTTCTGGGAAAAACCCACAGCTGCCATTTGGTTCTATATTTAGCTGCTAATGCAATGATATTCAGACTTTGGTCGTGGGGCCACTGTATAGAGTGGGGTCCAAAAGTCCAAAAGTGAAACCACTAGTGAAAATGCATCTATTTTGTATTGTTTTATCATTCAAGCCAACATTTTTATTAATTACATTTACATTTATGCATTTGGGAGACACTTTTAACCAAAACAACTTAAATTGCATTCAAATAGTTCATCCATTCCCCGGGAATCCATCCATGACCATTGTTAGTTTAATTTAAAAACTGGTCACAAATCTGCATACTAGCCTAGACTGACTTCTATTTTTTGTCAAAACCTTCATTTATTTTTTTATAAAAATCATTCTGTTTATATCCAGATTTAAATATTAAAATGTGGTCTCAGACTTCTGGACCCCACTGTATATAATACAGTTTTATCAAAGCAAATGAGACTTGCACTTATTTGACATTTACTGGAAATTCACTAATAAAGTCTGGTAGCTAGGTAAAACACGGCCAAGCAAACGCAATTATTGGATGATATTCTCAAAATGGCTGCTGGGTGTTGTCATCCTCTCGCTGTATCATATACGATTCGGTCTTTGAAAAGAAGACCTCTTTGTTCTTATGGATCAATAGCTTTACAATAGAAATTGCGAATTTTATACCACCTCTTTGTTCTCCACTTCACCTATGCATCTATCACGGTAAAACCGTGTCGTTTGACAACTAACTGACAATCTCTTTTTGCTATCGTCTGTGTGTGCTTTTAATGTGCGTAGCATCACGATGCATCGACCTTAGTACTCACTTTACCAACTCGTTCACCGGATTTTTGTACCACGCAAACCTGTGATGAGCAATATCTGATGTACCTAGTTTAGAAGAAAACCTGCATGATGTTAAACAAAAACTAGACACTGAACTGTGCTTGGAAACAAAGGTCAGCCTTCATTGCTTGAGGAAAGCTTCTTTGTTAATTGAATCAGTACTGCTGATTTGATCTGTTTCTACATTAAGCAATGACAAATCAGTCATTTAAAAAGGGTATTTGATATGATGATGTTCCATTTCAAAAGTGTTGGTGAACAGCTATACAAATCGTACCCAAACAGTTCTCTGTTAAGGCGTGGTCAGATTTACCGTTGCTCAATGAAATTTCACAGGCAAATTCCAGTCATGACTTTTTTCGCCTGAAAAAATGTTGGCTACACAGATTTCGCTCGCGTTGACAAACAGAAAGCTGCTTGGTATGAAAGTGACTTTTGTGCGAGCCTGTGATTTATAAAACTGACAATTATGGTTTTTTTACCCGCCAAATTTCGCTAATGTGACCGTACATTTAGAAAAGCTGTGCATGGGAGGTGAAGCAAGCAGGAATCTGACACCTGAGGAGCAGCTAGAGTTTTGCTGTGTCCTTGCAGTGACAGGATGCAGCCATAGAGAAATCAATGATTAAGACTCGCACACTGGGACTGCAGCCAAGAGGTGCTTTCGAGTGTTTCCTGACCCACTTATGAAACTTTGCATCTCTCCCATAGGTCATTTGTCTTGGTGTCACAAACTGATATATTCCTCCAGCTAACTGTGGCTTGTTAACTTGAGTGCAAAACACAACTAGCCCGCTTTGGCATTATACTGAATATATCATCCAGATTGTTTAGACTTAATGGTTTTATGATGATGATTAAGGACACTTGATAGCTTAAATTTCCTTCTATTAGGGTAAAGGCCATTTTCTTTAGAATGGTAAAGATAGTTGATCATATTCTCTTAAAGGGATAGTTCATCCAAAAATTACAATTCTGTAATTTACCCACCCTCATGTTATTACTGAATCCTCTCGCTTTATCTGTGGAACACAAAAGGAGAAATATTAAAAACATCATGTTCCAAAATGTACAAGAGCAAAACATGAGGGTGTGTAAATCATTTTCAATCACTACTTCTTTAAATTAGCTCTTATGTGCCTTTACTTTTTATTTATTGGTTTATTTATTGAAGGAATGGAACATTTTAATAGGAATTATCAAGTGAATTTTCTATAAGCTTACCGTTTGATATGTATAAGTTGTGCTGTTGTTGTAGGCAGATGCGATGGATCAAACCAGGTCTGCCCTCTATTGGTAGACAAGTATAGTGACAGTCATTTGTGTATAGGTTTTGCTTAGATTTTTGTAAGGAAGGTTTTATAAAGTGAATGTGGGGGTATTTAAATTATTGCAGCAGTGATTTAGACAAGCAAAGGTTATTTCCCTGAGTGTTAAGGGAGTAAACAACCATTATCTGCTGTTATCCGTGCTGTACAAAGCAACACTTGTAGAGAAAGTAGTATAATGTGCAGTAGTGTTATGTAGTCACCAGCTTCACAGCTCCTCCTGCCATTCTGTTGGGCAATATATATGTCATTTTACTTTACACAATGACCTCGGTTTACTGCCTTTTCGATCCTTGCTGAAAAGACCAACAACAAAGTTTGGGGTCAGTAAAATTTTTTTAATTTTTTTTATTTTTTATTTTTTTAAAGAAAGAACATTAAATCATATTAAATTAAGCAGCACAACTGCTTTGAACATTGATAATAATCAGAAATGTTTCTTGAAAATCTGAATGATTTCTGAATGAAGACTGGAGTAATGATGCTGAAAATTCAGCTTTGCATCACAGGAATAAATTACATTTTAAAATATATAACCGTTATTTGAAACTGTAATAATATTTCACAATGTTACTGTTTTACTGTGTTTTTGATCAAGTAAATGGTGAACATAAAAAAACTTGGAAAATCTTACCGACTCCAAACTTTGAACAGTAGTGTAAACAGCTGGTTAGTGCTGGTCTTGCTGGAAAAGCTGGTGGACCAAGAAAATCTTGCTGGTCAAAAGACCAGGAAGGCACACCAGCATTCAAAGCTCAATATATGCTGGTCTTTTCAACAGGGATGTGGATAAGGAGAAGAGAGAAGATGCTCTTGTCCTCTGTCCTGGTACAGATATTTCATAGATGTGAGCCTGAAAGGAAATAGAAACAGTCTGCTGTGAACTCAGTCAGCTTAGTCTTGCTGACTCACAAAAACAAGGACCAAACTGGAAAGAACGAAACTGACGATCAAAATGTTCACGTCCAATGAAACTGATATTTCTGTACCATTCAGTGTGACCTCCCCTTGTTCTCATGGTACCGCTATCGCTGTGACTGTCTGGACCATCAGGCCTGATGTGCACACATCTGTTTATATGTCTGTTTCTCCCGCACACACTGGCCCAGTGACTGCACGGCACTTACCTGAACCCAGTGTTACTGCCTGGGACGACTATACTTCCCTTAATGCACTCCAGCCCTCTTAGTAACACTATGTAGGGTCATGGGCTTTGTACACAGCCCTTATATACTCTGTAATATGTTTGTTAGAATTAGGAAATGTGTGTTTTTACTATTATGCCTCAATAATTGTTGTGAAACCTGTTTGAATTGTATTTGCACATTGAAATTGTTCTGTTTACATACAAGAACACACCTCTCGGTTGGCTAATAAATGAGAAAAATGAAGAAAACGTCTGTTTTCATGTAATTCATATATACGATATGAAATCACTGCATGTGTGTGCATGTATCCACCTTATTTTGAAACGCGGAAGTTTCACGTTTTAACGTTTAATAACTAAAAATAACAAGTGCAGTAAATGGTAAAACAAGTGTGTTCATGATTACGAAAATAAATTTAAAAAGTAAGATAACAAATAGGCCTATCAGTTTGCGATATCAAGCTGCATTATGGATTGTTTTTGAACAGGTAAAATAACAGGAAGTGAATTACACCGGAAGCCTCAATTCCTCGAACATTCTGGTAACAAATATAGCCGTGTCAAAAATGTTAAAAAATAAGGTGGAATAAAAGCTAAATATTTTATTTCCAATAACATTTTTTTTTTTTTACGTTACTGTGAATACTCACGTAAACAGAAATCAAATTAATGTTTTCAGACAGCTTTTCATCGTTTAAACCTTGGAACCAAGTTTGAAATGGCACAGTAACTTTATTTAGCTAGCCACTCTAAAAAAAATGGTGCTATATAGCACTAAAAGTGGTTCTTTGGCTCGTAATCATAGGGGAACCACTTTTGGTGCTGTATAGCACCAAATGTTGGTGCTTCAGTGGTTCTTCAGCGGTTCTTCACCGGTTCTTTGGCACCGCTACCATATGCAGAACCTGTTAAGCTCCTATATGGTTCTTCAGCAGTTCTTCAGTGGTTCTTTGGGGTGATTAAGGTGCTATATAGCACCACTGCCGTACAAAGAACCTGTTAAGCTCTTTTAAAGGTTCTTTACGAGCCAAAGAACCACTGTTTGTGCTGTTTAGCACCATTTTTGTTGAAGAAATACAGTGCTATATGGCACCTCTTATGGTTCTACATAGCACCATTTGACAAAGGTGCTATATAGCACCTTTGAAGATATGGTGCTATATAGCACCAAAAGTGGTTCCCCTATGATTACGAGCCAAGAACCACTTTTAGTGCTATATAGCACCATTTTTTTTTTTTTTTTTAGAGTGTACAATGGCGTACCTGTTATGATCTTGAAATTCTGATTATTATATAGCATGACAATGAATAATAAATGTTTTCAGTACCTGGCTAAGTGTCTCCGCAGGGTACTATCTCAACGACGTTGTCCTCCATCCGCACCATGCGTTCTCTGTAGCCTGGAGCTCAGGGATGCTTGTGCCAGTAAATGCAGGACAGATGATTTTATCCTAAAGTTGTCTTTGGGGAGGATTTACGTTTTCTCTGAGTGAACCCCATCTAATTGAGGTTAAAGTGGTGGTGACCTTCCTCAGGCTGGACAAGACAGATCACAAGACAAATGACACAACAACATATGCTGTTCAAGAAGTTCATTAAATGGTCAAATGGTGTTTGTGTTGGTGAATTCTTGCTACATTCCTGTACAGGTTTATACACTTTTCTTTCCAACACTGGCAAACCTAGTCAAATTTTAATGACAGTTTTGACCAACATACTCAATCTCAGGTTATTTTGTAAGGTGATCACCAGTTACACAATACTATTCAGATTTCTTTGGCTTGGACTAAACGCATGTTTTTCAAACTTTTTAATAACTTTCATATACACATTGTAAAACCGATTCAAATTATTTTGACACTATTTGCTTAGAGAATATTGATATTTGACCCTTGATAATAAAACTAATTAAGCTCACATCAGAGCGCACCTCTGCTCGAGATCTGTTCTCCAAAATGGATTCGTCACGCGGATCCGGTGTTTCAAAAGCTGAAACATGCATCACACCGCCGCCTGCTCTCCTTTTCAAACAATCACCCTCTGTTTTTATGCTGAATAAACTGTAAAGAACCCAGAAAAACGATTTATTTTTAATAAGGTAGATGTACCGTACATTTTCCAGTTTCACACCATGCCAATATTATTAGAAGTTTAAAGTAGGAAATAAATGCATAATATTCCGTTTGTTTTAAGCATACATTCTCCTGTCCGTTTGGTTCTATTTAGAACCTTATTTTTCAGAGTTAACGAAACTTCCGATGTCCTGCGAATTCTCTACATTTAGTTCCTATTCTGTAAATGTACAAATATAAGATGACTTATAGCAGATATATGCAGATAATTATGTAATAAAAAATATATTAACCTGACAGGAAAATAAAGAATAATGCAATTAATTCATCGAATTGAAACTCATTAACAAACACGCGCACACACACATTCATTGTTTACCATTAAATAGTTGGCTCGGTGTCTCCAGGGCCCGGCCTTTTTGGCGTTGATTTAACTTTTTAAGTAAGAGAGAATAATCTAGCCTAGTGTTTTGCACGTGAAAGGACCCCCGTTTCCCCCGCGTGTTTCCCTCCCGCGTGCGCCCCATTGTCCCCGCGCGCAGGCAGAAAGAAAACATTTGAAGTTTCTTTTTAGTCCAACAAAAGAGCCACATGTCATTGAAGTCACTGTGTGTGTGTGTGTGTGTGTGTGTGTGTGTGGATCAGTCAGAGAGAGTGTTAAATAACAGTCAGTCATTTTAAGTGAATAACTTTTTCTGTTCATTTAAATAGATTCAATCCGTCTTTTCTGTCTTTGATTTGTTATATCATTAAATTATTGTTGCACAAATAGTCTACGTTATATTAAAACGTTTCGATATTATAATTTGCTATTTTATTATATTTAGTAGTGTTTGCATGTCTATCTTATGTCTGTATATATATTTTTAATAGTTTAAGTATATAATTTAATTACACATCATCATCAATCGCTGAAATATTTTCGATGTCCACTTTGGAGCGCTTAGAGAGCAAAGTGTACTTCTTCGACCAATCAGCTCTCGGTTACTGGATCCTGTGGACCAATCAGAACGCGCTGTTCGAGTAATAGACAAGGGGGTCTGTGCAAACTCAGAAATGTCTCAGTAGTTTGAGAACTCGCGCTCATCCTAAACGCCTGTTAATAACAATAACGCTGCGATTATAATTCTCGTCACATAATGAAAACAACGGCCAAGGACCACAAAAGAGAAGAGACTACATCTGATTAATAACATTTCATTTAATCCTCGAGTACTTACTTTTAATGCTTTTCCTGGAGGGATACAAAAAGATCATCGGAGCTTATGCTTTTTGTTTTTGATTGTGGAATATTTACATGCATTTTTAAGCCTGTTGAAGTGCACGTTTAGTCACCGCGCTGTCCTGCAGCAATGAGCGGCTTGGCAGGGACCGTTCCCAGGATGATGCGTCCATCTCTCTCTCAGAACTATCCCCGCAGTGGCTTCCCAATGGAGGGTAAAATATGTTACAATAAATATGCACATTAAAATTGCTTAATTTAATAGTGGAAGCCCAAGTGTAAACCATTTTGGTATTTATGTTGCATGAGTAGACTAACTTGACTAAGTTATTTTTCCAAATGTTTTTATTTTGTTTGAAACTTTTGCCGATATTTAAATATTATAATATTTAAGGTTATGTGTTGCTAGTATACATATTGTATAATGGCGCTTTTTTAAAATTCTTAATTCTTAAAATAAATGTTTTTATTTTTTAAGTGATTCTTTGTATTATTAAAGTAGCCTACCTTTTTCATACAGTATGAAGAACTAATAACTATTTCACTGTACACTGTCACTTCAGGGTTTTAGATTAAAAAAAAGTTATTGATGTAAAAAAAAAGTTTAAGCTGTCAGGCTGTTTTAATCGGAATCATTATTTCTATATTTTCATCATTAACAATAGACTAGGCCATTTGCTTAAATGCATTTAATTATCTGTCGCAATTCTCAAGAGTTCAGAGCTTCTGAATCAGTCAATAAATTTAAATAGGCTGGAAAAAAGATTGTAACTTTAGCACCACTTTTAGTTTACCTAAAATTTAAAGCAGTAATTATACTGACGTTTTACTGGGTTGGTTTTTACCACGTGTTTATAAACACATGAAATATGTCAGAGAATTAAATGCACATGGAGCCTATAGGCTAACTGTCTTCTTCCTTAGAAGCACTTCAGTTAGGCCTATTTAGGAATAGCTATGCAGAATGATTTTTTTCTTTCATGTTTCTGCAATTATGTTATCTCTCCACTGTCATAATCTGGGTTGGCTTCGATGCAGTTTCAACTCCGATGGGTCAGGGTCGAGTCAACCAGCTCGGAGGAGTTTTCATCAACGGCCGGCCTCTACCGAACCACATTCGGCATAAGATAGTGGAGATGGCGCATCACGGGGTCCGGCCCTGCGTGATCTCCCGCCAGCTCAGAGTCTCTCACGGCTGCGTCTCCAAAATCCTGTGCCGCTATCAGGAGACTGGATCCATCCGGCCTGGAGCCATCGGCGGCACTAAATCCAAGGTGAGGCCCTTCGGGGAGGCATCGAAGTGCGGAGTCATCTGTTGCAGCTGGGCGTGCGGATATTTTAAAGGAAATTTATGGATAAACTCAAAGCATCAGGTCGATTACTAACTGAAAACGCCGACTGTCTTTTGACACAATGACCCTGAATTTGAAATAAGAGTCTTTGAATTGAATCAGGCACCTTGTTGACTGTTTTTATTTTATTTTTCATTATTTTTTAACAGAGTTCATCTCTAGATGTGGAGAAGCGCGTTGAGGAATATAAACGGGAAAATCCCGGAATATTCAGCTGGGAAATTCGGGATAAATTGCTCAAAGAGGGAATTTGTGACCGGAACAACGTGCCCTCAGGTATGCGTCAAACATAACGAAAAAATACACGGAATGCAGTGTGTGAATTAGGTTATTTAAAAAAAAAAAAAAAAAAAAAAAAAAAACTTAATTTGCATTTCCCTCACAGCTAACTGTCAACTGTCTTAAAGACGCAAGAAAACATTTTTTTTCTTGTGATATATGTATAAAATGTAAATAGCGCATGTTTTGTCAACATTGACGTACTTGCTATGGTTACCTGGCGTTAGCTCTAAAAGTTATGCAACTACAGCAAGTGTCTGCACTAGTTTTAACCACAAAACCACAAAACAAAACGACACACTCAGAGTAGGCTACTTGTCATCTAACCTTTGCAGTCACGGAAACGTTTAAAAAATGAAATGTAAAGCCTACTATGAAATGCATACTAATCTATTAAAAGCTAGAAAGCGTATTAAGAGCACTTACGCATTCGGTTCAACTCTTGTCCAGTGAGTGCAATAAGCCGCATCATGAGAGGCCGATATAGCGCAAGAGGTGAGGAGGAGGAGGAGGAGGAGGAAGAGGACATGGAGAAGCGCGAGCAGGAAGAACACGCCCGCAGGAGCGGACACAGCATCGAGGGGATTCTCGCAGACAGATGTGAGTGGATCCTACAAACTCTTTATGCTTTAATATCAACATATTTCAGAAAGAACTGTGGCAGGATTGTAAATGATCTGGAGTTGTTGGATGTGCTTTTAACAAATTGGAATTTAATTAGAATGAATAATGATAGACCTATAGGCTATGTTTTCATGAATATATAAATGGATTGAACACTTGGGGCCTATAACAGTGATACAAACTCATAAAGGTTCCTATCATTTTAGCCAGTAACAAAAGAAAGAAATGATCCCAAACTACCAGCAATTTTTTTTTTGAAAATTTTGCTTGAAAATGCTTGAAAAGCTTTGCACATTAATATAAATTATTCCCAAGTCTGAATTTCTCAGCAAAACATTTTTTTAAATGGACAGACTGGATAATGAAGGACAGCGGACAACAAGTCTCCAGAATGCATGCTTTTCGGTAGTGTTCAAAATCATCCCAGGATGCACTTCATGAAATTGGTTGAGAGAATTTCTAGAATGTGTAGAGCTGGAATCTCGACAGTTTCATTTGTTTAACATTTCTTGGTCAATGCATTATTGTCATACTTCTGTTTGTGTTATTTCATAGTTTTGATGACTTTATTATGACTATTTTACACATTTGAGGATAATAGTAAACAATGAGGAGCCCAAACGTTTGACTGGTGGTTTATAAAGTAGAAATATAAATAAAAATGGGTGGTGTATTCACTCATACTATTTCTAATATATTAATTAAGTACTTTGCATTAATGATGAGTTAGATTTACTGATGGTTAATAATCAACAATTCCCAAGAATACTAATAAATATTATGCAACAGGCATGAGGGAAGTGGAAGAAAAAAGTTGCGAAATCTGGAAAAAGTGGGTAGTGTGACCACAATGATATTTTCATTCTGCAATGAGGGTTTCAGATGGAGTTCTGCATTTCACTTAAAATAATACAAATTAAGGAAAAATATAAGTTACTGTATATAGGCTACTAGAACAAACTGGATAATCCATTAAAAAAGAAGACAACTGTCATAATTTACTCTCACTTATGTCGTTCCAAACCTTTATGACTTTTTTTCTGTGAAACTCTGAAGGAGAAATGTTCATAAATATTAAAATATGACAACACAATGAATTGTTAAGAAAGGACAGCTGTAGAATTTCTGTGCAAAGCGGCCTCAGTGGAATCAAAAGGGATGGGGGAAAGTTGATAAAAACAGTGGAAGAGAGTCTATTTTTGCCTTCTTGCTGCCTACTGGCCGACAGCTGAAGTGACTGATGTTTTGCTGTTCTGTAATGATATTTAATGAGCTAACAGCCTGTCCCTGCGTGACTAATTAAGGTGAACGTTATTTGACTGCCTCCGATGCCCTGCTAACACCACTTCAGCTCCCTAAATAATACTGATCGGGATGCAGTGTCACTCTTAATGGTGATGGGAGTTTATTAAAGGCTATTTCCGTCAATAGGGACCAGTGTTCTCCTCGGCTGTTCCTTCATGGCCCGGAGCGGCGGTCACAATGGGGGCGAGCCTCTCGTCATGCATGCTGCCACAAAGCCCGTCCGTCACGCTCTGCCCGTCTCGCGATCCAAGAAAGACGAGTTGCCCGAGCCGATTAAATCAGGCTCTTTATTTGAACTTCGCTTTCATCTGGCCAATGAGTCAAACACGCCTTGCTCTTTTTCTCCTCCGTCCTCCTCATGCCCCATTTTACCTCTCTTGGCCTGCGGCGCATTTTCAGTTAATATCTGTGGGCCGTTGTCAGTCCCTTCCATTCCCACCGCCCCTCCTTTCCTGGGAGACACAGACAGGCAAGTTGAGTTCAGTATTTACACCCTTCTTTTGAATAGGCAACATCTTGATTCCTGAACCCTTTCCTTCATACTGTCTCCATATATCATCTTAAAGACTCAAAGATGTTGGTGTGTGCGGGGAGACTGTAGCTTATGAAATCTTGCTTGTTTGCTATCCTCCAAAAAGCCCAGCTAACAAAAAATATGTTCTATGAGCATTTTGCTAATGTTCCCATTATAAAAACACCATTTCTGAATATTCTCTGAACATTCAATATGCTCAGTTTTTAAATGTTTAAAAAACTTTTTTTTTTTCTTGGTTGAGCTCTAGAGAAAACAGTAAGGTAGCATTTTATCATTTTGCAAACATTATGGGAATGTTACTTTTGAATATTTGGAAGCATCTGAAACTAGTAAGTAGTAACATTTAAAAAACATTAGACAAACATGCAACAAATTTTATATAAAAACATTCCATGAATTATGTATAAATTAAGTTTTTGTGCTAAAATTTTGAGAATGATGAGATAACTTTGAACGAACATTCTGTTATTGGAAGAATGTTTGTTTATAACTTTGAGAGAACCTTCCCAGCTAACAAAAACATGTTCTAAGAACGTTTCGGTAACGTTTCAGTTAAGTTATTAGAATTTTATTTCTGAATATTCTTTTAAATGTTCTCTGAACTATCGAAAATATCCAGTTTTTAAATATTTTTGAAAAATTCTTAGATTTATGAATGTCACAAAAACATTACGGAATGTTCTATTTTATAATTTTACAAACATTATGGGGATGTTACTAATGAATGTTCTGTGAACCTTCTGAAATAGTAGCTGTTCAAAAAATGCTAGACAAACGTTCAACCAGAAAAAACTTTCCATGAATGATGTATAAATAATGATTTTGTGCTAATGTTAAAGAACAACATTATAAAGACGAATGTTCTATTAATGTTACTGGAAGAATCTTTGTTCATAACTTTGAGAGAACCTTGCCAGAACGCAGAGCACAAAAGTTCTGAGAATGTTCCCTATTCGCTTCCTGGCACGCATTGTGTCGTATTGGAACAAATATAGCATGCTCAAATCAGAAAAGTCTACTTAGAAATATATTTAGAAAAGTGCAAAATGATTGACACTCCTATAATACGCACATATGCACATGCCGCCAAACATATGCACATGCACAAACATGCAAACACACGCATGGATGCACACACATACACATGCATACATAAACAGTGCCAACTGGCCCGATGCAGGATGGTTTGTGTGGCACCATGGAGTGTGCAGTCAGCGGGTCGTAATTCACTCTGAAAGCCAAAACAAACACAAACACATGCACACAAACACAAAAACACAAATGCACTAAGAAGACCTAAAAAAGGGAACTCCGTCAAGACAAACTTGGCTATAGACAAAGACTGGCCTTAAAATCTCTAGCAGTTACAGGTGAAAAATTTGGTCTATTTTGGTAGTATTTTTATCGTATATGAAATATTAAAGCATGCATTGCTCCCTTTTATGACACAGAGTGAGGCAGACAGTGAGAGGAGTACAGTTGGATGGACAATGCGGGAAACCCCCCAAACAAAACTGTCTCCATTGTGTCCAGCGTGCAGTGTCAGGGTCAGCAGACTTAGGAATCCGTGTCTGCCTGAGTTCAGGCCCTGAAGGCAGAACTACAGTATGTGTGTGTCAGTTAGCACACAGACAGCATGAAAACAACACAGAGAGAGTTCAGGGCGGCTGCTTTTTATTGAATGGTTGATAAGTGAGCCTTAAATAGGACTTAAATATGAATCAACTCACTTAATCACAACCACAAAGTGCAGTTTCTTGCTTAGTTTGTTTTAAAAAGATGGTACATTGTTTTAACTGATGGCCAACAAACACTTGTCTGAATATGTGTTTTGAGTTGTTAAACAGAGCAGTCCAAAGTCATGGCATTTGACCTCCAGTGAGCAAAGGTCACACTGGTGTATGTTTAGAGTGACAGGTGACCACTTCCTGGTTTAACTCCTATTTCCTTCAACATAAAGGCACTAACTATATTTGAAATAGCATACTTATCTTACTATGTCAGCATAGGATGCACATTTTCCACTACAATTGCCAAAATGTGCAATATACACACTTTAAGTGCAATATACACAGACTACAATGTGATGCACTGGCCTGATATTTCATCTCCAGTATGAAGTAATATATTAATAGCAATCTTATACTTGATATGTCTTTTTTGGACTGAGATACACTGCTGTTGGTTGGATTTTTTAGTTTTTAGTTTTATAAGTCTTATTTGCTCACCAAGGCTGCATTTATTTGATCAAAAGTACAGTAAAATCTGTAATATTCTGAAATATTATTACAATTTATAATAACTGTTTTCTATTTAAATATAGTTTGAAATGTAATTTATACCCGTGATCCAAAGCTGAAATTTTAGCATCATTACTCCAGTCTTCAATGTCACATAGTCCTTCAGAAATCAATCACTGATTTGCTGCTCAAGAAACCTGTAAAAAACAGTTCTTATGGAAACAATGATATTTTTTTCAGGAATACTGGATGAATAGAAAGTTCAAAAGAACAGCATTTATTTGCAATAGAAATCTTTTGTAACATGAATCTTAACTGTACTTTTGATCAATTTAATGCATCCTTGCTGAATAAAAGTATTAATTTAATTTTAACTTTTGAACAGCAGTATAAGTTAACACACTTCTACACAAACTTGGATTAAAATTTCATAGTAATGATCTGTAATTAATTACTCGATGCCAAGTGTGATGAAGCAATATCGTGCACCGTACTACTTTGTAATGTTTATGGTTGCATACTGCATGCTGTTTCACATAATAGCTTTTTTTTTATAAAAGCCACACAAGCAAAAAAGTATCAAAAGTGACTCGAGAGCAGAGCAAAAGAGGCTAAACAGACGAAGAGCACATTTGGTTCAGAGCTGAAACGTGTGGTTGTTTGAGGGCAGCTGCGAGGGTCACAGTTGCTCTTTAGCAAGTCAAGTCCTCCCTCTGTTTCTCTCTGTTCCTAAACGCTGGGGGGCAGATGGGCCCACGAGCTGTCACTCATCCTTTCTGTCTCCGGCATCTGTTAGTTCTCTATGTACTGCTTAATGTAGTCGGGCAGTCACTCAGCCAACCTCGGCGCTGAAAAGGACCCGCCTTGCTCTCCCCTCTCCGAGACGCTGCATTTGTTCCCAAGCTTTCTTTTGTGCATGTCTTTGTCTTTCTTTTTTGGCTGTTTTTGATGGCGAGGGGGCATGTCATTGGCTCAATTAGCTCTCTTCATTACCTGCCCCCAAGAGAATCGCTCGCACACACACACAGACTAACTCTGCACACGCACATATGGTTTTATCTTGGACCTCTGCCGCTTGCCCCCGACCAAAACTAAGTGCAAAAGCCTGTTGGATATGCGCTCGCCGTCCCACAGTATTAATGAAACTCCTTAGGTGGATTTTGTGTACATGAATGCATGAGGTAAATGATATTTCTCCTCCGAATATTGAATTTAAGCAACGAGGGCCCAGAGCTGAAGAGAAACGGTGGATGGTGATGCTTTTAGTGACCGCACCGTTTACATAGCAGAGAGCTAAAATATCTTAAAACACATACTCATGCACACTACACGCTAACTTTACATGCCAAAGACCTAAAAACACACACACACATACGCACTCTGTGTATTTACAGAAGGCAGAATATCTCTAGATTCTCCAGCGGTTCCATTTCCATGACATTTGGGTTTTGGTTGTGTGTGTTTAGAAGCCTGTGGTCTGTATTCTTCTGTCCGAATTAAACCCGTGTTTACTGTTTGCTCTTTGGTTCTGTTTATTCACTTTCCTTGATTCTCATTCAGTCAGCAAAAATTTAAAGATGCAAGCACTTACTTGTTTGCTACCTGTTGATCAAATGTCAAAAATGAACATTTTGACGCCATTTACTCACCCTTGTGTTGTTTCAATCCTGTTTCCTTTCTTTTCAATACATCTGTCAAGCTCCTAAAATTAGAAAAAGCACCATAAAAGAATCATAAAAGTAGTCCATGCTACTTGTGCACTATATTTCAAGTCTCCTGAAGATATACAATAGATATTGGTAAAGCAAACTGGTAAAAATGTAAGTGTGTCAAATCTCGTTTGAGATTTTTCAGACTCGCCACATTGGAATCACTTTATGTGACGTGAGACGTTGTATGGAAAAGTAGGCCATACAACATGTGCACTATATTTCTTTTTTATTTTTTCTTAATTTATACAATAGATTCATGCCAAAATTCACAGTCGTTTTCACTGATAATTGTCCCTTCTGGTGTCAAATCTCATATTTACGTTTTTCAAACTTGCCACATCACAATAACTTTACGTAATATGAAAAGCAAAGCTGTTCGATATCACTAATGTATAATGCATATTCACATAGACCAACATAGTAAAAATTTAATTAAAAAAGCACAGAACAACACATCCACCTAGTCATGCTTTTTTGGAGCTAGTTTTAACCAAACCAAAAAATAAAATAAAATAAAATATATATATATTTTTTTATTAAAGTCAAAAATATAATTAATATAGTATAATAACTTAATATAATGTATCATTTTAAAGTCACTGAATTATCATAAATACATTAGGTTACACCAATAAAACTAAATTTAAGGGTTAGATCGCATAGTTACAAATATAAATGTATAAGTAAATATATGATGACAAAAATGTACAGGTTTTGGTTAAGCTATTCCTTTACTTGAGAGTTATGTGAGTGCACAGTGAAAGAAAACCCACAGATGACTCATTATTTAGCTCTCATTCCTTCAGTAGAGCAGACTTTCTGATAGGTTTCAGATCTGTGAATGATCTGTTTCCACATTCAATTTCAGGTGCTTCTGAGCTTTTTCTCAATGGGTTTTTGAGAAGATTGAACACTTGAACTACCCGGCCCACCCTTTTCCCTTTCTGCCCTGCCACCCACCCACCTTTGGCCTTCTTTCTGCCCCCTCCACCCCCTCCAGGGCAGGTGACGGCCTCCACTGAGAGCCCCGGCCGTCATGACGGATTCCACAGATGGAGCGTGCAAATCGATCCTACATAGACTGAGGGGAAGACAGAGTGAGAGAGAGAGATGCACAAATAGCTCAGTGTCTGTACAATAAAAATTCACTAAATATGAATTTCCTTTAATTCCAACACCATGAATATATAATTACCAGCTTTTCCGTTTGGAATGTGTTGTTGTGAGTCATTGTAGGATGATGAACAGTTTTCCACATGCTTCAGCGTTCCTTCAACCAAATCCCTGTGAAATTGTAGGAATTTCCCATAGTTCTCATTGAGTCCTCATAAGTACATTTCTGTTTGAAACAAGAAAAACAAAAGCCTTTTTATGAGGAAATAGGTCATGTTTTTATTAAATTAATGATTTGGGTTTTATTTATGTATTTGTGTGCGTGTGTGTGTGTGTTTCTTTTATAGGTTTTTCTTATTTTCCATTTAATTTTATAGTCAAGCAGCACATTGCCTCTTTCTTTTCTCCTCCACTGTATTTCTCTTTCATCCTGTTTTTAACAGTTTGCTCATGTGCTTTTTAAATTCCCTCCTGCAGCTCTCTCTGTTTGTGTATTATTCTGTGACTGTTGCTCTGTGGTCTTTTTAGTTACTGAGGCAAAATGGAGAGGAAAAAAATCAGACAAGGAATTACTGTGTGACACACAAAATAAGCCTGGCTCTGAAGCCTTTCAAAAAGATGTGAAGAAGCTCATAAAATTCTCCTTCACAAAAACACTGCGTCATTAAAAATGAGTAAAAGCTGCTAAAGCATGTTTGTTTGGTACTTTTGCCAACTGAGGAGTGTCTTTTGTGCCTCTTGTTCCTTGCTTGTTCATATTTGTGTGTATTTTCTAGGTTTATGACATACACAATTGTTTATGTGAGGATTTGCCATTAACAACTACTTTTTCAAAAATACTAGACAAAACGTAATCCAATTTAAAGACAAATTAATAAAAATTGTTAAACAATTTTATTTCAAGATTTTTTTTAATTGGATTTGAAGAGATTGAAGATTTTGAGTCCTTTTGATGAGACTGAGAACTTGAATTTTTATTCTATACAAAATTATATACATATATAAACTTTATATTATATATAACAATATTTAATACATTATATGTATAATTAAAAATGTAAAATATACCTTATAAATTCAAATTTAAATATGGTATATTTTTAGATATTTAGTTTTCTTACATTACATATAGCACATATTTAGAAAAATTCTATAATGTATACAAATAATAATATCTACATTATACCATTTTGTAAATAAGATAAAAAGAACATTTTTATATCTTAATTATATAATTTGAAAAAATTGTATAGTGTGTAAAAAAAATCTGTTATTCTTTGCATTTGTTTCAGCGAGTCAATGTAAAATGTAAAAAAAAATATTCTTTATATATATATATATATATATATATATATAAACAAAATTATATCATAAAAAAGCCTATAATGTATAAAAAATTCAAATGTTATTCTTTGCATTGGTGTGTGTTTCAGCAAGTCCATCTGATGAAGGTTCAGATGTGGAATCGGAGCCCGATCTGCCGCTGAAACGGAAACAGCGTCGCAGTCGGACGACATTCACAGCCGAACAGCTGGAGGAGCTGGAGAGAGCTTTCGAACGCACGCATTACCCTGATATCTACACCAGAGAAGAGCTCGCCCAGAGAGCCAAACTCACAGAGGCACGAGTGCAGGTACAAATACACCCCATACGCCTGGAACAAAGAACAGATACAATCAAAAACTATTTCATTACTCTCCTACGCTTGTCTTTTCTCAGGTGTGGTTCAGTAACAGACGAGCTCGATGGAGGAAGCAAGCGGGAGCCAATCAGCTCATGGCGTTCAATCACCTGATCCCTGGTGGTTTTTCACATCCGGCGGTGTGCAGTCTCTCTCCGTATCAGCTGTCAGAGAGCCCGTACCCACCCACTGGTCTTTCTCAAGGTAAACATGTTGTTTTTAAATCCACTTCGACATGTGACATATTTCCGGATGTAATGGCTGTTGATCTGTTGTCAGATTCGAGTGCTGTACACAGACCTCGGAGTGCTGGAGGGCCAGGGCCGGGGCCGGAGGGCGGGGCTTCCTACTGTCTCTCCAGTCGCCATGGCTACGCAGGATATTCAGATACATTTGGACCTCATAACAGTCACACCAACTCTGCCTTCAATAATGGACTGTCTTCTCAGGTAATAAAGGCATTAAATTGTTTAAAACTGTTGAATATAATTTCTAATAATGCTCAGTTATTAGTTAGTGAGTTGTCAGTCTTTGTTTGTCACATGATTGGCTTAAACAAATGACTAAGTCTGTATACATTAAACTGGATAGAAGTAAAGCATCAATGGCCTGATGTTGATTACCACAGAAAATAATGTCAACTTGTCCCTCATTTTGCATATACTGACACACTTATCATGGAAGTCTAGAGGGCAAGTGTTCAGCGTCACAAATGCACATTTAAAATAAAATCATATTCAAGACATCTCCAAAATCACTTAAACTTTTCCTTTCATGTTACGAAAGTCTTCTGATTCTGGTTGAAAAGGATACCTGAAAGAGTTATATGTATATAAACTTTTTTAGTGGGAATTGTTTTTAAACAATTTAATATTATTTAATAACAATTATAATATTAATAAAACTACAATATATTATATTATAACATTTATAAATATTTAATAGATAATATTTATTAACTTTTAGCATATTAAATATAATATTAATTTAAAATACTTACAATTTAACATTAAAAATTTGATGTTTTTATATTAATGCTATAAAATATGGAGTTTCTTGTAAGTACTGTAACAAAACTGCTGTATGAGCTGCAACTTGAAGGATGAGTCTTGTCTAATTATTTTGTGTGGTAATTAGCAGCATGACAGATCCTAAGCCTAAAATACTTTTTGAGATTTAAAAAAACAGCATAAAATAGCAATAAATGAAATGCATTTTTTTTGGTTAAGCCTTTAAATGTTAAAAATATGCAGTTGAAAGTGATTCAGTGGACAGTGCAGTGGATCACACCTGTTGACCCACAGCTGAGTGTCAGTTTAATGGCCTCTTCTGGCTTCTGTAGAAACTATTACACACTTCAATACAACGCATTATACAGATAAATTCCTCCATCATAGGTCATCCACGGGCCATTTTTCACTCGGTTATCTTTAGCTTTCCATGGGATCGTGCAAAGACAGCACAGAACACACAGCAACACTGTCGTCCCTCTGTGTGAGAGATAGACGACTGACCTCCACATGCTTCTCATTTGTTAAAGGAGCGCACCAAAACCTCAAAGGGGTGTGTTCGTCAGGAACACTGACAGGCTGCTATGAATAACAGGTCTTACGGGTGTGAATGTAGTGTGGAATGAGTCTAGTACAATCTCACATTCTCGCTGTCATCGTCCACAGTGCTAATACATGAAAAATGCTGTTAAGATTCAAAGCATCCCGGGGTAGTATTTAGATGGATGTTTCAATATTCATAGTGTTACATATATATATATATATATATTTATATATACCATTCAAAATTTGGGGTCAGTTTTTATCCCCTTTGTCTGTCTGTATTGCTTTGTTTGCTTAATAAAAAAATTATTAAGGTCAGTAAGATTTTTCAATTTTTTCTTAAAGAAATGAATACTTTTATTCAGCAAGGATGCATTAACTTGATAAAAAGGGACAGTAAAGACATTTATAATCTTACAAAAGATTTCTATTTCAAATAAATGCTGTTCTTTTGAACGTTTTATTCATCAAAGAATCCTGAAAAATAAATGTATCACAGTTTCCACAAAAATATGAAGCAGCACAACTGTTTTTAGCATTGATAATAATCAGAAATGTTTCTTGAGCAGCAAATCAGCATATTAGAATGATTTCTGAAGATCATGTGACACTGAAGACTGGGGTAATGATGCTGAAAATTCAGCTTTGCATCAAATAGAAAATAGTAATTTTAAATTGTAATAATATTTCAAAATATTACTGATATTACTGTATTTTTTGATCAAATAAATGCAGCCTTGGTGATCAGAAGAGACTTCTTTCAAAAACAAAAACTATCTTACAGATCCCAAACTTCTCAATATATATATATATATATATATATATATATATATATCTATATATATATATATATATATATATATATATATATATATATACATACATAAAACAGCACCTTAGCAAATCTATATATTTATACAACAATTTTTATATTTTACAACACGTTAGCAACTGCAATCAACTATAAAACCTTAGCACTGTGATGCCAAGTCAGATTTTCTATGGGAAATATAAAAATCTAGATAAATTGTATCCAGAAAGTATGTACATTTAAAGTGAAGTTGTTGGTTTTTGATTATGTTGAGTGCTAAATTTTCCCTAACTCATGGAGAAAATCTTCCAGAGCTTTGGAAACAGAATTCCATCATGGATTCGGCACACGTCACTCCCTTCTCCACAATGGGAAATGGTTTAAGCGAGACCATGTGCATGACCGTGTGTGTGTGTGTGTGTGTGTGTGTGTGCTTGCAGTGCTTTGACTGTATGCACTGATGTAACAGGATCCTGTAGCCTGGGAGACATGCTTTCTCTCTCTGTTTCTATGTAAAGGTGCTTATTTGGTGCAGCAACTGGAGTATGTGTTTATTTTGGCCATAATTCTGCTGGTAGATTCAATTAGGCTTCAGGAACTTTTATTCCCCAGAGTGCACATGCAACATTCCTCAAATGCAGCACAGTGTTTTCTAGGTTAAACAGTAATGAGTACACACACCTGAATGCACGCGCACACTCACACACACTCACTCACACACACACACACACACACACACACACACACACACACACACACACACACACACACACACACACACACACACACACACACTACGCTGCCCTCTGGCTCAGTTCTAGTCCAAGAATCAGATTAAACAATCCCCAAATTCAATTATTTTTTGCCTAATCAATTGCAGGTCACAGGGATCTATCCAGATATGCATCTGTATGCATGTGTTATTCAAACAATACAGTCACAGCTAAAAGAACAAAACACAGCATCTTGAGTCTCTTATTGCTTTTACAAAATAAAAACTAACATGCACACATGATATTCACCAAAAGTTTGGATTTTGGAAAGTTTGGATATATATATATATATATATATATATATATATATATATGTGTGTGTATATATGTATGTATGTATGTATGTATGTATGTTTATATATATATATATATATATATATATATATATAAAATTTGCTTAAATTAAATATTTTGCTTATATAAATACTAAATGTAATAAATGTGTGTGTGTGTATGTATATGTATAGATAGATAGATAGATAGATAGATAGGTAGATAGATAGATGTCAAAATGTTTAGAGGAAAATCTCATGTATGTCTGACGAAATTAAAAAATATATAGTAATAATAATTGTATATATTATACATAATCTATTAATATAATTAATATTAATTTATATTTTAATTTATAATTAAAATATAATTATAGTCATTGTTTAATTACACCTATGGGCTGTATTTAATATCTTAATATAACATATTGTAATATATTATGAGCTTTTGATCAGCATTAGGATCATATCAGCAGAAAAAATCCTGATACGAGCATGTTGGCAGATTATTTTCAGCACACTGTGATTTTAGACACACTAATCCCCATCACACTATTTAGAAGAGACAGTGCGTGGACTGGGTTTGAGCCAGGCTGATAACTCTGATCTGTTTCTCTGTAGGTTATGGGACTCATAAGCCCAGCTGGAGTTTCTCATCAGACTCCGGCTGAGTTTTCTCTGTCGTCTCTCAGCGGTGCTCTGGATTCGGGTGGATCAGTCAGCAGCAGCTGCTCTCAGCACATGGAGCCGCTGTCCAGTCTACCTGCCCTCTCCAGCCTGCCCAGCTCACAGACCTACGGCCCAGCCTCCTTCTACAGCATGGAGCACAGCGCCCCCTACCAGTACAGCCAGTACGGACAAAGTAAGGTCATTATACTGTCAGACTACTTCCTTCTTCTTATTTACTTCACTTACTAGTTTGTGTTGTAGTAGTTAGTGCATGCTCTTATATTGGAGTGTGTGTGTTTGATTCTGGCTTGCACCATTTGCTGATTGTATACTGTACCTCTCTTTACCACACGTCATTTTCTGTTCACTCTTAACCCCTTTTTCTCAATAAACATTGTAAAAATGTCAAAAATACATTTAAATAATTAAAAAAAGCAATCACAAACCATAAATTATTCTTGCTTATCGGCAGCTCTTAAAATCAGCTTTAACCATAATTGTTACATTTTGTGCATATTGTACCAAATTAACACACACACACACATACACACAATATACAATATAATAATATTATGTAATAACATTATATATAAATGTATAAATAAAAATATTTTACTGTATTACCAAAATAATTTTTATTTTGCTTATCAGATCTTAAAAGCAGCTTTGACCACCATTATTAAAATTTGTGCATACTGCCAAATTTATTCATATGTGTATATATACACATTTGTATATAGTTACATATTTATGTATTTTAATACATTTACTCTCATATAATTGTATTTATATACAATATACAATTATATATACACACGTGGTCAGAATTGTTGGTACCCTTGGTAAATATGATCAAAGAAGGTTGTGAAAATAAATGTGCATTGTTAATCCTTCTGATCTTTTATTTTTTTAAAAATCACAAAAATCTAAGCTTTCATTGGAAAATAAGAATTGAAAATGGGGGAAAATATCATTATGAAATGAATGTTTTTTTCTCAAATACATGTTGGACACAATTATTGGCACCCCTAGACATTCTTATGAGTAAAATATATCTGAAATATATTCCCATTCATATTCACAATTTTGAGCGCTCCAGGGTGATTATGAACATGAAATTATCCAGCCATGGCTTCCTGTTTCACAGAAATATAAATAGGACGGAAAACAAAGGCCAAATTCCCTCAATCATCCATCACAATGAGAAAAACCAAAGAATATATTTCTGATGTGCAGCAAAAGATACTTGAGCTTCACAAATTAGTGAAGTGGCTTTAAGAAAAGAGCTAGAGCAGTGAAAATTCCCATTTCCACCATCAGGACAATAATTAAGAATTTCCAATCAACATAAAATTTTATGAATCTGCCTGGAAGAGGACGTGTGTCTATATCGTCCTAATGCACGGTGAGAAGGAGAGTTTGAGTGGCTAAAGACTCTTCAAGGACCACAGCTGGAGAATTGCAGAAAAAGGTTGAGTTTCAGGGTCAAAAAACCTTAAAAAAATTATCAAACAGCACCTACATCACCACATGTTGTTTGGGAGGGTTTCAAGAAAAAAAATCAAGAAAAGAAAATGCTTTCACCAAGAAACAATCTCCAGCACATTCAGTTATCAGACACGACTGAAACTTCAAATAGCACTGACTTCTATGGTCAGATGTAACTAAAAAATGAGCTTTTTAGCAGCAAACACTCAAGATGGGTTTGGTGAACACAGGGATAAAAAGTAGCCCATGTGTACAATGAAATATGCTGCTGTATTTTTGATGTTGTGGGCCTATATTTCTGCTGGAGGTCCTGGACATCTTGTTTAGACACATGGCGTCATGGATTATATCAAATACCAACAGATAAAAAATCAATAAGTGACTGATTCTGTTAGAAATCTTATAATGGGCCATGTTTGGATCTTCCAAACGTACAATAATCCAAACACAAACCTCAAAAACAACACAAAAATGGGTCACTGAGCACAAAACCAAGCTTCTGCTATGGCCATTCCAGTCCTCTGACCTGAACCCTATAGAAAATGAGTGGGGTGAACTGAAGAGAAGAAGCACCAACATAGAGCTGGGAATCTAAAGGGTCTGGAGTGATTCTGAATGAAGGAATGGTCTCTGATCTCTTGTCAGGTGTTCTCTAACCTCATCAGGCATTATAAGAGAAAACTCCTATACTATTTTGGCAAATGAAGGTTTCAAAAAGTATGGAATAAAAGGGTGCCGTTAATTGTGTCCAATGTGCATTAGAGAAAAACATTTATTTCATAATGATATTTCCCCCCATTTTAAATTCGTATTCTCCAATGAAAGGTTAGATTTTTGTGATTTTTTTAAATAATAGATCAAAAGGATTAACAATGCAGATTTATTTCCAGGGCCTTCTTTGATCATATTTACCAAGGGTACCAACAATTCTGACCACATGTGTATATATACAGGTGCATCTCAATAAATTAGAATGTCGTGGAAAAGTTCATTTATTTCAGTAATTCAACTCAAATTGTGAAACTCGTGTATTAAATAAATTCAATGCACACCGACTGAAGTAGTTTAAGTCTTTGGTTCTTTTAATTGTGATGATTTTGGCTCAGATTTAACAAAAACCCACCAATTCACTATCTCAACAAATTAGAATACTTCATAAGACCAATAAAAAAAAAACATTTTTAGTGAATTGTTGGCCTTCTGGAAAGTATGTACATTTACTGTATAGGTACTCAATACTTGGTAGGGGCTCCTTTTGCTTTAATTACTGCCTCAATTTGGCGTGGCATGGAGGTGATCAGTTTGTGGCACTGCTGAGGTGGTATGGAAGCCCAGGTTTCTTTGACAGTGGCCTTCAGCTCATCTGCATTTTTTGGTCTCTTGTTTCTCATTTTCCTCTTGACAATACCCCATAGATTCTCTATGGAGTTCAGGTCTGGTGAGTTTGCTGGTCAGTCAAGCACACCAACGCCATGGTCATTTAACCAACTTTTGGTGCTTTTGGCAGTGTGGGCAGGTGCCAAATCCTGCTGGAAAATGAAATCAGCATCTTTAAAAAGCTGGTCAGCAGAAGGAAGCATGAAGTGCTCCAAAATTTCTTGGTAAACGGGTGCAGTGACTTTGGTTTTCAAAAAACACAATGGACCAACACCAGCAGATGACATTGCACCCCAAATCATCACAGACTGTGGAAACTTAACACTGGCCTTCAAGCAATTTGGGCTATGAGCTTCTCCACCCTTCCTCCAGACTCTAGGACCTTGGTTTCCAAATGAAATACAAAACTTGCTCTCATCTGAAAAGAGGACTTTGGACCACTGGGCAACAGTCCAGTTCTTCTTCTCCTTAGCCCAGGTAAGACGCCTCTGACGTTGTCTGTGGTTCAGGAGTGGCTTAACAAGAGGAATATGACAACTGTAGCCAAATTCCTTGACACGTCTGTGTGTGGTGGCTCTTGATGCCTTGACCCCAGCCTCAGTCCATTCCTTGTGAAGTTCACCCAAATTCTTGAATCGATTTTGCTTGACAATCCTCATAAGGCTGCGGTTCTCTCGTTTGGTTGTGCATCTTTTTCTTCCACACTTTTTCCTTCTACTCAACTTTCTGTTAACATGCTTGGATACAGCACTCTGTGAACAGCCAACTTCTTTGGCAATGAATGTTTGTGGCTTACCCTCCTTGTGAAGGGTGTCAATGATTGTCTTCTGGACAACTGTCAGATCAGCAGTCTTCCCCATGATTCTGTAGCCTAGTGAACCAAACTGAGAGACCATTTTGAAGGCTCAGGAAACCTTTGCAGGTGTTTTGAGTTGATTAGCTGATTGTCATGTCACCATATTCTAATTTGTTGAGATAGTGAATTGATGGGTTTTTGTTAAATGTGAGCCAAAATCATCACAATTAAAAGAACCAAAGACTTAAACTACTTCAGTCGGTGTGCATTGAATTTATTTAATACACGGGTTTCACAATTTGAGTTGAATTACTGAAATAAATGAACTTTTCCACGACATTCTAATTTATTGAGATGCACCTGTATATATATATATATATATATATATGTGTGTGTGTGTGTGTGTGTGTGTGTGTGTATAATACCTAATATATAAATAATATATATTTATAATAATTATACATTAACAACCTCAAAATAAGTCTCTAAATATAGCATTTAATTAAATTAATATTAAATTAAATAACATTTATAATAAAAAATGTCTGTCAGGAAATGCAACAACAACGGTTTACTCTCTGATCGCTAATATTTCATTAGTCAAAAAAAGCAAGCGGGATATATATTTTGTATCTGTATTTCCTATTTACATCTGTAAGACACAAACAAAAATGTTGCTACATTTATTACTGTTATTATGTCAATCATCACAATTTTGACTTCTGGCATCTATAACAAAATGCCAACAAAATGCCAGTTTAGGTGATTGTCACTCATAAAACTGCAGTTTGTTGGTGACCTAAACAAATAATAAAAGGGTAAAAGGCTTCACACACACATCAGAGGCTGGTATATAGTTGTATGTGATCTGCAGAGGTCTGATCCTGTAATATCTGGAGTGGGTTTGTGTGTGTGTGTGTGTATGTGTGTGTGTGTGTGTGTGTGTGTGTGAATGTCATGGTTGGATGCTAATCTCCTGTGGCAGGATCATGATGAGAAGCAGCTGCGCTTGTCTAACTCACTATCCACGCTTGTACAGTTACGCTCGGATGAAATGGACGCCGCACAAATACGGCAGCTCTTTAATGAGTCCTTCTTAAAGGCTCAGCGTTCGCCAGCCTGATTGCTGTGTCAAATGGATGGCACATGCTTTCTTTGTAGTTCAAGTCATGCAAACATTAGCATTACAAATATTACTATTAAGATGCATATTAAATGTGAAATCATTTAACATTATTAGTAAATTATGCTCTTTACATTTACATTTTTTCCAGATTCCTTTCATTATCTGAGGCCTGAAATCGCCTGAGCGGATCGTGCGGCTCAACTGTCCCGAAGGAGGGACGGCATAAAGTCCCAAAGTCCTGGAATGAAGGTTTTCTGCAGAAGAGGAATGCAGACGGAGATACAAAACTCTTGGCAATAAAAATACAACTTCTGTACCACTGGATGGCACAGCCGGCAGATCAAAGATCTCAAACATTCCCTTGAACTCTTCTTCAAAAGCCCTTCCAGCAGAATTATCCACAATCCCAGAAAAAACACAACAAGACAAACTGAATCAAAACAAAAAGGAGACGTTTTTCACTGACAAACATTTTGAAGTGCAATATGAGAAATGGCTATATTCATACAAGACATTTGCAGCCACTCAGAGCCGTTCTTATGAGGCCAGACGAAAGCGCTGTGCTGGATACGTGTTGTAAATAAAAGACAAATGTTTTATAGCAGACAATGAACTTTTTCTCATGCATTCCTTGACATTTGAATGATGCTTTTGTTTTTTTACATGAGGGACAACTGGAAAATTATACAGCATTCTGGAACTTGGGAGTTCAAAATCATACTTGTTTGAAATAATTCCTATAGCGGTGCTGTAGTGTTAAAAGGTGCACTGTGAAAATGAGTATATTTTACTGATTTGATATGATCTGATATGCTTAAAACTGCAATATAAATTTGGTCGTCCCCAATAATACTTAAAACCTTTCTAATGTTGTTTATTTTCTTGCCAAGAGATGGTAAAATACTAAAAGCTCTCAAAAATACTGCTAATACAGCCACAACAACTGAATGTTTTTTTTTTTTGTTTATTTATTTTGTATGTGTGTGAGTGTGTATCTGTATCCTCCAGATATTTTGCATAATTAAATCATTCATTGTATGATAATAAACCCTGTTTGTGTGTGTATGTACTTCACTATATAAATTTGGAAACAAAACCTTCATTTGGAAGCTTTTGCAGATGTTGGCAATTGCAACATTTATTTATAAGAGCTAATATGTTTTTTTTTTAAAGAAATTTTAAAATTTAAAATGTTATTCTAAATGTTTTTAGGATTTGGGTTTAGGATAAAGTTTAGGAATTGAATTAGTCTGCAGCAGGGTTATTATAGTTAATCAAAACTAAAACTAAATAAAATAATAAAAATAAAAAACAATAAAAATAAACAAAATTAAATTTTAAATTAAAAAAATTAAAATGGAAATAAAAATATATTTTATTAATTATTAATAATATTATTTAACTTATTTCATTTCAGCTGGTTGCCAAGGCAGCATTTTTCATATTAATTTAGTGATACTAAAATGGTACTAACATAACTAAAAAACTGAAATAAAAATTCACTAAAACTATATAGACTTTTTAAAAATAATGATGATGATGATGATGATGATGATGACACAAACACGCAACACTTCACTTAAAATTAAAACAAATGCAAAATATTACTCAAATCTATATCTCAATGATACTAAAATATCGCTGGTCTGCTGTCACTATAATTCATTTTACATAAAAACAACAGAAGTTAGCATGTGTGTGTGATCTCTCACACATCTGTCTGCAGTCATAGCTGACTCTTCACGCTTTCCAGGATGATTCACGTCTCTGTTCTTCCTCAGCCGATCAAACGCTTCACCTGTGGCCTTGCAGACACTGAAAACCTCCTCAAACACCTCGAGAATAACGGACAAGGAGACAGATGCTATTTTATGTCAAACTCTTTCTTTCTTTCTTTCTTTCTTTCTTTCTTTCTCTCTCTCAGGGAAAGAAAGTCTTCCCTGTAAATACCAACCTTCAAACAGCGTCCTCTCCTTCACCCTGCTCCATCATCTGAGGGGTCAAAGCTCAAAGTTCACAGGCCCGGCACGTTCATCAGACAGAGAGACAGATGAAAATAAAACTACAGTCTGATCTGTTTTTCATCTGATCCTCAAACATGTCTTGTCTTGATTACACTCATATTACAGAAAAACACGTTTTTGAAAAAACTTATTTTCAATAATAATGAGCAAGAAAGTCATTTGATGTCATTTTTGTGCATCAGTTAGGCTGCTGTATCATTTTCAAAATTATATGACACATTAACGTAGTTTTTTTCTTCTTCTTTCAAATAAGCAACACCGCACAGACAAGAGTCAGAGCTGTGATTGTGAGTGAGATATTGCTTAAATGTATAACAGTTAATATCATGTAGCTTATGTTGTAAACAAAATATGACCAGGTAGCTGTTAATTTCTTCTCTGCTAATGAAAAATAGATTCAAATCAAATCTCCATCAGCTCTGCAATATTTTGCAGCTCAAGACTACTTTAAACTGTAGATATATACATATACACATATCTAAATTTAATATTATCTATTTTCTATTCATGCACAGATCTGCTTTGCATCCTCAGAGATCCGCTAATGCAGTGGTTCCCAACCACGTTCCTGGAGGCCCCCCAACACTGCATGTTTTCCATGTCACTTTAATCAAACACACCTGATTCAGATCATCAGCTCATTAGTAGAGACTACAAGAACTGAACTGGGTGTGTCAGAGAAAGGAGAGATGCAAAATGTGCAATGTTGGGGGGCCTCCAGGAACGTGGTTGGGAACCACTGCGCTAATGTATTTCTATCGCAATGCTGCCCTCTACTGGTGTGTAACTATTACACCTGCAACTCTACCACCAAAACATCATTTACAAAGATTCTAATCAATTCCACATTAACGCTACTTTACATTTTTGAATATTGTTCATTTAATTGAACATACTATGCTATATATAAAGTCCATTTTGAAATCTTATATATGTGTGTGTGTGCGTATACACACACACACACACACACACACACACACACACACACACGATGAAAGTGAAAGAGAAAGTAGATTTATTCTAGTCTGCACTAGAATAAATCTACTTTCTCTTTAACTTTAATCATTCATCACTTGGAAGAAGAAACTGCATAGACAGTCACAATCAAGACTCATATCATACAAGTGATTTTGGGAGTAGGTTTGTTTCACTTTGAATGGGCTTGTAGGAGTGTTTCTGATGAACTATACACATTTACAAATTTATTTTGTTTTTCTGTGTGTGTGTTTTGTGATTTTAGAAGTCCACTATGTTTCTAATCGGACTCCTGCTGCTCTTTCTGCTTCATGATTGGACAGAAGGCATTGAAGGTGACACTGTGGACATCAATACTCTCACACGTATTATTGATTTCTTCGAGCAAAAGTAAGTCTGTCTCCAGTTTCTTTAAAATATTAAAAGCCCAAAGTTAATGTTTACATTAAAAGTTGACAACAAAGTTAAAAGTTAGCAATAAGGAAGTCGCAACAGGAAGTAACAGGAAGACGTCTGTCAAATGGTCATACATTAAAAACATGGGAGTGTGTCATTAGTCACCTAAAACAATACTTGATCCTGTTTACCATTTTCCAGCTATAAAAGAGTTGATAAAGATGGACATCCTCGTCAGTACGCTACAGCCATCAATGTGCCAAAGCCTCAGTGTCAACAGAACTTCAATCCTGCACAGAACATCTTTCTAACTCAAGAGAATGCCATGAATGTGAAAAATGCTTTTACTGATGAAACAAATGCACTTTACCAAGGTGCAGAACTCATTGCTGCAGGAACTAGAAAACAGAAGGGATACAACATGCATTCAGAGTCTCTCCTGCTGAATCCTGCTGACAACTCAGCCATGACCAAACTTTTGAATAAAAGAAAAGACGGCTGCTCGGTTTTCTAAACATTTGAGTCTCCCTGTGTTGAATCATGTTTGAATGCGACAAGGAACCACAATATTTTAAAGGCCCTGAAGAACTGGAAAGAACACAGTGGAATTAAAGCATTTGTTTTCAAGAATATCTGGAAGCATGACACTGGAAAAGAACTTCAGACCCAGTTTAAGAAGATTGTGGCTCATGTTCCTCTCTACCGCTGTGTGAGTAAGAAACAGTGTTATGCTTGTAAAGGGGAAGGAAACACTCCCATAAACGCACACTGTTTGTCTCCAAAAAAGATCAAAGATGAATTGTAAGAGTTCTGTGAGTCTTTATTAAGATCTGCTATCTTTTGTTTTTAAATTAAATATGGATAGAAGAACTAATAAAATGCATTTATGAATCTTGATTCTTACTCAGACAAATGAAATACATCCACTTGGTAAACATTTGCTTTACATTTACATTTATTCATTTAGCAGATGCTTTTATCCAAACTTACAAATGAGGATTTTTAAGATTAGAGTAGGCTATGGGCTGCAGTAATGCACATAAACACACCCACAGTTCTCGTGAAAATATCAAAGAGGAGGATTTTGGAAAGCATGTGGTGTAACCTAGACGTCATGCTATACAGCCAGCTGCAGCAAACGCCTGAAAGACTTTACAGGGGTTTCTTAACTTAAGGGGATTGTTGCAAACAGGCCCTGGACAATACTGCTGATTATTAAGACTGGAAGACAGTTGTTATACACTATATTGCCAAAAGTATCAGGTCACCCCCTTCTAATGAACAGGTTTAACTACTTTAGTAATTTCCATGAGTACAAATCTTAATGTTTAAGCATATAATGATATTCTAGGGAATTGTGTGCTTCTAATTTTAAAGCAACATTTTGAACAGGACCCTTTTCTATTCTAACATGACAATGCCTCTGTGTATATAAAGGCAAGGTTCAAAAAGAAATGATTGATTCAGTCAGTGTGGAAGAACTTGACTGATCTGCAGAAAGCCAAGTCCTAATCCAAGCTGAACACCTCTGGTGTGACTTTAAATGCAGATTTTGAGCCAAAAACTCTTTACCAAACACTCATACCACTGAAGTGAAAGTTAAATTTATCAGTATATATTGTAATGTTTGAGAAATTATTGTTGTATATGATTGTATTAGTCTATATAGAGTTATAGTCAATGTAAAAAGAGCAAATTGGAGAAGCAGATGAACACAAAACAGCATAACAACATAAAGTTAAAGAGGGTAAACCATTCAACTGAACTGCACGCATGTTTCAAATAGGCTACCTTACATGTTATTACTTCGCTCATGTATTAAATGCACATTTTAGCATATTTACTTTAACTTATCAGGTAATATCAGCTGTAAGACCTATTTCAGTTGCGGCCGAAATTACAACAACAGTGGTTACATACACATATATTTAATTGTTTGATCGATATTTTTTGCTAGGGACAATTTAGTAGTCGCTGGATATTGGTAGGGATAGTCCCAAGCGTCCCTACTAAATTCTATGCCTTTGTACTGCAAAGGTATTTCCAACTTCTTTTTACTTTAAAACAAAGAACGAAAAAGGACCTCACCGTGAGTATACAGTATAATCGGAGCACTGAATCAAAATATCAATGTTCAGTCTCTTGCATGAGTGTGAGCACCAGCAAATAGGTTGCTGGCTGCAGTTCACTTAATAACACTGGTTTCTGAATTCAACATAATAGATTAATTATTAGATTATATTAACATAACCAAATAATATATTTTATCTTATCCATAATAATTGCCTCTTTCTAAAAGCAAACACAAAATACCGAAGACATTCTTTTATGGCACTAACTTTAGAAGAAAAGTGCAACACTCACTCTACAGACATTGACTTGACTTCTTTAAAAATTGTGACATTTTAACCAACTTCAAGGTCGTAATCAGACATTTGGATCTGTGAACTATAGAGTAAGTTTTTCACATTTCTTCTAAAGTTGGATTTTTGGGGGATTTTGAGTCCCTGCTTTTTACTTTCATCTATTATTTGAGATTAGGAAAGTGAGTGATGATTACGAAATGATGATTTTTTTTTTTTTTTTAAAGAAGGGGGTTGGTCCAGTCTCAGAATAAATCTGATTAATTTCCTCCTCACTCTTATCACTCCTTCTTTTGTGGGGACTCACACAACATCTCTGGAAAGATTTGGAACAGCAAACATGGTCAGTCACATTCAAGACTCAAGATTTACTAAGAGTAATATAATTTATGTAATATATATTATGAAGAACTATGCACATGGTATTAATGAATTTATTTTGTTTTTCTGCATGTGCTGTGTTTTATGATTTTAGAAGTTCTCAGTTTTTCTGAGTGGCTTCCTGCTGCTCTTTGTGCTTCCCGATTGGACAGAAAGTGTTGAAGGTGACAATGTGGACATCAATACTCTCACCCGTATTATAAACTTCTTTGAAGAGAAGTAAGTCTGTCTTCTTTATATATATATATATATATATATATATATATATATATATATAAAATAAGAGTTTAAAGAGTTTCTTAAAGTAAGAAATGAGGAAGTAAAGCAACAAAGAGGAAGCAGAGAAATGAGAAGACATGATGGGTGTGTGTCTTTAGCAATACTTCATCCTGTTTATTGTTTTCCAGCTATAAAAGGGTTGATGGAGATAAACATCCCCGTCAGTATGCTGTAGCCATCAATGTGCCAAAGCATCAGTGTCAACAGAACTTCAATCCTGCAAAGAACAACTTTCTGACTCAAGAGGATGCAGTGAACGTGAAAAATGCTATTACTGATGACACAAACGCACTTTACCAAGGTGCGCAACTCATCGCTGCAGGAACTAGAAAGGTTGTAATCAGTAAAAAGAAAGCATACAATATGCATTCAGAGTCTCTCCTGCTGAATCCTGCTGACAACTCGCCCATGACCAACCTTTTAAATAAAGAAAAAGACGGCTGCTCTGTTTTCTACTCATTTGAGTCTCCCTGTGTCGATACGTGTCTGGATGCAACAGGCAGCCACAGCATTTTGAAGGCCCTGGAGAACTGGAAAGAACATGATGGAATTAAAGCTTTTGTCTTCAAGAATTTCTGGAAGTTTGACACTAAAAAAGATCTTCAGACCAAATTCAAGCAGATTGTGGCTCATGTTCCTCTCTATCGATGTGTGAGTGAGACTCAGTGTTATGCTTGTAAAGGAGAAGGAAACACTCCTATAGACGCGCACTGTCTGCCTTCAGCAGAAAACTAAGATTTATGCATTAACATTCATTTCTTGCATGATTCTGTACTGAGATGTACTGTCTATTGTTTTGAAATTCAGTATGCTTAGATGAACTAGTGAAATGCATTTTAAAAATAATCTTGCTCCTGCTTGAACAAATAAAATATTTCTCTCTGTTTAGCAAACTTTGTGTGGATTTCATTTGAAGATGAGAACACAGTATAATGCTCATAAACACACCAGTGTGTCTCAAGAGGTCAAAGAGGAGAACACAGCAAGACCTTGTAGATATAATGCAAATTGTGCAGATGTAAGGGTGTTTGTATTTACAGTGAAAAGAAAAAATACTTAAAGAACAGCATGACCAAAAAATGCATGCACACTCAGGGGCATGTTAACATTTCTGGCAAGAGAGAAAAACAAGCTTACGCAGCTGTGGCAGCGTGAGAGAAGATGAACACAGTGGGTGTTGGTGTTATGGCTCACATCCTGTGAGGACATCAGTGTGAATGCACAAACTAACATGGTAAGTAACATCATTAGGTAGTCTTGTTTGAATACTTATTTCTCATATTTTAATCAATTTTTGAACATGTATTTGGGTGTATTTCATATTTAATTGTGTCTTCAATTCTTTAAATCTAGAAATCCATGGCTCCACTTAAAGGACTTCTCCTGCTTTTTCTTTTGTCTCAAAGCACGAATCCACAGACTGTGGACATTCACACTCTTGGTCGTATTGTAAGCTTCTTTGATCAAAAGTAAGTATACCTGATGTTACTGAAAATATTTACATTCATACATTTAGTAGACGCTTGTGTCCAAAGTGACTTACAAAAGAGGAACAAAATCAATAAGTCAAGGAGGCAACAATATTCGTATCATACAATGCTAGGTTGTTTGCTTGAGTTTAATATTTTGCATGTTTTCCAGCTATCAGACTTTTAGTGTGAACAGGGATCCACAGCAGTATGCAGTCGCCATCAATGTACTTAGGACTCAGTGTGAAAATAATTTCTTGCCTACACGCAACAACTTTCTGAATGAAGAGAGTCCAGATGTGAAAACGTTTAATCCACTTTATGAAGGTAAAGAACTCATTGTAGCACGTGTTAAAAAGATGGCGTCTCTTACTCACTACTACCAAAAACCATCCCATTCCACCCATGACAAACCTGTTGAATAAACTAAAAGACAGCTGTACCATCTTCTACACGTACAAATCTCCCTGTGTCAAATCCTGCCTTAATGAGTCGAGCCCTTATAACATTCTGGCTGGCCTTGAGAACTGGAGCAAGCACAGTTCAGTGAAAGCTTTTGCCTTTAAGGAAATATTTTGGGCTGACAAAAAAAAGCAAGATCTTCAAGAGAACTTCAAGAAGATTGTGGCTCATGTTCCTCTCTACCGCTGTGAGAATGAGTGTTATGCTTGTAAAGGAGAAAAAAACACTCCCATAGACGCACACTGTCTGCCTTAACCTACAGCATGAATTAATATGAGATACAATGACTCCAAGCTTCAGGCTGTTTTTCTGTTTTACAATATAACAGGATGCAAAAACAAAAAGAATGTTGAGGTTATATGCATTATGTTTAATCAGAGAATCACAATAAACAGAAATTTCATCTTAAAAACACTACTGCTCTCTGCCCTCAAATCATTTTACAAATAAGCTTCATGTGTCTCAGTAAAGTCAGAAAAATATGTGTATTTATTTATTTAAATGTTTATTTTAAAATCATTATGTTGTTTTATTATCAGTCAGAAAAATATGTGTGACTCTGTTTTTCTTCACATTATTGGCTGGCCATCGCAAGGGCTGTGTGAAGTGTGTGACTACGGGTGGCATAACATTGCATCACTGTACTTTGATATAGGCCTATACAAATCAATACTCACATACTACAGGATTCACTTTGTACACCAATATATTTAAAAAAAAACATGGCACATGTATTGTCAAGCTATGGTAATGTTGTGGTACTTTAGTGTGCTGTTTTATAATCTTTTAATTGAAAACTTGTTTTGCCTGAATTACAGCATCATTGACAGGCTCCACATGCAGATGTCAATCTAAAAAAAAAAGAAAAAAAGACTGTTGTCATTTTTGACAAATGGATGGATATTCAGGTTTGTTTTCACTCTACTGTAGGATAAGGTTCAGGTTTGGTTTCAGTTCAGATAGTTTAATATACTCTTCATCCAGCACCCTTTTTGTTATTTGTCTTCTAAACTTTCTCGAAGTGGGAAACTGCTCAAAACGAGGCATTCTCTGAGTGAATTGTTTGAAAGATTTAGACTTAATCATGAACCGATTCAAAGCAGACTGATTCTTGAAACTACAAAGAGTGATTCATTCAAGATATGGACATCGAGTCAACTTCAACTACAGTTATTACATAGTTGATTCAAATTCCAAAGAAATGTGCAAACATGTATTGAGACAGATATTTATTAAAAATATAACACGGATTCATATAAGGGCCATACCTATACGAGCACAAAATGGCATTATTCAAGATTGGAAAAGTCAGCGATTACGGCAGTTTCCTTAGTAATTCCATAGCCTTTTAAACAAGAGGGCTGGTCTAGACTCAGATTAAATCCCATCCACTTCCTCTTTCTCTTTTATCTCTCATTCTTATCACTTTACAGATTTAGAGCAACAAAGAAGATTGCCAGTCACATTTAAGACTCATAACACATAATTGTTTGTGGGAGTGGTAGGTTTTCGTCACTTTGGGTATTTTTTATTTATTTATTTTTTAAAAACAATGCACATGGTATCTATGAATGTATTTAGTTTTTCTGTATGTGTGATTTATGATTTTAGAAGTTCACCATGATTCTAAGCGGACTCCTGCTTCTCTTTCTGCTTCCTGATTGAACAGAGAGTGTTGAAGATGACACTGTGGACATTAATACTCTCGCACGTATTATCAATTTCTTCGAAAATAGGTAAGTCTGTTTCCAGTGTCTATTAAAAATTAATATAGCTCAAAGTTTGCATTAAATGTTAGAAATGAGAGTCACAACAATAGGGTTTTCTACACTAAAATGAATACCCAGGGTTAACTGCTAAACCCAGGTAATTTATGAGCGGTGTGAAATGTGAAACAAGATAACCCTAACCCAGGATTTACTCAGGGTTTAGAATGACCCAGGGTTAACTATTTTAAGTGTAAAAAGCCCTGTTAATGTCAAAGCAGAGAAATGAGAAGTAATTGTAATTGTAATTGAAGTATCAGTGATGACACAAACGCACTTTACCAAGGTGCAGAACTCGTCGCTGCAGGAACTAGAAAGCTCGTAAGTAGTAAAAACAAGAATTACAACATGCATTCAGAGTCTCTCCTGCTGAATCCTGCTGACAACTCACCAATGACCAAACCTTTGAATAAAAGAAAAGATGGCTGCTCTGTTCTCTTCACATTTTATTCTCCCTGTGTTAACACGTGTCTGGATGCGACAGGCAAACACAGCATTATAGATGCTCTGAAGAACTGGAGAGAACACAGTGGAATTAAAGCATTTAAAATTCTGGAAGTTTGACAGAATTTAAGAAGTTTGTGGCTTATGTTCCTCTCTACCGCTGTGTGAGTGAGACGCAGTATTATGCTTGTAAAGGGGAAGGAAACACTCCGATAAACGTACACTGTCTGCCTCCAAACCAGAAGAATGCTGAAATGTAACACCGTGCAATTGTACCTTGTTTTTTACACTGCTTTGAGCTCTTTTGTCAAACTGTGCTTCATGCCGTGCTCTCCCTATTGCAAGTGCAACCTGCAAGTTTACTATGTGTTTTGAAAATGTTTGGAGGTGATAACATTGTATTGCGCAAGGAACTGTGTGAAAATGAGTTTTCATTAATTAATAATCTGCTCCTGTAATTATAATTTGTTTGAACAGGAATAAATGTTGTCTGTGTTTTACTGCCTAGCTTTCACTTTATCTGGAAAATGCAGTGAATTGTATGTACATTTTTTGCAAAACTGTTGCAAATGCTCATAACAGATTTGAATAATATATCAGTTTTAAGCAATAGACATATTGTCTATTTAAGCAATAGACATATTTTAAGCAATAGACATGACTGTAACGACTCGTAACAAAGTGCTGTGCAGATCTTACACATGGGCCAAACTGAAAGTCAAACACATCTTCCTATGAGCAGATTGATCTAACAAGTGATGTAGAGGCTATTTTATGATGCTGGACCATTGACTGACCCTCTTCACCAGCATTAGCATCAAGATCAGTGGAAGCTGCCAAAAGCTACATGATCACTCTCTCTTTTAATGAGGTCTTTGGCAGGGTTTAAGCATCTCCTTAGATGTGTAATTCCCCCAACCACCCACCCAAATGTCAAATAGCCAAAAACACAAACACAAGCATACTTTTGATGGCATATCAGCTAAATTTGCTACACTCTTAAAAAAAGGTTCTTTGTAGCACAGAAAGGTTCTTTGCAGCACAAAAAAAAGGTTCTTTGCAGCACAAAAAGGGTTCTTTAGACTATTTAATGGTTCTTCACAGTCAACATGTTGTAAATATTTTTTTTCTGGAAAGTGAGATCAAGTGAGCTAAATTGTCCTGTCTGGTCCAGAACTCATTCCAGACTCATTTTCTATTAGTTGTGTTCAATTATAATGCAATATAAAGTATTAATTTTGAGTTGTATAAATAGTTTTGTGGTGTTTATTAGGCTCATTAAAAAAAGACCAGTAGATCAGTCCTTAATATCTATTACATATATTTTAATGCTGTTTTGCATGACCTTAAAAAAAATTATTAGGCTAGTTATTTAACAAAAGCAAAGTTTAGTATAAAAAATACTGCAATCATGTTTAAAAATGAAATAAAAAGGCTGAGTGATACAAAATCTTAAAATATAAAAGTGCCACATTGTCCCACTATCATACATTTTGGTCGTAGAACTACAAAATTCGTAGAACTACAAAATTGGTCGTAGAACTACAAAATTCAAGGTCATTAGGAGACCAGTAAACGTTTGATGATAAGTCAATATTTGCACAGTTTACAATAAGCTAAATAAGTACAATACTGAAAAATGTTAATTCTGAATATTCAAAAGTGAGGAAAAAAGGTAATAACTGTGTGGTTTGTCTTCTAGGTTAAAGCCAACCAGACATGATAAGCCTAATCAGTATTCTGTACTCATCAGGGTCCCATATCAACATTGCACAGATGAATTTAGTCTTGATTTGGTCTTTAACACAGACAAAGTGAAAATGGCTTCACTGATTTCAACAAAGGTTATATGAAGTCACCAAAGACTCAGTCTCACTGCTACAAAACTGAGTTGGCTCCAAATTATTACATTTACATTTACATTTAGTCATTTTGCAGTCGCTTTTATCCAAATACAATACAATTGGGGAATACATAAAGCGATTCATCTTGAAGAGGCAATCAGACAGAGGAAGTGCTCATAACAACAAGTCTCAGGCATTGTTCAAATAAGTACAAGCTAGCAAGGGAAGGAATAAATAAAGAGAAAGAAAGCTTTTTTATTTATTTATTTATTTATTTATTTTTTATAAAGTTTAGGATGAAGTCAAGTAGTGCTGAAAAAGATGAGTTTTCAGTTCTTGCTTGAAGATTGATAGGGATCCAGCATTCCGGATAGGGGTGGGAAGATCATTCCACCAGCCAGGAATGGTGAATGAGAATGTTCTGGAGAGTGATTTTGACCTGTGGTTGTTCTATACGCAAGCATCAGTGTCTTGAACTTGATGCGAGCTGCAACTGGTAGCCAGTGCAAGGAGATAAAGAGAGGTGTAACATGGGCTCTTTTGGGCTCTTTTGGGCTCATTGAAGACCAGTCGTGCCGCTGCATTCTGAATCATTTGTAGAGGTTTGATTGTGTTTGATGGAAGTCCAGCCAGAAGAGCATTGCAATAGTCCAGCCTAGAAATGACAAGGGCCTGGACAAGAAGTTGTGCAGCATGCTCTGTCAGAAAGGGCCTGATCTTTCTGATGTTGTGTAGTGCAAACCTGCCAGATCAAGCAGTCTTTGCAATGTGGTCTTGGAAAGTCAACTGGTCATCAAAGATTACACCAAGATTTCTGACTGAAGTTGATGGGTTAATTGTTGATGAACCTAACTGAATCGTGAAGTCATGCTGTAGAGTTGGAGTGGCAGGGAAGACAAGAAGCTCAGTCTTTGCCAGGTTGAGCTGTAGGTGATGTTCTTTCATCCATGCCGAGATGTCCGCCAGGCAGCCTGAGATCCGTGCAGCTACTGTTGGATCATCTGGTTGAAAGAGAGATAGAGCTGTTTGTCATCAGCATAGCAATGGTAGGAGAAGCCATGTGCCTGTATGATGGGACCCAGTGATGTAGTGTATGTGGAGAAGAGGAGGGGTCCAAGAACCGATCCCTGAGGAACCCCAGTGACCAGTTGATGTGCTTTGGATACCTCCCCTCCCCAGGCCACCCTGAAAGACCTACCAGGGATTGAGATGGGATTCAAACCAGCAAAGTGGAATCCCAGTGATGCCCAGAGATGAGAGGGTAGACAGGAGGATCTGATGATTAACAGTGTCAAAAGCGGCAGATAGATCCAGCAGAATGAGGACTGATGATTTGGAGTCTGCTTTTGCAATTCGCAGGGCTTCAGTGACTGAGAGTAGCGCAGTCTCAGTTGAATGGCGACTCCTGAAACCTGACTGTTTAGCATCCAGTTTGTTGTTCTGTGAAAGAAACAATGAGACCTGGTTGAAGACAACTCGTTCGAGTGTTTTCGCTATGAATGGAAGGAGAGAGACAGGTCTGTAGTTTTCTATAAGAGAAGTGTTTAATGTAGGTTTTTTGAGCAGTGGGGTTACCCGAGCCTGCTAGAATGCAGTGGGGAAAATGCCTGTGAGGAGGGATGTGTTGATGATGTGTGTGAGTGCTGGTAAGAGTGTGGGAGAGATTGCTTGGAGAAGGTGTGAGGGGATTGGGTCTAGAGGACATGTTGTAGGATGGCTGGAGAGGAGAGTTCTTCTATAGAAACACTGCATTCTGAGTATATTCTTACCTATCCTAAAGATGCTGCAAATACATCTCCCCAGGACAAAAACTATAAATAAAATAAAATATAGCATAAAAAAGTAAAGTATAAAGAAATGGAATGGTGAAGGACTATATATTTACATATAATATATCTCCAAATAATATTTTAAAATATGCACACATTCATTTGTATGCCCATTATTGTAGGTATAGTTCTGATTCAAACTTAATGCTGCTTATATCTACCAAAAGTAAAAAGAAAACATCTCCAGTGAAATGTGTGCAAGCACTACTATACTGTAAGTAATATAAAAGGTAAAATTTTATAAACGTTGTATATATTAATTATATTAATATAAAATTAATAATAATGTATATATATATTAATATATTAATTATACAATTATCACTATGATAACAAAATTTATTTATTCTAATCTTTATTATATTTATTTTATTATCATCTCACACAAGGATCTGTCAGGGTCTGTGTTCCTGGTTTTCCTTTTATGGTCTTTTTCCTGGGGCACGTTCAGGCTTACACAGGTGCACAACGTTATGCTACTGTTTCCGAGTTGAACGATATGTTTCCTGGAAACGGTGTGCAACGGGGTTTGTTTGAGATACGTTTTCTCTTGTTTGGTGGGTGTGTGAAAAATGTCAGCCCAATCAGCAGCAACGTATATAAACCACGCGGTATTAAAGAGACAGCTCTCACATTGGGTCCAAGTGAAGTCGTTAACAAATGTGTCCGCTGGAGCTCGTTATACACAACAATTGAAGATATTAGAAGACATGTTTGTCATTAGAGTTTTATAGTAACAATATAGCATATCAACATGATGATGAATTTGTAAGTAAATGTAATTAACAAACACATTCACAAGAGCAAGTATATTGTTTGAACATGTTTATTTACATTAAAGACAAAATAACTGAAATAATAAGAGCACAAGTATAGATCTGGAACTTCTTTAAGTCTGTCTAAATATCATGTAGTAATTGCAATGTCTAATGGTCCATATCCTTTCCTTCGGAAGGTGTGCTAAACACTGATTAATGTAAGATAAAAATACTATACATATTTATATATTTTGCTATTGTATTGTGGAGTGACACTTTCATAAACCTTTCTATGCTCCTCTGATTATATAATGGTAAATATTACAATATCATACCACAACAACAGTGATCAGCAATAATGATAAGCCTAATACTCACAATAAAAATAATAAGGTCTTATAGAGCATAACACAGTCTCGGAGGTAAGAAGTGGATTATCCTTCACCTGAAATGTTTGTCTTTTCATCCTGAAATGTGAGGCAAATTTTGGATCGCAATAATTAGGAACCACAGTTTCCACAAATCCCTTCACTCGATTGGGATGTTCTCTTTTATTTTGGATGGCAAGGGCAGTGACTGTAACATCAAGCGTATTTTGCAGTATTAAAAACATATTTATACCGATTTCATCAGGCTCTGAAAATTCTTCAAAAAGAACACAAAGAATGGCCTTCTCAGCTGCCATAGTTGCAACTCTTGTGTCATCAGAACAGGGTGTTCAACGCACCACCGTTTCCGTTTAATAAACGTTTTGCACCGTTTTGTCGGGACTGAACACATGCCTGTTCTTGTTTAGTGTTCTGATTATTCCTTGTTTAGTTCATTGATTAATCCCCTGCACCTGTGTTTTGTAATTATCCTGTGTATTTATTTCCTGCCTGTTCAGTTCTCATTTGTCTAGTTTGCTCGTTACGTTCCCTGTGTTTCTTTGGTTTATGTTCAAGCTTTCATGCTGGATTATCCCGTGTTTTCATTTATTAAAGACTATTTAGTTTACTCCTCATCTCCTGCGTTCTCCCTGCAACACCATTGTGATAGAAGACCAGACCAAAACAGTAAACGACGCCTTTTCTCCTCGTATTTGTTTTTCCATTTTTGAAAGTTGTTTTGTTTTTCCTGGTTTTTCCCCGCGGTATGGAAGGCGCCGTTCTGCAGTCAAGCCCGCTGGCCGTGGCTCGCTCAAGTTTGCCGGCCGCTGCTTTTTCAAGTCTACTGGCCGTTCATGAGTCACGTCATGTCTCAGCTGAAGTATTCCTGGGCCCATTTAGTAATGTCAATGACAAAATCATGGCGATGAGTGATGCAGTGTCGTCTGAGGGCCCGAAGACCACGGGCATCCAACAAAGGTCTTCGGCCTTGTCCCTCACGCACAGAGATTTCTACAGATTCTCTGAATCTTTTGATGATGTTATGCACTGCAGATGATGAGATTTGCAAAGCCTTTGCAATTTGATGTTGAGGAACGTTGTTTTTAAAGTATTCCACAATCTTTTTATGCACTCTTTCACAGATTGGAGAGCCTCTGCCCATCTTTACTTCTGAGAGACTCTGCCTCTCTAAGACATCCCTTTTATGTTATAGACCTGATGTCAATTAACTGAATTAGTTGCTAGATGTTCTCCTAGCTGAATCTTTTCAAAATTTCTTGCTTTTCAGCCCTTTGTTGCCCCCATGCCAACTTTTTTGAGACCTGTAGCAGGCATCAAATTTGAAATGAGCTCATTTAGTGGATAAGAGTGTAAAATTTCTCAGTTTAAACCTTTGTTTTGTTATCTATGTTTTATTGTGAATAAAATATAGGCTCATTTGATCTGAAAGTCTTTTAGTTTTCATTTTATTCAAATTTAAAAAACGTCCCAACATTTCCGCAATTTGGGTTGTATTTAGTAGGAGAATGTATAAAGATAAATGCATTTTTTTTAGACATTTGATTTTAAACAGACGTTTAGTCTGACTAAATATGTGCATCAGCGCTCTAAATTTAATCTGCATTCTAATTTTATTGAGTGTGTCTAGCACTCATGTAATCATTACACACTTTTAGTGTAAGACTCTTCAGACCAAACGATTTGTTTTGTTTTTTTTAAACACAAAAATGTAGAAATGCAACAAAATAGTCAAAGGCATACAACTGAAAAATTGTGTGAATGGCAGATTAATCATACTGTCTGTTTTACTGACTGAAATGTGAGAACCTGATTTAGATGATTCAGTGTCTCATCCTGTGGCCTCAAATGACTGTAAGGACTTGTTAAATTTGCCTAATCATTCAGTGTCTACTAGATGGTGTTATAAGAGCAGTCTATAATTCATCAGCCTGCAGAATGAACATCCCCACTTCAGTACTTCAACACGTTTTTAAGACATAGGCCTACTAGGCCTCCTTCTACTATTACTACTATTTATATAATAATAATAAAAAAAATTGACAACCATTTTAATAACATTATTATCATTATTATTATTATTATGTAAATATTTTGAAACATGTATTTTGATAATATATTGTTTTGAACATTAATTATTAAAATGATATTATAATTACAGTGGTGTTATGCACAAGACCCATAGCACCATTTTAAATAATATTTTATTATAGTTAGCATCAGGTATGTAATTTACCAAAAATAAATGAATAATTAAACACACAAATGCTGAAATGAAAGTGATACCATTGTTCCTTGTGAGTATATCTTATGTTGTTACTGGTGGAACCCATGAAAGTCTTTGTAGGAAGTTACAGGTTCTCGACCATTTTGAGAAAGTACAACATGGCAAGACAAATAAAGGTGTTCAATGGTATTATTAATCCTATAAAGCTGTATCATATTTGATATTTCTTTATCATACACTGATGCAAATTTCTAAAGCCTATAAAATATAACATGATCAACACTTTAAAAAGTTAAAAAACAACCCTGTTGTACACAATGTACTATATGCCATCTGATTAGTTCATAGCAATAAAAGGCCTTTTGATATAATTGTAAAAACATCCACCATTAGGTTGTGGTTCTTGTGTCTTTTTGCTGTGAAATCTGTACTCATTTTTATAAAGTAAATGTAATAAGTTAGAGTAATACTTCAAGATGAACACTTATAAATTAAACCAAGCATTTAAATATCATCTTACTAAGGCATATTATTGGGAGATATAGAGTGATGACTGATATTTATATCATTTTATGTAAGTAATGCTATACTAATTAATCTCATTGATTTACATCACAGTCATCAGAGTTTCATGTTTTTGATAGGGTAAGCACCAGACTCTGCACAAATTGTATATTTTTGCTCAGTTTGGGCCTCTGAATAAAATTAACCTGTTTTCTTTCTTGAGTTCCATATTCTCACTATATCATAATATATGAGCCTTGTAAAAGCCTGGTGTATCAAATATGATACTCAAAAAAGCAAACTTTTTAATTTCTTTATTCATATTTTGTCAAAACATTCAATAATTTGCTCTATTAAAAGATAGATGTTTCTGACTATTATTTCACATATCAGTCTTTACAGGGTTAAAAGAGTCAGTAAGTAAGTGTGAACGAAGTGTGAAGGTGTTGAAGAAGAGAGCTGCTCAAGTGTTAGAAGGAAAAAAACACCATCTACTTTCTCTTCCTCATCACTCCTGATCACACATCATCTCTGAGCTCGCACAGAGGCTTTTGTGAAGCATCATGACATTACAGAGTGAGCTAAAATTGTGTTGATAAATAGGTTTGAAGTGCATCTCAAACCTAATTTGAAATGCACTTCAACCTAAACTGTACTTACAGATGTGTGAAATAGACTTTATACATCACCAACAATTTAGTAAGAACGTTTATGAAGATTAATGCATAAAGCTTAATGTATACAGATTAAAAGCCTACAGTGCATTGCATACTGCTCATGTTGTTTGGAAAACTGGTCTTGTTGTCTTAAAAAGTGTACATACAATAATACTACAAAAAAATATAATTTTTTTAACAGACAAAATGAATTTGTGTACTGTGTACATTTTGTATACGAGTGTTTGTTTTTGTGTGTTTACTTCAGGTTTTCGCTGTATGACAGAGGGTCATCCTGATCGGCCTGCTTCATTTTTGCACTTGTGCAGTTGATCAGACTGTGGACCTAAAAACTCATGAGTATTGTACAGAACTTTGAGAATGTTCAGTAAGTATCAGTAAGTGATTCAGCATTAAAAGCAATCTTGAAATGTTAGAAGAATATGAAGGAATTTACGCCTTTGCATTCAATATAATCTGGAAAGAGAATGAAAATCTGGCGATGATAAACAGACTGAAGAAAACTGCACCTGCTTTGCCATGTTATCAGTGTGAGCAGAACAAAGCTGAATGTGATCGCCTGTAAGAAAAGTAATGCTTATGCATTTTATAATTTTAGTGTATTTTCTTCTGTTTTAATTGCAGTAAACATTAAAATTTGAAAATAAAATATGCATAACGTGATATTGCATGCCTGATAAGATGGCAATTTTTGCTAGAGTTTTTAATTTTTGCAATAACAGATTTAAACTGTATTTTTTCCCCTTAAAAACACTTGCAGCACAGCAAATAGTGGCTGCTTCTGCTACCTTGCTCAAACATTCAGTGAAAGAATTTTTTTTTTTCACACATTTGACCCTTTGAGACAGAAGTTGAATGTGACTGAATACTTGCGGAGCGTGTCTTGTCTCTTCTGTGATCACACATGACTCTAATAACTGGTTAAAAAAAAAAACCTGCCAGGTCATTTGAATAAACAGAGCTTAATATAAAACAGACCGCAAGGAGCTGCAACACATTGCAATATTGATCACAATTGCTGCTTGCACAAGGCCAAACCAATCATGCTGAAAAATAGCATGTGCAAAAATGGTGACTAGATGGCGATAGAAGGGCAGAATAAATGTGATGCGTTTACTTCTCCAGTTCATAACTCTCACAGTCACACCAGAGCAAACTTCACACATCAACTCTGAGGAGCTCAGTTCACTGCATCTTCTCTAATGTCTACGACAGTCATCATGGTAAGCAGCATTATAATTAATTGTTAGTCCACTTAAAATTGTCATTTTACTCTCTTCTTTTAGTGATTTTAGTGATAGCAATTGACAGGACAATAGAAGTGATAGAGAGGAGAATGGGAATGGGACATGATTCAGATAGTGACTATGCTGCTAATAACTATACTACATGGAGGAAAATTATGACTGTTGATTATTTTATGTTTTTGCTCATTAAGGTTTTCACTGTGTGTTTGAGGGTCCTTCTCGGGATTATTCTGCTTTCTTGTATTCAAAGTGTAGTGAATGAAAATGTGGACATTAACACCCTTTCCAGGATTCAACAATTTTTTCATGACAAGTACGTTTTCATGATGCTGAATAAAATGAAAGGGTAGGACTGTTACAATAAGACTGTATTTGTCAACATTAATAGCCTATGCATTATGTAGGTACAAATGACAATGTCATCTCACTAGTATTCATACCTAAAATGTGTTCCTAGCACAATTACATTTTTGTATGCTTGAATTTTAGACAGATATAACGTACATTTTATCACAATGACCCACGATGAGGTTGTCCTATACCATTAAAGTTTGCACTGTTGCACACAGTCCCAGCATGTATGTTTGATTTCTCAATTATTTTGCATATGTAGATGGTGATAATTCTTTTTTTTTTTTTTTTTTCAATCAGTTATGAAAGCAGTCATGGCCAGTATGCAGTAGCCATCAATGTCCAAAAGGAGCAGTGTCAAAGTGGTTTTGACCCACTTAAAAGCAACTTTCTGCCGAATGACAAATCAGAAAAAGTTAAACCATACATAAAACGTGACAGCAAGGATGTCTATGAAGGCACTGAACTCATCGCTGCAGGGCATCATAAAAATGCACATTCCGAGTATTTACTGATGAATCCTCCAAAGAATTCTCCTTTGACAAACTTAATGAATAAGAAAAAGGATGGATGTGTGGTTTTCTACACCTTAATATCTCCCTGTATAGACAGATGTCTTAATAATAATGAAAAGGATAATATTATACCAGGTCTTGATGAATTACAGGCATACCAGGGAATTAAAGCCTTTGCTTACACTTATATCTATACAAAAGACCAAAACAAATCTAAAACAATGCATGAGGAACTAAAGAAGATTGCTGATCGTGTGCCACTTTACCGCTGTAAACAAGGTTGTATCCTTTGTGGAGAACCAGGTTCAAATGAAAAAGTGAAGAACCAATGTTTAAAAAAAATAAGGTCTCACTAGCTCACTCATGATGAGTTTCCTGTTTGATTGAAATGCTTTAGATTTCCTGATGTGCCGGTCAGCTACTGAGCCTTTTGAAGATGCGCTTCAATGCTCAAATGAAGCATTGCTTTTGCTTTTTCTTTCAGAAAGTTGGCCTTTAATTCTTACAAATGAATGATGTTATTTTATTTTTATATAAATGTGACTTTGCAGACATAATAAATTCTTAAAATAAATGTATTTGAAATCTAAACAAAACTCTGATGTGATGGTTTCTCAAAAAATAGGTACACTCTTAAAAATAAAGGTGCTTCACGATGCCATAGAAAAACCTTTTTGTCTAAATGGTTCCATAAAGAACCTTTAACATCTGAAGAACCTTTCCGTTTCACAAAAGGTTCTTTGTGGTGAAAGAAGGTTCTTCAGATTATAAAAAGGTAAGCAAGCAAGAGATGGGTCTTTAAAGAACCTTTGACTGAATGGTTCTTTGTGGAACCAAAAATGGTTCTTGTATGGCATCGCTTGAAGAACCTTTTGAAGCACCTTTATTTTTAAGAGTGTATACTTCAAGTTCAATTTATTAAGAATACTTAAGTTCAAGTATATTTTAAGCATACTTTATGTAGTAAGTATGTCAATGTACTAGTAGTACAGTTGTAAATGTACAATTTCAACACTACTTGGGATTAAACTGGCCCAAGTTTATAAAAGTATGCTTTTAAGTACATTTTAAGTGTAACAGTAGAAAACTTTGAGTACACAACCATTTTACAATTATATTTATTGTTTGTACTGCAACTATGCAACAAGTAGTGAACGTATATATACTGATAGTTCACTAGTTAAAAACTTGTATAACAATTTTTAGTTTATGAAGTAAACTACAAGTTTAGTAGTTTTTATATTTTAAGAATACTTGTAAGTTTTCTTTAAGTGAGCTTAACCTCATACTTGTAATTTTTTATCTGTTTCTGTGTGGGTTATTATTGTACAAAGAAAAATTCTACCAAATAAACAAATAAACTTTTTTTTCTCTCTGTTTGGACAAAGAAACTGAATCTGACTAGACTTGTGGTGCATGTCTCATTCTGGCTCACACAAGGTCATTCACGTGCACAAAGCTTGATTTCAAACAGACCACAAGACTTGGCAAAACATTGCAATATTAATCACAAATGAATTGCACAAGGCCAAACAGATCATGCTGATAATTGGTGTTTCGAGTGTGAATTTAAATTCATCTGTTTGTAAATACAGTAGTGTGTTGAACAAACAACTGAAAACAATGGACCCTGCACGTTGAAAATTGACGCTAAAAGGATACCTCTGTGCGTCGAAGAATTATGCCAAAGGGGTACCTTGAGCATCAAAAAGCAACACCAAGGGGTCCTGACCAAGCGTCAATATGTGATGAGTTGGGAGTGAGAAAGTGTTGTGTGAACACATGGAGAATATTATTTCACGAGTTCACACTTACATATAATTAGCTGGAGTATAGTAATGTGTATTTGGCGTGCTGTCCGGGGAAGGGCTCCGAGCTCAGAAATGGCCTGAACCCAGAGTACCCTCCTGTATAAGTGTGGTAAGAACTCAAGTGTGGAGAAGGGGCAGTGGAGGGATGCTGATTAACCGTCAAAGGATAGAGATATGTCAGCTGTATTTATACCTATGGTGTTGATTAACTTGAGTGCACTCCTCTTGTGTTAATTAGGCTAAGTATCTGACGTGCTCCTCCCGAACTTTGTTAATAAAACATCATATAATACAATGACTGATACACACACACGCGCATACATACACACGTTTGTTTTTGTGAACTGTGGGGACTTCCATAGGCATAATGGTTTTTATACTGTACAAACCATATTTTATATTGCCCTACACCAATCCTACACCTAAACCTACCCCTTACAGGAAAATTTGTGTATTTTTACTTTCTCAAAAAAACAAAAAAAAAAAAAAAAAACTCATTCTGTATGATTTATAAGCCTTTTGAAATATGGGGACGTGGGGTAATGTCCTAATAAATCACCTTCTCCTTGTAATACCTATGTCATACCTATGTCAATAAACAAATTTGTGAACAAAAAAGCGCACGTGCGCGGACACACACACACACACATGCACACTAAAACTGCCAGATCATTTAAAACCAAACCAACTGTCAAAAAGACCACAAGGCCTTGCACCAAACTGTAACACAGAAAATACCAGAAATGGGTAACACTTTAGCATAGGGACCAATTCTCACTATTAATTGCTTATTAGCATGACTATTATTAACCTATTGGCTGTTTATTAGTACTCACAAAGGACATATTCTGCATGACAATATTCTACATCCCTAATCCTACCCAATACCTAAACTTAACAACTACCTTACTAACTATTAATAAGCAGCAAATTAAGAGTTTATTGAGGCAAAAGTCATAGTCAACTTTGACATTATTTGCCAAATTTTATTGCTTTGGCCGAACACTGTCCAGCTGTAAAAGTGAAAAGATACCCGATGCACCATTAGGTTCATTTCCTTAGGTCTTAACACTAGTAGAATATGTTGAGAACCTTTCAGGGTGCCTCAAATATATATGTTATTTTTCCATATTTCAAGGGCCTTTCTTTTTATATCTGGAGGTTACTGGAGGAAGCCATGAGAGTCTTAGGAGTTCTTGCCGGAATTTATGGGTTCTGTTTCTTATTGACAGTTTCTAGGAAGTCCAACATTCACAAAGAAGCTCAGTGACATTATTAAAGGAGTCAGTAGTTATATGTAAATAAGTTAAGTGTGTCTTTGTCATGGTGTTTGAAGAAGAGGGCTGGGTGAGTGTCAGTATAAATACCATCTGCTTCCTCTTCCTCATCACTCCTGCTTCATTATTGAATCGCACAGCATCTCTAAACTGTCTGATTTTGGCCAACAGATAAAATGGTAAGTTATATTTCTATTACTTAATATCATAGTGGAGCTAAAGCAGCATCACTATTGCTCATGTTGTGAAATAAATGCTCCTAAAAAGTGTACATGCAATAAGACTTCAAAGAATAGTTTTTAACAGACAGAATGCTATTTTAAAATTCTGTGTTTTGTTTTGCACATATATTTTATATGAATGTTTGTATTTGTGTGTTTGTTTTAGGTTTTCACTGTGCCACAGAGGATCCTCCTGATCTGCCTGCTTCATTTTTGCACTTGCGCAGTCGGTCAGACTGTGAACCCAGCAACTCTTATGAATATTGTAAAGAACTTTGAGAATCAGTATGTTGCTTTGATTAAACATATACAGTTACAAATAACAAAAACAAACACAATCAAAATCACGAATTGGCAAGAAATACATTAAGAAAAATTAATAATATTGTTATAAATCAAAATTATTTATCCTTTATAATTACATCATCATGCAATAATTTTTACATTAAACTATTTTTTGTGTTTCCCCCCCCCCCTAATATTTGTTCATTTAGAAAATAAGCTCTTACAAAATATTAAATTTCCACTGCTTTCCAGGTTATTTGTCATGGGACAATACGCTGTTGCCTTCAGAGTCAAGAATGAAAATTGTCAAGATTCCAACTACGGTGGTCAGGACTTAATAACACAACAAGTGAAAGAAACACTTCAGCGCAATGAGGTTTATGAGAGCGATAACCTTATTGCTGCAAAGGCTGATAAAAATATACATGATCATTCAGAGTATCGCCTGAAGAATTATCTAAAGAAAGTTTTGAGTATAACAAATGAATGTGTGGTTTATTTCACTGTAAATTCACCCTGTTTGAATAAATGCATATCAGATAAATGGAAATTCAGCATTAAAGACAATCTTAAAGACTTAGAAAAATATGTGGGAATTAAAGCCTTTGCATTCAAAAAAATTTGGAAATATGATGAAAGGGAGGCGGTGATAAGGAGACTGAAGGAAATTGCACCTGATTTGCCATATTATCAGTGTGAGAAAAACAAAGCTGAATGTGATCGCCTGTAAGAAGAGTAATGCTTGACAGTTGCTTTCCTCGCATATAGAAAGTTTCATTTAGCTGAGGATTTTGATTTCTGTTTTAATGGCAGTAAACATTAAAATTGGCAAATAAAATCAATCATCTGTAAAAAGCATACATTTTGATACTGTATGATTAGATGACAGTTATTGTTAAAGTAAACTAATGATAGCATGTCTGCTTACTTCTAAAGATACATTTTATTGAGCATCATTTCTGGTTTAAGTATTATCTCTTTCAAACACGTTATTCAAACGTGGCCATGTATATTTCTATTATGATATCCTTCTATACCTTAATGCTGTGGCATGAATATTAGGCTAAACACTGGCACAGATTTAGATGATTCATAAATACATAATTTTGGGACTAGTGATTTATTGTTATCTCACACAACTGTAAGTATCAAACGGATAATAAAGTTAATTTTTCACAAATGCTGTTTGCACAGGACACAGCAAATTTTGAAATCATATTTCAATAATTACAAGACAATCAACATCAGGTTTCTTATAGACATGATTTTGTAGAATAAATATATTCACTTGGAACTGTCTGTTTAGTGCTGATACTTTTTACACTAATAATAATAATAATAATAATAATAATAATAATAATAATATAATAGTAAATTTACCAAAATAATAATTAATTTTAATAACAGTATTATTATTATTATTATTATTATTATTAAAAATCACATCACAAACATCACAATAAATATAATTATGAAATATAAAATTATATAATCACAATAAAATAAAAAAATACATTATTAAAACAATGTTATTTTAAATAATACGTTACAATTGCAATTACTTACAAAAACTTTGTGTTCACACTTCAAAAAGCTTTATGTTGTTCATCTTGTGTGATATTCACTAATATGTGAACCAGTCAAGTAGCACAAGTATATTTGTAGCAATAGCCAAAAATACATTGTATGGGTCAAAATTAACAATTTTTCTTTTATGCCAAAAATCATTGGGATATTAAGTAAAGATCATGTTCCATGAAGATATTTTGTAAATTTCCAACCAAACTTAATTTTTGATTAGTAATATGCATTGCTATGAACTGTATAAATCTCAGTTTCAAAAATTGACCCTTATGACTGATTTTGTGTTCCAGGGTCACATATTTTGTGAACATTTCACTCTGAAATTGCTAGTAAATTTCACAAACAGTTACAAACAAACTGCAAGTAACACAAAGAATTAAATATGTAGAAAAACGTACATAATATTTTCTTGTAAAACATACTCCAATAATCTTTGTTTTATTTACGACTTTGATTTTTTTTCAGTGTTGAGAAGAATAAATGTCTTGCAGACCACTTCTACCACTCTAATAAAATATATTCACTGCTCAATGTGCTGTTGAACTGTCAGTCCGGTGCTGTTAAATGCATTTCATCCAGGACGAGTCTGTCAATCAAACACACACATTGAGTCTGTGGTGAAGGTACAGCTGGTGCTCATCCACACCCACAGGCTCTCCGGGGGCCCGGGGCCCTGTTGCCTCTTTCTTCTCACAGCCTCGCTACTGGCTGACCCTCTCAATGGAGGTCAGGACTCCACTCGTGGACACTATTGGATTCAGTCAGCTGGAGATGAAACCTCCCACAGCATATTACCCCAAGGAACAGAGAGAGACACTGAATGAGGGCAGAAGCATCCGGATGCATGAGAGGAACCAGGTGTCAGATGGAATTCAATCAATAAGAACATTTCACTTCACAGTGTGATGAGTATAAAAAGGAAAAAAAATGAGGTGAATAATAAAACGCCGCGGGTCTCTGCTGCTGTAAACCACCAGAATACTGTATTGAGTTCAAACAGATGCCCTGAGATTGAGTCTTTTCACCTCACAAACAGCTAAATATCGACACATTGGGTTTCTTTTTCTTTTTTCTTTTTTTTGTCTTGATGTGGCACGTCACCCACTTTGGATGTTTGGATGAAAGAGATGAAGCGGTTTATTTGGCGCTGCTGGAAAATTTTGCCTGTTGTGTCGGGAAATGGACGCTAGATAGAGATACAAGATCAGTCCGTAATTCAGCGGCCTCAAACTTATCTACCACTTCTACCACCACCACTACTACTACTACAACTAGGCTATTACTGCCACTACTACTACTATTAATAATAACAAAAAAAATAAATAAAAAAAAATATTTTTTAATATATATTTTTTATATTAATAATAGCAATAGTACGTTTTAATTAACATTATTTTATTCTCCGTTTATTGTTTATTTTGTTCATGTTATATATTATTTTATTCATCAGGACTATTATATACGGAAGTTCTGTAATTATAACATTTAACATTTTAATCGCAATTTTAAACATTTAGTAATTTAATTAATGTTTAAAAATATCAAACAAATTAATAAAATAGTACAGAATATATTCGATAAATATTTTAAACAATGTACTATTTTAATACTTTTTAAGTAATTTTAAACAATAATTAAAATGATCATTTAAAATATAATTTATTAGATAATAAATATTATTATAATAGATAACAAGGTACAAACTCGATTCCAAAAAAGTTGGGACACTGTACAAATTGTGAATAAAAAAGGAATGCAATAATTTACAAATCTCATAAACTTATATTTTATTCACAATAGAACATAGATAACATATCAAATGCTGAAAGTGAGACATTTTGAAATGTCATGCCAAATATTGGCTCATTTTTGATTTCATGAGAGCTACACATTCCAAAAAAGTTGGGACAGGCCAGAAAGAGGCCAGAAAAGTTAAATGTACATATAAGGAACAGCTGGAGGACCAATTTGCAACTTATTAGGTCAATTGGCAACATGATTGGGTATAAAAAGAGCCTCTCAGAGTGGCAGTGTCTCTCAGAAGTCAAGATGGGAAGAGGATCACCAATTCCCCCAATGCTGTGGCGAAAAATAGTGGAGCAATATCAGAAAGGAGTTTCTCAGAGAAAAATTGCAAAGAGTTTGAAGTTATCATCATCTACAGTGCATAATATCATCCAAAGATTTAGAGAATCTGGAACAATCTCTGTGCGTAAGGGTCAAGGCCGGAAAACCATACTGGATGCCCGTGATCTTTGGGCCCTTAGACGGCACTGCATCATATACAGGAATGCTACTGTAATGGAAATCACAACATGGGCTCAGGAATACTTCCAGAAAACATTGTCGGTGAACACAATCCACCGTGCCATTCGCCGTTGCCGGCTAAAACTCTATAGGTCAATAAAGAAACCATATCTAAACATGATCCAGAAGCGCAGGCGTTTTCTCTGGGCCAAGGCTCATTTAAAATGGACTGTGGCAAAGTGGAAAACTGTTCTGTGGTCAGACGAATCAAAATTTGAAGTTCTTTTTGGAAAACTGGGACGCCATGTCATCCGGACAAGGACAACCCAAGTTGTTATCAGCGCTCAGTTCAGAAGCCTGCATCTCTGATGGTATGGGGTTGCATGAGTGCGTGTGGCATGGGCAGCTTACACATCTGGAAAGGCACCATCAATGCTGAAAGGTATATCCAAGTTCTAGAACAACATATGGTCCCATCCAGACGTCGTCTCTTTCAGGGAAGACCTTGCATTTTCCAACATGACAATGCCAGACCACATACTGCATCAATTACAACATCATTGTCACGGCACGGTAGGGATGCGCCACGGAAAGAACAAGGTCTGGGTCCAAATGCAGGAAAAGACTACTTTAATAATAAACGAAAAGGCCAACACGGCAAAAAACAAAACAGATTAAGGAGTGAGATACATGAGACGGCAACACAGTGCATGTATCCTCAGAGTTAAACAGCAACTACAACAATCACTTCAACCAGACAGAGTAGCGAGAGTGTGGTGTATAAATAGTCCATGGTGATGGGGAACAGCTGGGAGTGTGATGAGTGGCAGGTGTGTGGAGTTATGGCAATTGAGTCCGGGAAGACGGGAGGTGGTGACCTCTGGTGGTGAGAGGGATCATCGCGGGCCCGGACTCATGACAGGACCCCCCCTTAAAGGAATGGCTTCCAGATGTTCCACATGAAGAACAAGCCTCAGGAGCTTTGTGTGCGGACACTGGCACCTTGAGGAAATCGTGAGCGGGTACCGCCAGCTTGGGAGCCCTGTGAGCGGACGCCGCTACCTCGGGAGGAACGTGAGCGGACACCGCCGCCTCGGGAGGAACGTGAGCGGGCACCGCCGCCTCGGGAGGAACGTGAGCATGCACCGCCACTTCGGGGAGTTCATGAGCGGGCCCCGCCGCTTCGGGGATATCGTGAGCGGGCCCTGCCGCCTTGGGAGGAATGTGAGCGGGCACCACCGCCTCGGGAGGAACGTGAGCGGGCACCGCTGCCTCAGGAGCTTTGTGTGTGGACACTGCCGCTTCAGGGAAATCGTGAGCGGGCACCGCCACCTCAGGAGGAACGTGAGTGGGTCCCGCCGCCTCGGGAGGAATGTGAGCGGGCACCGCCACCTCGGGAGGAACCCGAGTAGACCATGCCGCTCGCAGCGACATCAGCGGGGAATCTTGCACATTTCGAAAGTGAAAGTGAAGTGACATGTGGCCAAGTATGGTTACCCATACTCAGAATTTGTGCTCTGCATTTAACACAGCAGTGAACACACACACACCGTGAACACACACCCGGAGCAGTGGGCAGCCATTTATGCTGCGGCGCCCGGGGAGCAGTTGGGGATTCGGTGCCTTGCTCAAGGGCACCTCAGTCGTGGTATTAAGGGCAGAGAGAGCGCTGTACACTCACTCCCCCGACCTACAATTCCTGCCGGCCCGAGACTCGAACCTGCAACCTTTAGGTTACGAGTCCGACTCTCTAACCATTAGGCCACGACTTCCCCAGCGACTTTCGTATCAGTCTGGGACACTCTGGAAATGGACGTGAAGTACTGGGTGCGGCAGACGAGGCCTGTGACGCCCCTTGGATCGTCGCTTTGGGAGAACTGTGAGTGGGCTCCGCAGCTAGCTCCACCCTGAAGGCTGAGCCGCTCAAATGCAAAGCCAGGTTAATATAGTCCTCCAGCGACTCCTCTGGAGCCCAGTATGGCATCATGGACTTAAAGGGATCGGCCAGGCCTCCCCAGAAGATGACCATGAGGCAGGTCTTCTCTGTAGCCGACTGGCGAGCCATTCCCACGAAGTCCCCGGCGTAATGCTCGATGCTCCGGTCTCCCTGCCGGATATCGAGGAACTTCCCTGCTGGACCCATGTTTGCTGGTTGAATTCTGTCACGGCACGGTAGGGATGCGCCACGGAAAGAACAAGGTCTGGGTCCAAATGCAGGAAAAGACTACTTTAATAATAAACGAAAAGGCCAACACGGCAAAAAACAAAACAGATTAAGGAGTGAGATACATGAGACAGCAACACAGTGCATGTATCCTCAGAGTTAAACAGCAACTACAACAATCACTTCAACCAGACAGAGTAGCGAGAGTGTGGTGTATAAATAGTCCATGGTGATGGGGAACAGCTGGGAGTGTGATGAGTGGCAGGTATGTGGAGTTATGGCAATTGAGTCCGGGAAGACGGGAGGTGGCGACCTCTGGTGGTGAGAGGGATCATCGCGGGCCCGGACTCATGACAATCATGGCTGCGTAGAAGAAGGATCCGGGTACTGAAATGGCCAGCCTGCAGTCCAGATCTTTCACCCATAGAAAACATTTGGCGCATCATAAAGAGAAGATGCGACAAAGAAGCAACAGTTGAGCAACTAGAAGCCTGTATTAGACAAGAATGGGACAACATTCCTATTCCTAAACTTGAGCAACTTGTCTCCTCAGTCCCCAGACATTTGCAGACTGTTATAAAAAGTAGAGGGGATGCCACACAGTGGTAAACATGGCCTTGTCCCAACTTTTTTGAGATGTGTTGATGCCATGACATGTAAAATCAACTTATTTTTCCCTTAAAATTATACATTTTCTCAGTTTAAACATTTGATATGTCATCTATGTTGTATTCTGAATAAAATATTGAAATTTGAAACTTCCACATCATTGCATTCTGTTTTTATTCACAATTTGTACAGTGTCCCAACTTTTTTGGAATCGGGTTTGTACAAAAATACAAAATATTGTATATATACATACATGCATACACATATATGTCATACCCATGTCATTATACAAATTTGTGTCCTCATATGTCACAAAAACGCACACACACACACACACACACACACACACACACACACACACACATATATATATATACACACACACACACACACACACACACACAGAAATATATTCTTTGTTGACTAATTGGGATTATTAGATTAATATTAATCTTTTATATATATATATATATATATATATATATATATATACACACACACACACACACACACACACATATAGTCTATTCATTATATTATTATTGTGATTATTATAAATAAAAAAATAATAACTTTAAACGTAAATATTTTTCTTCATATTAATATTATTATTTTAAACTAATTATTTTACAAATATTTCATATATTTAAACTATAATTAAAACGTATAAAATTAAGATTACAATTAAATAATCATTATACTAAAAACATTATACATACACATGTATGTAATTATATATATGAATATCTATCTATCTTTATCTATAATCATAAATTATGATTGCTGTTTGTTAACGAAGAATGAAATAAAAAATTAAATGCTATAATAATTATATTATATCATTATAATTATATTTTGAATCATATATGATCGTGTTATATGATCGTATTATATAATTGTATATTGCAGTTTGCGTCCAATACTGCTATTATAAATCCATTTTCCACTACACAATAAAAACTATACCATTTTAAACTCCTTTTTCACAATAAAAAAACGCTACTATTAATGACAATTTTAATCAGTAAATATTTTAAATAAGCGAACACGTCTCTGTTTTTGATTGACAGGTACGTCACTAGAGATGCCACGCCCCCTCCGGCAGAGCTCGCTGAGTGCGCGTCTCGTGAGCTGCAGATCAGTCGCGCGGAGCAGCACGAGGAGGAATAACAGGAATAACGGAGAGACAGTAACTCATGGCCGGGATTATTTACGCGCTCACCTCGCTTTTCCTGGGGATTTGTGCAGGTCTGTCCGCCCCCAGGAATCATCCGGCGAATGAAGGTAAGAGGGGTTTGAATAAAGAGGAAAAGTTTAGGGCTCAGAGTGAAACTCACGCAAATGCAAAGCGGCCAGTTCCCGCAAACCTCTTAAGAAAGAAGCCTATTTATCATTTTTACTACATTATCACTAATTTAAGGCTTTTTTTGTAACATAAGAAGTTTTTGTTGCAACTGATGTCTGGAAATAAAAATAAAGAAAGTACACACTATTTATGTATGCACACAGCAGGGCAGTAAAAACTACATTTATACATAGAGATATGCCACATATGTAATATTCACATTTTACATTTTAGATATATAATTATTCATTATTCTATTTATTCTTCCTCTATTTAGTATTTATGTCTTAAATCTTTAGTATTAACTTTAAAGTGATTTGGGCGTTTTTTAGCACAAGAGTAACAGGCTAGTAATAATTTGTTATCTGGAAATATAAACAATAGCCTACATATAATGTCAAACATCATAATAAAGGCTGTATAAGGCTTTATAATGAACTGTAAAGGCTTTATAATTAACTTGAAGATGATTTGTAGGCCTTATTGTCAGAATAGGTTTTCTTGTGCAGACTGGAGGACTTTTTTAAGTCATTACTGTAAAGCAGTGTTTGCCTAACTTTTAATAAAACAACACACCTTTCTTTACGTTTTGATTAATTAATTTGCAAATTATTATTTGTAATAATTATTAGCCATAATTTTCTACTATGTTCAGTGCTTGGTCAAACCTCTGTGCACTTGTCTGTCACTTTTCAGCCGCGTTTGCAGCTGTTGTCATTATTTATCTGAGATTCATGCCTTCAAGCTTCATCCTAGCTTCAGTTTTGTCACTGTGGGTAAGATGCACAGGCTTTGGTGATCTCAGTCTCAAGTCTTCTGTGTTTTTCTCCTTCAGTCACGCTGCTGGATTCCAGATCAGTGCAGGGAGAGCTGGCATGGGTCGCCAGCCCGACGGAAGGAGGGGTGAGTCAGGACCATCTCTCTGTCCCTCTTGCTCCAACTTCACCTCATTAGTATTCATACGTATAATTAGAGCACCATTTCATACGTTTAGATAGATGCCACATCGAAAAGAATCTAAAACCTAAAGCCTTCAAGGATGTACAAATGTTTACAAATCAACTAGGGTCGATATAATATTAAATTCGTAGGTTAATTGCACTGTATTTCTAATAAATGAGAGGATTTAAAGATGTTTAACACCATCACATTAATTAAACGCAGATATAAATTTTAACTAATACATTGTAACAGTTTCGTTCTGTTTTGCTTTGATGATAATTAAATTCAGCCATACAAAGAGTGCAGGTGACTTTATTTTTATTAGACCTATCTGGAGTTCATTTATAAATAATTTTGTCATTAATATTGTCTTTTTAGACTGTTATATACTGAGAAGTGCCATGGAACTGAAAGACATGGACTTTCTGCCACAGGATAAAAATAAAAAATGGTAATTGTGACTTTTTATCTTGCAATTCTGACTTTTTCATCTCAATTCTAAGATTTCAGAAGATAAAAGTCATAACTGTGAGATTAATATCACAACTGCAAGATATGAACTTGCAATTCTGAGAGGAAAAGTTGGAATTGTGAGAAATAAAGTCAGAATTGTGAGAAGTTGCAGTTACCTTTTTTATTTTTTATTCTGTAGAGGAAACAAAAAAAGTGTGGGAGTCTTTCCTCAGAATTGTTAGGAAAAAGGTCAGAATTCTGAAAAAAAAAAAAAAAAAATTTGAATCGTAAGATAAAAACTTGCAATTACCTTTTTTTTTTCATCCCTTGGCAGGAGCCCAAAATGGTTCTTCTGTAGCATCACCATTTAAAAAAATAAAAACATTCAGAACCTTTATTTTCCTTAGTGTACCCTCACAATTTTGGTTGCAGTCTTCAGAGAGCCTCAAGGTTGTTTACATCTCGTATACAAAAGCATTTACATTTTAGATGCTGTCAGTGTGTTGATAATGTTTGTTTCAGCATCCAGAAATGTTCATGTCACGTATGAATACCTGCGAATACAAGTGAGATCAGCCTGCCCTCTCCACTTCTCTGGGATGTAAATTTGGAAAGCTAGGTTACAGCGACGGGCGTCAAATTTCCTAAATAGTTGAGGGAGACAGAAATGCCCTTTGTTAGGAAACTCTATCCCTTTTCTCTCAAAAGAGGTAGGGGGGAGAGACTTGGCAACCCAGAGGCAGAGAAAAGGTCTGTTTGAGTGCCTGTGTGTGTGAGACTTTAGATCGAGGAGGTCAGTGGGTTCTGTCCGATAATGTATGCTTCTGCACTGTTTGGAGCCCCTCATCACCAATTAGCCATTTAACATCTTCAGATCAGGTGCATCTAAATTACCACATCAGCGATTCAATAAAACACACAGAATTCCCTTTCATTCCAGAGCAGCTCGGCTTCCTTTCTAATCGATCCAAGTCTCATTGAGCTCCTGAGTTCCTCTCCCTCTGTGATCTTCACCGTGATGGACAGGCCTTTGGCACGGATGGTGGGCGGGTATTCAGACTTTAATACGGCCAATTAGCTCCTTTCTCCTCTCCTCCTGCTATCGGCAGCTCTGGGTTCTTATCTCTGCTCTGCTCCTCTGGGCCTCCGTAGTTACACAGATGAAGGGACGAGCCGAACGGAGACAATCACGCTCCCTGACGGATGCTAGATTGCTGTCAGTCTTATTATCTCACAAATGCTCAATTAGTTTTAGCGCACGGTGAATAATTCCTGGAGATTATTCAAGGCCGTCAGGATGATCTTAATGGGACCTGATATCATACACTCCTGATATGTGGCTCCTGATATCATACACAATCATTTTTCAATAGATTTTTTGCTTTCTAAAAATTGCCAATCAATAACTTGTTAATTTGTAGATCAGTCTGTGCCTGTTAACTGTCATTTGTAATCAGTTTGAATAAAAGCGTCTGCTTAATGAATAAATGTACATGCAAAGATCAAAGGGCAAATTGTTAATGCACATGCACTATCAGTCAGAAGTTTGGAATAATTACGATTTTTTTAAAGTTTTCGAGTCTCATGCTCACCAAAGATGCATTTATTTGATCAAAAATACAGTAAAAGTGTAATATTGTGAGATATTATTACAATTTAAAAGAACAGAATCATATTAGAATGATTTCTGAAGGATCATGTGACACTGAAGACTGGAGAAATGATGCTGAAAATTCAGCTTTGCATCACTGGAATAAATTACATTATAAAATATATTCACAGTTATGTTAAATTGTAATAATATTTCACAATATTACTGTTTTACTGTATTTTTGCTCAAATAAATGCAACTTTGGTGAGCACAAGGCACTTATTTCAAAAACATTAAAAAATCTTAATTATTCCAAACTTTTGACTGGTAGTGTAAGTTAATATGTGATATTTCCCATTCAGACTCTTGGGTATCAGCAGTTGAATTTGCATGTGTTTATATGGTGTTCATTTGCTTTAATACAAGTCATTAGTGCTGATTAGATGATGAAAACTCAGAGAGTCCAATCAGACGCTGTAATGCTGGTATAGCAGACGCTGAGAAGTGTTGTAGGCTGTGAAACATTAATGACTGTCTAGAGTTGTTATTGTATCTGAGGCTAGTAGAAGAAGAGTAATGGTGATTTCTGAGGTTAGTTCAGGCAAACTTATTCTCAAGATTGTAAGAGGGAAACAGATGTTATGTTTTAGATCTACATTTACTCTACAGATTCCCAAGGTTCAGTTCTGTTTTCACTCTGGATGACCTCATGTTTGTTTAGTTAAATGATCGGTTGTTTTCTGTTTTTTTGGGGTCTGATGAGCCTCATGCTTTATGCTGTCATCAGTCTTTAATAGAGATGCTCTGATGAAGATTTTTCCAGCGATTACTGTTTCCATGTCATCTGAATCAGCCGAATCTGATTATTTACATTTTCATTGGGAGTTCTGTCATAACTGATTGACTAATACTGTACTTTTATGTATGGATAATCAAACAAATAAGCACAAAAGTACTCATTTTAAAACAAAAATTTTCAGTACTATGATGCCATAGCCTACAATGCTTAAAGTCAAAGTTATGTTAAAAAAACTCACAGCACAGGTGAAATTAAATTATTGTCATGATCATTTGGCACATTTTATTTATGCTATTTAACAAAAATAAATAAACAAATAAAAAGTCGTGACTTTGTGAGTGAATTAAAAGAACCGGCTCATCATTTGAGTCAGTTGTTCGTTAATTGTTGTAAACTGCTGCAAACTTTCTGATTCACTAAAAAGAACCGGTTTAAAAGAGTCATTTGTTCATGAATTGTACACAGACATATCTTGTGAATACACAATTACCACACAATTATCACACATTACAAGATATGTCTAAAAAAAAATTGATAGATAGTTAGGAAAGAGAAATGCAAATTTATAGCACAGTTTGTGTGAAAAAAACTCTCACTTGCATGTTTAGGTAAAATGGTTTTCAAAAACCAAGATTAATAGCCAGATAAACATTTTAACAGAATATACTTGTGAAGTTTACCACATAATGTACATTTTAGTCAGAATAGTTAATCATAGTTAATGTTTTTTTTTTTTTTTTTTCTATTTTGCGTTTTAAAAAAACATTCAATTTGACATTGAGAAGGCCTTGATTTTCCTCATTTCTAACATTGTGTTTGTGCTGTCTCGTTCAGTGGGAAGAGGTGAGCATCATGGACGAGAAGAACATCCCCATCAGAACATACCAGGTGTGTAACGTGATGGAGCCCAATCAGAACAACTGGCTCAGGACTCACTGGATCCGGCGCGGCCCGGCCCAGCGTATCTACATCGAGATTAAATTCACCCTGCGTGACTGTAACAGCCTGCCCGGCGTCATCGGCACCTGCAAGGAGACCTTCAACCTCTACTACCTCGAGTCCGACTCTGATAATGAGCACTACACTCACGAGAGCCGCTTTGCCAAGATCGACACGGTGGCGGCAGACGAGAGCTTCACGCAAGTGGATATTGGTGATCGGATCATGAAGCTTAACACTGAGGTTCGAGACGTTGGTGTTCTGAGCCGCACGGGGTTTTATCTGGCCTTCCAGGACGTAGGAGCCTGCATCGCACTGGTTTCTGTTCATGTGTTTTACAAGAAGTGTCCGTTAGCCGTGAGGAACCTAGCGCAGTTTCCTGACACGGTAACTGGAGCGGACACGTCATCCCTGGTGGAGGTGCGTGGCTCCTGCGTGAATCATTCAGAAGAGCAGGAGGTTCCCAAAATGTACTGCGGTGCAGATGGAGAGTGGCTGGTGCCCATTGGGAATTGCCTGTGCAATCCTGGATACGAGGAAAGGAATGAGCAATGTCAGGGTAAGACACTTCTGATGTTACACTCAAACTAGCACAAGTGATCTTAGCCACATTTTAGACACATTTGTCTCCATTTCATGAGTTGGAATTTGAAATCGAGTTGGTCACATCCACAGGAAGTTGTCTCTCTCTCTGTGTTTAACCTATAAGTCTTTTTAACTCTCAGAGACCAAAGCATAGATATTCACAATGTATTATTTCTTGTCACCCATACCAGTTAGTTTAGGTAAAACTTGCATTTGGGGTATAAATTGGACAAGCATTGCAAAATTGCAACACTATCCATTTAGGGTTTTTTTTTTTTGTTTACTAAGTGAAATGTTTGGAATTCACAACACAACTTGTGGTGGCTTCTGCCGCTGCTGTGAGGAATCATTCTCAAAGTCTTGGAGTTTTGATGCCAGAAGATAAGACTTTATTATATGTGATAATGAAGCCTGAGAGACCCTGCAGAGAATCTCCCGAATCTGGGTTTGCAACCTCTTATATACAGATTTTTCTCCTAAGGCGTGTTCAATACATTTCCTATATCTTATTGTTTACCTTTTTTGGATGTGCCTCGAGTCTGTTTTCAGGAAGCGGACAGGAGGCCTCCATATACGTTAAAGAAGAGGCACCAACGTATAGTTTTTGTCTAATGTCACAACAGGATGTGCAGTTTCAGCACAAAATGTAGGTCTGCACATCCTCTTCTCATGCTGGCCTCTATACACAGGCAGAAACATGTTTATAATAGTAGAATAACTTTATACATAAATGGCTATATTCACATTCATTATACTTGATTAATTTATATTTTGATTAATAAAAATCTTCTACATTCCCCCCTTTGAGACTTACTAAGTCTCACCTTTACTTGTTTTTACCCAGAGTGCAGTTTTATAATTCAGTCTCATTAGTTATCACTACCTAGTGACTAAATTAAGTCAAACAGTTTTTTCACCACTGACTAGATCAGGCATTCCCAAATCTGGACCCCGAGATCCACTTTCCCCTGCAGAGCCCAGCCGCAACCCTAACCAAACACACCTGAACAAGCTAATCAGTGTCTTCAGGATCATTAGAAAATCACAGACAGGTGAGTTTGATCAGGCCCAGAACCAAACCCTACAGAGGACCGGACCTCCAGGGTAAGAGCCGAGGAACCCTGGACTAGATTATGCAACAGCACTCTGGCGGAGCAGCAGGACCAAACCTCTCCCCCACACTTGACTAGGAAGGGGTAAAAGATCCTGTCTCCCTAATCCCTCATTTAAGATAAAACATTGTTATAAGCATGAGCGTGCAATTGGTTCAGCATTTGTCTGTGGTTGTCACAGTTATGTATACAACAGAAATAAAAATTCAAAACATACAGCAATGTAACATCACACAAAAATTGCATAGTTGATCTTCAGCCCAGACACTTTGCGCATCGTAGAGGGCCACCCTTGGGCAGAGGTTAGGCTAGCACTTACACCCAGGGTATGGTTCATCTTTATGCTTCTTCTTCGTCCTCAGTTGAGGTACTAGAATCTCCATCATTTGTCAATGTTTGTGACTTCCAGTTGGGTGCATAAGGCCAGTCCTGGTAATGTACATTTTGGTTACTCTTCAAATTCAATTTCTCATCATCTTGACATTTTAGCATTTCCATTTGCCTAGCTGTGGCTTTGACAACTAGTGACCTCAGTATAGGAAGTACACAGCAAAACAGTAATCCTCCTATTAATACTGCAACTCCTGAAAATATTCCCAAATTAGCTAACCATGCTCCCCATGCTCCTAACTTCATATCAAACCAGTCCCACATTTGATTATCTTTTTCCAGCATTTGCTTTAAGTTTAATCCTTAGGTTTATTAATTTGATCATTACTTCACTAAATGCTCCTTCTGGAGCAGTATAATTTGGTATATAAGTATTGCATTGTTCCCCAAACATAACACATACTTTTTCTTTTTCAGATAACAAATAATTTACAGCTATTCTATTTTGCCATGTCATTCCGGCTGTTGCATCCAATTGCTCTCCTAGAAATGATAAGGGCTCATCAGTGTAATTAATAAATCTTTGTTGATTGTACTTTATGTAATTAATCCATTCTGTATTTTTTTTTTTCTTTTTTCAAATTAATATTGATTCAAACCCTGATTTTACTTTATCTGTTGCATTAAATTTGTTAGGTATGCCTTTAAGTTGACTATTTGAATCTATATAAATTGCAGGGTCTTTTTCATAGGCTCTTTTGGATCTGACTTTCTGTTCATTTTTTGCTTCCTCTTCTAGAGAGATGTGACTCATTGTATGTGTCACCATAACCCTAGTACCTAATCCTGACCATTTTTTTGGTGATGTTGGCACGAGGCCTTATTCTAATCCACACATCTACCATATGTCTGCCAATGCAATAACAATTTCATCAAATAGGCCTATAGGTGGTAGGCCTTCTTTTATCCCCAAATAATCATCTTTACATTGTGATATTTTCCATATTTTGATGCATTTCCCTTCAAATCTTCCTATGTCAATATTTCCCTTTTACTCGTTACATTCAAATTCTTTATCTACCATTAAGTGTATTTTTCCTTGTGGCTTTTGTATTTTGTATTTTTATTTTTTCCATACTATTGGCCATTCACGGGTATGTATGTAATGTAATTCAGTTGCTTCTCTGTAGTTTGTTGTAGATTGGAGAAACTGGCACCAATATGGGCAAAATGCCATTTTTGGGTACAGTTTCTAAAGACATTTATTTCTTTGCCTCTTGCTATAAAGCATTTACCTCCCAATCTCACTACCTCAAACCTCATTGCATTAGATAGTCTTGGACATTTCTTAAACCATTCATCATGAAATATTCGACAACGAGACCTGTGTATAGGTATTGGTACAATATATAAAATTGGTTTTGCTTCAAAGCAAACTATGCAGTTTTCCAGTTTTTCTTTTTCTGCTGTGTAATTTACCCATTTATACCAACTGTTTTTGTCTACCTTTTCCCATAAAACATTTGAATTGCTCATTTTCTTGTAACTGATATGATTATTATCTACAATGTGTCTGTTTTGTCTGGATAATTTTCCTCCTCATCTAGTTCTTGGTCTTTTTGGATTAAGTCATAGCCACTGCTAGATTCATTCGAGGGTTGAAAAGTCAGTTCTAGGGAAGTCTGGGTGCTGTTGTCTTCGGCTTGAGCTTGTAGAATTAGATGCATTAGGCATGTGATGATCATCAGATATCTTTTTACTTTTCTGCTTCTCTCACAAAAGAATGTGAGCTCCTTGCTTATCTCTTTTTGAGTTGTCATCAGTTTGCACTTCATCTTGTCTCACTGGTCTCTTCTTGTCACTTTCTCCTGAGTTGTCTGCTTGTCTGTTTCCTTCTCTTCCCACTTCCTCTTTTCCATTTATCGGCCCACATCTGCTCCCAAGTATTTTGATCATCTCGTTAGCTGTCCCATCTTCACCAGGGAGACTCTTTGCGAGTCGTTGCATTGGTCTTTCCCTCCTTGGCAAGGGAGGGTTGTTACTAGCACGCCCTTCATCCCTCATTTCATGTTGTGTGGTGTTGTTGAAGCTGGTTGGTGTATTTTAAGGTGAGAGATGTGGACCCAGATGTCCCTCTGCAACCATTTTGCAGGTCAATGCAAGACTCTTCCTTGAGATCATAACTGCACACTCACTGGTTCTTAATGGTGGAGCAGACCATTCCCTGGCCTTGATAGAACTGCTGTCACCTGGAAATGGAAACCTTTAGAGTTTTTGTTAGTGATATCAAGCATGCTCATTTGCTCATCTGGCCAGTCGTCCTTCTTGGTGTGACCTGTGGAAATTTCATGTGGGTTGAGGGCTGTCCTGGCCCCTTTTTTGAGCTCTCACAAATCCAGTTCTGTCAATACAATGAGTATAGGGCTACTACCCATTTGCTATAATGTAATAAAGAATTTGGTTTTACTCAGTTATCTGCATCCTTATAATTTTTCAATTCATTTGAAATTTATTCTCAACAATTTGCTAATTCAGTTATCTCTTTGTTTTATAAACTGAGTTCCCCAATATCACTAGATAATTTCCTAGGTCTATCTTGCTCAGTAGCATAGGTCTTTTGACCTGGAAAACACTCAACCCACTTTATGTTAACAGTCAGAAAGACAATATTTTATCCTTTTGACACAGAATCAGCTCCATCATGATATGCTGAAAAGAAAGTTAGATGTGGGGTGGACAGAGTAAGCTTGCTTGCTTTGCCTTCCCATGTTATATGCTGCGCAAGTGTGGCACTGTTTTTCTTTTTGCCACAACACTAACCTAGGTGCTGACCAGGAAACTTAACCAAATTCATCCATGGTCATTATTTTACTGGGCATAATTTGCCCTGTGGGCCCACATATTAACGTTTGCATACAGCTGTTTTGGCAAAATAATTGATTTGCCTCAGTGTCTCGTCAGACACCTTCTTTCACTCCATACAACAACATCATTCATACTTTTTCACACTCTTTCACACCCCCCTTTTGGCCAAAACCTATTTTTCTCTGTGAGACCTCAGTCGATTGTGAACTGGATGATTTTAGCTGTGGAACACCACAGATTCTGAATAGGAAAACATGAACTTTTTCGTTACACTCTACTGAGCGTAGACCTGGAAGCATTCCACATAGTTTCTAGATGTCATATGCATCTGGACAACATCAATCACTATAAGATTTAATTTAACACTGCAGTTTAAACCTCCTTTTTTTTTTTTCTTCTTTTTTTTTTTCTCAAACAATATGTAATAGATTAATTTGTTTAGAATAATTGTCTTGGGCAGTGTGCAGTTGAGATAGCCAATTGTAATTTCTCAAATGTCACTTGTTTGTCTAATTTAAAGTTTAGTCAAATACTTTTTGTTATTGCTCATGAGCTACTTTGAGAAGAGGATTGGAGATCTCTGCATAATCTAGGATCCATGGCCATCAACATTTCTATCTTGTTATCCCCAGTGATGACAGCATATGTGATTTCATGATTTTGGATCTTTGGAGTACATTTTTATTTTTTTATTTTTTTATTTTTTTATGATTTTATGAAATCTAGCCCTAGAAAATTACCATTAAACAAAATGGAGTGACCAGTATTTTTATTTTATCAGCCATATATATTTATTTTTCTGTTAGACATATTGTCTACCCTTTGTTTGTTTTTTTCCCAAAGAGTTCAGCATTGTTGTCAGTAATTCAGTTGTACATTTCTCCCCTAGTTGGTTAATAAAATAGCCCTCACTATGCCAAATCCAGCTCCATTTTTATCTGATTGGTGAGTCAAGCACCCACTTTTGTCTATTAAAATTCCTTATTCTTTAAGACACAAGGCTGGACTAGTACCTATTGAAAAGCAGATTGAGAACGTTAGTTAAAACACAGAATTCAAAGAACTGCTGTGAGACCAGTGAATAGTCAAGATTAATATAGTTAATAAAATAATTAACAAAATTTGAAACAGTCTCTTAAGTGATCAAATAAATGTGCATCACCTGTCCACGCAAAGGGAAGGGATGGAAGTGCTTCTGGTTAGATCATCAGCCTGTTGAAGCTGTCTGGCTGTTGCACTGGGTCATAAGTCTGTGATGACACTCAAAGGCCTGATGTTGTGGTGTATGATCTCCATTGATTCTCTGCCTCTCCTCAGTCTGGCTTTTGATTGTTCCTGCCAGAGTTTTGCATTTCAGGATGTTCTCTTCACCCTCAGGAAAAGTCTCAAGTGAAAGATTCACCTTTTCCTGCTTTAAGTCAGCCTTTCTCCATGTAGAAGTGTGCACTCCTCTTTCAGGAGGGGAGTTGAAAGTCCATCAGCCCCTCTCTCTTCTTCTTTCTGCAGCTGTGTCTTTGCTTCTTCGCCACTTTGTTAAACAGACTTCAGTTCATTGCTTCCCCTTGTCAAGGCACTGATCCAGAAGCCATCTGAAATCTTAACACTCAGAGACTGCATTATTCAAATTGCACCTTTGTAAACTCTGACCAAATTGTGTCGGAGCAATCAGCTTTTTATCTAATTTTCACTTTTCAACCATTTCTTTCAATGGTCCCTTAATAAAAAAGGTCTCATCTGGTTAAAAACAGCAGTTCCCTTATTCTATTTTAGTAACGCAAGTTCTTCATTGCAGAAATACAGCAAGCAGTTATTTCTTTGCAAAATGCAGAAAGCAGCAGTAATCTACCTTTATTATATACTACAATTAAACAAAAGAATCTTTCCTTTTACAACAGCATGACGTGTATGGTAAACTAAAGACTTCAATCCTAATTTTTCTTCTATATTTGCATATATGGTTCAGAATAATCTAGTAATGTTGAGTGAATTTTCCCCAACCAACATAAAATAATTCCTTTTATTTTATTTAATTATTTAATCAACAAGTTCTGCTATTATTGTAAAATGCCCTATAGCTTTTGAATGAAAATTTTCTATGAACTTGGTCACCCAATCTTGCTCTCATTCAACATTGCACAACACGAGTTATCTCTTTTTAACTCAAACCCAAATTTCTGAAACTCTGTAATGGATTAACTTTCTCACCATCTCCCAGGGACAACAAGATACAAATTTTAGACGTCTTCAGATATAAGATATAAAGTTTTAAGCACGTGCAATATTTTCATTCATCTATTAAGACGTCATTATAATAATAAATGTATATCTTATTTTAATTCATCTATTATTATTTCAATATTCTGCAAAGTCTATATCTTAGAACACTTTTTTTTTTTTTTTTTTTTTTTTTTAAATACCATTCATACAAGTCCCTTTATTCTTTAGGGCTCATACACTCATCCTTTGTCCCTTTTTTTAAATAGGGCTCATACACTCATTCATCCCTCTCAGGTGGGCACGAGCTGCGTCCGCCTCTGCCAGGTCACACTTAAGTGACGGTCCAGGAGGGGTGCGCAGCTTCTGCCCACCTAATACGGAATTTATTTATTTTCTCATACAACCACAGTCATTCACACAGACACCGACACCGACACATTAAAACAGACTACACTACACTCTTCCTGAGTGACCTGTTAGCTCTACTTGCTCTTTCACTGATACACTTCCTCAACACAGTAAAAACAGAACCTAGCAGGAATTTTTGCCTACCCGTACAGACCTCTGAGACCAGAGCGGTATCCGCAGGACTTTGCGCGCTTCTCTATACTTTATCTGTTTAACGTTTATTGCTATCCTTCAAGGCCCACTTAGCAATAAACACAGACCATTGCATGCAATGTATATCTGCTTAACGTTTACGTCATCTATCAAAGCCCACTTGACAGTAAACACAGATTTTTGCATGCACAATCTGCCCTCATTTACTGCTATCCATCAAAGGCCCTCTTAACAGTAAAACAGATCTGTGCATGCAATTATTTCTTCTGGAATCAAAACCCCTTTTTTCTTTTTGTCCTATATAGTTCTTTAAAATTTGGAGGAGCATTTTCAAGTGTTCTTACCACCATGGGCACACTTTGGCCAACAACACAAACCATTTATATAAGCAAAAACTGCCTACCTTTTTAGTGGCCACTTAATTTGTGTTGCTCGTCAAAGTCCACCCAATGTGGTCTTCCACCCTCTGCTCCTTTCCAATCCTGTTCGTGACGCCAATTTGTGGTGGCTTCTGCCGCTGCTGTGAGGAATCATTCTCAAAGTCTTGGAGTTTTGATGCCAGAAGATAAGACTTTATTATATGTGATAATGAAGCCTGAGAGACCCTGCAGAGAATCTCCCGAATCTGGGTTTGCAACCTCTTATATACAGATTTTTCTCCTAAGGCGTGTTCAATACATTTCCTATATCTTATTGTTTACCTTTTTTGGATGTGCCTCAAGTCTGTTTTCAGGAAGCGGACAGGAGGCCTCCATATACGTTAAAGAAGAGGCACCAACGTATAGTTTTTGTCTAATGTCACAACAGGATGTGCAGTTTCAGCACAAAATGTATGTCTGCACATCCTCTTCTCATGCTGGCCTCTATACACAGGCAGAAACATGTTTATAATAGTAGAATAACTTGATACATAAATGGCTATATTCACATTCATTATACTTGATTAATTTATATTTTGATTAATAAAAATCTTCTACAAACTCTGCACAATGATGTATTTGAAATTCATCCAGTAAGGATACAGTTATGAAAAGTTAATAAATGTCATTATTTGGCTACACTTAATTTACAAAAATAAATGTGTCAGTAATGACAAAATTGCGAATTTGTATCTTTCAATTCTGACATTTTTCTTGCAGTGGCGAAAAACAAACTCACAACTGCAAGTTATAAAGTAGTACTGTCAAACAATTTGTAATGGAGCTGACGAGACAAGAGGCGTGTGGATCTATATGCTGAGCTTTTATTAAACAGAGACGTGGTCAAACACAGGCAGGGTCGAAAACTGGAAAACAGGTATATAGAGGGCAAGTCACAAGAGCAGTCCAGTAAACAGGCATGGGTCTTTGATTGACGAACAGTATCCAGAGGGCTTGATGAGAGGGGCGATCCGATAATGTGAGCAATAGTCCAGGCAAGGCGCAAACAGAGTCCGAAACGGCAAGACAAAGGGTAATTCCAAAAACGGCTACAAACTTCAGGGCAGGCGGAGAACAGACGAGATGAGATAACAGGCTAGGATCAAGACACGGGTAAACAGACTAAGAACAAGGCTAAACTAGACTCTGGAATAGGCGCCGTAGTGTTGCTATCACTAGCTTAGCGATATGCGCAAACAATACTCGGCGGTGGGCAAGAGGAAGTCCATGGCTTATGAAGTGTATCTGATTGGTTACAGCTGTGGGTGAAATCAGTGCAATGGATGATGGGAAATGTAGTCCAGTGTGAAGTGCAATAGCAGTGTCGTGAAAGAGTGTTCATGTGGTGGATAGTGACCTCTGGTGGTGAATGAACAGAAGGGCAGGCGCAGGATTTGTAACATGATTAATCACGATTAATCACATCCCAAATAAAAGTTTTTGTTTACATAATATATGTGTGTACTGTGTATATTTATTATGTATATATAAATATATAATTGATATTATATATAAATATTTAAAATGTATAAACATAACTTATTTTTCTTAAATATATACATACAAGCTAGTGTTAGAGGCCTTTTTTTGCTTTTGTTAATTGTATAATAAATTGTATAATAAATAAAAAGAAAAGAAATAGAATACTAAAAGATTAGAGAAGCTAGTGTTAGTTTTTTGTAATATTTTGTTTTTTTTTTAAAGAAAACAAGCAGTTAGTAAATGAATAGAGGGCAAGTCTAAAAGGTGCAAGTTTTTTTTTTTTAAGAGTAGAATTAGAATAGAGAGTGCTAGAGTTAATTATGTATTTATATATACATAATAAATATACACAGTACACACATACATTATGTAAACAAAAACTTTTATTTTGGATGCGATTAATTGTTTGACAGCACTAACCTAAAGTCAAGTTCTGAGGAAAAAAAGAGGTCAGCTCACAATTCTGATGTTTTCTTACAATTGCGAGTTTAAATCTCATAATTCTAACTTTATAAATCGCAATTGCGTGTTATAAAGTCAGAACTGCAAGATGTAGCCTAAACTTGCAATTGCTGGAAAAAAGCCAGAATTGTGAGATAAAAAGTTGCAATTATCTTTTTTATTTTTTATTCAGTGACGGAAACAAGTTTCCATACTTATATGAATTTTTTTAAATTTTAAAATTAATTTTAATTTATGTTTGAATGGCCTCAATTCAAGTACGGGAACTGAATTGAAATTCAAAAGGGGTTCTTAATTCTTTTCTAAATAGTGACTTCCGTCTATCCATCCATCACTGTGTCTTATTTCTTCTCTCAAGCACGGGTCTGTCATCAGGTGGTAATAAGAGTGTTTCTGATTGGTTTATCAGCGTTTGTGATTGTGTAATAAGGAGGACTGAGGTCTCTCCTCCCATGAGAACAAGAGATGCTGATTACAAACACAGAGTAGAAGAGAGAAGAGGAGAGGCAGTAAATGCACGAGTGCCGAGCGTTCTCACGGAAATAACTTCATTATAATCATACTAGTTGGGCTCTGAACTTTGTAATTAACAGATTTTTGGCAACTTCATGCCACATAATAGAATGTGACTCACTGTGGATGTGTGTGAGAGAGAAAGAGAGAGAGGGATCGCGAGAGAAAGATGGAATGAGTCGAGGCATGTTATCAAGAGTCTAAAAATGGCAGAGGGCCATGAGTGTGATGAATGGATCTGTTGGAGGAGAAAAAAAATGTAATTATCTTTAAAACTGACATTTCATTCTGCCATAGATCAAGCCAAATAAGAGCCTGTGACAATAATAAATACACATCACACAGAAGTGTTGACAGAGAAAAGAGAAAGTTGGACTTCTCTTGTGCTTAATGGCTTCTAGACATGTGCTGCTATTTGTAGAAGTGCCGCAAAGACGCACTGCAAACACTTTGTGTGGTTTCCATAACGATGATGAGGGAAAGCCGGCACCACCCTTGACCTTTGCCCTGAGAGGTCACGGATCAAAGGTTATGTTCTCGCTCAGGACTGAAGTGCAGTCATCTGGGGCTGTTTCAGGTCCCCTTAAGTGTGTTGAATTTTCTGTGAGTTTTTGAAGGGGAATTATGTGACAGACAGATTATTAGTGAAGCCTTCATGAATATTGATGGTATTTGAGTCTGCATTAATTATTCAGAAAATTTAAAACTATGAATAGCAACACTTTGTGGACGTTCTTTTTTTACACTTTGCATAGAGACATTTTCAAGACATTTTGAGCATTTGAACAGACATGCATGTGTGTGTGTGTGTGTGTGTAGATAGATGGATATACGTGGATATATATATATATATATATATGAAAATAATATATAATTTGATTTATTTTATTTTTATTTATTTATTTTTTAAATAAATTTAATATTATCTTAAATATTATAAAAATGCTTACATAATATTGTAAATATTACTTAAATATAAAATATACTTTTAAATTCATATATAATAAATATTATATTTATATATAAAATATAAAAATAAAATAAATAATTTATATGTATATATTTTATATATTATTTATTTTAATTTGAAGTTATATTATTATATGTATATCTATTTGTCTCTATTTTTTTTTTTTTCAAAATAGAAATTCATTGCTTGACTTGTTTGTATTTCATTCTATAGTTTAATTATAGTTTTTTTTGTTTCACAGTGGACAAAGTTTTTACCCACCATTATAAAACTGTCTTTCAATTAATTAAAAATTAAACAAAACTTAAACAAATGGTGAAACAAGACTTTTTGCACATTTTATATACATATAAATAAATAAATAAATAAATAAATAAATAAATAAATAAATAAATATATATATATATATATATATATATATATATATATATATATATATATATATATATATATATATATATATATATATATATATATATATATATAGCCATGTCTAACCAGAGAGCTTGTGATTTCTGTAGGTCTACATGATTATTTTATGAGGAAATATGTTGCTAAATACAAAATCAATGCATGGTGTTTGATTGAAAAGTTACTTTGGTAGATATAGCGTGGAAAGAAAGTAATGCATTGCTTATTTCTTCTGAGGAGTTGCAGTGCATTTAAAAGTATCTGTGGGATGCAGTTGATGCTATTGTTGAGCTGACGCTGTGCTGAAAGGAATCTGCTATTGCGGTCGAGTCTCAGGGCTCTGTGAGAGTTTTGGGGGTTCACTGGGGGGAGCTGAAGAAGAGGTCCGGGGCAGGTCAGAGGTCACTGACTCTTTCATCCATCTCTGACGCTCGGCTGACAGCTGGAGAGGAGAAATTTGTTAAGACATCAAAACTCTTGACAGCTGGGCTTCCACAGGATGCCATGGAGACATGGGAGCCGTGATCGCGGCTCCTGCTCTCTATATGGGCCCGATGGGGGACGCTGCTGTTTGCTCTGTGTGGTTTAGAGCCGCCTGTTGCATGATCACCACAGGATAGATAGATCTTTACGGTCTCATTCGTGTTTTCTGAACAGAAATGATATATGGAGAACAAATAGAGATTTTTTTCTTATTGCTACTGATTGATCTCACATGTCTCCTTTAGAGTTTCAAAAGCAATAGTAGACTGCACATTAGATTCTTAAATGCTCCTAAGTTGCAAGGATAAGTAATAATAAAAAAATTTAAAAATATTTTTTATGATAAATTATGCAGTATTTTTTATATCTTTTGGCTCAGTGATGTATGGATGGCCTGCAAATTTGATCTCTTTAAAATCTCAATTGTTTCTCCTGTCAGCGAAACTATAAAGAGCAAATTGAGATTTTTTGTGTTTTATTTTATTTTATTTTTTTTATTTTATTTTAAAAATACCATAATAGTATTATAAAATAATTAAATTTGGCTATTGTCTTTTGTATCCTTTTACATTTGAAAGCATGTGTTTGATCTCATCTCCTGAGCAATCTCTGAGCCATAAAATGTCCTGTGGGTAATGAAGGAAAGGACAGGAGAGGAAGGAATCAATCTCCCTCACCTTTTCTTCATCCTTTTCTTCCTTTTTTCCTCATGCCATTTATTTGAGCTGAGGGAAAGTCGGTGTTGAACTGTGTTTCGTGTTCCAGCTTTTTGTGGCCTTCTCCGACATGCCTGAATGGTTTAAACACACAGCAGGCTAAAAGGAACAGGTCAGAGTTTACCTCAGCCTGAAGAGCTCGGGACGACCAGCCCGGTTCCTCAGACAGAAAGAGTCCTGTGTGTGCGAGTTGAACATTATTACGGAGGTGTTGAGAGCTGTTTCTGGTCTGGATGGTGTTCTGTTCCCTCAGTTCTTTATCTCCGACTGTCTCTCTCAACGCCGGCTCTCCCCTCTCTAAAAGGAGTGTGACAGAAGCGCGAGGGACGGCACCGCCGTAACATGGATATAATGTTGCAGCTCGCTGACAGTCCCTTATATTAACCAGACTTAATGGACTCTCTGGAAGTCTTACAAGGGAACGACAGGAGACGTGTGGCCTCGGCTGATCTGAATTTCCCTCTCTCGTTTCAGTCAAATTCAGTGCTGATTCAGCCGTCTTAAAGGTGACATATCATGAAAATTTGACTTTTCCAGGTTTTAAGTACTGTAATCAGGTCCCCGGTGCATCTATCAACCAAGGAAACGTGAAAAAGATTAACCCAGTAACTTTGTTTTGGTAAGCCTTTTTCTGCAAGCGTCTGAAAAAACGAGCTGATCTCGCTCCCCTAGTGACTTTGCAAAGGGATCTCATTATAATATTACTGCCCCTTAATCTGTAACTTTCCACCCACGGTGCCGTCATTTTGATTTCGCAAGCGACAACGGTGTACCAGTTCTAAAGGCATGGTGAAAGTTTGAGCAAAGCATGCTAACTGTTCTGCCTTTGACTGCACAGACGAGCACAGAACACCGTTTACAGTCGCAGCCTCAGAGGAGACAACAGAGCAGTGGATTTATTGATTTATTTACTGTATATTGCTGCTGCCACACAGATCTAAAATAAACATGCGATTTATTTCCCAGCTGTTTACCTTCACAGACATAACCGACTGTTTTTGTAACTTACGCGTGTTTTTAACGTAAACTTGTGTGTGAATGAGAACAGTACTCACATGCTGTGACAGCCACTTTCTGTCTGTGTGCTCTCAGAAAACTGTATATCACAAATGTAAACTAATATGGATTAAAACGCGTGATTTCAGCGCGATAAACATGTTAATCAGAAACAAAACAGATGTTTTCAGCAGGTACAAGCTGTAATGAGAAGCAAAAGGGGGCGGGGAGCAGCAGCTCATTTGCATTTAAAGACACATGCTCTAATATAGAGTGTTTCTGCTTCCACTCAAAATAGGCATTTTCAAAATGATATAATAAATGATCTGTGGGGTATTTTGAGCTGAAACTTCACTGTTAACATTCTGGGGATCCCTGAGAATTATATTACATATTGTAAAAAGGGGCATAATATGTCACCTTTAAAGGGACAGTTCACACACAAATCGCCAACTCATCCTCATGTTTCTCAAAATAGCAAAATATTTAGCAAGCTTCACATTTCTAAACGATTTAAAGGACAAAAAGAAGCATGAAATTACCCATGTGACATGTTTTGTGTATTTTGAAGTGTTTAAAAGTCAGTAGATTTGTGCATTTTGACGTTCTGCTGCACCAAAAGGCACCAATAAAGGTGAGAGATTTAAGTTTTAATTCAAACATTTCTCTTCAAATTACTATAAAATTCCCTTCAGATTTCTTGTAATCTGATGACTCAGAAAATTCTTATATAAAATTACAATAAATTAATAAAAATTTGTAATAAAATTATTATAAAATGATATACTCTCCCTCTATATATATATATATATATATATATATATATACTGTATATATACACACACTCACTTAATTTATTTATTTACAAACATACTATAATAGTATTATTGTATAATAGTATTAAAGTAGCTCATATGATTATTGTATTTTGCATCTTTTGTTCTATTCACTATATATATATATATATATATATATATATATATATATATATATATATATATATATATATATGCATATATATATATATATATATGCATATATATATATATATATATATGCATATATATATATATATATGCATATATATATATATATATGCATATATATATATATATATATGCATATATATATATATATATATATATATATATATGCATATATATATATATGCATATATATATATATGCATATATATATATATATATATATATATATATATATATATATATATATATATGCATATATATATATATGCATATATATATATATATATATATATATGCATATATATATATATATATATATATATATATATGCATATATATATATATATATGCATATATATATGCATATATATATGCATATATATATATATATATATATATATATATATATATATATATGCATATATATATATATATATATATATATATATATATATATATGCATATATATATATATATATATATATATATATGCATATATATATATGCATATATATACATACATTTTGTGTGTATGCTTGTGTATATTGTGATATTAATTAATATTAAGTAATATTTAATTATTCAATGAAACCTGTGCTGTGTATTTCAAGTTTTCAAAAGCCATTCAATAGATTTGTGCATTTTTTCCTTAAATCCCATATTTAAACCTGGTGGAAAACTTAATTTTTAGTTTGTTTCTCACCCAAAGTGATTGTATGACTTCAGAAAACCTGGTATGTCATGTACAAGTCACCTTGACTACTTTTGTGGTACTTTCACACCTTTTTTTGAAGTTTGAAACTTTTTAGTCCAAATTCATTTTCAGTGGATTTCTAAAGAGTGACTGGGATGCTTTTGAACATGATTCACAGAGGAAAGAAAGTCATATCTAAACCATGCCGCTGTGTTAGTCATTTCCTATAATGCGGTTTGGCGTCAGGACTAGTTGTAGTGTTTTAACCATCAGTGTTGGGATTTGCTGCCTATCTTGCTGGAACTTCTGTATTGTTTTCTCTCGCCCGCTCACTTCCCTTCTGCCTTTTGAATTCATCTTTTATTTTCCATCAAGAGGGGGTTAAAAAAGACAGAGAGAGAGATAGACGTGCAGTAAGAGTAAGGGGGAACAACAAAAGACAGAAAGACAGCGAGAATAAAGGAGGTGATCGCAGAGAAAAACAGATTTGTCAGCACACAGGGAAGGTCAGCGCCCTCCTCTCAGACAAGAAGAGACGAGAGAATGAAAAGGAGCTGATGTCTAGAGAAAGAGAGAGGTTTTTAGGTGGTCTTTGATTTCTTTTCCTCATCATTCACTTCACGTTCCCTTTAAACATCCCTTTGATGTGATGACAGACGCTGTCTCTTTCTCCCCCTCTGTTTCTCTCTGTCGTTCTCCTGTAACAATGGACTGTGATTGCGAGGTTTTGAGTTGTAATCTTAAGCTCGTCAAACTGTAGGAGGTGTGTAGGTGGTCTTTTCTCTGTTTTAGTCCTCTTTGTGATGGAATGATGGATGTAAAGAGGTGTAAAAAAATTTGTGTTCTGAAACTAATTTTAATACAGTGAGTGTGTTTCAAAACCTAATAAACTCCCTTGCTCTTCTTTTAAGGCCGCTTTGAAACTGGAACAGTAACAATGTAATACTCCTAATAAGCATGGTAGTACTCAAAAATATTATATGAAAAATAGTCATTTGTTATTAGATTAGACTATTTTATTTGTAGTTTTCAGTATGTAATAATAGCATGAATATTGCACATATGTATTTGAGTGTGTGTGTGTGTGTGCATATGTATATGTACATATACATAAATGTACATATACATATACACACACAATTATATATAACTTTGGTTGACTTTTTGAGATGTGAAGCATAAAAGTAATTGAAATCGAGTTAGAAATAGTTTATTGAAATGAGCAGTTTTGAACTGATTCACTCAAATGAATCAAACTTTCCAATTCAATGACCAGCCCTAATGCACATACATGACTGAATTACTGAAACATTTTAATGTATGTATGAATCATTTTTACCTTTGAGGGCAACCACAAAGAAAACACACAGAAGTATTGATTGAGAAAACCTATCATGTGTCTGTGACTGATTTCTAAAAGTCAAGTGAAAGTAGCAAAGGTTAAAGGTCAAAATAAGAGTTTGTCTTGTTAGTGCTGCCATATTCATCATGTTGCACCGCCACAACATCATCACATTCATGTGTACGTGTTTGTACCATAGGTGTGTGCATTTGTTTTCCCAACAAACCAATAGAAATATACCCAAGTCCCTGCTGTTCACCTACTTCCCATAATACACACACACGCACAATGAAAGGCGTTGCAGCTCCAGACAGTCTGTCGTCCTGCTTTTTCAGCGGTTTAGATAAACAAAATAAAAATACACACCCTTATTTTTTCACCCTGACCCTATAAGTAACAGTATCAAAACAGTGAACTCATCCCATGATGCATCATGTTGTAAACTTATGTTTATGTGATGTGTGTGATGTCTCTTTTGTAGTGTGTGTCAGAAATGGTTTTGCATGAAGAGTTGTTTTTATAGGTTCACCTGGAAACTCTGTGTGTGTGTGTGAGCGTGTGTGTCACTATATGAACTCGACAAATGTGTGTATGGAACTCATTTGCATATCCTCCTGTGCCAAAACTTCCTGTACTAGAAAATAGTGCTGCAACTTTTCATGTATAACAATACATGCAGACCTTGCCAGACACACACTCATCTTTCTAATCTCTCCATTCTTTTATTTTCATGGTAGTTGCTATTAAATTGGGTACGGACTTTAAAGACCCCTGCAGCCCAAAAGGGTGTACGCGATCCTTTGCCCGATAAACACACCGTAAATTTGGGGAAATTCCTCTCTCTGAATGGAGGAAGTTGGTGTACGTGTTCAGGGCAGCATGAAGTTCAGGTCATTTCAGGAAGTCTTGCATCAATATCTTCAAAAACCTGCCAAATCTGTTATATTAAAATAACACGCTTTGACAGAATAATACCAACAACGTTGTGGTTTCATAACATATATTAATAAATAATTCAACCTCAGAAGTGAATGATGTGTTCATGTTGGGTATTGCTGAGGAGAGGTCAAGCTCAGGTGACTTTGGTAATAATTCACCCAAAACATATAGAATACATTAACTTTGTGAAGACCAAAATGCAGTGATTCACTGAAAATTGTTTCTTTTTTAGGTAAATTTGAAAAGTTTATATTTCCAAAACATTGGTATTTTATATTATATATTATATACAATTATATTTATTATACGGTGGTGGTTGAGGAGAGACCCCCCCTACATGATTGTAAAGCGCTTTGGGTGTACAGCAATACACAATAAAAGCGCTATATGCATCATTCATTCATTCATTATTTATATTATTTATGTTGATTTATATACTATTATGTATTATATTAGAATCAGAATCAGAATGAGCTTTATTGCCAGGTATGTTTACACATACGAGGAATTTGTTTTCAAGCTACCGCAGCGCAACAGAATGACAGTGACAGAACAAAAAACACAGATAATAAAAAGAATTAAAAAGAACAAGTAAATAAGGAATAACAATATTCAAATTGACAATTGTATGTACAGGTATATAACAGTAGACAGTTTTGTATGTACAGGTATATTATGTGCAAATTGAAATGTAGACTAAGTATGTGTGTTAGATAAATAAGTGTATAAATAGTGTGTGTTATTATTGTCAAGTGTTCATGAGATGGATTGCCTGAGGGAAGAAACTGTTCCTGTGTCTGGTCGTTCTGGTGCTCAGAGCTCTGTAGCATCAACCAGATGGCAACAGTTCAAAGAGGGAGTGTGCTGGATGTGAGGGGTCCAGAGTGATTTTGCCAGCCCTTTTGCTCACTCTGGATAAGTACAGTTCTTGGAGAGTGGGGAGGGTTGTACCAATGATTCGCTCAGCAGTCCGGACTACCCTCTGTAGTCTTCTGAGGTCAGATTTGGTAGCTGAGCTGAACCAGACAGTTATTGAAGTGCAGAGGACGGATTCAATGATGGCGGAGTATTACTGATTCAGCAGCTCCTGTGGCAGGTTGAACTTCCTCAGCTGGCGAAGGAAGTACAGCCTCTGCTGGGCCTTTTTCACAATGTGAATGTCCCACTTCAGGTCCTGGGAGATGGTGGTGCCCAGGAACCTGAATGACTCCACTGCAGTCACAGTGCTGTTTATGATGGTGAGTGGGGGGAGAGCAGGGGGGTTTCTCCTGAAGTCCACGATCATCTCCACAGTTTTGAGCGTGTTGAGCTCCAGGTTGTTAAGACTGCACCAGACAGCCAGCTCCTTAACCTCCTGTCTGTAAGCAGACTCGTCACCATCCTGAATGAGGCCGATGAGTGTGGTGTCGTCTGCAAACTTCAGGAGCTTGACAGAGGGGTCTTTAGATGTGCAGTCGTTGGTGTACAGGGAGAAGAGCAGTGGGGAGAGGACGCAACCCTGGGGGGCACCAGTGCTGATGGTGCGGGTGCTGGATGAGAATTTGCCTAGCCTCACTAGCTGCTGCCAGCACAGGATTTCAGACAGGCTGGTGTCACACAATCTGGGCCTGGTTATTTGCTTATTATTGCTTATTTAGTAATGTATACTATTATATTTATTAATATTTTAAATTAGCATTTATTTTCAGTTTTCATTTTAATTAACATTTTAGTAATTTTATTATGTGTATTTGTCATTTTTATTTTTTTATATTTCTATTTAGTTTCTAAGTTTTAAATTTTTCATCTAATATTTACATTTAATTTTATTTTTAACTATTTTTTAACTTTTAGTTTTAGTTAACAATATTGTTCTGAAATAATGCCCATATTCTGTTCAGTTTAATTAGACATTCATTAGATTTTGTTTGTTGTGAAAAAATGATTTATAGAGATGTATTTCTATGTTTTTTTTTAACCTGCTTAAAAAGACCAGTCAAGAGCATAACTCAGCAAACTTAATAGAGCTTCTAATTATGTGTAATTTAAGTACCAACTTCATCTCAGATGTTTCTCCTTGGAAGACAAAAAATAGAAACAAATGAGTCAAAAGTTGACATATATAAAGAGTCCAGAGCTATAAAATGAATGTGAAACTCTGAGATCACTGGGGTCTTTTTCTTAGGAAAATGAGTCTTTATTTGCTTCATTTGCTCTCTATTTAATCTCATTGCTTCTAGGAGCAACAAGTGAGATATTAAGAAGATCTCATTTGATAATTTTCTTTTCTTTGGGTTGTTAAGACGCCATACTGTACCAGCATCCGAATCACAACATGCCCATCGATATCTACTCAGGAGTTAAATGAGATTTGCTTTTGTTCAGGTTAATATTATTACTAGAGCTCGTCGGATGCGCTCCAGCAGGCTTCGGGAGATGGACGACTTCCTCTGGGAATGAGAATAGAGTTTGTTAAGGTGAAGTGGGGCTTGTATGAATCGGTTAGTGTTGTAGGCCTCAGGGTGGGGTCAAGGTCAACATGTGGAGCGAGTGAGTCATCAATCAATGTGATCCGCCGCCCTCCGCATGTTTGTCATCAATCAAACTGATGGAGCTGTCCCTGCATTTGGAGGGGGGGTCAGAGGTAATTGTTAATTAGTGACTTAACCATGTAGAACAACAGATGCCAGACCGTGAGACAAGAAGCCAATTGATGTTTCTTTCATGTATGTGTGTGTGTTAGAGAGATCTTCCATGCCCTCAGGAGAGGAAACTGATCTTGATGTTTTTGTCTAAAAAAATCCTGGTGCTCTGCAAACTGTCATTAACACACACACACACACATACACACACACACACACACACACGTTTATCTAGCTGTCTAAATGGAGACTTCCCATTTCCGATTTCTGTTATTCTTAAAGGCATAGACACCTAAAAAGGATCTGCTTGCATTATATCACACAGTTTGTGAAATAAAAATATTTATACCACTTTTCTATGCAGTGAAAGCATATCCATATGTCTTCCTCACAAAAACTTATCAAATGTCTTCAGGAAACCTGGAATATAGTGCACAAGTTGCATGGACTACCTTTTTTGGGGAGAAAAATACTATTACTCATCTTACATAAAGTTTGGGAACAGTAATTATTTTTTTAAATAAATAAATACTCTTATTCAGCAAGGATGCATTAAATTTATCAAAATTGACATTAAAAACTTTAAAGACTATTCCTAATTTAAATAAATGCTGTTCTTTTGAACTTTCTATTCATCGAAAAAAACTAAAAAAAAAAATTAAACATAATACGGTTTCCACAAAAATATGAAGCAGCACATCTGTTTTCAGCATTGATAATAATAATAAATGTTTCTTGATCAGCGAATCGGCATATTAGAATGATTTCTGAAGGATCATGTGACATTGAAGACAGGAGTAATGATGCTGAAAATAAATTACATTTGAAAATATATTCAAATAGAAAACAGTTATTTTAAATTGCAATAATATTTCACAATATTGCTGTTTTTACTGTATTTTGGATCAAATAAATGCAGTCTTCGTAAGCAGAAGAGATGTATTTCAAAAACATTAAAAAAATCATACCAACCCTAATCATAGAAGAAAAAGTCATAAAGCAAATAATGACATAATTTTCATCTCATATTCCTTAAACAAGATTCATCCATTTAATATATTCTTTCCTAAAGAGTGAGTAGTATCGAATGAAGAATGACAGAGAAATGAGTGACAACAAGGTTTTAGAGTAGATTCAAGCAGATAACGAGTGAAGAGAAAAGACAGAGATGAACAGAACGAGACGAGACTTTCAGGATGTTGTTTAATAAAAGCACAAGATGCTCTTGAAGCAGCCTGTCTGTGTGTGTGTGTGTGTGTGTGTGTGTGTGTTTGAGGATTTTGCGGAGCAATCAGGCCACCCACTGATGCATTCGTCTCTCATCGCGACTCGCCATCTCTCTGCGTCTTGCTAATGGAAAGACGTTGATTTGAGGGGTCAGAAATGTGACTGATATATCTGCTCTTCTTCCTGTATAGATATCAGGGAATGTTGGAATGCGTGTTGGAAACCAGAAGACACTTTTCTTTGTCTCTTTATCTGAGAGGGTCATGTCATATGGCCAGTGTTTGGATGTCTGGAGGGTTTTTGTCCTTACAGAAAAGCTCTTTCAGTTCGGTGAAGATTAAGTCCAGTGCAAAGAGTGAATGAGAGAGGCTTTCCTCTTCCTCTGGTATCTCCAGCACCTCTGGATCAATCTTAAACAGAGATTAGAGTCCTAGGCCGATGGTGATAATCTGCCGGGAGGTCTGTTCACTTCTTTAGGATTAGCAGAGGAACATCTAAGAGCCTAAAGTGAGAAAGCGCTTCTTGTGGGGTTTATTTTTCCTTCCAGTTTCTGGGGTTTTTCTTTACTCTCAGCAGTTTTCCAACAACACTTAACCCTATAAAGCCTACTGTATCATATTTGATACAAAAAAATTTAGCTGAAAAACGGTGCACACAATCTACTACATGCCTTCTGTCGTCACACTTTTTAGCAAGTAAAACCCCTTTTAGTGTAATTGTACAAACATCCACCTTCAACTCGTGCTTCATGTGTCTTTCTGCTGTAAAACCTTTTTAATTTTTATTAAGTAGTTGTAACAAATAACTTAAATTACTTGGCTGAAGCAACTTAGTTTTACTTGATCACCCAGACATTTTTTTTAGGAAAATCGTGTTCAAATGTATCAAATATGACCATCAGGCTTTTGAGGAACATTTATTTGTTTATCTAAATAGCATTGAATTATATGTTTTGAAACTATAGAGTTTTGATCAAAAACAAAGCATTTAAATATCATCTTACCAATATATGTTATTGAGAGATATAGAGTGACAAATTATATTAATTTATGTAATTTTATGTAAGTAGTCAGATATACAAGATCTCATTGATTTACATTACAAGCTATCAGAATTTCATCTTCATCACTTTTCGGCCATGTAAATATCAGCATCTGCACCAAATTGGATATTTTTGCTCAGTTTGGGTATAAAACTAAGCATAACTTGGCAATGTAAGGTGTTTTTACCTCCTCCATATTTTCACTCTGTCATACTCTGAGCCAAAAAATCCTGATGTTTATCAGATATGATACTCAACAAAAATACACTTTTGCAAATTTTTTATTTAGATAAAAAAAAAAAAAAAGTTTTAAATATTCAGATATTTTTTTAAAAGTTTAATAAACCAATCCATTTAAAAAAAAAAAAAAAATTATATATATATTTATTTTTCTGACTGTTATTTCATATGTCAGGCTTTGCATGGTTAAGTATGCATGAATGACTTTCACTGTATATGTGTTATATCTATTATTGTTAAATGCAATTAAAAAAAAACATGCGTATTAATGACTTAAAGTTGTTAAGGGTGGTTGGAAGTGTTACTTTATTTGAGTTTATTTGACTTATAGAAGTAATTTAACTGTTTACATCACGGTTTATTAATGCAGAGATGCTTTTTGCCATCATAGTTTGGTTGTAGTTGCAACATCTACGAGCAGGAGATAACAGGGTCACGTTAACCACCTAAACTTCGACCCCACGTTCCCATCGTTTCTGTTTGGTCTCCAGAGTCTGATAGAAGTTTATAGTAGTGCGCTGGAGTCTAAGGCATCTTTCATCCTCCTCGTTTTCATCCATATGCATACAGACGTTCAAACACACAGAAAGAGGTTTCCATGCGCGCTTGTGTTTGCACGTAAATGAGTGATAAGGATGATGAAAAACAGTGTTTTCAGGCGGGAGGAGTAGGACGACGCGACATGCTAGATTATTTAAACATCGTGCATTCTTTATGATGTCAAAACATGTTTTACTCAGATGTGAGAGGCGGATTCTTGAGACGTATGGAAGGGAGATTTAAAGGTGACTGGTGCATGCTGGGAAAACTCCCAGAATTCCTCATACATCATCGTCTGGTCTGTCTTGCAGTCTCTTGACTTCACCTCCTTTTCCTGGCTTCTCTCTCCATCATAAATGCATCACTGTTTTGTATAAGGAAAACTGGCAGGTTTTCATGTTCCACCTTTGTCTGCTTATATATTTTAGAATCATTTCATAATTGAGGCGTTTAATAATATTTTATAATACTTTGAGTCATACCCCAGGTATTTTGTTATCTGGGTAACATATTCGACGCCTTGTTTTATGTTGAATTAACGGCGTCCTGTATCTTTGTCTTCTCTCGTAGTGTGTAAGGTGGGCTACTACAGGTCTCTTTCTTCAGATGGCGGCTGTCGTAAATGTCCACTACACAGTTACTCCATGAAAGAAGGAGCTACTTCCTGTGATTGTGACAAAGGATATTACAGATCGGAGACAGATCCCGCTGCCATGCCTTGCACACGTGAGTCAAACATAAACATTCGCACCAGTTTGAAGTGGGTGTACTGTGTTTTTTTGGACACTGTGGTGGTGATTTACATGGGTATTTAAGTGACTTTTTCAAGGTTTTACTTCAAAATTTATATGAATATTTTTATATTACAGTTTCCATTTAATAAGCATTTTAACCCTGTAAAGCCAGACATACAAAATAATAGTCTGAAAAATCTGGTTTTATTTAAATGGAACAGTTTATTGAACCATTGAACAAAATCTAAAAATGCAATGCAATGATGATTGAGAAATGAACAAATAAACGTTCCAAAAAAAAAAAACTGATGATCATTTACATTCATGCATTTAGCAGACGCTATCCAAAGCGACTTACAGTGCATTCAGGTTATACATTATTTTTTATCAGTACGTGTTCCCTGGGAACTGAACCCATGACCTTTTGCGCTGCTAACGCAATGCTCTACCACTGAGCCACAGGATCATATTTGATACTCACATTTTAGCATGATTTTTCTAAAAAATGATGTATGGCTAATCAAGTAAATTGCTTTAGTCGAATAAATGTTCATCCTGAAATATTACTATCAATATAAAAGTTATCTTTTGTTTACTCTAAAAAATCAGTAAAGATTTAACGTAAAAAAAAAAAAAACAAGTGAACCACGAGCCGAAAGTGGCCTTTTCTTTTATTTTTTTATTTATTTTTTTTTTTTTTTACAATTATACTAAAAGGCCTTTTACTTGCAAAAAAGTATAAACTATCACTCAAACATCAGTTTTAGTCATGTTGATGATTAAGAGGACATTTACACATCAAATTCTAGTAGAATGTTGTGCATGGGCATGTGTATTTCTGTTTACATCCTTTTATGCACAGCAGATGTTCCTCACATCAAATAAATGAATTTAAATGAGACAGTATCAGTCTCACTCTACCAGCTGTCTGTCTGTCTTCTTTCTCTCACTCTATCTCTCTCTCTCTCTCTCTTCCATACTAATGACCAGCTCTATCTCTTTGTAGAACAGACGCTGTTTGTCTTCTCCTTCTGTTCTTGTTTTTTCTCTCATTTCTTCTGTCTCTCTTCTTTCATCCTACTATTCAGAGTGGATGGAAAGTTTTAGAATACACAAAACGGTACTTGCATAAGTACACAAACACACACACACACACACACACACACACACACACACACACACACACACATACACACACACACACAAAATAAACAAAATGGAACCGTGGAACTATAGCTCATTCAATCAAATCAATTCAATTTCAATAATTCTGATTTACAATAAATTATATATATATATATATACAGAGAGAGAGAGAGAGAGAGAGAGAATTTTATATGTAATTTATTGTAAACATTTATTCTTATATTTATTGTATTATATATGTTGTATATATAAATAAGTCATTTATGCGCACCAAGTCTGCATTTATTTAATCAAAAATATAGTAAAAACAGTAATATTTTGAAATATTATTCAAATTTAAAATTTTCAATCTACCTGTATTTTAATATATTATGATAGTATGTATATAATAATAATAATCTATAATAATCTATAATTATCTATTATCTATAATATAATATAAAAATACACACACACACACATATATTTAAATATATACTTTTTTTTAGCCTTTTGTTTTGTTCCCATATAAATACATAATAAAATGAGGAGATAATATTATTAATAATAATAATATAAAAATATTAACATTAAAATTTAATTAAATTTCCCCCCATTACAACATTGTTATTTAAATATAATCACATTTTCCGTTAAGAATTAGCAGGCTGTTTTTATGTAAGGGTTATGCACTGAAATTTCTTGCTCTCTTTCTCTCTGTGTTTATCGCAGGTCCTCCGTCCGCTCCTCACAATCTGATATCTAATGTCAACGAGACGTCGGTGCTGCTGGAATGGAGTCCGCCTCTCTCCTCCGGAGGCCGTCAGGATCTCACCTACAACGTGGTGTGTAAGCAGTGTGTGCGAGACACGCAGAGATGCACGCCGTGCGGAGACGACGTGCGGTACGCTCCGCAGCAGCTGAGTCTGCGCTCCACGCGGGTGTCCGTTCACCAGCTGCAGGCGCACACCAACTACACCTTCCAGATCTGGGCCGTCAACGGGGTGTCCAAACACAACCCCAGTCTGGAGCAGGCCGTGTCCGTCACGCTCACCACCAACCAGGCCGGTGAGTGAGTGTGTGTGTGTGTGTGTGTGTGTCCAAACATGCTCAAATTTAGTCAAGCATCATGTTTGCATGTAATTAGGCAAGTGAAACTGATCCTCACTAAATGTTTTCACTGAGGATCAGATGAGAAATATAGCATGCTACCAGTCAAAAGTTTGGAATAATTAACATTTTATAAAGGTTTGTGAAAGAAGTCTCATATGCTCACCAAGGCTGCGTTTATTTGGTTAAAAATGCAGTAAAAACTGTAACATTGTGAAATATTAATACAATTTAAAATAACTGCAATATATTTTAAAATAATTATTTAAAATTATTTACATTTAAAATGTAATTTATTCCTGTGAACAAATTTTAATTTTCAGTATCATTACTCCAGTTTCAGTGTTACATGATCCTTCAGAAATCATTCTGTTATGCTGATTTGCTGCTCAAGAAACATTTCTTATTATTAATTATTATCATTAACAACAGGAAATTGAGATTTAAAATATTAAAAAAGAGATTAATACTTTTATTCAGCAATGCAATAAATTGAGCACAAGTGACAGTAAAGACATTTATAATGTTACAGAAAATGTTTATTTCCAATAAATGAGGTTCTTATAAACGTTCAGAGAATCCTGAAAAATTTATCAGTTTCTACAAAAATATTAAGCAACAAAAATATTTTAACATTTTATAATAAGAAGAACCATTATTGATAACTGAGTACCTGTAATAATTGAGCAGCAAATCAGCATATTTGATTTCAGAAGGATCATGTGACACTGAAGACTGGAGTAATGATGCTGAAAATTCAGCTTTGATCACAGGAATAATTCATATTTTAAAATTCAATTAGAAAACAGTTATTTAAATTGTAATAATATTTCCACAATATTACTGTTTTTACTGTATTTTTGGTCAAATAAATGTAGCCTAGGTAGTCTTAAGTCTTAATTATTCTGACCTTTTACTGGTAGCATACTATATTTCTCACCTAATCCTCAATGAAAACATTTCACGAGGTTCAATTTCACTCACATAATCACCTATGGAGAACTTCTGTATGACCTTTCTGCTCCATTACAAACACAGTCACACACATGTAGAGCGTCAGAACACTATTTTGATTCATGGCGGTGTGTGTGTAATTACGGACGTGTGACACACAGTCTGTGCTCTTGATGGTGTCTTGGGTTTCCGTCGGAATGGAGCGTTAGCTGGAGATTCTGAACTTTCTGTGACAAGCCAAGCCTGTAAATCAGCCTGAGGGATCGGTGTGTTGAGTTTTGGGTGGAGGGCGTAGTGTGGAGGGTGGGGTTTTACCATGCATTGACGTACCTTTGGCTATAGAACAAAGAACCTGAATACATGTGTCCTACTTAGTCATGCGCTGGGCGGTCGTGAGTGTATATTTAGAATAATTAACATATATGTCTTAACGTAGATGCTGCTGACACAATGTTTAGTACTCATAAGACAAAACACAATTTATGCATGCTGTCAAAGTTAAATTGAAATTCAAATGAAGGTATCTTAAAAGTTTCAGAAGTAAAGAGAAGTGCTTGTGGAGTACATAAAACCTCCTGAAACAAGGTAAAAATTACTGTAACGCTGTTGCTTTTTATTAATCGTTAGGAACAGAAATATGATAAAAGACACCAATGTTCATCTTTAAAATCATGCATATGGCTCTAATAATAAAAGCTAACAATTCTTTTGTATTATAAAAAATTATGGTTTTCTAATAACTGATGATGCAGCATCATAATGAGACTTTTTGAAAGGATATGCAAATAAAAATGCTAAATTAAAATTTAATTAAAATGCTAAATTACATTTTTGCATGTATTATTATTATTATTATTATTTAATTGATCAAATATGTATTTGAGCAATAAAGCCACGTACCGCTTGGCTGCTGAGTATTTGAACTTTTATATACCACATAAAACTATTTTATTAAAAATAATTCATGTAAGCATACATTATACTGTGTGTGTGTGTGTGTGTGTATATATATATATATATATATATATGTATATGTGTGTGTGTATATATATATATATATATATATATATATATATATATATATATATATATAAGCGCTGTCAAACGATTCTCATCCAAAATAAAAGTTTTTGTTTACATAATATATGTGTGCTGTGTATTTATGCATAATATAAATTATATTAATATAAGTATATACATGTAAATACATGTAAATATTTTCAAAATATATACTGTATGTGTGTGTATTTATATATACATAATAAATATACACAGTACACACATATATTATGTAATAAAAACTTTTATTTTGGATGTGATTAATCGCAATTAATCGTTTGACAGCACTAGTATATATATATATATATATATATATATATATATATATATATATATATATATTATTAAAAGTTAATTAAAAGTTTTTAAAAAAATTAAAAGTATAAAAATATTTAGTGAAAAATATATAATATTAAATATAATATGCATTTAATATAGTAAAATATATTTATATATTAATAGAATTTTTAAATATATATTTATATAATATAATATATTTATATATTTTTATAGAAAACAATAAAATAATGGGAATTCTCTTATGCTCAGCAAGGCTGCATTTATTTGATCAGAAATACAGTAAAAAAAAAACAATGTTGTGAAATATTATTCAAATTTAAATTAAATGTTTTCTGCTTTAATATATTTTAAAATGTCCTTTATTCCAGTGAAGGCAAAGCTGAATTTTTAGTAGCCATTAGTCGTAACTATCAGTTTTTTGGATTTTGAATATTCTTAGAATTGGGTTTATAATATTTATTATCATTTTTCACATATGCAGTCACAGTTCACAGGGATGCCACAAAACTTTACGCCACATGTGAAGTGCAGCATATCCCAGGATGCACTAAATGTGTTAAATGAACCATATAACATGACGTTCCTAAATCAGTTTTACAAAATCTTAACGTGCCTGAGTGTTTACGATGAACGGGCGCAGATTCTCATCTTTCCTTTAAGTTATCTCAGGCAGACACACACACACTCGCAACTCCATTACAGCCCATATCTGTCAGAGCAGACGGCATGATGGATGTGTGTTAGAGATGAGTGTGTTAGGTGTGTGAAGGGGGGCCGGTGACCCCTGTGTTTTTGGCTGGAGGGGGTTCTCTCAGAGTCCCCCGAGGGACAACCCTAAATCACGTTTAGACTGTCGGGCCTGGCAGAGGAAGATGGATCTGTGAGATGGGAGAGGGCCGCCGTCGAGCTGCTGCTACAGCTGGTGGGGGATCGAATTGTTTAACAGAATCACACACACACACTCGCTAATGCACAGAGATGAAACTTTAGCTTAAGCATTTGAATTTGGGACGCTTGAAGATAATCCAACAATGAACGTCTTCTGTGCTGATTGTGGGGAAGAATTGATCTATATATTATTGCTTGACGGTTAATCTAAATAAAACCTGAAATTGCAAAATAGCTTATTGAAAAGGTGGCGATTTAATTAAATATATGCACTGCATGTTTCAAAGTGAAACACAGCACTGTGTTCATTTACACACAAGCAGCTCATGAGCCAGGGTTTCCAGCATCTCAAAGCTGCTCAATTCACAGTAGCTGCTCTGCTCCACATCTCCTTTTGGTTAGGATCTCTTATAACATGCATTTGTAAATGCAACATGCACCAAAATGGCGGACGATGTAACTCGGAGGAGAAGAATGGTTGTGTAAATTGTTATTTTTGTTTTCTTTGCGCAAAAAAAAAAAAAAAAAGTATTCTCATAGCGTCACAAAACTGAAGTTGAGCCACTGATGTCACATGGACTGTTTTACCGATGTATTTACTACATTTCTGTACCTGGGAACATTTCTGTTACGTTGCTGTCTATGGAGGGTCAGATAGCTCTTCGATTTAATCAAAAACATCTTAATTTGTGTTCCGAAGATGAACAAAGGTCTTACGGGTTTGGAACGACATGAGGGTGAGTAATTAATGACATAATTTTCATTTTGGGGTGAACTAACCCTTTAATGTTAATATTTTATAGTCATATTTGCAACCCTACAAACAAACTATGTAACATATAATTATAATCTTTTTTTTTTTTTTTTAATTAGATTTTTTTTCTCTAAATCGTGCAGCCGTGCTAGATATGGTAAAATATGTTAAAAAGAAATAATAGTTAACTTTTTTGCTAGCTGAAAGCATGCAAGTTTGTTTACAGTTTTTGAAGAAAATATGAGTGCCCATTTAAAACTCACCGCTATGATGTCAGCGTGTTGTTAGTGGTTGTCAGGGTGTTGCCATATGGTTTTTAGGGTGTTGCTATGTGGTTTCTGTGCGCATTAGTTTTTTGTTTGTTTGACACTTCGATTTTTCAGCTTTCAGTCACCTAAAACACCATTTACATGTGGAAACGAGGCCAAAACTCTACGTTTTCTGAAACATCGTGGCCTTAGAGTTTGATGTTTGTTCAATGGCAAGTATGAGCAATTGTAATAGTGATGCTTGACTTGGCAAACACCACTAATTAGCCAAAATACACAAGACAATGTGTAGGACAGCATTTGAATTCTGTGGAAATATGCCGAGCTTTCTGTGGTTTTGATGTGTAGAGTTGTTCTGTTTGGTAGAGGAAGCTAATACATAAAGATTTTTCTCATCTTCCAGATCCGTTTTCACTTTCTTTAGCTGTTTTTCTCTTTATGTTTATTGTGTTTTCGACTCTATGTGATGTGTCTTTGGAAAAGCGGAGAAGACGACGCACATCTCTGTTGTGTCTGATTCTGAGTCTGTTTGACTTTCTCACCCTCAACAAAAACCGCTTCGGGGGAAAAAAACAAACAGACAATAGCAGTCTTAACTCCAAGTCCACAGTTTAGAAGAAGAAAAAGCTCTCCTTGTCCTCCGGGTTTATCCTTTCCCTCACTGTTTGTCTATGATGTGATAAAAGAAAGACAGATGTGTCAGGAAAACCTGACAAAAGTACAATTTAGTAAGCATAAACCTTTTATAAATATATTAACTCTTTCTGTCTGTCCTCAGCTCCCTCCACGGTCATGATGGTTCAGAGTAAGGACATCACACGCCACACGCCTCTCTCTGTTCTGGGACGAACCCGACAAACCCAACGGCGTCATACTGGAGTATGAGGTCAAATACTACGAGAAGGTGAATGTTCTTGTTTTTATTTGTCATATTTTAAAAGCATAATATTTTGGGTACACTGTTCCTTTAAGAAGCTATTGTTCAAACACACTGAATGTACACACTACAGCACTCCCTGTGGACATTCACTGTCTGGATAAACAGGAAGTGAGGTTTTTATTAGAGTTAAAATAGCCCCTAATGTGTCCTTGGACTTCTTACCTTCCTCTTGTCTTCCGTTCTCTGTCTCTGTCTTTATTTATGAATCTCAGGATCAGAACGAGAGAAGTTATCGCATCGTAAAGACGACGTCTCGTAGCGCTGATATTAAAGACCTGACTCCGCTGACCTCCTACGTCTTTCACGTGCGCGCACGCACCGCCGCTGGATATGGGGAGTTCAGTGCCCCCTTTGAGTTCAGCACCAACACCAGTGAGTGTAGAGTTCAGAATGATCTAGAATCAGCTTCATATGTACTCAAAATATAAAGAATACCTAATATAAAAAAAGACATGTTGCATCCCAAATGACACACAATATACTGTACACGTATACTAGGGATGGGACGATACACCTACCTCCCGATTCGATACTGTCACAATACTTGGGTGCCAATACGATATGTATTGCGATTTTTTAAATATTGCAATTCGATATTACTATGTTTTGCGATTTTTGTTTTTAACTCTAGACCATGGGAGAATTTGAATGATACATTTAATATACAGACTGTCACAATTTAAAAAAAATACACATCTTAGCAGTTACTATTGCGATTCGATATTACAATTTATTGTGATTTTTGTTTGCTTATTAAAGACTAGACAATGGAAAATAATTGATTATACCCTTAAAAGAGACTGTATATGATGAGTTATATTAACAAAAACAATGCATCACATCTTTCTAAACTTTTACTTCAGGAGCATACACTTACACAGTGTATATTTAAAGTTTCTTGAGCCATGAAACTTTAAAGTACCGAAACCCTGAACCTGCACATGAATATAATAGTCAAATGTTGAACAAAATGAGTAGAAAAAATACTTTCTGAAATAAAATAAAGTGCTATGTTACTTTGCATACAATTTTAGTCATGTTTAGTCATGTTTTCCCGGCAGTTGGGATTCAAAACATGAAGGTGCAGAAAGAAGAACAATCGTTGTATGACATCAAAGCACCGCGAGAGCTACAGAGAACAGACGGCTTTCGAATCGCTCTCGCGGTACTTTGATGTCATACGCTGATCGTCTGCACGGTGCTGCACCAAGTCGAACACACCTATACATTTCGCCCTCTGTTGGAATTACAAAGCGCTAACTCCTCCCCACCACCTCTTAGGAAAAATAAAATAATGAAACAAAAATCGATTCTGAGGTAAACCAATTGATTTTTAAATTGTTTTAAAAAGAATCGCGATAGTTAGGTGAATCAATTTTTTTCTCCCACCCCGAACTTATCCACTGTGTACTTATGCGCTGTGCACTAAGTGTATGAATTATATAAGGTTATTTTGTCATTCAACTTTAGAGTCTGATAGCTCCTCTCCCTCCGCTATGTAATTAAAGCATGAGTGCAAGTTTCTAACAATCCACACTTTGTTTTTTTCGATTATTTAAGTGCATCATCCGGGTTTTTAAAGTGCACTTTTTCTTTTAGAATTTTCAGTCTGAGTGAACTACTCGCATTATTTATACTACAAAACAGCATAGAATAGTGCATAAGTACGCGAATTGGGATGCACAATATGCTCTAAAAAATATGCTGCATGAATAAGAGAATAAATGTAATTGTGTCTCTCTCAGTCGCTGCTCCTGTTGTTGGAGGAGTCATGAGCTCTGCTGTGCTGCTGCTGTTGGTGGCCGGATGCGTTATTGTTCTCCTCCTCATCCTCATCATTACCTTCATCATCACCAAAAGGTGACAGAACATCTGGTATTTTTTTTCCATGATGCCAGACCAATGCTGTTATTGTTCACGGAAACTAAAACTACAAATAAAAATAGTTTTCTGAAATGAAACTGCAATAAAATAAAATATAAATATTAGATGAAAAAAGTTGATGCACTAAAATTAATAAAACTGCAATAAAAATAAACCTAAATAGAAATATTTAAAAGCAAAAATTAATAAAAAAAATGACAAAAGCACATAAAATTAATAGAACTTTATAAATTTTTAACAATTAAAATATAATATGATTATAATAAAAAAATATGCTTGTGTAAGTGTAAAAGTGAAATGACATGTTTTTTTATTTTTTAATAATCATTTTAGAAATATTTTTTTATTAATTTATTTTTAAATATAAAAGGGTTTATGATAAATTTGTTCATATATGTTTGTATTACACTGCTCTTCATCTTGAAAAAAAATTCTGCTGATTTGCATAAAAGGCCTAATATTACCTAATTTCATGATGCTGAGATCACAAATATCAAATACTTTTCATTATGTACAGTTTTTTTTTTTTATAAAATAAGAATGAAGAATTTAACTTATGTATCAGCTTTAATGCACTTATCAAAATAACAAAAGCAGTCAAATGTCAAAAGTATTAAAGTATTCAAAAGTACTATTGTAGTGTATAAAAATTGTAAAATACTACTGTGATAGATAAATAAAAGTATAAATGCTGAAAAAGTGTGAATGTTTTAATCTCAGGAGGAGCAAATACAGCAAAACTAAACAGGCAGAGGAGAAAAACCTGCAGCCAGGTAAGAAAACACCTTTCATTACTCCTCAGCTGGAACAAAAAATAGAAATTTTCCATTCTCAAACCTTCTGTTAATGTACTGATAGGGGTGAGAATATACGTGGACCCTTTCACCTATGAAGACCCAAACCAGGCCATCAGGGAGTTCGCTAAGGAGATCAATACCTCCTGTATCAAGATCGAGAAGGTGATAGGCATCGGTACGTTAACAGCCTTTTTATGTCTTCAGAATATAATTTACTGACGATAGATACATGTGAAAGTCACTTGCTGTCTCTGTAGGTGAGTTTGGCGAGGTGTGCAGCGGTCGTCTGAAGCTTCCTGGAAAGCGAGAGATCTGTGTGGCCATCAAGACCCTGAAGGCGGGGTTTACCGAGCAGCAGAGGCTGGACTTCCTGAGCGAGGCCAGTGTGATTGGCCAGTTTGACCATCCTAATATCATTCATCTGGAAGGAGTGGTCACCAAATGTAAGTCAAAGCTGACATCATAGATTTTTATTTGTCTCCTGCAAACCTAATATTACTTATGTTGATGATGCTGGATTCAAAAATATCAGCATTACACAATTATGTGTACAATTATTTCACAAAATAAGAATGAAGATTTTTCAAACTGTATATACACATATATATATATATATATATATATATATATATATATATACATACATACATACATACATACATACATACATATATATATATATATATATATATATATATATATATATATATATATATATATATATATATATGTATGTATGTGTGTGTGTGTGTGTATGTATGTATGTATGTATCGCTTTAATGCACTTATCAAAAGAACAAAAGCTTTCAAATGTCAAAATTTTGGTTTTAATTACAAAAATATCAGAATGTCCTACTTGGAAACATGGTGGAATTCAGGGACAGAGCTGATAAAATTCTCAGAAATTCAAAAAATTAACTATTACGCAAATAAAATGCCCCAATGAGTCAAAATCCTTACATTTCATGCTAATAAAAACTTGTTTATGCTTCTGAGAATTAGACAGCAGAATGCTATGGTCAGAAGTTGGGATATTAAGTGAGTTCAAACCCCCTAAAGAAACAGGCTGCTGATAGAGCGTGTTTTTCTTTTGATGTGCTAATGGTCGTGTGTGTTTATGTATGCATGTCCAGCTTATCTGTGTGTTTGCTTGCTGAGCGTGTCTTGACAAAAACTGCTATGTGATGCACACACACACACAACCTTGTGGTCTCCAGATGGAGTGGGTCGCTCTGGATGGCTAATGTGAGCTAAAAAGCACAGCAGACTCATTAATCACGTCGTCAGAGCTAAATGTGTTTGGGGTTAGAGTGTCACCCTATATCTCTAACCTACAGCCTCTGCTGTGTGTGTGAGAGAGAAAGTCAGACTCCACACGCTACACATTTAGTATGTTTCTTATTCATCTTGGCTTCCTTCTACTTTTATAACTGTCATTGAGTGATAATGAATTAAAAGATTAATTTTAAATGTGAGAAACTGAATGTTTTAAAAAGTCAGAACAGATTTAGATTTTTAATTGTTTTTATTTTTATTTTTAATCATTGTCATTTATTTTTTTAATATTTAATTACATATATTTAATATTTCAAATATTATATATATATATATATATATATATATATATATATATATAAATATATATATTTAACACACACACACACACACACACACACATATATATATATATATATAGTCATTTATATACATTTGAAATATATTGAATTGATAATTGTTATTTATTTTCATATTTAATTGTGTATAATTTATATTTCAAATATGTTATTAATATATAAAATTATATAAAAATATATTCTAGTAAAGTATATAATAGTATTTTATTATAATATTTGACATATAACATACATATCAATATATAATTTATAACATTTAAATTTATTCATTTATATAAAGTTTGGTACAATATTTAGTATTATATCTGTATGTAATATATAGATATATCTCTATAAGTTTTTAATTTAATTTAATTTATTTTTAAATATTTTTTATACATTTATAAATATATTTGTATATTTAGTTATTTTTTTACTGATTTACTGAACATTTCATTAAAAAAAAAAAAAAATAATATATATATATATATATATATATATATATATATATAATAAAATAGTTAATTATATATTTGTTTTTATATGCATGTTATTTAAATAAAGAATGCTGTATATGCTAAAAGTAAGTTTTGAGCAGCAGGTGACATCAAAACATTGATTTATAATCTCTTAGGATATTCAAATGGTGGGAGACATTTCTAACAGTTGGATATCAGCCAGCACTGTCAATGTTTAATTTAATTTTAGCTCATAAACGTCCCCATGAAACTATAAAGCCATCTTAAGTCTCCTGCTTTGTGTTACAGCAGAGCTAATGGAGTTGAATACTTCATTTGCATAATGTAAATGAGTATGAAGTGAATCTAAATATGTAAATAAGGTGGTGTGGGATAGCGGGGCCTCTCGGTGTCTCTCATCAATGATTCAACAGCATTTCTTTGTGATGACTTTGACTTTTTATGACTTGTGGAAGTTGTATTATAAATGCAAGAATAAAATTCCATTTTTTTAACAGTTTTTTTTTATTATAAATAGTATATTGTGTTATGTATGGATTTTGATGGAGATTATAGCCCTTGTCTCGCAGAGTTCATTGTCAAACGTACACATGCATGTCAGCACAGCCGTACACGCGAAGTCAGTAAACGCTTCATTAGCATTGTAATAGGGTGGGCGGAGAGGGGCGGGGCTGGGAAACTCAGACAGTAAGGGGGCTGGGTCAGAGGTCACCTGCTCCTCATGCCCTCTGGAGGAGCTGTCAGTCAAACTCGCCTCAAGGTCATCAGAAAGGCCAGCCCAACAAAGATGGCCGACAATGTGTCTGGTCGAGCTTTATTTACCGCACTTCCTCTAAAGGAAAGGAGCATTGGCTAAGTGTCAATCGGCCGGCCTGTGACTGTGTGTGTTGATTCTCTTTGAATAACTGATATTCATGTTCTGTGCTTTATGTTTACATCTGGTTGACTTGCAATACACAAGAAATTTCAGTAAACGGTGTTGCATATGCCCTGTGCATCTCTGGCATTCAAATACTGTCAGTGGGAAAGTTTCACTGCTTTTTAAATAGATTTACATGTATTAAATTAATAGACAGCTATATTCAAAGTGATTTATCCTAAGGAGGGAGTAACATAAGAAGTGCTATATTAAAAAAATCCATTATCGTTCAGCCTAGATTTGTTGTATTTTCGTACAGAAACTTACGGAAATTTAATTGTTCTCTTTTTGTCTGTTTGTGATTGCAGGCAAACCAGTTATGATTATTACAGAGTACATGGAGAACGGCTCACTGGACATGTTTCTCAGAGTAAGATTGTGTTTGAGTGTCTCTTCAGTGTCTTTCTACATTGAAATAAAATCTGTTTTAAATTCTACATTCATTTGTAAATTTCAGATAGTAAAACATCCATATTAACAAAAATCTACTGACAGATATTTTCAAAGTAATAGTGAATTTCATGCAGTTTCACACACACGCACACACACACACACACACACACACACACACACACACACACACATACACACACACACAGACACACACACATATAGTAAGTATTCTAAATGCATATCTATATATAAAACAAATGTTATAATTTGTTACATTTTATTAGTCACGTAAAAATAATCACAGAGCCTATTTTGCTATATTCCTGGCTTTGGAAATATTGTATCACTCAAAGTTATGCCAATAAAGCTATTTTGAATTTAGTTACAATTAAGGTTGCAAAGGGCCGGAAAATTTCCATTAAATTTACAGAAACTTTCTAAAAGTTTCCAAAAATTCTGGAAAGTTTCTGTAAATTTCGTGAAAGTGTTTCAATACACTACAATTCACTACTACTTTTGAATAGCCATCAATGTAAAATAATGCTTTTTGGCTGCAGAACAGTGTATTTATATCTTTAACTGACCCATGCTAACTAGTAAAAATCTGTCCCTTTGGACAAGCAACTGATCTAGTTTTGATTTTGTCACTTCCCACAGCAATTAATTTTCATTGTGAAAAAAACTGATGCATGACATGTTCTTGGTAAAGGAAACAGTGAAAAGTTTTTCTCCATCCTAAATGATTTACGAGAACAATCACGACTAGAGTAACTGATTCTTGTCAGGATGTCATTATTCAGGTCTGATGTGTTCTTTCTCTTTCAGAAGAATGACGGCCGCTTCACAGTTATTCAGCTGGTGGGCATCCTGAGAGGAATCGCATCCGGAATGAAATATCTATCTGACATGAGTTACGTTCACAGAGATCTGGCAGCACGGAACATCCTAGTGAACAGCAACCTGGTGTGCAAAGTGTCTGATTTTGGGATGTCCAGAGTGCTTGAAGACGAGCCAGAAGGAGCGTATACTACCAGGGTAAGAGTGTGATTATGTTTTTACATTTATTCATAAATAATTTTACATTCATATTATCAAATATACAATCAGGTAACTTTTGGACATATAATGGCCAGTTATTTTGTTTATAAATGTAGGAATAACAAGTTTCTTAAAAGTGATGTTTTCAGTGTTGTTTTTGTATCATTAATATAGTATCATAGTATTTATTAATATTTTTAATTTTTTTAGTTTATTTTTCTGTTTTGATTTTAGTGTAAGCTTTAGTCATTTTGATGTGTTGTGTTTATTAGTTTTTTTGAGTCTCTTTCATTTTTATTTTATTTTATTTTTTTCTTTTCTGCTTTTAGTGTATTTTCAGGTTTAGTAATTTTAGTACGTGAACTATTAAAAATTAAAAATGTGAATTTTTACATTTCAGTTAACATTTATTTAATAATTATACAAATTTAAAAAAATAAAATAAATAAATATATATATATATATATATATTTAACACACACACACAATATCACAGAATTATCAGAATTTCATAATACTAACACTGGTTCCGATACTGTCATATGGAATATCAGACGTCTAGGAATGTCATTTATTCAGATTAGTTCTGTTGTATAATGCTGTTTAGAATTAGATGTTATTATTGTCAGTAACATGAACCTGTCAATCACAGGGAGGGAAGATTCCAATCCGTTGGACGGCTCCAGAAGCCATCACATACAGGAAGTTCACCTCAGCCAGTGATGTGTGGAGTTATGGCATCGTCATGTGGGAAGTGATGTCATATGGTGAACGACCATACTGGGACATGAGCAACCAGGATGTAAGTGGCACTGTACCACAAATCTAATTAATTACGTGTGCTTGTCATGCCTTCAGCGCTGGCGTTCCCATTGCTTTCCAGAAATGCATGCAAAGTTTTAATGCTCTGGTTTATCGTGCTATTGTGTGCCATGCCAAGTTATACAAATGGACTGAATGCCGTAGTTCAGCAAGATCAGCCGTTCATTTCCTCTCCCCTGTTTCCTAGGTGATAAAGGCAATAGAAGAAGGCTACCGGTTGCCGCCGCCCATGGAGTGTCCGCTGGCTCTGCATCAGCTCATGCTGGAGTGCTGGATGAGGGAACGAGCGGATAGACCCAAATTCAGCCAGATCGTCAACATGCTGGACAAACTCATACGCAATCCTGCTACGCTCAAGAGGACGGCGGGAGACGCCAGCAGGTGAACATACACACTTGCAGATACTCGCACAGAGATTTCCATTCACATTTTTAATGCTATTTTGGGTATATTTTGGTCCCAAAGTCCCAAAATATGTGTTTGGCATTTGTCAATGCTAATTTAAAAGAAAATCCTTTGTTCCCTTATGAACATGAATTAGGTTGTTCTGTTCTTCTGGGGATATTTGCATAAATTTATTCTTGACAGAAACGGCTTATAACTGATGTAATCTATAACTCTATAGTTTGCAAAATTTCAAAATGCTTATTTCATCTGCCATTGTTTTCCAGCTTTTTCCAGAATGCATTTTAGTTGATTTTTTTAAAAGAAATTACTAATTTTATTCAGCAAGGATGCATTAAATTGATCAATTGTGACAGTAAAAACATTTATAATATTAGGAAAGATTTGCATTTCAAATAAATTCTGTTCTTTAATTAAAAATGTAAAAATGTATCGTGGTTTCCACAAAAAATACTAAGCAGTGCAACTGTTATTTTAACAGCATTAAAATAATAAGACATGTTTCTGAGGAGCAAATCAGCATATTAAAATGATTTCTGATGGATCATGTGACACTGAAGACTGGAGTACTGATGCTGAAAATTCAGCTTTGATCACAGGAATAAATTACATTTTAAAATATATTACATGGAAACCAGTAATTTTAAATTGTAATATTTCCCATTTTTAATAATTAAATAAATGCAGCCTTGGTAAGCATGTTCAAAAACATGAAATATCATACAGACCCCAAACTTTTAAACTGTTGTGTATGTTTCAAGCTTAATCTAAAAAATGCTTTTTGGCACACACACACACACACACATACACACTTCTGACAAGTTAATTTTCTTAGGATTAAAATGTATTCTCTGATGTTGTTGTTCTCAGGCCCCACCCCTCCATGCTTCACCACGCCCCCTCTGAAGGCTCCGCCCCCTCTTTGGGTTCTGTGGACGAATGGCTGAAAATCATTGGACTTGAGCAATACAGAGAAAACTTTAGCACAGCAGGATTCTGCAGCTTAGAGAGCGTCTTACCCATGAGTCACGAGTGAGCATCACTTTAACACATTACACACAGTTACAAATCCTGATGAGCTTGAAGATGACTTTAGCTCACCAAAACTCCCTCTTTTACAGGGATCTGGTCAAGATGGGAATCTCATGCAGTGCACATCAGAGGAAGATCCTGAGCAGCGTGCAGGAGTTATTGTCTGGAATGCATCGCAGACAAGACACAAAGGTTCCTGTCTGATCTGTGACGAGGAAAAAAACAAAACAATGCATCATGTTGGTTAACATGGATTACAAGAGGGACGGAATATTCACATCACTCTTGCACTTTAATTAATGTGAACGGTATGAAGATCAGAACGAATGAGCTAAACTGCACTTTTCTGGGCCGCTTTGTGCTTCTATAAGGAATTTTCTTCAAGTCTAAGGATTTTAAACTGGCAATTTGCTGACAATTAAAATGACTTAATGCGCCTCTCTGGATGAGATGTTTCTGGCCCTGTTGTTCCAGGTGGCAAGGCAGTATTTCTTGACAGGAGAAAGTTTGAGAAGTGTCCTCCTTCTGTAAGTGGAAAGAACTGTTTCAACTAAGTGCAAACAGACTACGACGCTTTTCACCTCAGGATCTTTTCAGAATGGTCGCTCGTCATCAGCAGGAAGGAATTGTTCCCTGTGGATCAGATTTGAACATAATATTCAAATGGATCTTTTGCCTCGGGAGATTTTGAGCCTTTGCAAACGAAACTAACAGACCTTTTGGACGGTGTGTGTTTGTTTTATGAAGGCCAGATGGGAGTCAAGCATTGCTGAATGGAAAATTATATTGCTTTATTTGTTGAAAAAAATAAAATAAAGGGAATGAGGAGATAGATCCAGACAAGATTTAGTCTTAAGTTACTCATGTTCCTTGTATCCAATCTTTGCATTTTTAAGTAGCAAAGTAAAAGACTGATGGCCTTTCCTATTTTCTTTGTAAACCTGGTTTCTTTCTCTCCTTTCAGTTTAATTTATTTCCACGTCTAAATAAATACTACACAAACAGCTAAATCGTACGGTGGCCGAGAGAGCTCAACGTGCTGCAAATAGAAAAAACACCTGCAAATTAAGAAAACAACTTCATCAATTTGACAACACAGGCACTACAAATGCTCACAACACAAACAAATAAAGAAACACACTGCAAATAAAAATCTTTATTTGTTTGTGTTATAAGCATTTGCAGCACCTGCTGTCAAATTGATGATGTTTTCTTGATTTGCTGGTCCTTTTTCTATTTGCATGTGTTTTCTGAAGTTGCAGCGCGTTGAGCTCTCGGCCACCGTAAAATCTGTGTATAATTTGATAAAATGTTTGAAATTGCTGAACTGAATCATTGCGAGAATTTCATAGTCTCAGATATATTTTTGAAACTTTTTTTCACTGTACATAATCTAGGATTTTGTATGTACATACTTTTTTTAATTGTTTTTCTTCATGATGTACATAATACCAGGCAGACGTTTCCATGTACAGCTTCTGAGTTCCCTCACCTTCTTCCTTTTTTCTTTCCATGCGTTAACGGAATGTATTTAATTATACAGTGAGCATAATATTCATGTTGGCAGTAAATTTAACATTGTAAAACAGCAGTACATGGTTGAGGAGTCTTAATTTCACAGTTTCTGTATTTCCACCTTTAGGTGCACCTAACTTATGAGCTTTATTTATGATCTTTTGTATCTAGTTCATAAAATAAAATTTTGAAGAAATTGTTTGCAGTTGTCATTCCATATTATCTACATTATCCAACGTCCACATATCTCTCCATTAGTGCAAACCCATTGTGAAATCCTTTCCATAAGGTCATGATGTTACATACAAATTGCAATGACATTAATATTAATGCATTTAATGAGTTGTCCCTCTTTTTTTTTTCTTTTTTTTTTTTTAAAAAGCGTTACGGAAAACATTTGTTTTAGTGCTATTTCTTCAATTTGTGTGATGATTTGTCCAGTATCATGGAGAGCACTTTCAAGTCTGACTCTTCCAGATCATTAAGCAGATCAAGCTCTTTCAGGTGGGATGGATTTGATTTCAGAGCTTCAGTCAGTGCCGCCACACCATCATGTGTTATGTTACAGTTGGACAACCTGAAGAGATCAGAGTGGATTTTCAGAAAGTGGAAAATCTAACAAATAATGGTATAAATGTATTTTTTTTTTTTGGTAGAAATCTAATTTGGTTTCAATTTATTTATTTTTACCTCAGCTTCTCTAGTTTACAGTGAGGACTTTGTAGTCCGAGACAGAGCTTCTTCACCGCTGAGTCTTGTAGATCATTAATGCTCAGATCCAGATCTGACAGACTGGAGATCTTTAAGCTGAGAGCTGAAGCCAAAGCGGTGCAACTTTTCTCAGTGATTCCACATTTGTCCAACCGGAGACAGAAATTATTTGTAACATATGCTTCATTTTCCAACTTTATCAAAAATTATATTACACTATATTTCTTACCTCAGTGTTTTCAGTTTGGATGATGAAGACCAGCAGACAGCAGCTCAGCTCCCTGATCTCCAGGTCTGTTGTTGCCCAAGTCCAGTTCTCTCAGATAAGAGTTTGACCTCAGAGCTGAAGAAAGAGATCCAAAGCCTTCTGTTTTGATTTTGCAAGTTGAAAGTCTATAACAAGTCAAAAAAGTTATTAATTATACAAATTATAGTAAACTATATCACTTTAAAGGAAAAGTTAACCAAAAAAAGTCTTAAAAAAAAAAAAAAAAAAAAAAAAAAAAAAAACACTTTTTCGTACAACCTTGATTTAATTGCAAAACTCAAAACAGTATCATAAAAATAATCCACATTTAAACTTTAATTTTTCATAACTAAAGTTTAAGTAATTACTGAGTGAAAGTCAGCTGCTCTTCTTTAGATAAAATTCCTGATAGAGTTCTTAACGTATTGCGATTTGTCACGTGACACGTTGGGCGTCAATGACGTCGAACCTTGTAGCACGTACACGTCCAAAGGCGCCATTTTTTAACTGACGCGATCGCCTTTTATATTTTACAGAGGAGGATAATTAATCCATAATTACTTAAATTTCACTTTGTTCCTCACATAAAGTTTGGCTTCGGGAGACTTGAAATATCGCCTAGTGGTCATATGGAGTATATTTATGAAACAGTTTTGGCGTGGTGTTTAAAATAAACACCAATTGTTATTTGTTATGGAGTTTCTCCTCAGTGAAATCTCGTTTTGCAGTTAGCTGAAGAAAGAAACTTGCATCATAAGGACATGGAGGTGAGTAAATAATTTTCATTTATTAGTCAATTATTACTTTAAAGTCAACAAAGATTTTTTTCCTTATAATCCTTCATCAAAAATGTAATAACTTGCTTTACTGCTGAAACAACTTCCCTTTTCGATTGATAACACCAAAACCACTTTTTTTTTTTAATCGAGTAAAAACCTGTCATATAGTGACTTATCTTTTAATGAATTCCTGATGGATAAAATTCAAGTTTAAACTTAGTTTTTCCCACTGAATATCCTGGTTCAGTAGAAAATTGTTTTATGTTGATTTGTAGTGATAAATGGAAGGGTTGCTACAGTAGTTCTTCTCTGCCTTGACTTTATTGCATAAGTTTTTAAGTGAAATTTTATTATAACTAAAGTTTGGTATAACTTACTTTAGTGTTTCCAATGCACAGTGAACTTTCTCCAGAGCAGCACAAAGATATTTCACTCCAGAGTCTCCTATGTCGTTCCAGCTCAAGTCCAGCACTTTCAAATGCGAAGAGTTTGAACTCAAAGCGGAGCTCAGGAACTCACAGCCTGCTTCTGTTATTCCACAGTTCTTCAGACTACAGAGAGAAGAGAAAATGTAGTCTGATTTCACTTGTAAACCTGAATATACAATATCTGAAGCTTAGAGAGGAAACCTACTTCAGTGATTCCAGCCTACACTTTGTGTCCTCTAGTCCAGCAGTAGGAAGCACGATAAAAACAATAACAGGATTACAGTCATCAGCACCCAGGCTTCTCCTGACAATGGATTTATATGTTTGGTTAAAACCTTTACATGTAAACAGGGCTTATATAGATGTGCCAATTCTGTTTTGCTTTACTGAACACTCATACAATATTTTTTTTTAAGTCGTAGCGTGATCTTTTCAATCCAATACAGAGTATGTCTACTCCTGAGTCCTGCAAGTTGTTGTGGCTCAGGTCCAGCTCTCTGAGATTGGATATTGATGAAAGAACAGCAGAAAGCAACACGCATCCTTTTTCTGTGATATTACAGTCATGCATCCTGCCAACACAAGTTAGATGCTATTTACTCTTTAAAGAGTAGTAGATACTTTTACACCAAGTATAAATAGCAACAAACATCATCTTATTTACACTAAGCGCAAATAGTGATAGATGCTCTTTAGTGTAGATCAGTGCTTCCCAAACCTGTCCTGGAGGCCCCCTTGCCCTGCACATTTTGTATGTCTCCCTTATCTAACACACCTGATTCCACTCATCAGCTCATTAGTAGAGACTGCAAGAACTAAATTGGGTGTGTCTGATTAGGGAGACATACAAAATGTGCAGGGCAGGGGGTCCTCCAGGACAGGTTTGGGAAGCACTGGTGTAGATAATTGTAGTAGTAGTTGATTAGTTGCACTAATTGTAAATAGAAACTTTTTAAGTTTAACTACATATCATTGACTTCATGCAGGCAAGCAACTGAATGTTCTCACCAGATCTTTTTCGACAACTTGATCACAGGAAGCAGCCAGAACAAGGCCGCGTCTGATCTTCCATATTTACGAAGTTCAAACTCATTGAACTTCTCATTTGATGTCATTAAGAAGTACACCAGAGCCGACCAGAGATCTGGAGAAAGAGTGTTGCTGTTCAGTTTTCCAGAGGTCAGGTAGCTTTGGATTTCAGTAGTGAGGGAACAATCATTGAGTTCATTCAGACAGTGAAACAAGACAAGAGTCATTTCTGAGCAAGGAATTATTTTTATCTCTTGCTTAAGATACTCAATAGTTTTCTCTCTTTCCAGGGAGCTGTCTGTCTTTGTAACGAAAAGCCCTTTCATGAGGTTGTGGTTTGACTCCAATGAAAGTCCCATGAGGAATCGAAGGAAAAGATCACATGGATTAAAGTTCTCCGTCGCTACGACGGATTTCCGTTAATTGCAGCGAGTCTACGACAGATTTCCGTCAAATTGAAAAAAATGAGGGGAAAGAAAGATGTAGCGCGTTGTTGTTGTTCTTCTGCTGGTGTCCTGACATTTTATCCTACCCGTCAGATTTTCCTACCAGGGCTTACTGCGCATGCGCACATCAACATTGCGTCCTTTTTCTCACGCTGAACAACAATATTTAATGTATCTGCATTACTGTATAGGTAGGTTTATGTTTGGGGTAGGTGTAGATGTTAATAAAACACAATCTAATATGTAGAAAAAAAATATTTATTGTTGGTTTCCGGTAGCTGTATCCCTTCTAGCCACAACTGCGAATATAACACATAATTACTGTATTTGCATTACTGTAAGGGTAGGTTTAGGGTTGTGGTAGGTGTATACATTAATAAATCATAATTTGACAGGAAGCATTTTTCGTTGTCGAATTGTACTACCCACTGTTTTAATGGGAGGTAGCAAAATCTGACAGGGTAGCACAAATCGACAGAACACTGGCACAGCTTCAGCTGCAGCTTCTCACTGACAACATAGTAACGCCGCTCGCATCATTCACACTCATATCATATCATTCACACTATTAGCAGAGAACACGGAGCAGAACTTGAATTTCGGTGTGGGTTTGCGGCTATTAATAAGACTTCTACTCATTCCGCAGGTTTCGACGGAATGTATCACATTTGCACGTGCTTTTTGAGTCTTGAGAGCTCACTCGCGCGCTCTCATTTTCTGTGCGCCCACAGATCGCGATAAGGAGAGTGACAGCTTTTAATAATTAATAAGAGAGTTTGCCAATGTGATATTGATTTAATACAACAGATCAATAAACAAGTACTGAATGATTTTACTCTATATCATCAACGAAAATAGTTCCAAATAAAGTAACAGCTGAGCCGCTGGCATCTCTAAAAACAAACACAGCGGTGTTTCATTCATGAATGAAAGTGCGTTTTTGAATGAATCTAGTGAGTCAGTGATTCATGATTACCCATTCATGAAAACAGTCACTTGCTTCATTCCGGAATGAATCAGGCGTTCGAACGAATCAATTAATGAATGATTCAGTGATAAAATCAGTGACTTACCGCCACCTGCTGGCGGTTTTGGTTTAATTTTTAGCGTATAATTTCAGTTATTTAAATCATTTAATATTACTGTATTCAATTTTATATTTAAAAACCTTAATCTCCACATGAATCTATGAATTTAATTGCACTCATGCCACCTCTGAGCCTCATTAAACGTCTGAAAATGTACCTACAAGCCACTTTTGTGTTCTTCTGTGCCACCTACGAATTATTTTTTTATTAATACTAATTTCATATGATTGGTAACTTATTTGTCTTATTCTACTACTTATTATATTGTTTTAAATAGAAACTTTAAAAAGCTTATAAACATACATTTTTGAATTTGACAGATGAAAATGATGTCATTGCAAAGGTAAAAAGAAAATACCCCTGTAAGTCACTTTAAGGAGTCAAATGTCACTTCATATTAGGAAGGCTAATTTTTGATTATTAATCAGGTGGTGCTCCTAAATTTTTTAAATTAGGAGGACAAGTGCTCCTAAAAAGAAAAGAAAGCATAGAGCCATGTGTAAAATATTAGATCCATGCATGAGGTCTTAAAGAGACAGCAATCTAAATAAACCTGCTGCTGTCTTTCATTATACAGTGAAGACTATCCAGTGTTATTTTACAGTTGAATAGATTATAGTTTGACCTAACTGAAAAAATTTAAGTACTGATAATTTAATTTGTATCTTGTTATTGTTTTTGTTTGTGCTATTGATTGTCATTAATTTATTTGTTCTTATTTTATGATTTACTATTTACTTGTCTTTTTTTAGTTAAAATAAATTTAATTCTGAGTGCATGTGATTCTTGGGTGGGGAGGGGGCATGGTCAATATAGTCCTGCCACCACAGCTGGAAAAGTTCCTAGAGGAAATGCTGCATACATTTAATAAAATTAGAAAAATACATTTACAAAGGTGTAAAAAGAAAATGCCCCTGTAAATCACTTTGTCAAATGTCACCTTGTATTAGGAAAGCTAATTTTTGATCAGAATTATTTTTTTTATTATTGATTAGAACGTGCTCCTATATTTTTTTTTTTTTTTTTTTTAAATTAGGAGGACAAGTGCTCCTAATTACAAGAAGGAAAAACAAGGCACTTAAACTGGGTGTGAAAGGTATGGCTGTGGAATGGGGTTTGGCCGAGGAAAAATTTTCAGTCAAATGATTTTTTTTTTTTTTTTGATTTAACCCCTGAGATCAAGAGACCTCTTCATACTTTTTAGTTTTTTTCAGCTGCACATTTGTGTAAACTCAACATTGTCACAGGCTTTCCCGATTCATGTGCTTCAAGCACGTTTATTCTGCTGTTGTAGAAGGAGAGGTGCACATATAGAGCTGCTATATGTGATATAACAGATGAATAAAACAGAAGACTTTCCCCTGATACAAGCCAAACTCCTCTCTGAAGATCTGAGTGCACAATCCTGAGATGATTTGGCATTTGCGTTGATTGATCGCTCTTCATAGACAAAACACTTGGGGCAGACGATTCTGATCTCTCCTGCTGAAGACTGACAGCAAAACTAAAAGCCATTTGTTGATTTTAGTAAAGTAGAAATGCAGTGTTTCAAATGAGGTTAACAACAAATGTTTTATTAATCATGTTCAGGAGGAGCACGATCAGAGAATCAACCAATTTGGCACAGGTGTGACTCGTTTAGCTAACCATCCTAACAATACATATATACAGTGCACAGCATAAATGAGTACACCCCCTCTAAAACTTAAATTCAGCAATTACTCTTTACTTAGATGACATGTTAGGGTTCTTTGGAGATATAATGTTCCAACAAGCCTGCTTGATCAATTATCAAAGAAGAATGTCAAAATTATTCAGCAAAATATGATTTTCTTATCAAAGTGATAAAATGTTGTGTTGCAAAAATGAGTACACCCTCTTGAAAATTTAAAAAAAAAAAAAAAGTGTATGTTTAAGGCTATTTTTGATCAACAGGTAAGTATATTGAACCAAAACTTTTAAAGACAAGTAATTTCCTGACAATTAAAAGTGTTATATAGCCCACTGAATCATACTCAGACTTAATGCTGGCAGCAGTGGAACCACTTGGGAAAGAATTGCCAGGTGACTTATTTCTTAGCATGAAAGAGGACAATGGTACAAGACGGATACCAAATTATTGTCTTAAGTGTGAAAATATAGCAGAAGTAGCACCAACATTCAAAAACAATGGACTTGTGACAAGGCTCCTGAAGTAATCAGGTCCTTCACTTTAAGTTTTCATTTAGTGATGAGTGCATTTAAGGAGGTCTTCCTCCAGGAGTTAAACAGGACAGATGTGAAAATTTGTCATGAACTTGTACACTCAGTGCCAAGAAGGGTCAGAGCAGTATACTTAAAGTTCTGGAGGACATACTAAGTACTAAAATATTATACACATGCTAAATTAAATCTAGGGTGTACTCATTTTTGCAATCCTTCATTTAAACAAAATTGGCTAATTTACTTACAGAAAATATTGGCATATATTTTGTTTTTATTAAGTATATGTTTAATACATTTAAATTTTACCATCTTTCCATGAATTATATAAGTGATCATTAAGAAAATACATCTTTTATATTTATTCAGAGGGGGTGTATTCATTTATACTGTGCACTGTATATGCAGCCTACTTACCTCTGTCCTACAACAGTTTTCCGGCATCCCTCCTCCATCCCAACTCCTCACTCCTAATCTATTTTCATCCCATACTAGGGATAGGGGGAGTTCTCTGGGTTCGGGCTATATTCCAGGCTCAGAGCCCTCCCCCAGGACAGCACGCCAAAATATGCTTACTATTTGCTCAATCAGATTAGATGTAAAGGTGAACTCGGGAAACCATTTAGGAGAGAAAGTGATCAAAACCTGCATTTTCCTTATGAATGTATTCATCACAGCTGGTCAGTTCTGACTGACTACCTTTAGCTTATGTGAGTTATCATCATTACCTTTTTTTCCCAGTGGAAATGATCCATTTTTCACATGAATTGGCATTTGCATTGATTGGTCACTCTTACTGGACAAAACACTAGGGCCAGAAAAGTCTGACCTCTCCATCAAACTGCAATAGGAAACAGTTCTTCTCTTAATATTTAAACTTTAATAGCAAGCAAAAAGTTTTTTTTTTCTGCTTTTAAATAATCCATCCAATTACCTAATAAACACTATAACTTCTTTATTTGTTTAAATGCTACATATGCTTTCCATTGATATAAAGTTAATTACAGTCAGTAACCCTTAACATTTCTTGCATTTCTGCATTCTTAAATAGCACATTATTATAGTAAATAGTATAGTATCTGCATGTTTCTTGATTTTATTCAAATATGTAAAAAAAAAAAAAAAAATGTGGAAGATGCATTATATTTGTTAAAGTCCGTGTAAAGTCAGTTCTGAGAATTGTTTGTAAACACATTATAAATGTTAGAAATGCATTGCTGAAGCATGTTACAAAGACTGTGAACTATACAGTACTTAATGCTGGAGTTATACCGTTAAACAGTTTTTCACCATGTTCGTGATCAGGATTTTTTGGGCGGGGCTAAATCGGGACTCGATGACGCAATGGAGCCACCGAGCACCGCCCCTCCCGCAATACTATAAGAGCTGTGTTCAACTTGAAGCAGCACTGACTGCACAGACCGATCGCTGTGTGACATCAAAGTACAGTGAGCTACAGAGAGCAGACGCTCATTATGCTTTCAAATCGCTCTCGCGGTACTTTGATGTCAAACACTGATCGTTCTGCGCAGTGCTGCTTCAAGTTGAACACACATAATAACTAGAACGCATAAGCATCAGTGGTTCGTCCGCTCAATCGCGAGTTACTGTTATTACCGTTAGTTACTACAGCCTACAGTTTGCTATCTAGCTATGCTTTCGTCACGTTAATATGTGATTGCGATAATTTACAAAATAACTGAGCTCAGTCTCCTTATTTAAATTAAGCTGCTAGAGGAAGACGGTTGAGAGAGACGGCAGCTTTGCCGCGAATGGGCGTGGTTTCAGCGCCATCAGCGGACACGCCCCCAGCGTTTGAGAGCAGAGAATACGGCTTATGATTTTGATACCTTATTTTATTTACTTGGTGGGTTTTTTAGCATTCAAATTTGGCTGGGTAGTTAATAACACATTTTTGATGATTTCAATTCAATTCAATTCAAGTTTATTTGTATAGCACCCTCCACAATACAAATCGCTGCAAAGCAGCTTTACAGAAAATTAAGTTTCTACAATATATTTATATATTGTAGAAACTTAATATATTTAACTTATGGCGAAATTTGGTGGTTCTGTATGTTGTCTGAGGGTAGGCATCATCTGAGGTCCTCTGAGGGGTTGGCATCATCTCTTCTCAGGTGTTTGGTCATCTCAGATCATTTAAAGGTTGGATCCAGATTGAAGCTTGTGTAATTTCTAGTTACCCCGTGGCAGAAACAGAGAAACAAATAGAGAAATAATTAGCGTAGCTGCTGTTCCATCCAAGCAAAAATGATTTGTTCAACCCAAGCTAAAGAACAATAATGTGTGTTTGATCAGATATAACTGCAGTACAAGATTATGAGATGCATTATGTGAATGCCTGGCTAAAGAGATGTGTCTTTAATCTAGATTTAAACAGAGAGAGTGTGTCTGAACCCCGAACGTTATCAGGAAGGCTATTCCAGAGTTGGGTAGCCAAATGTGAAAAAGCTCTATCTCCGTTAGTTGACTTTGCTGTCCTAGGTACTACCAAAAGTCCTGAGTTTTGTGACCTTAGGGAGCGTGATGGATTGTAGCGTGGTAGAAGACTGAACCAATAGACCAATATCTGATATTGGTAGACCAATATCTGACTGAACATGAGAATACAATTATATTTCATGATCATACAATATATGTTCAACTTCACAGAGAAAGCATAAAGATTATTCATGTTTTTTAACAGGTAACTCATTTTGATACAGACATCTGCAAGTTATATAACTGAAAACTTTATTCATCCAGCCACAGTATCAGGTGTATTTTAGCTCCATCTGTCAAAGGCTGTTCTCTCTGTCTTTGCAGTGGTACTTACCTTGTGTTTTCAGAATTCAACCTTCTGGTCTGCTTGCAAAGTGCTGTTTTTTGCTTTTTCATGTGTTACCTGCTCCTCCACATGTGAGCATGTTGTGGCATTAAGGAGGTGGCCTAGTCTCAGCCTCAGATGTCACACCCACTAAACGTCTTATGCTTGTTGCACACAAAAAGGAAAAACACTTTTTCAATGCAACAAGTGCAAATCTTTTTGGCTGGTTTTGCACACCTTCCCTGAAATAAGGCCACACCAGGCACATTGGTCTGCTTGGTAAAAATGTTTTTGAGCATGAAATAATCACTTGATTTGGCCAGTTTTGAAAATTTTGAAATCTTTGAAGGATATTGTGTTTTGTGTTTTGTACTTATTAAAAAGTAGACTAGATGTCCACAAGCAGAACCACCATTATCTGAATGATTTTCTGCTTTCTTTTTCGGCTTTTTTTTATACATATCTCAATACTTAAAACAATAGTTCAACCTAAAATGAATGTCATCAATCACAGTCATGTCATTTGAAACCTGACTGGAGAATGTAGTCGGTTCAGTGAACCAAGATGCAGGTTTCTCTATATCCTGGTTCAGGTGTAATGGTCAGTCTTGTAGTCTGTTTTTTTTTTTTTTTCTTTTTTTCCCCGTATTCTCTCTATTTGGATTTCTTTTCCTGGATTTGATTTTCTGCCTTTTGTTTATTAGTTTTGGATTTTCTCTTGACCCCATGTCATTAAAATCTCTATTCCTGAATCATCAACCTTGTGAGTTTTCCTAAATTCAATATTCGAGACATGAAGGATGAAGGTTTTTGCATGTGCACATTTATTATATTTATTTACACATATATTACATATGTGCAACTCTTTATAAAAGTGATAACATCATATTAGTTAACATTATTCATAAATATAAAAGTATATATAATATAATTTGAATACAGTATATGTAACCCTTTATAAAACCTACTATCCAAACTTTCAGTCCATACAAATTGTGATTTGTCTTTATCTTAAAGGGATAGTTCACCAAAAAATAAAAATACTGTCCTCAAGTTGTTTCAAACCTGTATGTTGAACACAAAAGAAGATATTTTGAAGAATATTTGTAACCAAACACTTGCCGGTAGCCTTTGACTTCCAAAGTATGGAAAAAAAAAATACTATGGAAGTCAATGGCTACCAGCATCTGTTTGGTTACCAACATTATTCAAAATATCTTCTTTTGTGTTCAACAGAAGAAAAAAAAAATCATACAGGTTTGCAACAACATGAGGGCGAGTACATGACAATTTTAATTTTTGGTGAACTATCCCTTCAAGTTAGATTTTATCATGATTTGGTATCATGATTTCACAGTCTCTTGTGTGATTACTCCTCACAATGTTAAAAGATTGATTGTTTATTTGTGAAGTTATCTTATATATATATATATATATATATATAAATTAATAATGATCACTGTTTTTTGATGATTTGTCCAATATCATGGAGAGAACGTTTAAGTCTGATTCTTCCAGATCATTCTCAAGGAGATCAAGTTCTTTCAGGTGGGATGGATATGATTTCAGAGCTTCGGTCAGTGCTGTCACACCTTCGTGTGTAACTTTACACTTGGACAACCTGAAAAGAGCAGAGTGGAATTATAAACACAGGTCAGTGTTTTTTGCTATTGCTTCATTTGATTTCAATGGTTTTGGATCTGTGATTTCACTAAAAAAGACATTTACAGACTTTTACCTCAGCTTTTCTAGTTTACAGTGAGGACTTTTCAGTCCATCACAGAGCTTCTTCACACCCGAGTCTTGTAGATCATTAATGCTCAGATCCAGATCTGTCAGACTAGATGTCTTTGAGCTGAGAGCTGAAGCCAGAGCAATGCAACTTTTCTCAGTGATTCCACATTTGTTCAACCTGAGACAGAAAATCATAATATACAGTTATCAGTTTTCAGTTATATTGGCCTTATCAAAATCTGCAGTTCACTGAAAAATCTTTTTTTTTCTTAAGGGTTAGTAATTATACAGTCATTAACTTTAAATTTATTTAATAATTAGGTATATAAGCTAATTGTGTTGTAACTCACCTTAGTGTTTCCAATGCACACTGACTTTCCACCAGAGAAGCACATAGATATTTAACTCCAGTGTCTCCTATGTCATTACAGCTCAGGTCCAGATGAGAAGGGTTTGAACTCAGAACTTTGCTGAGGTAAACACAACTTGCTTCTGTTACTCTACAGTTCTTCAGACTACAAAGAAGAAAAAATACATATGAAGAGTTTATTTGCAAAAACAGATAACTCCGTTTTTAAAAAACTTCAAAAATCATGTTTTTTATGTTATCATGTTTTTATTGTGTTAGTTAGCTGTTTTTTTAAGTTATCTTTTAACCTAGTCAAAATAACCCAACTGCAGTTTGATTGAGATTAATTGGAATGCACAATGAAAAAACATGATTTCTGAGAATTGTTAAAAACGGAGTTATCTGTTTTTGCAAATGAACTCTTTGTATGTAGTCTCAATCTAAAAAGAAGAGATCCAAAGCCTTCTGTTTTGATGTAGCAACATGAAAGCCTATTGAAAGAGAGCCCAAATATTGTTAACTGTAGAAATTCCAGTATATTTGATTGATTTGATACAGTGATAACAGAAAATGTAAAATTAGTATCATCAAGAAACTGTTAATGATAGTAAAAGCCTAATGAGTTATGTTTGTTTTTTTGTTTTTGTTTCGTGAGGATCATGCTCAAAAAAATGATGCCTTTAAAAATAATGGTTTAATCTTTCTGACATCATGGTCACATATTTTTCACACGTTTTTCTCACGGTGTCAGTATTTCTCTCTTAGTTAGTTTTCAATATTGACCTTGTCAAATTCTGTAGTTCACTTCTGTCAAGTTCTATAGTTGGTGGTGAAAAATAAAAAAAAATTTAAATCACATCTTTAGGATTAGTAATTAAACATAAATGGGAGACATATTTAGGTTTGAAAGTAATAGCTTAAAAACCTGCTTTTTAAAAAAAATTTGTTGAACATTGTTCAAAATATTGTATGAGTATAGTAATCTCCTGTGCTTGTTCTCCATTTTCTATGATGTTTATGTCCCTATTACTTTGGGTTTGAACATTCAGCAGTAGCCCTTACAAAACAAAAACCCTTCACCATGAAGCGATATAGTTTAATGGTTAATTTGTTGTAATATTCAGAAACATCTTGCCTCAGTGTCTCCAGTTTACAGTGAGGATGATGCAGTCCAACAGAGAAGAGCATCACACCTGAGTCCTGGAGCTTATTCTTGCTTAGAGAGAGCTCTTTCAGGTTTGAAGGTGTTTGTAGTATTTTAGTCAATGCCATACAACTTTTGTATGTTATGTTACAGTTATTTAACCTGTTAAAACATTTAAAAGGTTCTTTAGTCATTAACTTCAAATTTATTTCATAATTAACTGTATAAGCTATTTGTGTTATAACTCACCTGAGTGTTTCCAATGCACACTGAACTTTCACCAGAGCAGTACAAAGATGTTTCACTCCTGAGTCTCCTATGTCGTTCCAGCTCAGGTCCAGCACTCTCAGATGTGAAGGGTTTGAACTCAGAGCTTTGCTCAGGTGAACACAGCCTGCTTCTGTTACTCCACAGTTCTTCAGACTACAGAGAGGAGACATAATCCATTTGTATTCTCAATCCAAAGGCAAAACCCTTGTAGCAAAATTAGCATGAGATGCAATTTTTCATTTCATCTCTTCAAGTCTTTTTTATTTTTTAAGAGAGTTAACAAAACCTACTTCAAAGATTCCAGTCTACACTCCATATCCTGTAGTCCAGCAGTGAGATGCATGAAAGATTCATAATTAAGCTGATTATCTTGTTCACTTTTCTGATTGCTACACCATTCCTCCATTCTGAAGTGACATAGAAATGTTTCTTTAAATTTCTTTATATGTACATAATGGATTTGTAATATAATGTTATATATAACTTTACTCCATAGAAACATACAGTTTTTTTGTGTAGCATGAGTTCTTTGCTCCTGCACTGAGTATTTCTACAGCTGCGTCCTGCAGGCTGTTGTGGCTCAGGTCCAGCTCTCTCACATTGGAAAATGATGGAAGTAGCATAGACAGTGATAAACAGCCTCTTTTTGTGATATTACAGTCATGCAACCTAGAATAGTAGGTAGACTGTCAAATCACAACAAATTGTTTATTTATTTATTTATTGCTGTTTCATTATATATCAATTTTCTGCACTAAAACGTATAGTAAATTCCAAAAAGTGCTCAGCAAAGTAAACTAGTCGCACCCATTTATTTATTTTCCATTTAATTGATTTTGAACAAGTCTTGTAAGTTATTACATGTTCTCACCAGATCTTTTTTGACAGCTTGATCACAGGAAGCATCCAGAACAAGGCTGTGTCCGATCTTTCATATTTACAAAGTTCAAACTCCTCAAACTTCTCATTTGATGTCATTAAGACGTACACTAGAGCCGACCAGAGATCTGGGGACAGAGTTTCACTGTTTATTTTTCCAGAGGTCAGGTAGCTTTGGATTTCAGTAGTGAGGGAATGATCATTGAGTTCATTTAGACAGTGGAACAAAACAAGAGCAATTTCTGAGCAAGGGATTGTTTTTATCTTTTGCTTGAGATATTCAATAGTTTTCTCTCTTTCCAGGGAGCTGTCTGTCTTCTTCACCAAAAGCCCATTTAGGAGGCTGTGATTTGACTCCAATGAAAGTCCCATGAGGAAGCGAAGGAAAAGCTCAAGATACCCATTCATACTTTTAAAATTTTTTTCAACTGCACACTTGTGTAAACTCAGCATTGTCACAGGCTTTCCCGATTCATGTGCTTCAAGCACGTTTATTCTGCTGTTGTAGAAGGAGAGGTGCACATATACAGCCGCTAGATGTTCCTGAATGCTCAGATGAACAAAGCAGAAGACTTTCCCCTGATACAAGCCAAACTCCTCTCTGAAGATCTGAGTGCACAATCCTGAGTACACTGATGCTTCTGTCACATCAATGCCACACTCTCTCAGGTCTTCCTCATAGAAGATCAGGTTGCCTCTATCCAGTTGCTCATATGCCAGTTTCCCTAATTTGAAAATCACCTCTTTGTCTGTGTCCTTTTTCTCGTTGTACTTTGTGTCTTTGATGTTAATCTGTGCCATCAGAAAGTGAGTGTACATTTGAGTGAGAGTCTTAGGAATCTCTCCACTCTCTGCTTGACTCAACATCTTCTCTAGAACAGCGGCTGAGATCCAGCAGAACACTGGGATGTGGCACATGATGTAGAGGCTCCTTGATGACTTCAGGTGTGAGATGATTCTATCGGCCAGACTCTGATCACTGATTCTCTTCCTGAAGTATTCCTCCTTCTGTGGATCATTGAAGCCTCGTACCTCTGTCACTCGATGGACACACTCAGAGGGGACGAGATCAGCTGCTGCTGGTCTGGAGGTGATCCAGATGAGAGCAGAGGGAAGCAGATTCCCCACAATCAGGTTCATCAGCAGCACGTCCATTGAGGCTGATTCACTTAAATCACACAATCTCACATCGCTCTGAAAATCCAGAGACAGACGACACTCATCCAGACCATCAAAGATGAACAATACTTTATATTCATCACTGGATATTTCCATTTCTTTTGTTTCAGGGAAAAAGACATGAAGAAGATCTAAAAGACTGAGTGTTTTGTCCTTCATCAGATTGAGCTCTCTGAAAGGAAGTGGAAATATGAGCTGGACGTCCTGATTCTGTTTCCCTTCAGCCCAGTCCAGGATGAACTTCTGCACAGAGACTGTTTTTCCAATGCCAGCGACTCCCTTTGTCAGCACAGTTCTGATGGGTTTGTCTTGTCCAGGTAAAGCTCTAAAGATGTCACTGCATTTGATTGGTATTGCTGCTCCTGCTGCGGCCCTCAAAGTTTTTTCTATTCTTTTAACTTCATGTTCATTACGGATCTCTCCATTCCCTCCCTCTGTGATGTAGAGCTCTGTGTAGATCTCATTCAGGAGTGTTGGGTTTCCCTGCTTTGCAAATCCTTCAATAATGTACAGATGCTTCTTTTTTATTTCTGATTTTAATCTTTGAATCTTGACATCAGGCCTCTGTGAATCACATCTGTTGAAAATGTTTGTCAGTAACAGATAATATGCACAAATGCAGACACTATAAATAAGACATTTGATGCACTGAACCTACTGATGAATTAATTCTCCATGAAAGCTGCCAGTCTTCACAGTATCCTGACATGATTTTGTTCGTAAACCCCTTATAGACAAAATAATATTTTGTAATAAGCATTAAAATCTCAACAATGTAAAACCTTTAGGAATTAAGACTTTTGCATTTATCTGAGAATTGTAAAAACTTTTGTGTGTGCTATTTACCATTCACATTGTTGAAGCTAAATAAATGTGTTCTTATCGTATAATGTTACCTTAGTGTCAATGGAGGTGATCCATTCAGATGAATTGGCATTTGCATTGACCGATCGCTCTTCATAGACAAAACACTTGGGGCAGACGATTCTGATCTCTCCTGCTGAAGACTGATAGCGAAACTAAAAGCCATTTTTTGTAAAGTAGACATGCAGTGTTTAAGAAGAGGTTAACAACAAACCATTGAGGAGAGGAAGTTATCATCATTACCTTTTTTCCATTGGAGCTGATCCATTTTTCAGATGAATTGGCATTTGCATTGATCGGTCACTCTTCATGGACAAAACACTAGGGCCAGAAGAGTCTGCTTTCTCCACAAAACTGCAATGGGAATCTCAGTTCATCTCTTGATACTTCAAAAAAGGCAAGATTATGTTCTGCTCTATCATGGAGCAGACAAGTCTGATCTCTTATGCTGAAGGCTGACAGCGAAACTAAAAGCCATTTGGTGATTTTAGTAAAGTAGAAATGCAGTGTTTCACATGAGGTTAACAACAAACCATTGAGGGGAGGAAGTGATCAGAACCTGCATCCTCTTTATCAATGTATTTGCTACCACAGCTGGTCAGTTCTGACTGACTACCTTTAGCTTATGTGAGTTATCATCATTACCTTTTTTCCCTTGGAGCTGATCCGTTTTTCAAATGAATTGGCATTTGCATTGACCGATCACTCTTCATAGACAAAACACTTGGAGAAGAGGAGTCTGATCTCTCCCGCTGAAGACTGACATCAAAAATAACCATTTGTAGATTTTAATAAAGAAGAAAAAAAATCTGGAATTTTAGTAAAGATTGACAACAAACCATTGGTGAGGGTCAGAAAATAATCTGAATCTGAATCCTTGTACTTGTGTTACTGCCCTGATGACCCACTGTTCTGTCTACCTTAGGGTTAGGGTTAAATGAGCAGTTGTCATTACCTTTTTTCCACTGATCCATCTTTCAAATGAATTGGCATTTGCATTGATCGGTCACTCTTCATGGACAAAACACTAGGGCCAGAAGAGTCTGATCTGTCCAACAAACTGCGAGAGTAAACATAAGATTAATTTATGCTATATAATGTAAATTAAGATTATTGTTAACATCACAAACCTTTTCATCAATTGGTTTACAGTAATTACAATGCTATAATTATTGTTAATTAATTAAGCTTAAAAAGATTTACCTTAGATGTGGAAGATGTGTTTTATTTGATAAGTGAATTGGCATTTGCATTGATCTGTCACTCTTCAAAGACAAAACACTGAGCGCATGTGAATCTGATCCCTCCTGATCAAAACTGTCAGATGCAGCACAACAATTTTAAAGTTATATTTGAAAATACAGTTCAAAATTTAATCACAGCAATGTTAGTGCATATATAGCACAATACAATTTATCCTTGATAAGTTGAAAAATCTTCATCTTTTAACTGAACTGATACTGACATCAATCCATTACTCATGTTAGGTTGAGGTAGGACTGATGTAATCTGTAATGGACTTTAAATATCAGAAAGTAATTGTTTCAGTTAGCAATATAGGTTTGATAGGCTTCCATGAACATATAGATTCAATTTATTGTACAAATAAGTAGTCAAATATATTTGTCTCACTCGTTCAGTCCATTGAAAGACGTGCAGGGATTCATGATGTCTTCAGCGTTCTTTGTCGACATAGTGTTTTTTTTTTTTTTATACATTTGTTTTTTTCAACATAATCGAGTGGAAAAAGAAAACCTCTTGTCTTCAGAACATGGCATGCTGCAAATGAGGAAGATAAACATGATTAAGAATGTTTATCAAACTGGTTTTACTGGTTTAGTACTGTAGTGTTATGCAGTAAGGTGTAATAAAGGTCAACTGCTTTTGAAAAATATTGTAAAGCATTAATTACATGACATCAAAATGAAAGTATACAAATATTGTATATTGTATCAAATGCAAATATATTTTGTATAAACTTTTGACAGTTAGCTCAACATTACATATAGATTCTACAAAACCTTTTCCCAAAGCACAACTTCTAATAGTGTCAGGTTGTTTTTGTCTGATGTGATTCATCAAATGCTTTTCTCGTTCTGTGCAGTAGTAGTACTCACCAGAATGATGATTTCTGTTTCTTACAGGTTACTACAGTTTTTTGTTTCTCACAGAGTGATGTTTATTCCTCAGTGCTGTTATGAGGGAGTTGTGGCCTCAAGGAAGTTGGTGATGGATTAGTCTCTGCCCCAGACATTACAGACCGCCCACAGTATAGTTCACCAACTGCCTCATGCATACTGCATTTTTAGTGCTTTAATTTGATTGGCTGGGTTTGTCTGTGAGAAAGGGCACACAGCTATTTTTAACTGTTTGATAAGTTTCTGTTTAGAAAGTAATTTTACATTAGTGACATCAGATTTTTGAAGAATATGCAGTTTTAAGTGGCATTCTTGATGTTTACATAAACAGTTGTAAATTTTGAATTGTTCTGATTATATATTTAAAACAGTCTGACCTTATTCCCTTCTGTGCTTCTGCAAACAACACATTCTTCAATTTTTTTTCTATATATATATAGAGTGTGTGTGTGTATGTATGTATGTATGTATGTATGTATGTATGTGTATATATATATTAATCTGTACATCTCATACAATAAGGGTGGAGGGTAATTGGGCTTGCAAACTTCAAGGAAATACCACAAGAAGTTAAACCAATGCATGTGCTGTATTACAAGGGAGTATTCCAGAAAGCAGGTTATGTGACTTACCTGGGCATGTTTTAAGTGTAAGCAAGCAGATAAACTCAGCTTTCGGTTCCAAAAACAGAGGTAACTTTCAGGGTATGTAAGTAGCCATAGAAACTTCTTCTTGGAACCAGTTATGTTTCAGGGTTAGTTTACTTCAGAGCTATCAGTACATGCATGACCTATTGACCAGACTCCAGTAAGCACTATTATAAAGTAATAAGGTAACATTTATGTCGTATTGATATACAGGTGCATCTCAATAAATTAGAATGTCGTGAAAAAGTTAATTTCAGTAATTCAACTCAAATTGTGAAACTTGTGTATTAAATAAATTCAATGCACACAGACTGAAGTAGTTTAAGTCTTTGGTTCTTTTAATTGTGATGATTTTGGCTCAGATTTAACAAAAACCCACCAATTCACTATCTCAACAAATTAGAATACTTCATAAGACCAATAAAAAAAAAACATTTTTAGTGAATTGTTGGCCTTCTGGAAAGTATGTTCATTTACTGTATATGTACTCAATACTTGGTAGGGGCTCTTTTTGCTTTAATTACTGCCTCAATTTGGCGTGGCATGGAGGTGATCAGTTTGTGGCACTGCTGAGGTGGTATACTGAATACTGAATTTGATCTTTTAATATTACCGTTTTAAATATATTACGGCACTTAAAGAGTTTTTACAACGTTTTGTCGCACTGTTTATGATTGAAATATTGCCGTGGGTGCTTAATATGGATTGCAAATGGCCAAAACTTGCATTTTGTTCAGAAATACCTTCGTTTTATTCTTTTGAGAGGTGATATAAATATTTGCGGCTGGGAAACATGAAAAATTGACAAGATTGTGCAGCAGTTCTATGGATGTTTTGCCCTCCGAGTCTTCGAGCCGGTCACGTGACTGAAAACTATGAATATGATGGATGTGTACACACAGTTTCAACACACATTTATGTTCAAACAACTTTTAAAGTGAATTTTGCACCCGATGACCCCTTTCACATTTTCCAATATTTCAGTGTGGATGAGAAACTTTTGTAAAGCTTTTGAAAACACTAATATGGACAGTGAGAGCATTTTGAAATGAAAACACCATTTTCAAATGTATCCAGATTAATGTAGACCAGGGCAACCTTTTCGGCATGACGTGCCATTTTTAATTTTCCTGGTAAACCACTGTGCCAACACCACCCCCCTCTTTTTAATGCATTCTGTATTTATACAGTACTTAAACATTTTTAAATTATACAATAAAATATATATTTTATTTTCATGCAATTTTTTTTTGTTTGTTTTGAAACTATTCATAAGTTTCTTGAATAACAGATATACAATGGCCACGTACACACTGCAAGTTTCAGGACTGACAACCGCATTTAAATGCGGGAGTGAGTCCCGTAAATTATTGTTCCGTGTGTGTACGGAACAGCAGTCACTCCCGCATTTGTAACCATAGCAACATTTTGGCTTCTTGCAGGAGTGAAGAAGAATTTAGCCGTTTGGTATCTGCCATTTTTTGGCTAAAGACTCTTTTTCTCCATCGATTTTAATTGAACTACCGCTGATAGACGTGCTGTGTTTTGTTTCTGCTCGGGAGGCTGCTATAGAGAGCGCTGTGTTGCCATGTCCTCATAATTACAAGCGCTTTTAGGCATGTTTGTTTGGTCTTAGCTCATAAAGCTAGGCACTTTATGGAGTTAGTAAAGTGGTCTGTTGTAGATATGAGATATAAGAATTTTTTTTTTTTTTTTTTTTTTGGTGCTATAAAACAAAGCATTTGGGTGTTTTATTGTTTTTGTGCTTGTCCTCGTTTGTTGTTTTTCTTTCTGTGAAGATCTGGCAACAGTGACACTTTACCGCAGGGCTCGTGAGCGCAACTAGCCCCGGCCGTGTCAAAATGTGCTAAGGTTTAGACTAATTTCACTGTTATTTTCTTGCATCTCACATACAGACGAAGACACATTTCTGATGCACGTTTAAATACGTCATTAACAACTAGTTGTTCAGTTCGGTTCTGTACACACTGCGTAGAATTTCTGTAAATGCGGTTGTCACTACCTGTATTATTAAATGCAGTTGTGACTCCCGTATTTCAGTGAATTATGTGTGTACAGAACGCGATTAAGGAGTAAAAGGTGAACTGACAACCGAATTTAGCTGTAGTGTGTACGTGGCCAATGTGACCTTACCGAACACCACTGTATGTGTGTGTTACAAGGCACACAAAAACAACTGTTAAAACAGTTCAGTACCGTTCTATATTAATGCGCTGCTTTAATTGATGCGCACACACACAACACTCGCACACAGAGATCGGAGATCGCGCTGTGCAAAAAAGTAACATTCAGAAGCTCATAAACTTGTTGTCAGCACTGCCACGTGACTTTTATTAATCGATACTGAAAAGCTACATTACAGTGCCTTGCGAGAGTATTCATACCCTTCATTTTTTTCACGTTTTGTTGTTGCTGCCTTATTTAAACTGCTTTAAATTACTTTTTTCCCACATCAATCTACACTCCATACACCATATTGATAAAGCAAAAACAGAATTGTCACAACTTCGTAAATTTATTAAAAATAAAAAAACTGAAATAAGTACATTGCATAAGTATTCAGACCCTTAACTAAATATTTAGCTGAAGCACCTTTACAGCCTCAAATCTTTTTTGTTTGATGTGACAAGCTTTGCTCATCAGCATTTGGCAATTAACTGTCATTCTTCTCCTCACCTCTTCACTTCTCAAGCTCTGTCAGGTTGGACGGGCAGATGCACATTTTCAGATTTCTCCATAAATATTTGATTGGGTTCAAGCTCAGGCTGTGGCTGGGCCACTCAAGGACATTCACAGAGTTGTCTATAAACCACTCTTGCTGTGCGTTTAGGGTCATTGTCCTGTTGGAAGGTGAACCTTCTGCCCAGTCTGAGGTTCTGAATGCTCTGGACTGGGTTTTCATTAAGGCTATCTCTATATTTTGGTGCACTGAGCTTTTCTTCTACTCTGACGAGTCCCTCAGTCCCCTGCCGCTGAAAAACAGCCCCACAGCATGAGGCTGCTACCAGCACACTTTACTTTTGGGATGGTACTCTGCAGGTGATGAGCAGAGCTGGTTCCCTTCAAACATGATGCTTGGAATTGAGGTTCAACAGACCAGAGAATCTTGTTTCTCACAGTCTGAGGGTCCTTTAGGTGCTTTTTTGTAAATTCCAAGTGTGTTTTCATGTGTCTTCACTGAGGAGAGGATTGAGTCTTGCCACACCGCCATAAAGCCCAGATCGCTGGAGTGTTTCAGTGATCTTTGTCCTCCTGTAGGTTTCTCCTGTCTCCACATATGATCATGGAGCTCAACTAGAGTGACCATCAGGTTCTTGGTCACCACACCAACCAAAGCCCTTCTCCATCAGTTGGTCAGTTTTGCCAGGACGCGAGCTCTAGGAAGAGTCCTGGTCTTTTCAGACTTCTTCCATTAAGGGTAACAGAGACTACATGCTTCTGTGAACCTTCAATGCTGCAGAATTTTTTTCTCAACTCTTCCCCAGATGTGTGGCTTGACGCAAACCTGTTTCTGAGCTCTACAGGCAGTTCTTTTGACCTCAGTGCTTAGTTTTTACTCTGATATGCATTATCAGCTGTTAAACCTTTTATTAAGACGTGTGTGCCTCCAAATCATACCCATTCAATTGAATTTGCCACAGGTTAACTCCACTCAAAGTGTAGTAACATCTACAAGCAATATAAATGCTTCTAAGCTAAATTTCAATGGTCCCAGATAAGGGTATGAATACTTACGCAATGAAATCATTTAAGTTTTTTATTTTTAATACATTTGCAAAGATGTTAAAAATCTATTTTTTTTTCTTTACCATTATGGTGTATGGAGTGTACATTGATGTGGAAAAAAGTAATATAAAGCAGTTTAACATAAGGCAGCAACATAACAAAACATGAAAAAAAAATGAAGGGGTATGAATACTTTCGCAAGGTATTGTACTCAAGATTCTAACATTTTTTTGTTTGTTCATGTATCACTTTTATGTAGGCTGTATGTCTGTTGTATTATCTCTCCCGTGCAATCTAGTTTTATAGGTTACATAAGCTGTTTTTACTGGTCTTTTTACTTTTAGTCAATCAGTTTTGTGCATATCTGACTATGATCCTGCTTTGAATTATAAACAGCAGTTGGGACTCATACACCTACAGTGAGTTTATTGCGCTGTATTTATCAGATGCTCACATTCATCAGCCTGGTGACAGAAGCATGAGATCATCTCGATGTAATAATTCTCTCAGATTTACTCAGCATGTTAATGCAAATAAGCTTCTAGTAAAGGTGTGTCATGAATATGCAGATGTATTTCTGGAAAGAGTGATTGATTATTTTTATTCTTTGCTGTAGCGGTATGTGGATCTATAAATCACTTGTGTCGTATGCATATCTCAACGAAAAGAATCCAAATTGGACTAGTTGTTCAGATTATAAATATTTTTTTTTACTAGATTTTATTTATAGCAACTATTATTTCAATTGAAATAAAAATGTAATATGTATTGTATTAATTATAGCAATTTACAGAATTTATTATGGTTTTAATCAGTTAGGCCTAAGATGTATAAAATATATATTTTGAAGTGAAATTCAGTGGGCTCAAATTATAAGTTTAGATCTTTGTCCTTTCAGTGAAATGTGTAGACCTCAATCAAAACCCAGATTATGAAGAAGACATCTTTAGAAGACACACTTTGAGACATCCTCCTGAAACACAAATTTCATCTCTCCACAGGTCACTTCAGCACCCTGCAGTTCGCCCCTGCAGAAGAGTAATCCTGTTAGAAGCGTCGAGCAGTCAGGTGTACTGGAATGTGCCGTGACAAGGAGAGATCAGGTGCTTGAGTGAGTGATTTGCTCTGTTTTAAAAAATAAATTTGATAAACATTTGCATAATCAATAAATGTGATGAACAGCAGGTGCATTCATTACAAATATTGAGTGCAGCCAAAATGAGTGACAATATTAATGTGCATGTGAGCTGATGTACTGCCGTCCACCGTTAGCCTGTTAGTTATGCTTTCATGTGCTGGCGGAGAGCAGATGTGATTGCATTTTGTCCACATTCAGTCCTGCAGGATGTGACTTTTCTTACACCAAACAATCCATAGGCCTACAAACAAGTTTCTTCATAGCCAGAATAGGAAATAAGCTTGAATTAAACTTTGTAGTGGTGGGATTTATAGGTTTGATGCCCTATGATGTTATCAGAAATACATATAATTCACTTAAAAAAAAAACAGTATTTTTGTCTTGTTTTCCAGTAACTGATGCATTTACTTGAGAAGAAAAATGACGAGATAATAAGTCTTATTTTAAGAGAACTGTAATGAGGTTTATGCATAAAACAAGAAAAAATACTATTTGCCTGTTGGGTCAAGACAAATAAACCTGTTTTCTCTTTGAATTAAATTTATTTTTCTGACCCCACTGGCACATTTTTTTTTATGATTAAAAAATATAAAAGCTCATTCATTTTTTTTCTGTAAACAATGTCATGCTGTTTCCTTCTCAAGTAAAAATGTATGTTGTTTTATGCATGTTTGCATATTCATGCTAGGAAAACAAGATGAAAATATTCAATATTTCATTGCAGTGTTCTTTCTTGCAGTGTTCTTAGGCCTTGTGATATTTTAGTCAAAATGAAACCACATTTGCAACTCATTTTACTTCAGTTGACATAGTTCTGACTTGATTTTATCCATCAGAAATTGATCGAAAGGTGAAACATCTCTATATGAAATAGGATTTAATAAAATGCATTTAAAATTAAGAAAAAACAATCAATCGTAAAGGAAAGGCACAGCAAGTTAAATTACATTTTGATGACACATTATAAAGACAAATATGACCAGAAACGTGTATTTCAGACATTGTGAAAGCCATATTTATCTATAGATATAGATGTGAATTGTTTGTTTTGCACGCGCACACACACACACACACACACACACACACACTGGTCTGCTCTGTTGCTGCCAGCACGACCTGCTGCTTTTCAGTGGTCACATGCAAAATGTGTTGATTAGAGAAGAGCGAAGAATGCCAGATAGACCACTGTGACACACACTTCTCTGTGTTGTCTTTTCCTTTCAGTTCAGTGCTGGACTAGATTTATTCTCAGTGGAGAGAGCTGTGGTCATCTCACTATTTTTAGTTTTGGCACATATTTTGTTCAACTTTCAACGTTTTTCCAGCTTAGAATATAGTTAATTTATTTCTGGTTCTGAGTCTTCTAATCTCTCTCCTCCTATATCTAAATCCGTTGACAGGAGTGGAAGTCCTGACCGAGTTAGCAGACTGACCTTTGACCCTCCAAGAAAATTCAACTTCCTGAGAAGAGCAAAACATCCCGTCTGTGTGATGAATGTCCTTTTTACCTTTTGTGTCACATAATACTGAGTGTGAGTGTTAGTAGCCTCAAACTGCAAACCCATGGACTGTCTGATGCAGCACAAATATGGCAAGAGTTTCAAATCCATGAGTTCCAATATGATTGGAGCTTTATGTATTTTCCGGAAGTCAAAGTGCACTTTTTATCGGTCCATCTGGAAACAAAGACATGTTTAAAGGTACTAAAGTGCTTCAGTAAAATCTTCCAAGGAAAAACTTCTTGCTGGATTAAAGTTTAAGCAAAGATTTGTACCATTGAAATTTTTAAAGACAGTTTTATTTGAAGTAAATAAATAAATGAATCCTTAGAAACCTCAGAATGTATTTAGACACTTTAGCTACTCTTAAAATGTCATTGTATTAGATTAAAAAAATTAAATAATGTGGTATTTATTGCAAAATTACATGCAAAATATTTTACAAAAAATCAGTTTTTGAAAGATAAAACCACAATCTTCCTATTTCAGATCAACCAACTCACATATTAAAAGTTAGCTGTGGTCAGCGACTTTACATGGTGTCAAATGGCTGCTTCCTGTCTAAATTGGCAGTTTTTCTGCCAGTTGTTGAAAGTCTGGCTACATGAGACTAGGTAAGCACAGGTGGGTCTGTTTATGAATATTGACTGTTGATAAATTGCTTAGCCTTCTTAAATGTTTAAAAAAAAAAACAAGTCCACGTAATCAATATCTATGAAGACAAAGCACTGGTGTTCTTCCAGAGAGTGTGAGAGCGAGAGAGAGACATTTCAGAGTGCTGTTCCTCATCAATTTCCTCTCTAATCCCTCCATAATTCCCTCAGAGTCATGAAATATCAGTCGAGACAGCTTTTCCTCCTCTTCTGGAGAAATTCCCGACTGATTTTCATGAGAGAGGGATTTGGGAAGATTAAGGAGTAGTATGTAAATGACATGAGAGGGAAGGATTTAGGGAAGAAGGACCATCACATTCCAGAAGCAGACTGAGATGGGGAGACGGGGAATAAATCCAGGGAATTTCCCTTGGTATTCTTTTGCTATGGAGAGAAAAGAGCTGTGATCAGCACCATATAGCTTTGACATTTCGTGTAAGAGCAGTCTGGTTACAGTGTGGTGACCACAGCAGGTCTCTGTGAGCTGTATGACCTCTTGAGGGCAGCGTAGCAGGACACAGGGAAGATGTGTTTAGCACCAAATACAACACAATTATGGACCATTATACAAACCAGCTGTTCAGAATCCCAGTTTGTTGCCTTTTTTGGTAAGACTGCTCAAAATGCTTTGATCGGTGTCAAAGTTTTTGATCAGACCTTGAATATAACCACCAGTGAAACACTGCAAATTGTGGGGATTTGATGGATGAATCTGACAAAAATTGTTTGCATGTCTGGAACATTTCTCCCCAAAATTAAGAGAAAGAATAATGTTTTACTGAAAGTTAATATCAAATGAAGTATATTTCTAGAACCATTAGGAGTTATTAATAAATTAATTTCATTTTAATGACAGTTATACACATCATTCCTCCTAATACTCATTACTGTAAACCATACTGTAATTATTTTAATGTAAAAACATAACATTTTAATTTTAAACTATTTTTAAACGTTTTAAAAAAAGTAAAAGTAAATTAAATTAAAAGTGTATATAGTTTTAATGACAGTTCTGCACATTATTCGTTCATTCCTGCAATGCAAAAAAGTAACATTTAAATTTCAAACTATGACATTGTAATTATGGTGCTTCCTGTAATGTGTATGGATTTAAATTCTTAAAATATTAATTTAATTTTAATGACAGCTATGCACATTATTCCTCCTAATGCTCATTACTATAATGCAAAAAAAGTCATTAATTAATGCAAAAAGGTAACATTTAAATTTTAAATAATTTTACATTGTGGTAGTATTTATTGTTCTTTCTGTAACATATGCAGATTTAAATTCTTAAAATGATTGTATTGTAATATAGAATTTTTACTGTATTATAGTGATATGAATGATGGAAAAACTAAGTTTACATGAACTGAAAAGTAAAACATCTAGAAACTTGAATGTGAATTTAGGGGAAAATTTTCATGAAAATGTCACAATACAAAAAATACTGATGGTCCTAAAAACAGGCTTGATTTTGGGTTTAAATGTGACCTGAACATGTTTTCAATGATATTTTCATGTATTCATTGTGAAATAAATTTTTGATTCTGTAGCTTACGTAAGTATAAACATTATGGCAAATGATTAACTAAATTCCCTCACCCTGCGATGTGTACGAGAGCACAGCACACGTTGGGACCCTCTCTGGCTCTTTCTTCTCCTCATCTCTCCCTTTCTTTCTTTCCTCTCCTAATTTCTCTCTTTCTTCACGGTATAGAGTTTTAATCAGTCCCAGCTGTATGATATTGCACGGCCAATTAACGAAAACCATTTGGCTCAGTTTCAAATGAGACGACCACATGTACCCCGTTTTCTCTCTTTCACACACACACACACACACACGAATTTTATTCCAGATTTCGAATGTAACTTTCATTTTTTTTATTGTGATTTTCTGTATGTGATCATGTTTTACAAGAAGCAGATAATTAACTGACATGTTCTCCTTTGCAGATGTAGTGAAGTTGAATGCAGAAACTAGCTCATGAAAAATCCACACGCCACCATCTCGCTCAACTCAAATTAAAAGTTCAACATCCCCAAAAAACGGTGCAACTGTCCCAGACACGAGAATACTGCATTCTGATGAAAGACCTCATTTAGGAGGCAAGACCTTTGCAGTTTCCTGTTGATAGTGGATCACAGATGGAGGTCAAAGGTCATCTGTATGTGTGTGTATCTGTCACCTAACACTCTGACAAAGTGTCTTTCATTTTTCATTCTGTCCAACATCCCTGATTATACTATAAACAGGCCTTTTTGCAGGAGAGCTGAAGAGAGAGATATTTACCGAATATCATGAAACCATTTTTATTAATATTTTCATCCTTTTGATAATGGAATTATGTTTTTCCTTGCATGTTTGTGACAAGTTACAAGACATTGTATCACAGCAACATAAAAAATAAGAATATACATCATATTAAGCCACTGTTTTTTGTTTTTTTGTTTTCCATTTCTGTCGCTTAATATAAGAAAGGTTCCACATATGTGCCACAACATGGATTTCTAGAAAGTTTAGGTATAGTATTATGGATAATTTACTTTAGGTAAATGTTGCACAACAGATCACAAGTAGACAGTTTTATTGAAATCACTCATTCTGCATCAGCAGTTATTGTTCTTGCAGTTAGATTTAAGTTGTGTATGAAGTTTTTAAAAGGTATCGTTCAATTTATTTACTTGCCAAAGCCAATTTCACTTGCCAAATGTTCATTTTGGAGCATGTTTGAACTCCACATGTAGGTCTGTCCAAATTTGCTCCTTTTATACACTGAAATCATGAATTCTGAAGCCAATAAAATGACTTCAGTTTTGCAGAATGTTCTTACGAACCCCATCCAAAAAAATCAGCTGGTTTATGGTTTCGCTTCAATCATCCTTTCAAGTTTTCCAATGATCTGGTAACAGAGGTGAGTCTAGATCATAGTGCATGATTGTATTGTCATATCACGGCATACAGAATAATGCAGATGCTTTGTAACATCTTTCAGACTGATGGAGAAGTTCAGCGTGGATCTGAAGATGTGGGGGAGGTGAAAGAGGAGTATGTCGGAGAGTTCTCACATGACTTCATTCTACTCGTGTTAATCAAGTTCAGTTACACACAAGCACACTACGGCCTGGATCGCATTGGACACGCAGATAATGTAAAGAATGAAACCAGTAGGGGTGAAGCAGAAGAAAAGAGTCAGATCAAAGACTGAACGAAAGTATGACAGATTCCTCCCCTTATGTTTGTCAGTAAAGAGATGTGATGGACTGTAAAGAGAGAAGGAGAAAAAGGTGGTGGAGGTCATTTTGTGTTTGTGAGAGTAAATGAGCTTTTCTAAATTTTATAGAATTAAAATACTCCAATGTCTGCTTAATATGCAGAGTCGACTGTAATAAAGTCAATTATAACCTTTTCAAAACTTTGTTTTTTGTTTCAAACAGCCTGACAAAGCAAAATTGACCAATAGTGTGAGTTTGGATTGGGGCTATCTGTTCAGCTGACCAATGGAACATGGAGGAGTGGTTGGAAAACCTGCTTGATAACAATCATTATTTTACAAATTTGTTTGGTGATGTTAGTGGTGCAGAACGTACACCATTTTAATGGCAAATTATGTTATCGGGATGTCAATTTAAATGAAATTATGAATTTAAAATTATTGCATGAATTTGTGACTTTACCATTTGCTTATTTGAAATGTGTATGCTTTGTTTTATTGACAGCACTACTGGAGCACATTTTCTCACGTTCTCAAGTGCATCTTGAGCATCAATGGAAGCAAAAATATCTGGTCATCTGTCACTCATTTACTTATATTTAATCTGTGAATTATAAATAGTGCATTTTCTTTTTTTACATTACAACTTATGTTGTTTTAAGTGTAAACATATGATGTAAAAATATGAAAATTTTTATTTTCAGGTTTCCTATATGATCTCAGACTTTTAGACCCTACTGCCAAAGCAATGACATTTCATTGTTTTAACACCTCATCATCCAACTCTGCACCTGATAGATCTCGGTTTCTCTCATGCACGTCCTTGTCATGTAGGATTTGCTCCAGGTTCTCTAATGACCATCACGTAAAGCTGAACTCTTGAAGGTCTGGTGTGGTTCGATGTGGTTTTCAATGTTTACACAGCGTGCTGAGCTGTTTCTGTGTCACCACGGCCGTCCGTGCGCTAGATAACAAACACCAAAACCACATGATCTCACTCATCTTTACGACCCACTAACAACCCCACTGATTCAGCTGCAAACACACTGGAAACTATTAAGGCTTCACCACAACATAACGCTTTATATGTGAAAACAGATTAATAACAGACAATGTTTCTCCAGAAAGCAGGATAAAAGATTGAGGAGTTTGGTTTCCTGATGCTAAAAGCAGCTTTCTTTAGGAGAGTGGACAGCCTCTGGGAACTGATGTCTGAAGTGTGTAGAATTAGATGCTCTTAATGAACATCCATGCCACCGCAGTAAACATTGCCAAGTGATTATAAAACTACTAGCCCATTTTACAATGCCCATTTTAAATCATCTGAAGCAAATTTAGTCTCAGAGGGGAATGTGACTCCTTGTTTTTCAGGAAACTATAAAGTATCGACTGCTATCTCATTCAGGGTTGCCAGGATTATGTTTTCCTCAACACGAAATAATCTGGAAAAGTTCCAGATCTTAATGATTTTCATCTACGTCACCTTTATTTATATAGCGCTTTTAACAATACAGATTGTGTCAAAGCACTTAACAGTATCAAATTAGAGGATAGAGTGTCAGTAATGCATAATGATAAGATTAAACACTCAATTTTCAGTTAAAGGCATTTCATTATTGAATTCAGAGATGTCATTGTCTGGCTCAGTTTAGTTTAAATAGTGTCTATGAAATCAAATTGACGATAATCGTTAGAAATTAAGTGTTACATATCTATCCATCTATCTATTGATTATTCTATCTGTTGTATCTACAGCTATTTATCATTCTATCATTCTATCTGTCATATCTATCTATGGTTCTATTGCTCTATCGTTCTATTGTTCTATCGTTATCTATCTATCTATCTATCTATCTATCTATCTAGCTATCTATCATTTTGTCATTCTATCATCTATCGCTGTCTATTTATCATCTATCTATTGTTCTATCTGTTGTTCTATCATTCTGTTGTTCTATCATTCTGTTTTTCTATCTACAGTAGTCAGCATTTGAAGTGGATCAAAACCTTTCATCAAAGTTGTCCTAAAACCAAAACATTACCCGTTCTTGTCTTAGGACAACTTTGATTAACTTTTTTGATCCACTTCAAATGTTGACTACTATATCTATCTATCTATCTATCTATCTATCTATCTATCTATCTATCTATCTATCTATCTTATCTGTAGTTCTATCATTTTGTCTATCTATTGTTCCTTTGTTCTGTGTATATATTGTTCTATCTTGTTGGCTTCAGATGTTTGTTTGTCCATTCCATCAATCTTTTTTGTTTTCCTCCCACTTGCCTTCAGCTTCATGATATTAAAATATATAAAGCTGAACTGGATATAAACACTGCACACACTTGCACGATTGAAAGCACTGATTAGACAGACAATAGAAAGAGAAGACAGGCTGGAACATTCAATGTTCTTTTGGCAGTACCTGCCTGTTTAATTCAACAATCCCTAACTATAACGCGTATAAACACACATCTGTCTTTCTTCCTCTGGCATTGTTCAGTGATTAAGACTGCGATTTCTGTTAGCAAGGATTTAAACAACGGATGCACATTTTCTGGTTGGTGCGTTTTGATAATGTAAATGTTAAACCTTTAAATTTTTGTGCTAAATTGTTAAACATATGTGTCCTGTACATTCAATGCTGTAAAGTAGGTTATTCTGCTCAATAAAACACACCGGAAGATAAATATCAGTGACAAATGCTCCTCTGAGGGGCTTTTAAGATTGTGGATGTGTTTTCTGTCACATTTCCCTGAGTTATAGAGCACTACCAATGAGATACGGAGGCACTTTAAATGACCTACACACACACTTCTTTTCAAGGCTTTTCTAGAAACATTGGCAGTGAAAGGGCTGCCTCGTCAATGTCTAACTGTAATAGTTTTTCCAGGGTGAGGTATTTGAAGTCAAAGATGACAGCATGACAGCTTTTCTTATAGGTGACTGACATTTTGATTCTTTTGTTTTTGTTGGCTCATAAAAAATGTTCAAAGTAGATTAGTGTAGGTCAGTTTTCCACAGAGAATCAACACACTGCCTTAACACTCAGGATACCACCATTTGCATATTAATTCATCTTTATAATTACCAAGTCCATGATAGTAACATGGTAAATTAATTCTGTCAGACTGTTCTGGTTGAGCACAATCTCATGGGAACCCAAACATGCAATTAAACCTTCAACCTTTGAGTTATGAGCTCAGAAGGCGAGCAAAACTAACTAGTTAATTCATATTTAATTTCTTCAAAGACGATTAAGACGTAGTACTCATAACTGGAATTGAACATGCAATGATATTTGCTTTTGTGACATATTTTAAAGCTGATATTGTAAAATATTCTTAGTGTGTGACGTATGTGTGTAACAGTACAAAGACCATATTGTGTGAGAAGTGTGTGTGTGTGTGTGTGTGTGTGTGTGCTAAGGTATTCCCTGTACATGTGCAGTGTGCGTTAAATTGATGTAAGTGTGTGAAGAATGTGTTTTTTCTTATAGTGTGTTATGCATCCTTTGAATGTGTGTGTGTATGTGTGCACGCTCTGCAAGCAGTAGAAGTGTGTTTATCAAGTCAAGTATTCTCATCATGTGGGATTTATTATTCTCAGTGTGTGAGAGGCGTGTTAAAGTATTTTCACAGTTTGTAAATATTATTTCCATGAGATAATGTTGTACATTCAGTCAAACACAGCTTAAACCCTGGACTTCGTCTGCTGTACTAATTAGGGGCCAAGCACTGAAGGTGAAACTATGTTGGCAACGTTTTTGTGCAATGAAACAAAATCTTGACCTTCTTCATTTCCACCATGCCTTTAGGGAAACTTAAGCAGTTTAGAAATAGCGCCACTTACTGGTAAAGAAAATCTGACAAATTTCCAAACTAATCCAAATGCAGTCCATTTTCCAGTGAAATGGTAACAAATATAAAATATCTATTTTTGCCATGATTTTAATTATTAAAATAAAATTAGTATATGACCATGGGACCATGCCTTGAGTAATCACAATAAATTACTGGATAATAAAATAAAGAACCAGACTGCATAATCAGTTCCTTGGATGAAGTGTGTAATTAATGTGCAACTAGTGACACTGAATGGAATTCGAACAAACATAAATGCATGATTTAAAACAATTTAAAACATATAGCAGTCTGATTTATTTTAATCTAAAATATTAATTCATTCACACAAAGTAATCCAGAAATGAAAAGGGAAAAAAAAAATTACATGGAGGAAGAATTTCACCGCTACCTCTGGATCCTTTCAGACAGATTTAGTGCAGTTTGGGAAGTCATAGATCCTGCACCTTTCACTGTAGAATTATACACACAGAATGAGGGATATTTGACCTTAAGAGATTTTCAGGTCATTGGTTTTGTGTCTGCGTTGTTAAGTCCATCATAACTGAACTCAGCCACCCCACAGTTTTAACCCACGCTTCTCATACACACACACTTATATCCACAAATTTCTTCCAAAACACTGACTAATGAGTGAGATACAAATGTACCGACTGACTGACTGTTTGTTTGAGTGTTTGTGGGTCTGGAGCAGCTCGGTTAGTGATTGTGTTATTGTATTGCGATATGTGTGTGGATTTGTTCTGCCCTGGGGGTTCTGTGTCGTTTTGGCTCAGATCTGTTTCACCCATCTGGTTTTGGAGCACAAAACTGAGAGGATCAGACCCAGCCAGAAATATTTCAGTGGCTCACACACACAATGAAGAAACAGAGCAAAGCTCAACAATTAGAAGCTAAATTAATTAACAAACTATTTCTATTAAATGAGTGTTATTTATTTATTATTCACAATTAAATTGTCTCAGTTTTTACTTTTTCTGACACCAAACAAGTGGAACTTACAAGTAATTCTTTTTTAAGAAATTCTGAGTGTTTTTAGTGCATTATTATTGTTCTGGCTGGTTTCTAGGTGGCTGATAACTGCTCTAAAGTCTCTGTTGTATTCTGTTGTATTCTGGTCTGTAGATATGTAGCAAATATTCTACCTGGCAAAAATTGTACTTTTAAAAACCAACCTTTAAAAATAATAGCACACCTCGTTTTAAGAAGACATTATTTGTGTTCAGTTCTTTACAGTACAAATGACATGAGTTGTGTTATGCAGCAAAGATTAAAAGTTTAGGTATGAGTTTTATAATGAACATCTAAACATTATTCATCTAACAAATACTACAGATGTCATTAAGACACAAAAGGAAGTAAATGCATAAGGAGATCAGAGGAAAAATACACAGAAACTCTTCTTTATGTATGTGTGTGTATGTGTGTGTGTTTCCCTGCAGGAGGCGAGCTGGTACGACCTGCAGCTCAGTGTGCTGTTGAGGAACAGGTGGAGGTGGAAGACACCACAGAGACTGACACGGGGGTGTTTGGGCTCAACCATGTCATACCTGTGAGAGCAGCATGAATTGAGTCTCTTTCACTCTCTTCTGTCCAAACACAGTCATGCAGTCAAACAGAAAGCTTTGACTTGCTCGTATTCATATAGAGGAGAACAAAAAGAGAACTACACCTATATTTAATGAAGAAAATGTGAATAGTGTTTGCTTATGCAAAACTCACTGCTATAATGTTGCAGTATTCTGAGTGGTTGCTAGGGTGTTTTTGATCATTGCTAGGTAGTTGCTAGGGTGTTCAGATGGTTGATGTGGTGTTGTCAGGAGGCTGCTATTATGTTGCTAATATGTTCTTTAGGGATGTAACGATTCACTCAACTCACAATGCAATATGATTCACGATAGCTACTGATTTCACAATACGTTTTTTTTTTTTTAAATCAAAATGAGAATTAATACGAATAATAACTGAAAAGGCACCCTTTTATTATTTCTCAGATAAAATGCTGCACATTTCTCTGGGAAATTGAAATGTCTAATAACAAAACTAAACTAAAATTAAAAAAAAATATATCAAATAAATGAATAATACAAATAAAAGAAATCTCTTCATATAAACAAAACATATTTGAATGGAACAAAAATAGCAGATGGGCTGAATGAAAATGCAGATTTACTCTCTGACAGCAGATGGCGCTTATGGAACAGCAGCACTATAGCAATTCCTTGGTTACTGCTGTAAACAAAGCAGCACTGCACGTATAAATACTACAATTTTAATATGCAGAGGCAAGATGAGAAGAAAACACCATCTTGACTCTTCTGAAGACTATCAGTTCCCCTCAGACAGAGAAACATTCATATAAACCAACACCCTGAACTTTATCACAATTCATTAAACATCTCAACTGACTTGAATCGTCACTTTTTTTATTTGTATTGATTTTCAAACCCACTGGAAGTTCATTGTTACATGTTTAGTTAGTAGAATGTTCTAAACTATTGCTATGTAGTTGTTAGGGTGTTGCTAGGCAGTTAATAGAATAGTCTAAATTATTGCTAAGGTGTTTTGGTTGGTTGCTAGTGTGTTGCGGTTTCTATCATTCATGTCCATAGTACAAATGGTACAGGACATGTTACATCTTAATTGTTAGAACTGAAAGTCTTTTTCTGTGTTTTGTAATAAGAACAACATGTTTATAGAAACCCAAGCACACACATTTGTTTACTCATTGGTCTGGTCTAAAATGTTAAGTCACTCTGTCAGTGTGTTGAGGGACGATTGGAGAGAAAACACACTGCTTTGGCCCGGGCTGATGAACTGTGTCTGGCATGTGGAGGTCAGGATTTCTGAAACACTTCATGATCACTCAGCACCAGCATTCACTCGTCATTATTTTCCTCGCTCAGTCACTCACTCTGACACACACACACACGCACGGGAAAAACTCACGGTGTGTTAATGTCCCGTAGCTTTCTGCACCCTTTAAGAGTGTGTGTGGAGACGTATTCTAGTTGCAGGATCTGTTTTTGAGGGTGGAAACATCAGGTTGAAGAAAATGTTATGACAGAGCAGTGAGTGAAGCATCACAGATGTGACCACACACACATTCACAGCACTGAGAAAAACTTTTATGAAGACACGTTCATGTTTATGTGTGTCTGAGGCCAATCATTTATTAATCTTCCAGTAGACATGATGAAGACCTTGATGGTGTTGCTCTATAGGGTTGAACGTTTAATTTGGACCCCAATTAAAATATTGCAGTGATTCTTTTTACATTATCTCTCTTGCTGAGAGATTATCAGTTTTAACAATTAAGGGCAAAAACCTACATAGACATTGACAATAGATACATTATCCCAGTATTTTGATTTGATTATTGGTTGATTAAAAAGGTGTTTTCATGCATTTCATTTGTACTTTTACATTTGGACCACCCTAAACTTAAATATTTGATTTGTCTTGCCAGTAACATTTCAGTAACATTTAGGCCAAAATTATCCACACTGAATGTGAAGGCAACACAATCATTGCCATTCAGAGCACATTTACTATTTACCATAGCATGCATTAGATATGGTTTTGGAACAATAAGGCATCATATTCATTTAACATACTGCTTTTTGCATACTATCAGTGCTGGTTAGATTACTTACAAACTGTAGTCCATTACTGTGTGGCGTCTCAATTTTCTGTGTAATTATAGCCAGTGACTGGTCTTTGTGTGAATGTCCACAAAACTAGAAGATTTTCTGAATGTATAAAAGTGGTAGGCTATTTTAAAAAGGATAATTAAAAATATTAAAAAGAATTATTATGAAGAATCAATTCTAAAACATTGCTATCATGTGAAAAATGTAAGATTTAATCATATAATCGATAAAAAAATAACTAGTCTGATTACGAGTATTTTAAAATGTAATATAATCTAATTACAAGTACTTAATTTTTGGAATCTGATTACGTAATCCAGATTACATATAATCAGTTACTACTAGTAGGGAAATATGCATATTTGGTAGACATTCTCTGGAGATCTCCAAATGGGTCAGTTCATCTCGTTTTATAGAAAGAAACCAAGCCATGTTTTGCATAATTGCTAAAGTAGAATTACACAAAAGAAAGTTTTGAGTGTGTTGTCTTGAAGCTGCTAATAATTTCTGTATCATGCTTAATTTGCTAAGTTAATTTTATTTCTCTCTAAATGCTCCAGGCACACAAATACCATCTGAAACACACACTCTAACTCACTTTAATTAAGATCGATTTCTCTGTCCAAGTCAGTAAATGAATGATCTTTTCTTTGGCCAGGAAGGCAGCGGCTAATTAAAATCATCTCGTAGAGATCAGAAGGCCTCAGATTCCTTTACTTACATCCCAATACACACTCTTGGGGAAATTCTGAAGATTACTCCTTGACAGATTTTTGGCTGTTGTGATTGAGTTATTCGACAGGCGAGGCTAAAAACTAGCCAGCATGATTTGCAATCTCATATTTAACAATAATGTCTCAAAGCCAAAGAGGCTTTCTGCATTGTATATGTATAATGCTGACCAATGAACTGATGCTTGTTCTATTTCTATAGTGCTGACTCAATCTGAGGTCACCTGACTGAATTCTTACTCTCAGAGCCACAGATGAAAGACTCCTGCCACCTAGTGGCGATTATATGAAACACACAAAAAAGCAGGCTAGTTATCTAGCTACACTCTTAAAAATAAAGGTGCTTCAAAAGGTTCTTCAAGCGATGCCATAAAAGAACCATTTTTGGTTCCACAAAAAAACATTCAGTCAAAGGTTCTTTAAAGAACCATCTCTTCCTTATCTCTTTATAATCTGAAGCACCTTTATTTTTAAGAGTGTAGTTCAACACGTATAGTTGTTTAGCTAAATATATGCTCATATGAATTAAAAAAGTGTGACTGAATTTGCCAGTTTCAATTAGATTTACTGGCTTTACACAACTTCAGGATGAATTCATCAGCCTTCCTGGAAACAGTTTCATTGATTTGTGATGTTAGTGGCATCAGATCTTTGAAAATGTTGTATAAATGTGTAAACTAGATACTCCCTTGCAGAATCGGACAGACAGAATTTCAGTTTTTTTTTTTGTTTTGTTTTTTTCTGTACAGCTGGTCTCATACCAGCACTGTTGAGCACTGAACGTGAATGAATCTTTCCATGCTGGACTGTTATTGTTTTATGAGGTAGTTTAGACAAATGGCATGCAAATCAAAACAAACTGTGGTTGGACGCTTTATTATACATGTCAGTCAGATGATCTCTTTTTGTTTAAGTAGGTGGATCTTGGATAGAATGGGCTACAAAGTGGCTGAGAGTCAAAAAGATGTGTATTTTCAGACAAACCACAGTGAAATTTTTAGACAAAATGATTCTTTTATTGAAAAATGTGCTTTGAGGTTTGGAAAGTGGCAGTACAGACTGATCATAAGAACACCATTCATGATACAAAACAGTTTGACATTGAATCAGTTTAACAGTACTCAAAAAAATACTACCACTCCTTTGTTTAACATTTACATTATGTGTAAACAAAGGGAAAGCACTAAAAGCACACAAAATGTGTGAGGAATGTGTCAGGACAACATGACTGTGCTAAAAACAAGTAAATTCTGCTAATACTATTAAAGTGAGAACTCATCCGGGAAATCCAATGGAAGAGATATGAAACTGAAATAACATCAGATTCCCGATCACTGCAGGAACTCTGCAATAAAGTGGCGAAGTGCCCTAAATCTAATACAAGTGTTTAAGAAATGTGGTCTAAAAAAAAAAACAGTTCAAAAACATTTTTTTTTTTTTTTTTATATATTTAGCAAAACCACTGGGATTGTCATAATGACTGTGCAGCATTCCTAGATCACCGACTCAAAATAAAGGCAAGAGGCGTTTCAACAACTGAGTGTTGTGTGTTTGTCTGGATATAGGTGCTCTTGAAGAGTCCTTTACATCATGTCACATCGTCAATCAGATGTGCATATTCAGTCACAGCCTACAGCTTAAAATGATTACTGTAAACAACTTCAAATTTAGTCAGTTTGATTAGTAAAATGTACCAAAAACAAAGTTGTGCAGGGACAATAATTTGGTCCACAAACTTAATACATCAAGAACATTATTAGTAGTACTCAGTCTTAAAGGAATAGTTCACCCAAAAATGAAAATTCTGTCATTATTTACCTTCATGTTTTCCAAATCAGATTTTCATTCTTCAGCAGGACACAAAAGAAGAAATTTGCTGCTCTTGATTCACACAATGAAAGCATTCAGTAAAAGCACCTGCAAACTCATTGGAATATAGTGCAGAATTCATATGAGCTTTTAGGGAACTTTCTTTTTGAGCTCAAAAGTCTTGTATTCATTAAATATTCATCAAAATTTTGTCATTTGCATTCCACTTAAAGTCATATGGTTTTGGAACGACTTGAAGGATGACAGAATTGTACAGTATATTTGGGTAAACCATACCTGTTCCTCATCTTTCCTTGACGTTAGCTCATTCACATTCATGACAGTACAATTTGGTGGCAGGCCTGCAGGTAACTCGTCGCGTTGACAATATTAAACATATCATTTCTCACAAACGACAGGAGATTACCCAGAGGGCACAGCGGCTGAGCAGAGTGCCGATTGTGGTCACGGCAGAAGGCTGTGTCAAAGGTCAAGTCCTCTCCGTTATAGAGAACACGAATGAACATATTCTCCAACCCCTTTCCTCGTTTTCTATCACTCTTTCTCTCTTTCGCTTCTGGTCCGTTCCACAGCTCAAACACCAGCCGTGCTGCAAACTTTGGAAATCCCGCCCCTTCCAGACCAAGTGCGCTTAGCAAAGGCGCCATTGTTACGTCATGAGCAGATGCTAAAGCGAAGACCGCCTCTTCCTTGCCTTTGCGTATTTTGGCAATCCTCTCCATCTGCGTTGCGGTACGGTTGAGGTACGGATGCGCCGCGAGCACAGCATATCGGCGGTAAAGCCCCGCCTCCCGCCGCTCCAGTTCATCATCTTTCTGCTGCCGTCGAATCACAGCAAAGTGCTGTAGTGTAAGACACGCCCCCTCATCCAGAGCGTTTGATGTAGTCTGTGTGCTAGAGCATGGAAAAGGAAGACCATGACAAAAGTGACACAACAACGCATCCACCGGATTGGCTGCCCTCAGAATTTTTGTGGCCACACCCAGTTTCTTCGCCATTGTGACATATGTGCGCTCTAGTTCCGTGTCTGCAATCCTCTGCCGATACTGCCTGCGCTGCTCCTGGTCCAGGTACCGGTTGCGCGCGGGACAGTCGCACAAAGAACCGCAGAACAGCGTACTCCACTGCTGTCTTACCGTCAGCCGTGACCAATCGAAACGTGGCAGGAAGCCGAAGAGGAAGGCCAATCCGCTCTGAAGGGTGCGGCTTTTACCTGTAGTCTCCACCCACAACTGCCGCGGTGACCAATCAGCAGTGAGCAGATTGTGACGCTTGATGTAGGCCTGGCGAAGATGATCGCCATTTTTCAAGTGCTGTACGACTCCTGATAAAGAGAGAAATATTAGTAAGAATGTGGAATAACATTTCACACCAATGTTATGTTAGCACTTTATTTTACAGTCTTGTTACTCATGTACATACTATATACTTATTATAGTAATTACAATAACTATGTAGTAACCCTGAACCTACCCCTACCCCATTTATTTACCTTATATTACCGGTGCTTTCTTAGGTAGGTACTGTAAGTACATGTTGCACGTACTGTAACATAAAGTGCAACCAATGTTATTTTAATATCATTGATGTACCATTATAGTTTATATTAACGTTTTTTATTTTTATTTAATTGTACTTTAAGTTTTAGTAATTTTGTGTGTTTTTGTCATTTTAGTTTTTTAATTTTTAATTTTTATACTTGATTTTTATTTCAGATTTAGTTTTAGTTAATTTCTTCAACGTAACTAAATGTTAACAACTAACTGAAATAAAGTAGGTTAAGTACGTTTAATTTTATTTCAGTTAACATTTATTTCAAGTATTTTTTTATGGTTTCAATTAGTTAATTTTAATAATCCAGTTTCGCACCTACAATAAAACAATAAATAATTAAATTAAGTTTGTATGTATTTAATTTTTAAATATATAATATTTTTAATATATAAATATATTTACCTGTCTGTGTAAGCTCTCCCATTTCACAGGTGCTGTGATTGGGTAATCGGGGCAGAGAACCCAGTGATGAGTCCCAGTGACCACGCTCACCGAAAGCCATGTGACTAATGAAGGAGGCCAAGAGGGGGTGAGAGGGCTTTCTGCAAAATTACAACCATAAAAGATGTGTTTCAGAACTTTAAATCAGGAATATTTTTGATGTGATAAATTTGTGAAACGTTACCTATCAAAACAACACAATAAGTAGGTATCATTTGGCCAACAAGCAGCTCAATGTGAGCATGTCGTTACTAGATGTATCCACAAGGAGGAGGCATGAGAACACTAATGATATGAATTTAACACGCTTTCTTACATACGCAATGGGGACATCTTCAAAAGGAAAAGCAGTTCATAAGTTGGTTAGCCTGATTAATTATAAAACCACAAATACTTTATTTTAAATGTACATTTTGGGCTAGTCTGTAGTAAAATATTTAACACTGTTTAAAAATAATAAAAAGCAAAGGCAGAGATCTGCTATCTGCCTTGTTCCTGAAAACTCATGCCCATTGATTGATGATGACAACAGCATGTGCCAAAAACAATGCATGAGCACTGATACAATATTTTCTACACTGAATTGCTACATAATGAAATTATAATTACATGCATCATTTTAATAATTACTTAACGGATTTAATGCAGGTCTAATGCAACCAAGGAATAAAACTGGTAAGTAACAACTCTATATATCTAATGCACTGGGTATCATTTCCCTTTGCAGGCAGTTTTAAACACGCAGGAGATTTCTGAGAACAAGGGATGTTGGATCACAATATTTTATTATAATGCATCTTCATTTTTGAGTCAAAACCCATCAGATCATCACGTCCAGTTGGGTCAGGTCACAGAGTTGAGTCACAGCATATTTGAGTGTATGTGAAGAACCAGAGCATGTTAAAGAGAAAGAGACAGAAGGATTTGTGGCTGAGGATTATTTTGTAAAACATAAATCTCAGCCATCATGAGAATATTATGATTTGCTCTGCATGATTAATAATTCTTGGAATACTTTGGACAAAAGCATTTGTCATGCCATTGGTAAGAATACTACGATGAAACCATGGAAACACAACAATGTTATTTTAGGTAGTGTTACAGTGACTGTTTACTGCTGCTGTAACCACGGAGACACGGCTCAGGGACAGAAAAAAGACTGAAATATTAATCTGATAATGATTCATAAACTGCATGCCCTAAACCTGATAAACACACATACACAAACTAAACATGCAAACATAAACCCACATTAACACACCAGTCGTGTTTATCAGCTGTAAGCTCACAGAAAAAAAAAAAAAAAAAAAAATTACAATCCTCTAAATCAGTGATCCTCAAATCTGGCTCGCGAGATCCACTTTCCTGCAGAGTTTAGCTCCAACCCTGATCAAACTCACCTACTTGTGATTTTCTAATGATCCTGAAGACATTGATTAGCATGCTCAGGTGTGTTTGGTTAGGATTAGACCTGAACTCTGCAGGAAAGTGGATCTCGCGAGCCAGATTTGAGTATCCCTGCTCTAAAGTGAGTGATGAGTCAAATCAGTTTTGATTCCTTGAAAATACAACCTGCATTTTTAAAATGATGCATTATGTGCTTTTTCTGTCATTTCTTTATATATTAGATAAGATAGACACATAGACTGATAGACAGATAGACAGACAGAAAGGGGTCAGAAAACCTTAAAAAAAATTAAAAAAATAAAAACAAATAAAAAAAAAAAAAAGTCAAACAGCCTCTACATCAGTGGTTCCCAACCACGATCCTGGAGGCCCCCCAGCACTGCATGTTTTCCATGTCACCTTAATCAAACACACCTGATTCAGATCATCAGCTGAAATATTAATAGAGTAGAGACTAAACTGAACCACTGCTCTACATCACCACATGTCGTTCAGGAGGGTTTCAAGAAAAATTCTCCTAGTTCATCCAAAAACAAACTCCAAAAACAGCATATTCAGTTATCAGACACGACTGGAACTTCAAATATCACTAGCTTCTATGGTCAGATGAAACTAAAAAATGAGCTTTTTAGCAGCAAACACTCAAGATGGGTTTGGTGAACACAGGGATAAAAAGTAGCCCATGTGTACAATGAAATATACTGCTGTATTTTTGATGTTGTGGGCCTATATTTCTGCTGGAGGTCCTGGACATCTTGTTTAGACACATGGCATCATGGATTCTATCAAATACCAACAGATAAAAAATCAATAAGTGACTGACTCTGTTAGAAATCTTATAACGGGCCATGTTTGGATCTTCCAACCGTACAATAATCCAAACACAAACCTCAAAAACAACACAAAAATGGGTCACTGAGCACAAAAGCAAGTTTGTGCTATGGCCATTCCAGACCTCTGACCTGAACCCTGTAGAAAATGAGTGAGGTGAACTGAAGAGAAGAAGCACCAATATGGAGCTGGGAATCTAAAGGGTCTGGAGTGATTCTGGATGAAGGAATGGTCTCTGATCTTTTGTCAGGTGTTCTCTAACCTCATCAGGCATTACAGGAGAAAATTTAGAGCTGTTAAACTGGCAAATGGAGGTTTCAAAAAGTATTGAATAAAAGGGTGCCGTTAATTGTGGCCAATGTGTATTAGAGAAAAACATTTATTTCATAATGATATTTCCCCCATTTTAAATTCTTATTCTCCAGTGAAAGGTTAGATTTTTGTGAATTTTTAAAATAAAAGATTAAAAGGATTAATAATGCAGATTCATTTTCACAGCCTTCTTTGATCATATTTACCAAGGGTGCCAATACTTTTGGCCATGACTGTAGATAGATAGATACAATAGATAGATACTGTAATAGATACTATAGATTGATAGATAGATAGATCGATAGACAGACATAGATACAATAGATAGATAGATAGACAGACAGACATAGATACAATAGATAGATAGATAGATAGACAGACATAGATACAATAGATAGCTAGATAGATAGACAGACAGACATAGATACAACAGATAGATAGATAGATAGATAGATAGATAGATAGATAGATACTGTAATAGATACAATAGATAGATAGATAGATAGACAGACATAGATACAATAGATAGATAGCTAGATAGACAGACAGACATAGATACAATAGATAGATATATAGATAGATAGACAGACATAGATACAATAGATAGATAGATAGATACTGCAATAGACAGATACTATAGATAGATAGATATATAGAGACAGACATAGATACGATAGATAGACAGATAGATACTGTAATAGACAGATACTATAGATAGATAGATAGATAGATAGATAGATAGATAGACAGATAGATAGATAAATACTGTAATAGACAGATACTATAGATAGATAGATAGATAGATAGATACTGTAATAGACAGATACTGTAATAGACAGATACTATAGATAGATAGATAGATAGATAGATAGATACTGTAATAGACAGATACTGTAATAGACAGATAGATAGATAGATAGATAGATAGATAGATAGATAGATAGATAGATAGATACTGTAATAGACAGATACTGTAATAGACAGATACTATAGATAGATAGATAGATAGATAGATAGATAGATAGATAGATACTGTAATAGACAGATACTGTAATAGACAGATAGATAGATAGATAGATAGATAGATAGATAGATACTGTAATAGACAGATACTGTAATAGACAGATACTATAGATAGATAGATAGATAGATAGATACTGTAATAGACAGATACTGTAATAGACAGATACTATAGATAGATAGATAGATAGATAGATACTGTAATAGACAGATACTGTAATAGACAGATAGATAGATAGATAGATAGATACTGTAATAGACAGATACTGTAATAGACAGATACTATAGATAGATAGATAGATACTGTAATAGACAGATACTATAGATAGATAGACAGATGTAATAGACAGACTAGCAGTATCATCTCTCATTCTGAAACTGTAGTGATCATGAGCATCATCATATGTATGTTAGTTTACAGATATGATGTTTTATTAACAAAGTTCGGGAGGAGCACGTTCAGATCATTAATTAACACGAGAGGAGGAATTAACCTAATTAATACGAGAGGAGCACAATCAGTAATCAACCTAATTAACAAGATACGAGGTGTATATACACAGCAGACCTACCTCTATTCCTTGATGATTTTCCAGCATCCCTCCACCACCCCATCTCCACACTTACAATTTCTATCCTAACCTGGGGAGGTACTCTGGGTTCGGGCCAAAATTCTGAGCTCGGAGCCCTCCCCTCGAACAACACGCCAAATACACATAACCCTTTACTCTGTTTATTATATGTAAGTGTGAACTCGTGAAGTGGGGTTCATCATCAGATGATTTACAAATGAACATGTACCTCTTGTCTGATAGGACACAGTCTATGGTGGGTTTCTTGGTTTTGGGGATGGAGTACAGAGGGAAACGGTCTCCATGCCGGATCATCACATGTACCGACAGCAGCCTGTAGTCAGCCGGACTGTGACCTACGACACACGCAAATACATCAGCACACGTCTGAGAGAGACTTCAGGTGACTGAGCAGGTAAATGAGTGCGTTTCTTACCCTCCCAGCCGTGCTCGGTGAGGTTGGGGTAATTGCAGTACTGGTGAGTGTCTCGGATGGGGTCTGGGGCGGGAGGATCCGTATGGAGGACCGGATTCACACGCTTTCTGCTTTTACCAAGTGACCTTTGCTCTGCCACCGGATTGGTTGGAATGAGATGCACTGAGGAAAGAAAGAAAGAACTATGAGAGTCATTAAGCACAAGCACACGCTTTTTCCAGCTTCCTCAGTCCTGACCTCATAAAAACAAACATTGAGACTGCACAGTGCTGCGGATTGTTACATTTTGGGAATTGCTATGGTGTGGGCAGAGGGAGGAGCCTGACAGGATATTTATTAACCAGTGACTGACAGCTACTAGAAAGTAGGTGCTACAATCCTTCAGTGTGACAGATGAAAACATCTGGATTTTACTAAACATTTAAGCTACAAACTTACACTTTAAGTACAAATAAACAATGGCAGCAACTCATAAAAGGGCTCATAACTATAATAAATCAAATTTTCTTGGAGTAAAAGAGTAAACTGCACTATAAAACCATACTCTAACATTACGAACTCTCCAAAACCAGCATTTATAGAAACTAAGATGCTTTAACAAAACAACCATAAAAAAAATCTAAATTATGACTGTGGCACAAAAAACTTTATAAGTACTTCTAACATTATAAGTGCATCTCAAAAATAAATAAATAAAATGTGAAAATAACATGAACTGTTTCAATAAAACAAACAAGCAGCATCGTCCTCTAACTCCTATTAAATATGTTTTATTATAACTTCAGTGCATCAAGGTAAGCCAGGCATTGCTAACATTTTTCATTGTTCCTTTTATATAACAATTTGGCATAAATTTGAGCATATTCACTTCTAGGAACAAGTTTCTTTTATTCCATTCACACTGGAAATATTTATGCAACATTATGAAAAATACTGTTCAGTAAATGATAAACACCAAACCCTAACCAACCAGGAGTGAAACTCACCAGACAGAAGTATAACGGTTAGCTGGTTTATACGCACAGCGACGGACATTCTGGAGATGTTAAAGCGAGCATGTGCAGGTGTGTGTGTGTGTGTTTGCACCTCATACTGGTTTTAATTCAGCATCAAACTCCATTTGACTCCTGTAAAAGCTGCCTGACCAATCACATGTAAGCTCGGAGCTCTCATTCCAATCACAGCTCAGCTCTGTGCAGAGGCCGGCCACACAAAGAGCTCTTTGTAGCTGAAAGTCTGAGTATAGTGTACAAGAGAATCACACACACCTAAACACACATACAATAGACGCAAATCAAACAGGACAGACAGTGTTTGCTCTGCCGTTCAAGGCCGTCAGGCTGATATTGTGTGTGTTGTTGGCAGTGTGTACTTCAGCGATGAAGCAACGCTGACAGAAACCCACAATTCACTGAGATGTGAACCGGTCATCTTTCATTCAGTCACTTCTCTTTTTCTCGTTCTCAATGTATGGCCTCTTTCTCTCCGTCTCTACAGACCTGGAGCCTCTTTCTTTAAAACTACATCAGTCATGCTTGAGTGAACTAAAGTGAAGAGAGAGGAAGAGAAGTCGGCTGATTTAAGATGCGGTTCTGTCCTACATTCAGACAGCTTTCAGCTCTTGTTGGAGACACCACAAAGGACAGAATAAATTAGTAATGACCTCACACAGGGCAAAAGAAACAGGCAACGTGAGGAAGACAGTAAGGATGACAAACAGATTTGGCAAAAATACACATGCATTCAGGCATTTAAGACACTTAAAATCATTAGATTATAAAAAATAAACCAAGTGTGTAAACAGATGCTATCTTCTGAACTAACACTTTTCTGAACTATTTTAGCAATGCAGCTGGTCTCAAGGTGGAAGTACAACATAGGCCCAAAGGCAGTGAAATGCTTTAAGAACAGAAAGATACTGTAAACTAGGTCAAAGGTCAACTATTAACAAGCACACATGCATGTCTGAACACAACAAAAATTTGGTTCTCTTATGTTGCCCTGTTGCTCAGACTGAGCTGTGATTGGCTGTGGGATGCAAAGGGCGGGTATTAAGAGGATCGTTGACCAATCCCTGCTCACCTTGTCATGTTTGGTTTCAATCGAGTCGGCTTTGCAAATTCATACCATCTGTGCTTTTAAACGACTAAATTAGCAGGATTCTCCTGTAGCTGTCACTGTGACATGAAACGTTTAATCTGCTGATAAATGCAGGGCTGATTTCTCAGATCCTAGTCCTCGGTGAAAGAGGATTTCCAGTCAAGGACATGGGACATTGGGGTCTAATCTGGGAATAATCTGTCTCAGAAGGCAATCTGACTGACCATTGCATTAAAAAAAAAACAAAAAAAAACATAAACATTCATCCTCTGCAAACCATATCCTCGCTGATGACTTTAGGACTTCTAGGGTTTCTGAAACTGCTTGGTTTCACTTCTGAAACAAATCTCTATTTACTGATTTTAGAGACTGCTTTAAGACTGTCAAACCAACCGGCGGTGAAGTATCATCCATGTGTCAGCTGGCAGCCCCCAACTTCTACCGGTTCACAAGCTCAAGTAAACATTCGCAGAGGTCAAAGAGTCTGTACTTTTTCTTCTTAAAGTCAGCACGAAACGAAAATTCACCCTATCTATTTTTCAAATGCATATTATAGATCTGTTTGTACATTTTGTATTTTTTTTGTGTGTTTTTAATTTTGACCTCGTAATTCTTAATCAAAATGTCTTCCAGTGAAAATGACAGATAGAGATTTTCTAATTAATCTAAATCATGTTATAGATCTTATTATGGACAATTCATCCATGCATGTTTGTTTATTTTTTTTTGACCTCGTAATGTTTAATCAAAAAGTCATAAATGGACCTTCTTGTGAAAACAACACAGTAATAATTTTCTCACAGTACAGAAAAAAAATAAATAAATCACTACTTGATGCATTCATCGCAACTTTATATAGTTTGACGTATTTCTGAGCAGTGTGTCAAGCAGAAAGCATTTCATTTGTGAGATCTTATGCTTTCTTTTATACAACAGATGCCATTGCTACGAACCAGTTCTTCAGATCTTGCTATCTTAGAAGCAAGAGAATAAAATGATTTGCCATTACTCTTACAAAAACACCTCAAAAAGTACCAGGGTTTGTTGGGCATGCACCATTCCATACTATGACATACTTGAGTGAAAGACCCTTGAGTGAAGTTTAGTACTATGGTATATTTCAAAGTACCGCCACAGTGCCTTTTTGTAGACGTTTAAAAATTCATAATTGAAAAAAAACCCATACTGATTGAACAAAAATCTGTATATTGAGGGTTTATGGTGGCCCTGTGTGGTACTAACATAGCGTTTTTGACATGGTAATACAATGATGCTGCCACCATACTGTTTTGTAAGAGTATATAGACACAATTTGACTTTTTTTGGTTTGCATTTTTTATATTTGCAGCCAATTGAAAATGTGTCCCTTAAAACTGTGTTCTACTGAAACAGGGAACAATCCATGATATATATAGCATGTCTTCAAGGGAAATGTTTTTGTTTAGCCTGCTGAATGCAGTCTAATTGGGACAATATCCCCACTGGACACAAAACCCACGCTCAGGCACATAGTAAGAATGTAAATACAATTAAGCGGAGGTTATATTCCCACCTGACAGACTAAACACACATACATAGCAGTCCCTGAAGAAACCTTAGAGTATGTATGAATAGCTGTAAGTTCATACAGAGGAAATGTGACTGAAATTATACATTGTGTTTCACACTTACAATACTGCAGGCTGAAACTCAGCACCGCCAGCAGCGCACCCACCACCAGCACCAGCATGAAACGGCTCCGTGCCAGCATTATCCTGTGATTGGTTCGGACGCCTGTCCATCAGCCATACATGCACAGCCCCTGTAATGTCACCTGGGAAATTAAGAGCAACGGAAACTTAATATTGCACACGTATGAAAAAACACAACATGCATGCAGTGCTTAACAAATGTTGAGATGCTACAAGGACAAAATGTTCAACACAAAGACTGTAATGAAAACCCCACAGTGCTGGTTTCCCTTTTATAGGCATATTGCAGCAAAATACACCACACAGGACAACCAAAGTCTGGTGAAACACAAACTGACAAACCTACACACTGCACCAAGTGGCAACGTGTAATTTACTCTAGTTACACAGAAGCAAAAACTGCTATTCACTCTAAATACAGATAATAGCTGTGTCTTTAAATTCCTACAGTGAGCTTTTGAGCAAATCTGAAGTGCACACACAAACATGCACAGCTGATGAACTGAGCAGATGTTGAAAGCCGCCAGAGTATTAAACCACTTCCTAGACTACACCCTCACTCCTATGCATAAAGACAGATATGCATTGAAATTTGCAAAATGTGACACCACACCAATATTTCCGTTGCGGTTAAGAGTTTATCACCTTTTTCGCTGTTGGTATAGTTTAAATTTATCCCCTGTAGCTGTAATGTCAGTGGTCTCTTGCAGTGTGACATGCTTTACTCCATCTAAAACTATTTTAACTTTCTGTGTAATTATTATTCATGCCGTTTTATGGCCTTACTTTAAAGGAGAGACGATATGAAATATTAAGGATTTTAACATTTGTCACACAGCAGGATTATTTAAATGAATTAATGAAGGCTGTTTTTATAAAAAGGCATGTTCTGCAAAAAAAAATGCCATTTCCTTTTTTTTTTTTTTACACCTTTGAGATAATACCACTTGTGTGTGTGTAAAAATACAATACATACATTATATATATATACACATACACACACACACACACATACATACATACATACATACATACCTATATTCTAAGGACTGTATACTTTGTATTTTTTTTTTCCTGATTTTAACATGTGTTTCTATATTTTTACGACTTTGTTTACAGGATTTCTTTGCAGGATTGTATTTCTTTAGAGGCCATATGGAGAAGTTGCAGACGACAGCTCGCATTTCATAAAGCAGTTTAAACGATAAATGTCTCTGTCTGAAAGTGTTGAATCTTCAAACTCCGACAATGCTGGAACGGCGCTGGTTTCATGCAAATATTGTTAATTTCGTGTTTTGCGAGTGAAGACGATCAGTTTACGATCACAAAAGCGCAACATTGGTTTTGTGCGGAAGGAAAATGATAAGAAGTCGTCTGGAAAACCGGAGAAATGCATGTTTTCTGATCGTGGAAGCAGCTCGCTGAGTGAGATCAGATCAAACACAAGTAAAGACACGTCAAGGCACGACAAGAGGAAAACCCGCTTTACCTGAGACACCAGAGCCGAGATATTCCGCTCAGAGGAGTCGATCCGAGCCGTGATCCATCTGCCCCTGAAGAACGACCAGACTCAGCCCTGCTGTGAACCTCTAACAATATAAATTAAGAGAGAGAGAGAGAGAGAGAGTGAGTGTGTGTGTCAGACATATTATTGTTAGGTGTCATTGCTCCCTCTGCTGGTCTTAGATGGACAAAACGCTGTTGTGGTGATATGTGATGGTGATACGATAGCACTGTATATATATATATATCCTTAGCTTAGCCTGCTATGGAAACAGTACAAGTCTATGAGATGTCCTCACTTGTCAAATCTCTGTGTGTAGGCATGTGTTTGTTGTGCCCTCATGCACTTTGACCTGAAAACTATTAATGGTCCACCAGAGGTGTTCTGGACTGGTTTTGTTTCAGAACACAGATTTTACACTGGACATCAAGTGTCCAAAGTATATATATATTAAATGTCTCTTGAGTTTGGCTGGGAGTGTGACCTACAAACAATGTTTACCCTTGTTGCAGACTATATTTACTCCTTTTGAAGTATACTAGTAATAAAAGTAAGCCTATTTATTTCGCAAGTATGCACAATTATATGGCTAGTTGCAATGTGTTATTTGCATTTAACAGGCTAGTTTTCTTTACTGTCTGTCATTTTATGCCCGTGTGTGTGTGTGTGTGTGTGTGTGTGTGTGTGTGTGTGTGTGTGTACGCTCTGTGCTTGTTTGTACTGATTCTACATAATTTGAACTGGTAGCCAGTTCAAGAATCAATGACTGACCCAGTAAAGTACTAAATTGCTCTTTGGCGATGCATTTGTATGTTTTTGGTATTTTGTTGTGTGTTTGTTCTTTTGTTTTTTATTTGATTTTTCCTTCCTTTATTCAGTTTCATCACACAAAAGCACAAGGCAAACATAGGGCAACTCTGCACATCTCAAAGCATGCAAAACAGAACAACAGCAACAACAAAAAAACACAAAATGAATACAAACAAATATATATATATATATATATATATATATATATATATATATAATAAAATAAAAACTAACAGGATTAAAAAAAAGTTATACATACATTAGGGCAGTTACATAAATTTGAAAAGCCGTGTTTGATCTTACTGAAGCCGTGTTTGATCTTACTGAACTCATTTCAGGTGTTGAAGTGGAGTTGTAAAGCAGCTCTAACAAGACAGTATAGTGTAATTATTAAGTTCAAGTCAGTTCAGTTCAAACTGTGAAAAGGTTCATCGATTATAAAGCAAGATCAAGTTTGTAAGGAACAATGGAGTAGAAGGTAATGAGGAGCTATGCAACAGAGACCATTTGGATACCAGTAAGAAAACTACACTAATAATTACCATTCTTCCACAAAAAAAAAAAAAAAAAGACTTATTGATTTCCACCCTCTCACACTTGCATACCCACACATTGACTGTCTATGACAGGTTTGCAAGTTTATGCATGTTTGCCACACTGACTCATGTGACTTATATAATTAAAGTCATACAGCCACAACCTGAATGAACAGAAGATTGAGTCACTTTAAATATGGATCTGCTTGTTTACACAGAACACAGAACAGTTCAAAGAGCCTGTCTTCTAAAATGCCCTATTACTGGCAGATGTGATAGAGATATGCTGTGTCTTCATCTCAGCCTTTGTATCTCTATCTCTCTTGAACATACAGAAACAGAAACAGTAGCTGCAAGTGTCTCTGTTAATTATAATTATTTTGGTTGAATGTTTGAAGTTTGTTAATTGCATTTTGCATATCTGATAATTGTTAGAGGATAGACTTTTGTAATAATTTGATTTAGGGGTAGGAACAGCAGGTTTTACGAGTTTTGTCTAGGTTAAAGATGTGCAAAGACTTTACTGATCATTACCATGTTAATAAAACGATGACCTACAATGTCCAACACACCATAGGCCCAATAATTCTGCTTTATATGTCTGTATGCTATTTCTTATAATACAATTCAAGTGCAATTCCACAGTCAAACAAAAGAAACTTGGAAGTATGTTATGATTTATGGTCCATTTTCAGTAAGCCACCCAGGGAAAGAGTTAACTATGCTTTTAATTTGTTTTGGAAGACATACAGTGTCAATAAAAGAGTGTGATTTGTGCACAAAGTTATTGTTTGCTGTCAAAGTACAGCTTAAGATTTTTCGTTTTGAATTTGACATATTTTTTTTCTCCTTCCATTTGCAGATGCCAAAAGAAACAAAGTAAATGTCTAAAAATCACAATGACAGAAAATCAACTTAAAATGGTTCCTGCCAAATAAGTCCTCTCTATTAAAAAAAATCGAAATAATAAAATAAATATCTCTAACTTTATGACAAATACTAGATCCTCCAGGGAAAATAAAGGGTAACAAAATAATTGTTTTTTTTTAAATAATTAATTAAAAGAAAAATAATAATTATTTAAAAAGAAAAAGAAACACTTTCTTGGACCAAAGAGTGCAGCGGTCAGTTATAAAATGTTGTAAATAAATCAAAGACTATTGGAGTAAGTTTTACAAGAATATGCTTCCTACTTTTTACAAAATGTCATGTTTAATTAAATGTCTTTCTTTGTAAATATGTGTAAATATTTACTAGCAATTTTATATTTGTTTTTTAAAAGTATTTTTTTCCAGTGTATTATGCATAACATAATATAGTTTAGTTGTTTCTGGCAAAGTTTGTCTTTTTGTATGTATTTATTTATTTTTTATTTTATTACATGTGTATGTAACATGGTATGTAACCCATGACGGTAATTTGTGTGAAAGGGCATTGATCACGTGAAAGGCGCTTGATGGAGGCGGGCTCTGAACTGAAATCGACCAATAGACGCTTTTGTTTTGCGCCCTCTGATTGGTCCATCGACAGAGTGAACTGTAAGCGCGTTTACGTAGCAGAATATGTAAGCGTACACGCAGAAGGTGAAGTGCGCGCGGTGTAAACGTGCACGTTTTTAACTCCCTGATTTGACCTGCCACTTGGACTTTGACCCAGATCAGAGATACGCAATCATCTCTTCACCGCACACTCACTTTCAGACCAACTATTGAAGAAGTGACGACCGTGGATCGATCAGCGGGGGTTTGTTGGAGGCGAAGCCGCGTCGAGACGCTTTGAGGTCGCATAAAGTCACTAGAAACGAGCTTGACTCGCACCCTCCGCATGAGCCCCACACGGACATTAACACTGCTGCCCAGCCCGGTGCATCCCGGAGAGCATGAGCCGAGATGAGCCAGAGAGACACACTGGTGCATCTGTTTGCTGGAGGGTAAGACCGCTTTACTCAACATTACTTCACATAAACAGCTAGAGTCTAGTACTACTACTAACAAAAATACTAATAATAGCTAGCTGTTATTATTAGAATTTATTATATCAACTTATTTTTTATGTTACTGTTTATATATATATATATATATATATATATATATATATATATATATATATATATATATATGAAACACATCCATATTAGTTTAAAAGATAAAAAATACATTTTTGAATAACTATTGTGTTTTTGTCTTTATAGATAACTTTCTCATGTTTAAAAGGTTGCATTTACTGGAATTTGTTGGCGTTTTTCCAAGACTTCTTAACTTCGCCTTTGCGTTTTATGTGTTAAAATAAGTGAAAGTTTGCAATTTTCTTGTGAACATATTTTCAGCTCCTTCATGTATGTGTATTTTTTTTTGTTATTATTTTTTTTAAATTAAAAACTGTACCCCATGCTACTGTTATTACCATCACATCAGTCATTTGTTTGATCCGTCAGGATGAAAGTTTGAAGATGGTTTCAGGTTTTGGATATTCTTTGAGTAGCTTTATTAGCCTAGGTGTCGTTACAAAATTCTGAATTTTAATCGAAAAACAGTATATTTCTATTTATTTATGTAAGATTAAAGTTAATTGGGTGCTAGGTAACTTGTTGGGTTTACCAAGTCAAAATCCTATGCTAATGTTTCTCCAAACTCTGAAAATGTCATTACAGTAACACACAATATACCAAAGTCCACTTGAAGCTCGATGAAAGATATTTTCAGTACACATGATGATGAGTAGTTCAACATGTTTGATGCAATATAGTTTACATTAATAATATATTTACATTCCCACTTTATATAAACATACTGTACATACACAGAGTAAATGAGGTTTGATTGCACCACACATCCAATAAATTAGCATTTCCAAGAATGAATAAATCTGGTGTAACACAGGAACTGACAGCTGTTATAGAGTCATTCATGGCTGATAATAGCTCTTATGATGTGACTTTCAACACAATCTTCACTCAGTGAATCACGGACACAGACATTCAGCTTGATTCTGAAACGGACAGAAACTCAACAAGTAAAAACAAATCTAAATATAAACAACGCATTGTGGTTTGCAGTATGACTGTGCATAATTTAGCACCGTCGTCTCAAGAGAGCTTGAATTCAGCCGCACTGATGTTTATATTACAGTCTATATATAGAGAGAGAAACCTCAGGATAATTGTGTACTTTTTCTTTAAAATATTTCTGGACATAAAAAGAAAAAAAAATGAAATAGAAGGTTTAAAGCTTTATTCTTTACTTGAATCAAAACGGTAATACTTTAACAGCAAGTATGTGTTCTTATAAATGTCATAGTTTTCTGGAACTGATCTGTTATGGTAGTCTGCTTTCCTGAACTTGCATGAGGGAATCATCATGCCTGGCATTGATATTCTGTGCCCATAGTGATGATAGCCTGAGCTCTAAATAACTGTACTCAAATAAACCAGCACGGTGTTTAAAATAGAGCTATTGACTGGCACTCTCATGAACTCTGTCTACATGATACTGTCAAAACTGGCTTTTTATCCCATCTTTATGTCCCATCTACTCCTGTTATTAGGAACTGCACAGTATTGCAAACCATTTTTATCTTAAAGTGTTTTCATATATGAAAATAACTATAAAATGTACCATGGTATTGCTATATGATACTGTTTTTTACATGCAGTGAATGACACCTTTTTTTAGTTTATTATCTTTGTCTTATAAGCTGTTCCTTTCTGTAGCTTTAGATTTGTATCACATGTATCACACCTCAGATTTCAGATGCCGTTTTTCCATTGGAAAACACTGATATCAGGTTGTTGGCAGCACGTGGAGGGTGGTTTGAGTTACTGTGTTTGCTGACCCACATCTCGTGGCACGAGTGCAAGTGTTGGAGCTGATTAGCAGAAACTCACCTTTCACATTAGGCCTGAAATTCTATTGCTCTTGTTTCCTCTAAATCTGTGTTGTGATGTTCGACTGAAGTCTTGTGGCTTTCAGATAAGAAGTCATTGGATGACTAACCCACATTGTGAGATCAAACTTTTGACTGCTATTGACAGAATTTGACCATATTTTCAGCTTGATTTCTTTTAATCTTTTCTTATGTGCAGAAATTGTACTGTCCCTCAATTTTATTTTAATTTTATTTTTTCGTTTCTCTCAGATGTGGAGGCACAGTGGGTGCGATCCTGACCTGTCCGTTAGAGGTGGTGAAGACAAGGCTTCAGTCTTCCTCAATAACGCTTTGCATCTCTGAGGTGCATCTGAGCACAGTTAATGGAGCCAGCGTGGCACGTGTGGCTCCTCCGGGGCCCCTTCACTGCCTCAGGTACGTTTAAACAAGTTAGACCTCTTTGCATTTTATAAATATCTAAAATATACTAGGTCAACTATATATATAATATATTAGGGGTGTAACGATACGCGTATTCGTATTGAACTGTTCGGTACGAGGCTTTTGGTTCGGTACGCATTACAAACCGAACAATTCGTTGGACTAATCCTATTACTTTTGGAAAATAAAAGCTTAAAGTGTATGAAATATCAGTGCCACTGCGCTCAACAACGCAGCCCAACAGGCAACGTGCTGTCTGCCCCGCGACCTCCCCTTGCTGGGGTGCGTGAAAAGACGATGATCTTGTATCGACGATAGCCAGAGATATTGTCAAAAACATCAATTATTGGCAATCTTAAGAGGATTTGGCATTTCCAATTAATGTAGGCCTGTTATATTCTTATTTTTATTAGGCCTATTATTATTGTGAAGTTACTTTTATTATTAAATTAAAAGTACAATTAATTTGCCCCCCAATAATTAACACATAACTGATGCGCTGCGAGGATAAGATTAGGCTATATTTACTCCTCAATTAAAATGTTTTAAAAAAGGTATTTTAAAACGGGTCTATTAGACTATAGGCTACCTACAATGAATTATAGTCCTACCTACAATGAATTATAATTAAAATATTAACACTGCAGTTATCAATAAAAATCAATGAAATAAAAAGCTTTTATTTCAAGCACCGACTTTCAAAAACAACCTGTTTAACACGAAATACGTTTTTTATTTTTTTTTCACTATTTACGGGCCAAAAGAGAAATATAAAGGAACTAAATGAAAACAGCTATAGGCTATACCATTATCAGCATATGTTGAAGTAGATTCGTCTCTCTTTGTCTCTGAGAGAATATGCGGCGTCAGATGCCGAAACCTCCATCATTACTCCGTCATTCCGTTTTTACTTTCTCTTTCTGCTTGTAGTGAATTGACTGAGATGAAGACTTTCACAGGCAAAAATCTTGCGTAAAGTTTGCACGTGTGCAAACCCTGGTGCAAACGCGTGCTTGTGTGATATCCATTGGTTCGCCTTCATGGTTTAAAACAGAAATATTTCCATAATATATATAAATATATATGTATGTATGTATGTATGTATGTATGTGTGTATGTATGTATGTGTGTGTGTAGATGAATGTGTGCTGTCAAACGATTAATCGCATCCAAAATAAAAGTTTTTGTTTACATAATATATGTGTGTGTACTGTGTATATTTATTATGTATATATAAATACACACACATACAGCATATATTTTGAAAATATTTACGTGTGTATATATTTATATTCATATAATTTATATCATATATAAATATATTTAATATATAAACGTAACATATTTTTCTTAAATATATACATGCATGTGTGTATTTATATATATACATAATAAATATACACGGTACACACATTTTGTAAACAAACTTTAATTTTGGATGCGATTAATCATTTGACAGCACTATATATATATATATATATATATATATATATATATATATATATATATATATATATATATATATATATATATATATATATATATATATATATATATATTATATGATGATATATTAAATTGCGCAAAGACAGGTTTATAATTATGTACAGGAGTGTTGGTACTCTATGAATTTTACTAAAGACGATAATATTTACTCATTTGATTTAACACGTCGGTTTTAGTTCTGGATACAGGCAACACCCTTTACTGGAACAGTGCGAATGTTACATCTGCGTTGTGAGAATGTTGAGTCTGCATTGCATTGGCTCAGTGTCTTTTGTAAACATTTGTTCTGTGGTTTGTGGGTCTAAAACCAAATGCCCATCTTCCCTGCCAGGGGAAACGCCCCCTTTCTGTCGACTCGTTCCAAAAATGTGGTCATATTTCTTGACTTACACCACCAAATGTGACTAAATAAAGTCAGAAGACAAGACAAAATTGGATTGCAAACCAAGGAACGTTGGTTTGCAATCTAAGAGTTTTAGTTCTGGTTGGGTCCACATATAAAATATATAAGTATATACATTACCAATGCAGAACTTCAGTGTTTATACAACACATATTGCATAAAGTCTATAATTCCCTCTCTCTGCCTCTTTCTTCCTGTTTTCTTTATAAAGAGACTGTTCACAGTAGTTTCCACACCCCCCTTACCCAACCAATCGCTGCCCTCACACTAAAACACTGCATCCTGGTGCTTGGCTCTCTGTTGATGAGTGTGTGTGTGTGTGTGTGTGTGTGTGTGTGTGTGTGTCTGAATTACTGGTTCTCAAAACGGGCCTCTTGTCCTCTTAGTTTAAATCGGGTTATACATCACTGAAATGTACCACAATACTAAACACAAAGACATTTATATCGACTTTGGTCTCGTTTATCAATGGAATACAGTGAGTAAATGATTCTGACATCATATACACTCCTTTATGGTTTATGGCTTGTTATGCATTATGGCTTGTCCATGTTGGCGTAAGTCTGTTTTGGCTTTTTGACACCTGAAGTTGCATCTAAGTATTGTAGACTTTGATTGAACGCATGTCCTTTGACGTTAGCAACAAAAGGTATAGGAAGTGTTTTCGCCTTTTAAAAGTTGATAAGTCTGTTTATTACGCCCAATTACATGGGTAGTCGCATTTTATTATTTCCATTTTGCATTGTTCTCTTGCCTGATGTCCCTGGCCTTATGTGGCCCATTTTTCGGTCACAACCCTCCAGTTGAGAACCACTGGGGTAAAAGATTACATGGAGTATTAAGATTGTATGTAATGAAGTCCATGATAGAATATAAAAAACTTTTGCATGACCTGCTCAAGGTCGCCATTCATTTGATTTCATTTTTATTTAGCTTTTCTTTATGACTTTCTTTTATACTGTATGTGTGTGATGACAATAACCTCTCGCACCTCACACGAGGCATTTTTTTTTTTTTACACGTGTCTCAGGTATTTCTTTGTTTGAACATGTTGTTCAGAGGTGTGTCTTACTGGCTGATCGAAGGATTAAAAAAATATTTTGGTGATTCTCACAAAGAAATGTTTGAGTTATATTTCATTCCAAAACAATTCATTTGAATTCACAGCTTTACAAAGGATAAAAAAATATATATAAATAAATATGTTTTCATAATCAAATTGCGGCCTGCTTATATGCTTTTATTTGGTGTCATTTTTAAGACAATTAAGCACCCATTTTATCTATAAATATATTGCAACAAGCAATATTATTTTTATTTTTGCATTAGAATTTGTTTAATTATCAGTTTGCAGTTTGCTTGAATTGCTTAATTGTTATGAAAACGAAGTCACAATGGAAAAAAAATCTTCAGTGTTCCTAAAATAGAATTAATTTTCATGCTCAATAATTTTTTTTTTTATACCATTGATTTTGGAGTGAAATGTAAGACATACGTTTCCCCCAGCCAGTTCCCAGGAACAACATTACATGTTTTACCAACTCCAGAGTGTATTTATAATGTTCACAAAGCCATTCAGAATAAAAATGTCATTTGTCCTTTACTTTTGTTGATATGTTTCTCTCTGTCTTTCTCAGATTAATTCTTGAGAAGGAAGGTCCTCGTTCTTTATTTCGCGGCCTGGGGCCCAATCTAATCGGAGTGGCTCCTTCACGGTGAGTGTTTGTCCATTCATACAGTTAAATAGGCTGATCAATACATCTGTCTCACCAAGCATTTACTGTAAGAACGTGTAGTCCTGAACTCTGTACTGAAGTGAGAGTGAATGTGTTGCAGTGTGACTGATGCAATCCCTGCTTAACCGGTAAAGCTGCAAATTTACAGAGCTTGGAATAAACATGCAGACACAAGTCTATATTCAGGATTACTTTACAGGTCAGACTGTAGGGAACAAATTTGGGGGAATCTGACCCCCCAATTAAAGGGATAGTTCACCCAAAAATGAAAATTCTGTCATTATTTAATGACCTACATTTTGTTCAAATCCTGTATGACTTACTTTCCTCTTTAGAACACAAAAGATATTTTGAGAAATAACTTTTTTCTGTTGTTTTGGGTGGACTGTCCCTTTAAGACAAATAAACTTCAAATAAACTGTTTTAGTTCTAAACAATACAATGCAATTTTCAATAAACATTTACCACTGAATTTGTAATCAGGATAAAGGTGATATGTTGATGACAGTACAGATGTGTTTTTCAGGCCATTAAAAGTGTCTGAGCTCATTTAACACCTGTTGATTAAACCAGGTGTTAAACACTGTACTTTTCTGCCACTCCAGCATTTTTGAGGTTTTCTGGAACAATGAAGCTCATCATCTGAAATCTAAATGGGCTGTTTCAGCCTTCAGCTGAGGTGTAACAAACAGCAGCCGGCTCCAAGAGAACAGCACGGCTTAAAGAGCAATTAAATAAATGAATGGGCATGATAAATGGTGGTTTTAACATTTAGTGTCTGTATAAACAGATGTTTTACGTGCATGCATTCAGGATAAAGCGCTTGTCCAGTGATGCACACATGATAAATCGGCACTGGACCTGTTACTTAAAGGGCAGCTTATATAAATGTGTGTGTTATATAGACAGGAAGGTGAGATCAAACATGAGATTACTTGCGGAGTGTGTGTGGAGAGTGTTTTCCTGTTGGAGTGCTCACCGTCCATTAGTTAAGAGCTTCAGGATACTACATATGCAAACATTTGCGGTTACATACGAGGGTTTATGAAGAACATGTTGTCCTTGTGAGCTGCTTACGTCGGCATCATAATGATCCAATGGGTGGTTCAGAAGGTGGGGAGCACAATTATGTTGTATTTGGCAGCATTACATTTATCCTTTGGAAAAATCAAGCTTAGATTTATTTTTGGAACATGGTAGATTGTTTCTTTCTTGCTGGTCTGAGCTGGAAATTAGCTGGTCATTGACTGGTCAACCAGCCAACTTGTTCCAAAACCCACCTTAAACTAGTATCAAGTTGGTTTGTTGCAGATAATGTCTTGGACCAGCTAATGACCAGCTTACCTGCTGAAAAGAACATTTTAAACCAACCTAAATAGTTTAGTAATCTCCCAGCTTGGCCAAGATTTACTAGTTGTGCTTAGAACATGGTAGATGGCTTCTGGCTGGTCTAAGGTGGAAATTAGCTGGTCACCAGCCAGCTTGTTCCAAAACCCACCAGGAACTAGTATGAGGTTAGGTTGTAACAGATAATGACCAGTTTGAACCAGATAATGACCAATTTTCCTGCCGCAAAGAACCTATTAAACCAGCCTAAATGGTAATTGGCATGCTTGGTTTAGTAAGTCTTCCAGTCTGGCCAATATGATATTAATCAGATAATTTCTGCATTTTAATAATAATAAAAAAAATCTCCAAAGAATGTGCAAATTCAAGGTTATGAAAAACAATTTAAACTATGCTGTATGTTGTACAAAAAATTAAGATTTTTTTTTGTTTGTTTTTGCATTATAAGATTTAGCATCATTGCATTTGTCCTTTGGAAAAATCAAACTTAGCTTTGGTATTTGTGTTTGGAACATGGTAGATGGTTTCTAGCTGGTAATTAGCTGGTCATTGACCGGTCAACCAGCCAGCTTGTTCCAAAACCTACCTTAAACTAGTATGAGGTTGGTTTATTGCAGATAACAAACGACTTGGACCAGCTAATGACCAGATTTCCTCCTGAAAAGAACATTTTAAGTCCGCTTAATTGGTGATTTGCTTGTCCTGGCTGGTTTAGTAAAAGTCTCCCAACCTCGATGTTAATCAGATTAATCAGATCATTGGTAAATGGTTTGCTCATCTTTGCTGATGTGGTGTTCAGCTGGTGGTTTATCTGGTTGGCATTCCACACTGACCAAAGTGGCCAAAACCAGCCTGACCATGACCCGTCTGTTGTAGTTCAGTATGGTGTAATAGAATTGTGTGTTGTTACTCATGTGTCCTGCTGGGTTTTCAGGGCCATCTACTTTGCCGCCTATTCCAGCTCAAAGGAGAGACTGAACCATGTGTTTGAACCAGACTCCACGCAGGTGCACATGACGTCTGCTGGGATTGCAGGTAACTTATATGACCATGCAATCTAACTACATCCTGTTTCCTCGGTTTTGATGGGATCATAAAATATAAACCATTTATTGCTTAATTGCATGTGTAGATGCGTCTAGTGAATTGGAATTGAAACTGTTTCTTTTTGCGCCATGCTGTATCTCTGAGTAACAGTAAATGTCACAGAGCTCAAGCACTCAATAAAGATCCGGCACATGGCCAGAAGAGAGTGTGTGTCTCTTCTCACGTCACTTGGACTTTTGCCAAGGAGGCTTTAGATTAACGCTCGTTGTGCTATGCTAGAGTTTTCTTACACCTTTAAGCTGCCTTTTCATTGTTTATGAAGATGGTAGACAGAAAGTCATTCAGAAGAAAATGGAGTGAGATTGTGCAATATTGTTTGAGAACTAGGGCTGCAACTCTAAGCTGCAATGTTTTCTTCCAAACAATGTGCAAATTCAGTGCTATAAAAATATATAAATTGTGCTCACATTGTGCAAAGATATAAATGGTAACAAATGTTTTGTCCAGTTTTAAAGCAGCTGGACACTTTGAATCAATTTTCGAATGATGATCAAGCACACAAAATATTAATTAGGATTTGAAGTAAATATGGACCATTTTAAACCTAAATGCAATGTCCAACAAATATTTCATCAAAAGTAATTTGGATAATTTTAATCAATTTTAATCTCTCTGCATTCTGGTGATGCTATCGGGATGACCCTCTTTGTAAAATTAAAATTAAAAATTTTTTATTGTTTAAAAGGTTGAGATTGGTAAGGTTTATTGGTGTTTTTAAAAGGAGTATCTTATATTTACGAACACTGCATTTATTTAATCAAAAATACAGTAAAAACAGAAATATTGTGAAATTTTACAATTTAAAATGTTTTCTCTTTTTACATATCACATGATCCTTCAGAAATCATTCTAATATGCTCCTATGCAGCACAAGAAACATTTCTTGTTATTATCAATGTTGAAGTTTAATGCTTCATATTTTTGTGGAAACCATTAAACATTTTTTTCAGGGTTCTTTGATGAATAAAAAGTTCAAAAGAACAGCATTTATTAGAAATGCAAATATTTTGTAACAATGCAAAAGCCTTTACTGTCACTTTTGATCAATTTAGTGCAAACTTTTGAAAGGGAGTGTTCTATAAAAAAAATTATGAAAAGTGTATGAAAGTAGCTAATTATCCAAAATATCTGTTAGTGTGTGAAGGTTAGCGCTTAGTAAATTTGCATTTTAATCTTTCCTCTTCTACTTCATGTAGGGTTCACGGCCATAACAGCAACCAACCCAATTTGGATGATTAAGACACGTCTACAATTGGACGCCAGGTAAAGTGGCAACAGATATGTGACTTTACGGAAGTAGATTGTTTGATTAATATCCTTAGTGACTGATTCCTTCGTTCAAGATTATAGATTTAACATCATCTAGAGTTCATTATTCATGAGTCCAGACTAAGCTTTGTATTTGAAAGTGTGTTTTGTTCTTCACAGGAAACGTGGGGAGCGTCGCATGAATGCTTTCGAGTGTGTGCGGCGTGTGTATCAGACGGATGGGCTACGCGGGTTTTACCGCGGCATGTCTGCCTCTTATGCGGGCATCTCAGAGACTGTGATTCACTTTGTGATCTATGAGAGCATAAAACGGCGTCTTTTAGAGGCCAATGCAGCAACGCACATGGATGGGGCCAAGGACACAGCCAAGGACGCGTTGGACTTCGTGGGCATGATGCTGGCAGCCGCCACTTCCAAGACCTGCGCCACCTCCATAGCCTATCCACACGGTGAGCATGTGCATTTTCCCATCAGAGCACCATAGCATCATAAAATCAGCATGAAAACGTCATTCACAACCTATTTTACTTCCATAATGTGACCTACATTACCATTCAAAAGATTTTAATACTTTTGAGCAAGGATGCATTAAATTGATCAAAAGTGACAGTAAAGACCTTTACAGTGTTTCTGAGGGTCTTAAAGTCTTAATTTACCATATTTTACCTTATTTAAGGCCTTAAATGGGTTTTAAATCTGAGCAGATAGTCTTAAATTAAGATATGGCATTAAATGTTGCATGCATTGTAAAAAATGTCTTACTCAGTATATTAAAATCTTATTCAGTATTTTTTTTTCAATACAACTATTTAAATGTCTTTAAATCCATATACATTTACTTGAGATGCAAAATGAAGAAAGAAGTCATGTCTTTTTCCAAAATTGAACAGAATTAAGTGAGTTTATGTTTAAAAAATACTGTATCTGTCAATGGTGTATGAAATCTTGTTTTTCCTTTAAATTGAATAGAAAATGAAAATTTCATTCACTCACCCTCGTGTTTTTCCAACCTTGCATAAAACAACATTTGGGTGAGTAATAGATGACATAATTTTGATTCTGGGTGAACTATCTCTTTGAGTTGATTTTTCTGAGGCTTTTGGCAGATATTTATCCTTGTTTTAATCAAGCTCACTAAATTTTGATCAATTTTACAGAAAACAAGTTTTGCTTCTCATGTAGACATTTGCACTGGAAAACAAGACAAAATACTAAGGAAGAACACTTTTTTTGCAGTGTGATCAGAAAGTAGAGTAAAGGTCATCTAAATATTCTAGTGATCATTTCCAATAACCTTTGTAATCAAATAAATGCAGCTTTGGTGAGCACAAGATACTTATTTTGAAAAACATTAAAAAATCTTACTGACCTCAAAAGTTTGAATTTTATATAAAAAGGATAAAAACAGAATCATTTGGGTTTCAAGTTGACTAATAATGGTTTGTAACCAATTCTGAGCATTTGTTTTTCTCTGTTTGGTTCTGCAGAGGTGATCCGTACACGGCTTAGGGAAGAAGGTACCAAGTATCGCTCGTTCTTCCAGAGTCTCAACCTGATGATTAGAGAGGAAAGCTATCGAGCTCTTTACCGAGGACTCACCACACATCTGGTCAGACAGATCCCCAATACGGCCATCATGATGTGCACCTACGAGTTAGTCGTCTACCTGCTCGAAGGCTAAACTTAGACTTGAGGAGCCTCAGTATTCATGGACGGAAAGTTCTGTGGTTTCATTCACAATTTGGTAGTTTCTTCTGAGAGGATGGTGTTCGGAGAAAAAAGGGGAAATGACAAAAAAAAAAAGGTGGTGTCTAGAAAGCAATGTTCTTGTTTCATAGTTTTTCTTAACTTTCTGTCTTTTAATGTTCCTCAAAATGATGCTGCTTTTAAAAAGCCTTGACAGTCAGTTCACCTTTAGCTTCCTCAGAGTTAGTTTTTCTCTCTCAAACAGCACCTCACGTCAGATAGCTCTTGTATGTGGATTCAGCAGGTTATTTCTGTGAGAGAAGCTGTTCTTATGTTGGCAGGTCATTGAGGGTTTTGTCCGGCCCATTGCTATGCTGTAATGGTGATCAAAGCTTCACTGGATTTTCTCGAGCTTTGAGCTGGAAAGGAATTGGAGAGGATCCAGACTGAGGCTTGCTTCCTGTCTAGGAACAGCCAATCAGGGTGCACTTACACCATGCAATGCAAACGCAAAAAGATCTTACGTGCATGCGTATACCTGAGACTGTGTGCACACATGTATGGCAAAAAAAGATGTCTAAGAGCACGTTTAGTTGTTTGGACACTGTACAGGTGATTGTGTGCTAATCTCTGAATGTCATATTTGTGTTTGCTGCCCATATTTGCAGTAGCCCCTCACTGCAGAACACAAGATCCAGGGGGCGTGGTTGTATCCACATCTAGGGGGTGAAGATTGGTAGGTTCAGGGGTGGAGATGGGTGGGTTTAGGGATCAGGGGGTGGAGACGGTAGGTTTAGGTATATGTAAGGTGGGAGGAGTTGGATCTAGATCCAACCACGCCCCCTGGATCTTGTGTTCTGCACCGAGGACCATCTCCATATTTGACCTTAATACATGAATGTAACAATCGTTGCAGCCAAATAGGTTGTTAAAAACTTTAATAAATATATGTACTCAGCAGCAACATTATTAATGAAAGAAAATAAATCATTCAAAAAAAGAAAAGCAAGTATTATGCAAGAAAGACATTGCACTGTAACACAAAATAAGTTTATTTTTTGGTGGACATGTTGCACCCCCATCCCAAAAACACACAATGAGCACAAAAAAAAAAAAAAATTGAAGAGTTTGTGGCCATAGAAAAGAGTCTCATACTGCAAAAGAAAACAGCATTTTGTCTTTTTGCAGTAAAAATACCAAGACATCCTTTGAACAAGATCACTTTGCTTGAAAAGCAAAATTGATTTATATATTAAGATTTTAGACAATATATCTTGAATTAAACTTATTATTATTATTATTATTATTATTATTATTAAATCATGATTATTACAGTATAATAATATTTCATCATAATAACCCCAAAAAATCTGTTTTGTTAGATTTATATTTGACTCACTGGTAAATTTCTTTTTATTTTGTTAAGAATAAAGTGCAGTGTATATTTACTAAGAATGTTGGTACGTCTTTATATCTTTATTTATATTATATTCATATTTATATTTGTTTCTCAATTTCAAGTGAAATGATCTTATTTTATAAGAATGTTTTAGTTATTTTCACGAAAACAAGACTAAAATACTGCTAAAGATTTATTGCAGTGTAGACAGAAAAAGTTATTAAAAATATAAAATATTGTCAAGCTGTCAAAATTCATGTTTTCACTTTATGATGCAGTTTTGTATCATGTTCTCTCACACTTATGCCTTTATGATATGTCACGAGTCCAGTGTTGTTGTTTTTTTTCCTCCAGTGTTTGGTTGTTTTGTTTACAGTCAGTTTGGTGTGACCTGCTCTGTTGTCACTGTTCATTAGGACATTAACATTCAGCAGTTGATCATATGAAAAAATAAATGCATATAAGAAAACAAAGATGGGCATGCATATTTTGCTTTGGATGGAGATTCTGGGTTTTTCTCTTAAAGATGACTCGCTAAAGAAAAGTTAGGAATTTCTGATATGTCTGTGTTTTTAGACATGGAGTCCTTCACGCTGCTTTTCTTTGCTTTATTTTTGCTTTCTCACATGCACTGAGACATTTTGTTTGACACCTGGAAAATCAGGAAATGTGTGCGTGAATTCCAGTGACACAAAACTTGCTTTTAACTTGTTGCACGAGTGGTTCAGCATTCACAGGTCCAAACTGCTGTAGTTTGGGTCAGATCTACACGAGAGAAAACAAGTTGTTTAGTTGTCCAAACAGGTAAGAAATTCATTAAATATGGAGCTAATTGATTGTAATTTTCCTGTGTTGAAAAATGTTTTAATCAGCTGAAGAATGCTTAAATGTAAACTGTAGTAAACAGAGGTGCTTATCAGTTCCTTTTGCTAACAAAGCTTTTAGAGTTATACTTTTATTTAAACAAAAAGTTTAAGCATTTTTGTACACACTCAAAAAAAAATCACTCAATTAATAGTAAAATTAGCAGGTAATTACAAAGAATCCGTGCGTTTCATTGCTCTTTTTTTTATGGAATACCTATTATAATAGTGTTTATTATAAATGATTTATCCGTGTATATAATTATTAATTAATTTGTGTATATATATATATATATATAAATTTGTTTGCCATCATGCCCTTATCGTATTTAATCAAATAAAAACGATCTCCCTTTAACCCCTTAACTGTCACCGTCCCGCTAGTTTACTGCAATATATTACAATTAAATCCTAATCTAATCATGACAAACTATATATCGTTCGAAAGGTCTAAGACTCCTAAACAGATATTTCACCACTGTTTGTTGTTAAAAAATTATGTAGGAACAGTAATAGATTCATTTATGACAAGAGTGCACCTCAAAACATATACATCATAACGAGTTCTGACCTTTGCCACAAAAATTATTTTTAGTTTCCTTTTTCCCTATCACGTTTTAGTAATCATTATAAATTATATATAATTTGAAAGCGTAAAACCTCCAAATTCATTCTGTGAAAACCATTTTGAAATCAGACACTGCGTTACCATGGAAATCGTACTTTAAAATCTTTTAGCGGGCTCCTCCCCATTAGTGGGAGGTGTCATATTCCAAATGTATTATGGTCTTTTAGAATCAAAACTTTTCGTAATTTTGACAAAATACATGTCGTTGGAAAGCAGATCTCTGATGACCTGTTCACTGGCACGAGAGCGTGGGTTATATCACAGAAAACTTAGGAAGCGGAAATGAGTCAATCAAGTCCCGCCATACTTTTCTTTTCTTTTTTTGGTTGGTTGGTTGGTTTTTCTCAAATTTCACCCAGATGTAGGCCTATGTCAATTCATCTAACCTTGATTAAACAGACTTTAAGCCAGGTTAGATGAATTTAAAACGGATGAAAACGAGGATGTGAGGGATAGACTTACAATGGGAAGCACCTTTCAAAACTCTTTCAGTGAGTTTTGTCTACAGAAAGTGTTTTGAGAAAAACGTTTCATCAGCCGAACAATCGGAATGTGGTTAAACAACAGTACAATCCACTGAACGCACAGTCTTCAGTAATAAAAAATTACATTTGGTGCTACCTTGACTGGTCTACGATTAAGAAAGCTTTAATTTCATGCTGACGTGAAAAAAAGTGAAATTCTGAAGTAAATAGGAAGCACAAAATAGTGTTTTCTTGTAAAACAAGTTCCAAAAGATATTTTTTTACAACTTTGGAAGGCACTTCTACTGAAGAAGAACACTCTGATAGCTGAGATGATGGAGACGCTGCAGAAGACGTCTCTACAAACGGCTGCTGTGGAGTGTGATGTTTGCACTACAGAGAAGAACAGAGCTGTAAAGTCCTGTCTGCAGTGCTTGGCCTCCTTCTGTCAAACTCACCTGCAGCTTCATTATCAATCTCCTGCGTTTATGAAGCACAAACTAGTCAAAGCCTCCAGACACATTCAGGAGAACATCTGCCTGAGTCATAAAAAACCTCTGGAGATTTACTGTCAGGATGACCATCAATACATTTGTTGTTTGTGTATGATTGACAGTCATAAAAACCACAATATGGTATCTGTGGATTCAAAATGGACTAATAAAAAGGTAATGAATGCTATTTTAAGGTAGCTGTCTTTTTTTTTTTTTTTTTTTTCTCGTGAGTTAAAGTTATTTATTTTAAATTAATACTAAAATTACTTGGATAATAGTACACATATCTTACGGGATATTTAACAATTACAAGATGAGATTGACAAGGTGAATATTTCTACTATTGTTTAATGATTTTCTGTTAACATCTTTAGAAGGAGTTAGAGGAGATACACGTGGCATGTTGGAAGCTGATCCAGGAGCGAGAGATGGGTCAGCAGGAAATCAGTCAAGCTGTGAAATCTTTTAAAGTGAGTAAATGGGGGAGAAAAGAGAATACAACAATAAATGCAATGAATATTAATGCAGAATCCCACAGAGAACCTTAATTTGTGATAATGGAACATTCAATTGAAATTGGTCACAAATACAGTATTTATGCTATTCTTCCTTGTCCAATAGGGTTCAGCAGAAGAGGCCGTGGAGAACACTGAGAAGGTCTTCACTGAGCTCATCTGCTCTCTGGAGAAGAAACGCTCTGAGATTAAAGAGCAGATCAGAGCTCAGGAGAAGACTGAGATAGATCGAGTAGAGAAACTTCACAAACATCTGGATCAAGAGCTGACAGAACTCAGAAAAAGACAAACAGAGATTGAGAAACTTCTGATTACTGATGATCAGATCCATTGTCTGAAGGTAATGATGCAAAAATGTTGAGTCTATTAAATGAAAGTGTCATGCTTGATTTGTTTTAGATAAGATCTATTGTGCTTCACAAATTAAGCCTAAACTATTTGTCTCATTTCAGAGCTGTCAGTCTGTGTGTATTTTACCAAAATTTGAAGACATTCCTAGTTTCACTCAACACACTCATCTGTCTTTTAAAGACATTTCAATCTCAGCATTCAGAGAGGTTTTGGAGGACGTCTGTCAACAGCAAACAGCCAGAATATCTCAAGAAGGTCTGAATCGCTTAATATATCATTCATACTCTGCTGGAGTTAACCAGCAAATTAATCGTGCACTTGTTTTGTTTTCTCTCTTCAGTGTCAAATGTTTATGTTGTAAATCCTCCAGAACCAAAGACCCAAAATGATTTTTTGCAGTGTAAGCTGAAGTTCAGTTTCTTCAAGGCAAACATTAATTGTTAAATATCAGTGGATATGGTCTGTTACAATGTGACCATTTTTTGTCCACTGTATTTATTTTTTGTCTGTTCCTTCTCCTCAGATTTCTGTCAACCTCACATGGATCCAAACACTGCACATAAAACCCTCAAACTGTCAGAAGAGAACAGAAAAGCATCATGTTCAGATAGAGTTCAGAAATATCCTGATCACCCAGAGCGATTTGATATGTTTCCATACATCATGTGTAGAGAGGGTTTGTACAGTCGCTGTTATTGGGAGGTTGAGTGCAGTGGGAACAACTGGTCTGTAGCAGTTTGTTACAAAGGAATTGGTCGTAAAGGAAATGGTGATGAGTGTAAACTTGGCTTGAACAAAATATCCTGGAGATTGGGCTTTTATCTACAGAATTTCTGTTTCATGCATGGTAAAAAACAGGTCCGTATCCCTGCTGTCTCTAGAATAGGAGTGTATCTGGATCACAGAGCAGGAACTCTGTCCTTCTACAGGATCTCTGACACAATGACTCTGCTACACAGAGTCCAGACCACATTCACTGAACCCCTCTACCCTGCATTTTTTGCTGTGTTGGGTTCATCTGTCAGGATCATAGAGGAGAAGGAGGTTAAAAAAGGCCAAATGTAAAAACAAAATTTATGACAAGTTATACCATAAATCATCTCAACACATTTATTGAATGATTTTGCTCTCATTAATCTTGACTCAGCTGTGGATTACTGCAGTTGCGCATTGGTTAAAGTATGTGTTAGTTTTTTGTTTTATAATATTACAATGTGGGTTGTGTGGCTGGCAATTAATGTGTTGTTGTTTTTTTTTTTTTCAAGACGGCAGCAGCCACTATTTCTTATTGTGCTTTTAAGTTTTCTTTTGTTTGGTTTATCTTGGTTAGTGAGGTATAGGTCCTGTACTGAACTGCATTTAATATTGTTTGCATTGTATGTTTGTTTTTTGTTTTTTTTGTTGTTTTTTTTTTTTTTTTGCGTGGTATTGCTCTCCTCTGTTTGTGTGTTACATTGTGGCTTTGTACAGGACTGGTGATTCTTGTGGTGCGCCTCTGGCTGTGTGTATGAGAAAGTTTGCACTGTAATGGTAATTAAGAGCATTTGCCTCATTGTTTGAGGTACTTGCTGTTGGTTTTCTGTTTTCTTCTCTTTTTCTGTCCTCTACAGGTGGTAAAATTAAGCAGTGTCTGTGAGCAGGCCTGACCTTTCTTGCATGTTGAAGAAAGCATTCCCCTCCTCTTAGGAATTCTATAGATAATACAGGTGTTTTAATATGAGAAGATCTGTGTTAGGATAATAAACTTTTTGTATTGATGTTTGTTACAACTCTTGAGTTGATTCTTTCAGCTTTGTTGTGCTGAAAATCCTTTGGTGTTCGCAGACAAAAGTGACCAGCCTTAAAAATTGCTTGTAAATCTCTTATTATGCTGTATTATCACCAATTCTTTCATTCAAACTTTTTTGTCATCTTCTCCATACTAGTAACTATTAGATTTTAAAGGTGACAAAGTGCTTTTGCTTAGAAATGGGAATGGGATAATTATATTTCTGAATAGATTACCTTTAGGTTATTTTTTTTTCTTTTTCTTAACACTCGTAGTTATTATTACTCGTAGTTGTTATTATAACACTCTCTCTTTCCTTTGGGACGCAGCGCACACGCTCATTTAGTTTACGCACTGAAAACCAGGAAGTTTGAATTCAAGAGAAATGAAACCTAATTCACCAAAAACACGTAACTGTACTTCAACATCAATACGTCCGCGCCGCTGTTCTTTGGGGAAAAGCTGTAAAGCAGATAATATTTGAGTTGTGTGTCTGTCGAAGTAGGTAAGGACTTAAAAATATCCAAAGATAACTGCTTTGTCATATTGTCTGCTTTTAAAAAGAAATTACGTGAAATTATTTATTTGTGTGTGTGTGTGTGTGTGTGTGTGTGTGTGTGTGTGTGGAGCGTTCTACGTCTGTATCTTGTAACAGGCCTGGTGAAAAAAAATGTATTTTTGAAACTGAATAGTTTTAATCGGTTACAAAGTATACTACAAAAACTATACTTATACCACACATTTCATATTTTTATGGTGATCATGATTTAAAAAACTGTTCTGGACTAAATACAATTTCTATTGACAACATTTGTCTGCTGTTGATTAGCATAGAACAGAATTTGTTCTCACAGTTAAAAAGCTGTGATTAAATAGGTTGTTACCATTAGTTGTGGAAAATTTTCACTCAAATAAATGTTTGGTTAGGTACCTGGAATTTGTAAAATCTTTATAGAGTATACTTTTACTTTTTCAAATTTTAAACACCCGTTTGTTCACTGTGTATGGCTGGAATGGAACTGACACTAAATGTATTAAAATGAAATAAAACTATAAAATAAATATGCAAAAGAGAATGTGTCGTTTTAGGTAAACTACATATAGATTGTCCATCCATTTTCCTGTTGCTGTTTACTGGAATTCTGATAAAAGATGTTTGACAAATAATATGTTTTCTTGGCAAAACAGCCCTTTTTACATAGAGGCTGAGAATCTGTTCATCTATGAGAAGACTCCAAAGAAATGGCTGAATCTGCAGTGAGTCAGTATGAGGATCAGGTCATGTGCTCAGTCTGTTTGGATCAGCTGAAGGAGCCGGTGACGATTCCCTGTGGACACAGTTACTGTATGAGCTGTATTACTGACTGCTGGGAGCAGAAGGAGCAGGAGCCGCCGTACCGCTGTCCCCAATGCAGAGAGAGCTTCAGTCAGAGACCTCTACTGAAGAAGAACACTCTGATAGCTGAGATGATGGAGACGCTGCAGAAGACGTCTCTACAAACAGCTGCTGTGGAGTGTGATGTTTGCACTACAGAGAAGAACAGAGCTGTAAAGTCCTGTCTGCAGTGCTTGGCCTCCTTCTGTCAAACTCACCTGCAGCTTCATTATCAATCTCCTGCGTTTATGAAGCACAAACTAGTCGAAGCCTCCAGACACATTCAGGAGAACATCTGCCTCAGTCACGGGAAACTTCTGGAGATTTACTGTCAGGATGATGATCAATGCATTTGTTGCATATGTACTGATAATCATAAAGGACACAGTATGGTGTATGTGGATTCAGAGTGGGCTAGTAAAAAGGTAATATCAGCAATAAAAAACATGCATAAAATATATTATTATTTATTATTATATTGCATAAGTTTCATTTCATTTCATCAATACGTTAGACCTTTTACCAGAGTCTACCAGACTGAAAAGGTTTTATGTCTATTTTTACATATTATTTTATTAATTTTTGTGTTAACATCCTCAGGAAGAGCTAAAGGAGATAAATGTGGTGTGTCAAAAGCTGATCCAGGAACGAGAGGGAGGTCAGCGGAAAATCGGTGAAGCTGTGAAGCTTCTTAAAGTATGTTCCGTTAAGGGTATTTTAGTTTATTTAAAGATTAATGTTTATATGAAACATGAAAGTAGATATTTTACATTCAAGGAAGGCAGACATTGAGCAATGAATTTCAAGCAAAAAGTGCATTAAAATATCATGTATAAAGGTTGGCACACAATTCATGGTGGTTTTATTGACACTTTTTGGAGCTTGGCAGCCACAAGTTTTACATTGCACTGAATAGAAGCAGCTTCATTTGACTGGGGTGACCATTTATAGAATTTACAAAACCAGAATTGCTCACATAAACTACATTATTTTGGCTGTTGTGCCAAATTGAGTCATGACAATGCATGATCACAGTTTTCTGTCTCAAACAGAACTCAGCACAAAAGGCCATGGAGAACATTGAGAAGGTCTTCACTGAGCTCATCTGCTCTCTTGAGAGGAAATGCTCTGAGATTAAAGAACAGATCAGAGTTCAGGAGAAGACTGAGATAGATCGAGCAGAGGAACTTCTCAAACATCTGGATCAAGAGCTGACAGAACTCAGAAAAAGACAAACAGAGATTGAGAAACTTCTGATTACTGATGATCAGATCCATTGTCTGAAGGTAATACAGGTCCATTCATTAAAATATACCACCATATTTGTAAACTAACTCACTGTTTCATATTTCAAATGAGTTTCTTTTACAACCCCAAATCAGAAAAAAGTTGGGATGTTTTGTAAAATCAAGAATCTGTGATTTGTTTATTCTCTTTTACTTTTATTAAGTTTAATAAAAGATGCTAAGAAAAGCGGGGATTAAAGTCCAAAATGTGACTTCAAATAACCTAACAAATCAATGCACACACTCGGCGCTCGGCCGGGAAGCTGTTGATAGTGTTGGGCTTTCAGCTCCCCCATGTATCAGGCGATGCTCACGCCCCTGCGTTAAGTGTCGAACCCCAGCCGCTGCGGCTCACTCTTGACACCTCGCACATACACATGTCTGTGTCACTCACTCATCCAGCAGAAGGCTCGCGCTTCCCGTTAAGTGGCAGTGCACGACCCTCGCCACCATACAGCGCTCCTATTCGTCCTGAACGCGACCCCGGTATACGGCTGCGTTGCTCAGAATACAGAGGGCGAGTCGCTCCGTCCTCTGTGTCATTTTGCGGGCTCATGGCAGTCCATTCCGGGCATTACAGATTGGTTGCGGAACGTAATAGAGAACGGCTATATGCTTCAGTTTCGGCACAGACCACCCCGGTTCAACAGTGTGGTCACGTCGACAGTTCCAGCTCACAGCGAGCCGGTGCTGAGACAAGAAGTTCTCAATCTCCTCGCGAAAAGTGCGATAGAAGTTGTCCCGTTGAGCGAGAGAGAGAGAGCAGGTTCTACAGCTGCTACATTGTTGTTCCAAAGAAAGATGGTGGGCTCCGTTCGATTTTAGACCTGAGACCCATCAACCATGCATTATACAAACACGCTTTCAAGATGAACGCTGAAACAGATCCTCGTGCAGATTCGGCACGAAGACTGGTTTATTTCGGTGGACCTGAAGGACGCATATTTTCATATCCAGATCGCTTTCTGAAATTTGCATTTGAAGGCACAGCGTATCAGTTCACGGTAATGCCATTCGGGCTAGCGTTGGCGCCACGCAGGTTTACGAAATGTGTGGATGCGGCACTTTCCCCTCTGAGAACGAGTGGAATACGCATCTTGAATTATCTGGACGGCTGGTATTGGCCCATTCGGAGGATGTGCTCAACAGCCACAAACGCACTCTGTTGCTCCACCTGGAGAGTTTAGGTCTCTGTGTGAAGAAACAAAAGAGCATGTTACACCCCAGTCAGTCGATCAAGTATCTGGGGGTGCAGTTGGACTCGGTCTCGATGAGAGTGTGCCTGGGTCAGGAGCGCATACGAGATTTAATGTCTCCCCTGAATGCTTTCAGTCTGGGCCGTCCTGTGGCAGTGAAGGAATATCAGAGGCTCTTGGGATGGGTGGCGGCGGCCGTGACGGTATGCCACCTCGGTCTACTCTATATGCGCCCCCTCCAGATTTGGCTGAAAACACAAATGTTTGGAACACAAGGGCTTGGAAAATGGGCTGTGCCCGCGTTGTGGTCACTCCCAAGTGTTTGAACGCGCTGAAACTATGGCGGAACCCCATCCTGTACCAACGCGGCGCCCAGCTGGGTCTGGTTACGCAGCGGAAAGTGGTCACGACGGATGCATCGATGATGGGCTAGGGATCTCATTGCGACGGCGTCCCAGCCTCGGGCTACTGGATGGAGTTGGAGTGAACGTGGCACATAAATCGCCTCGAGCTGAGAGCGGTGTTTTTGGCTCTTTGGAGTTTACTCTCGCAAGTCCGGGGGCATCATGTGTTGATTCGCACGGACAACATGTCAGTGGTGTCGTACATAAACCGCCAGGGCGGGGTACACTCGAGAGGCCTTTTATGAACAGGCTGCATGCCTTTTGCTGTGGGCGATCACTATCTGCTCTCCATTTGGGCAGCGCATGTCCCAGGCTGCCTGAACAGCGGTGCGGATATGCTATCGAGGAACGGGATTCCTCACAGAGAATGGAGACTGAACCCCGGGACAGTAAGGCTGATCTGGGAACGGTTCAGGAATGCGAAGGTGGATTTGTTTGCGACAGAGGAGAACACGCATTGCCCTCTGTTCTTCTCTCTGTCATGCTCTTCCCTGTGAGGGGACGCGCTCACGATGCCGTGGCCAGAGGCCCGTCTGTATGCATTCCCCCCCGCTGAAGATTTTTTCACAGGTGCTGTACAAAATCAGAGAGGAGAAGGCGTCAGTGCTATTAATCGCCCCGTATTGGCCGAACAGGCCTTGTTTTCCCGATCTGCTTGAGATAATAACGGCTCCCCTGTGGCTGATCCCACTGAGATAAGATCTTCTGTCTCAAGCGGGCGGCTCGATATGGCACCCCAACCCCGAATGGTGGAAACTTCATGTGTGGATGGTGTGCGGGAACCGGTAAACCCGGGATCATTATCTTGCCGCGTGATGGACATGATTATGGAGGCGCGAGCCCCTTCTACGAGGCGCCTGTATGCTTCTAAGTGTTTGTGAAATGGTGTGAATTGAATGGTCACGACCCAGAGGGCTGTCCCGTGTCTGACATTCTGGATTTTTTGCAACAGCAGCTGGACGGTGGCAGTATGCCTTCCACTCTTAAGGTTTATGTTGCAGTTATTTCAGCCTCTCACGCTACTATCGACGGGTGCTCAGTGGACAAACACAATCTAGTGATCAGATTTTTGAGAGGTGTGAAACGACTAAGACCCTCTCGCCCTACCACTGTGCCGTCCTGGGATCTGGCTCTGGTGCTGGGGGCGCTGGTCCTTCTGCCCTTCGAGCCGCTTCAGTCTGTTGGCTTGAGAGAGCTCTCGCTTAAAACCAAACTGCTGCTCGCCCTTGCTTCGGTTAAGCACATAGGGGATTTACAAGTGCTCTCTGTGAATGCTGACTGCATGCAGTTTGGACAAGGTGATTGTAACATCACGCTCAAGCAGAAATTAGGCTACATGCCTAAAACACTCTCAACACGATTCAGAGCACAGGTGGTAGCGCTTTCTGCTTTCACTCCAGAGGAGGTGGCCTCATTGGATGCCACCCCTCATCATGTGCTATGCCCAGTGCGGGCTTTGCGAGTGTACGTTGACCTCACGGCTCAGTTTCGGCAGTCTGAGCAACTGTTTGTATGCTTTGGAGATAGCACCAAAGGGCGGCCTGTCTCCAAACAACGGCTATCACATTCGGTGGTCGACGCGATTGCTTTGGCCTATTCTAGCTGGGGAATGGAATGTCCTATTGGTGTCAGAGCCCATTCAACAAGGGTGGTTGCCTCCTTGTGGGCGTGGACTAAGCAGTGTTAATTTTGACAGGCATTTTTAATTTAGTTTCAGTCTTAGTCTTGAGAAGAAAATGCTTAATAGTCTTAGTCATATTTTAGTCATTTGAGTCTTTCATAGTTTTAGTCGATGAAAAGTCATTACATTTTTGTCAACTTTTAGTCATTACTTTTAGTCATTACTTTGTCAAACTGCAGTTACCAACATTTATTTAGGTAGCTATTTTATATGTAGTCTTTTAACAGAAATAATCATTAATTCTTCTCTCTTTAGACCAAATCAATTAAGCTCATGAGAAATCTGAATCAAGAATTGAATTTGGAAAAACTGGAATAAATGAAAATTTTCATTTTTGGGTTGAGATACAAATTAAACTAATTTTTAAGATACAGTAGGTTTACTTAACATGTTTACATTTATTTAACATCTTTTGTTGGTTAACATTAATGACACAGATAGGTATTTAATTAGGAATGCTGTCCCTTTAAGGCGGAAGGCATGCATGTTATACTGACACACATTCAGTTTTCACCCACCTGTTTACGTTCACTTAAGCCATAACTGACTGTATTTATGTGAGATACTCTACACGATGGACATTTGGACTGCTGTGTGTGTAATTGAGCACTGAGAACTGATCGCGTGCTGTGTGAGAACTGAAGAAGAGGAGCATGTGCGAGAGAGAGCATTTCTATCATTGCGATTCCGCCTCTCCTGCCTTCACTAACTTTAAGTTAATCGACAAAGAATTGTGACTCCTGGGAAAAACGGGATGTCAGGTCACCCTATCTCTAACCCTTCGGGTGCTGAGGCCATTGTTTCAGATCGCTAGTTCGGGTTTTGACAGCCTGTCCATTCACTGCGGCTGCCATACTGAGACTAGATATGCAAACACCCCTTATGATCCAATGCCAGGGACGCACATTTTGAAAGACAAGACAGTTAACTTAGCCTATAGGATGTATTTTGAATGTCCGGTAGTCCTCAAATAACATTCTAGCCCCGTCTCGTCTTGTTAACGAAAACGCGGCATACATTTCGTCATGGTCTTTATCATCAGATATTAGTTTTAGCTCGTCAACGTCACGTCTTAGTCACAGAAAAAATGTTCGTTAACAAATATTTTTCGTCATCGTCTTCGTCGACGAAATTTACACTGGGACTAAGGGCATTTCTATCAAAGACATTTGTATGGCGGCTGGATGGTCTTCGCAGAACACCTTCGCCAGATTCTACAATTTGGATATGTGGTCTTTAGCCTCTCAGGTCCTGTCGGTGAATACGACCCATGGCCCCGCCTGCAACCGCTAGCCACTTGACTGTGTGGGTGGGTTCGACTAGGTCGTATAGGTGGAATTCGGGGGCGGGGCTATCACCGTATCCAGACTGCTGTGCCCCCCTCAGTACCAGCGAGGCGAGCCCTGTGATATGCGGTACTATCGTGCCTGTACTGTCATGCTGTGTTGCTGTACTGCGGCTGGCTGCGGCCGCTCGCTAAGGCTGTATACTGCTATTATTATTGCGCCCAGCGTTGCCGTTCGCATGCTGCGTTGTACTGTCATATTACATACTTATGTGCATATATCTTGAGGTGACTGATAATGTCCTAGCCTTTCTTAGGGCGATGGCACAGCATCTCCTTTAACAAGAAGGCCTGCTAATGGACATGGAATCTGAGTGACCTGATCGGATCACTAAGCGGGACTCTACATCCAATCCCCTTCGAGCATGTCGTAAGGTCGTATATGATTGGTTGGAGATTATTCTACGTGTCTTTGCAAGAACTGTTCATGTTAGCTCCGCCGAGGCTGAACTTCTTTCTTTGCTGTTTCCACGGCGTTGTCGAGTGAACACCGCCATGTCGAGTGAACCGTTCTTGAGAGGGAACGTCTCCGGTTACTGTTGTAACCTCGGTTACCTGAGAAACTGGAACGAGACATGGCGTAGGCTGACGTGCTCACAGCTCAGGTCTGCTGCGCTGTTAGTTCAGTCGGAAGATTCTGAGCTTATGCTGCCAAGACAGCATATTATATAGCGGCGGCGGCCCCGCCCCTAATCACTATCTTGGCTGGTATTGGCCAGTGAGAGTTGCAGCTTCACTGGCGTTGTGCAATAAGATTTCAGGTAGGTTTAGGAAGGAAGGGAGTCCCAAAAGCGTCATGCCATGTCTCGTTCCCGTCTCTCAGGGAACCGAGGTTACGACAGTAACCGGAGACGTTTTCACATGACGTCACACCCTTATAGGAAAACCCACCTGGAGGGCAAAACTAAGCTTTGCTCCACTGACCGCCAGATATTTTTACGCAGATTGCATTAAGTAGTAATGTAGTAAAACGCAGATATTAAAAGGTGAAATTCAGTAAACACATTATTGATGATGTATATTTTGTACAGGCAAGCAGATGAACCCAGAATATAAACACAATATGCAAAGTTTCACATTTAATGGTTACCCATAGTAAACCATTATAAGAAAAACACTGAACCATTAAGCGGATTGCGTTCATATTCCGGCCTCATCTGCTTGCCTATGTAAACTATGCATCAGGAATATGGTGATTACTGAATTTGATCTTTTAATATTACTGTTTTAAATATATTAAGGCACTTTAAGTGTTTTTACAACATTTTGTCGTACTGTGTTTTAATATGAATTGCAAATTGCAAAAACCTGCATTTTGTTCACACATACCTTTGTTTATTCTTTTGAGAGGTGATCTAAATATTTGCGGCTGGGAAACAGATGGAAAATTGACAGGATTGTGCTGCAGTTCTATGGATGTTTTGCCCTCCCAAGTCTTCGAGCCGGTCACATGACTGAAAGCTATGAATAGGCCTACAGCCCTACTAGCTCAAATGAGTTAAATGTTTGTTCCTCTTATCAGTTAAAATGTAGTCTGATTTCTATTATTTATTTTCATTTTTAATTCAGTGATTTTAACTTTTAATTTTGTGTTTTTAATGTTTCAGTGCTTTAAAGAGCAATTTTAGATTGTAATGTTTTAATGTTCTACTAATAACCATAAAAGGTACAGCTGTCATAAAACTCCAGAGAAAGGTTGCATGGCTAGAAATTACATTATATTTTGGGCACAATACATTAAATACAGTTGGTTGTAGCCTATTTTTTATTTATTTGATTTAAGTTGCATTTTCTGCATACTTTTATTTTTGGACGAATAATAAAGTCAACTAATTGAATGTGAGAGAGTCAGAATACTGATGCGTTCCTATTGGTCAGAGTTAGAGGAGCTCAGCTTAGCCTGACAGCTAGCCTGCTCCTGACCAGGTTAGTTTCTCAGCATAAGTTGCCACAGTGACTGAGCTTGAGCTGTGGTAATTTTGCTTTCGGAAACCAAATCAAATGACAATAAGTCAGAATAACTGAAATAAGCCTGGCTTATTTGGTAAACTAGTTTTATGAAATAGCCCCCTGCTTAAATGTATTTTGTAAACATAAAGAAAAATGTTGATTTTGTGATGGTTGTAACACACTCCAATAATGTTGGGACAGAGGCAAAATATAAGTGAAAAGGTTATAGAATATCCAAATTAAACTGTTTTAAAACAGTCAGCAATAATAGGTGAGGGCATCAGATTTGGGTAGTTTCTCAAATCTGGATCATGGCTCATCACTTTACATTTACATTACATTTACATTTAGTCATTTAGCAGACACTTTTATCTAAAGCGACTTACAAATGAGGACAATGGAAACAATCAAAATCAACAAAAGAGCAATATGCAAGTGTTATGACAAGTCTCAGTTACACGTAGCAAGCTTTTTTTTAATTATGTAATAAGAAAAGAAAACATAGAATAGAAAAATAATAGAGCAAGCTAGTGTTAGAGGACTTTTTTGCTTTTTATTAATTGCATAATAAATAAAAAGAAAACAAGTAGATAGAATACAAAAAGAATAGAGAAGCTAGTTTTTTTTTTCTTTGTAAATGAAAGTCATTAGTAAATGAGTAGAGTGCAAGTCTAAAAGGGGCAAGTTTTTTTTTTTTTTTTTTTTTTTTTTTTTTTTAAGAATAGAATTAAAATAGAGAGTGCTAGAGTTAGAGGGTCAAATAAAGATGTAAGAGATGTGTTTTTAGCCGATTCTTGAAGATGGCTAAGGACTCAACTGCTCGGATTGAGTTGGGCAGGTCATTCCACCAGGAAGGAACATTTAATCCCACCGGTCACAATAGTGACCATAAAAAAAAGTTTTCATTTATAAAGCTCTAAAAACCTTACTGACTGATGTTTTAGAGCACTTCCTGCAAATATGGAAAAAATAAAGGGTCTCAATTAAATATGTGCAGTTTCAGATGATTAGTGCAAATTGTCACATGACCATAGCAGTTTATTTACTATTTGCACCTTGAAAATGATAACTGCATCAAAGGTCCAAAACAAAAGGCTAGTAAAGTGCGTTAACATAAAGATATGACAAAGATTTTTGGTACACCATCTTTAAGGTGTCTAGTATTAATATATGAATTCACATATATTCAGTTTTGTTGAGTGTGGTCATAGAATGAGTAAATATGTTGATGGTTACAATAGTGACCGGTGGGATAACAGTGAACTTAGGTATACAATATAAATCCAATTGCAGTTGTTAGTGAAAATTGCAATAAAATGTTGCAATGACAAAATATTGCACTAAATTAAAAATTCAAATGTTACAAAATATTTACAATATTGATGATGTAATACTGGTAGCACTAATTTAAAAATTTGATGTTATATTTTACAAAAAAGTAACAATTTTGAAATGCGTTGATGGATGTATTTTTTGTTTTTTATCTCAGTGTTCCAATCAATGTTGTATAAGGTTTTTTTATGCATAATAGTAACCCTAGAATGTGATCAAACAGTTTAAAATAGCTGGGCTAAGATATAACTATTTTTATGAAGAAATATGCAGAAATATGTAAATTCAGTACTCACCTTATGCCACCGGTCACGATTGTGACCAACCATAAAACACAACTTTTCACACACTTTTCCAAAAAATGTTCAAAAAATAAGTATTGATTATTTCAAAGGTTTACTAATGACACATCATTTGGATATTTTCATGTCTGGGAAAAATTTGGGATTAAATGAGTTAATTTAAAAGTCTGTGAAAGTGATTTTGTGCCTCTTTGGGACGTTCATTTGCAGAACGTAAGCTTCTAGAGGGCACATAAGTCTGAAGTAAGGAATTTAGGTAAAGGGGTGCAGAGCCAATGGTGGTTTTGTAGGCAAACATTAATGCCTTAAATTTTATGCGAGCAGCTATTGGTAGCCAGTACAAATTGATAAACAGAGGTGTGACATGCATTCTTTTTGGCTCATTAAAAAATAATTTTGCTGCCGCTTTCTGGATTAATTGTAAAGGTTTGATAGAACTGGCTGGAAGACCTGCCAAGAGAGCATTGTAATAGTCCAGCCTGGACAAAACAAGAGCTTGAACAAGGAGTTGTGAAGCATGTTCCGAAAGAAAGGGCCTGGTCCTGATCTGCAGGACCAGGCATTTTTAGCAATGTAGTCTGAGAAATTCAGCTGATCATCATTCACATCTCCAAGGTTTCTGGCTGTTTTTGAAGGAGTTATGCTTGATGTGCCCAAATGGATGGTGAAATTGTGATTGTGTTTACATGTGCTGACGCTTTCAATCAGAATAATTTTGTGACATGCGCATTAGGGGCCATTCACATATCACATGTTTTGCATGCTCAAGTTTGTTATTTCAAATGTAGACCCACGCAAATAGAGAGCAAACAATTAGTAAATAAACTGCAGAACATTATGTTTGCACGCACGGATCGCATTCAAACAGCGCTACACGAGCTCGCGGCGCTATTTGCTTGTTAGCCAGGGACAGGGTTCAAAGTCCAAACTGTGTTACTCGTCAGCTGCTCAGTAACATTTTTATGCATTTTTAAAATAAAATAAGAAAAGACAATAATAATAATTACAACAGCTCTATTAATACATTTATTATAACACTCACACAGTGTTCAAATTGGGATCTGTAATATTTTCTAATTATTTAAAAGAATTATCTTCTGCTCAGCTAGGCTTCATTTATTTGTACAGTAAAAAATACATTACTGATTCAAGAAGGGGGTCTCAAAAATGGCCAAAAAATAATATTTTACTAGCTTATTAATTTTGAGTTAAATTGTGCTTTGTTGGTAGTGTCTGCAAGAATGTCAAAACAATGTTCAGTGTTAAGTAAATATTTTTAAGTTGTTGTTTTGTAATTGATTTTTTCTTTGAAAAACTAGATAAAAAAGTAAAAAGCACATTTTGGCTATTTAATTTATGCAGTGGTGCAAAAAACTGGCAAAATATATGGGCAAAAAATGCAAAAAGCCATGTTCGTTATTCGGCTTCGGACCAGTGTTTCATTTTGTTTGGCTTTGGCTTCGGCCAAGAATTTTGATTACGGTGCATCCCTAATGAAAATGTTTATTAATTCCACCCCTTAAAATCCAACTAAAATTTTAATCTGTTTGAGTATTTTTATTCTGATTGAGGTGTTTACATGGAGCATTTTCATCCAGATTGGACTTTTAAACTGGTTATAATCGGAATACAATGCTCCATGTAAACGGGGCTATTGACATGATGGCATATATTGGGATTGTACAGAGACATATACTCCCATCAAGATGATGTCTTTCATAGGATGTCCATGGTTATTAGATCAAGACAATGGTTCTCGATATGCATGTGCTACAACAGCGTGGTTTAGACACAGAGTGTTTGTGCTTGACTGGCCTGCCTACAGTCCAGATCTGTCTCCTACTGAAAATGTATGACACATCATGAAAAGGAGAATCAGACAATGACACCCACAGACTGCTGAGCAGCTGAAGTCTTGAATCAAGCAAGACTAGGCAAAAATTTTGCTCCCAAACTAATAAACATTGTAATTAAAAGGAAAGTTGATGTCATACAGTGTTAAACATGCCTCTGTCCCAACTTTTTTGGAGTGTGTTGCAGCCATCAAAATCATAATCTGTTTATATTTGAAGAATACAATTTTTTTTTTTTAATTAGGGAAAACATTCAAGACAAAATCTTTTGTTTATAATAGAATTAATAGGTTGAAGAGAATTAACAAATCGCAGATTCTTGATTTTATTGCATTATACAACATGTCCCAACTTTTTCTGATTTGTGGTTGTACTGTACATAAGCAGTGCTGTATTTGTCTCATTTCAGAGCTGTCAGTCTGTGTGTGTTTTACCGACATTTGAAGATGTTCCCAGCATCACTCAACACACTCATCTGTCTTTTAAAAACATTTCAATCTTAGCATTCAGGGAGGTTCTGGAGGACATCTGTCAACAGCAAACAGCCAGAATTTCTAGAGAAGGTCTGAATCTTTTAATAAGTTGTATTGTCATATTCTGTTGCAGTAAATTAACCGCACTTGTTTTGTGTTTTCTCTTCAGTGTCAAATGTCCATGTTGCAAAGCCTCCAGAACCAAAGACCCAAAATGATTTTTTGCAGTGTAAGTTTTACTTCGTTTTCTTCACTCATTAATTGTTTAGTATTTGTATATGATATGTTATAATGTGACCATTTTAGAACCACTATACCACAATACTTGTTTTTTGTCTACTCCTCCTCAGATTTCTGCCAACTTAACTTGGATCCAAACACTGCACACAAAAATCTCAAACTGTCAGAAAAGAACAGAAAAGCATATTCATATAAACTTCAGAAATATCCTGATCACCCAGAGCGATTTGATGGCTTTCATTACATCTTGTGTAAAGAGGGTTTGTACAGTTGCTGTTATTGGGAGGTTGAGTGCAGTGGGAACGAATGCGTTATAGCAGTTTGTTACAAAGGAATTGGTCGTAAAGGAAACAGTGATGACTGTAGACTGGGCTTCAACAAAAAATCATGGAGATTGTCCCGCTCTCAGCAGAATTTCTGTTTCGTTCATGATAGTAAGCAAGCCTCAGTCCCTGCTGTCCCCTCCTCTAGAATAGGAGTGTATCTGGATCACAGAGCAGGAACTCTGTCTTTCTACAGGATCTCTGACACAATGACTCTGCTACACAGAGTCCAGACCTCATTCACTGAACCCCTCTACCCTGCATTTGGGGTTGGACATGGTTCATTTATCAGGATAATAGAGCATGAGAAGGTTCACATAGACCAGTAATAGACTGATCAAAAATATATGAAATAAAAACAAGCTGTTTAAAGAGTAATTATTCTCAAATGAAAATCAGTGCTACATATTTGGTTTCTATTATATTCAGAGACCCTTTGATTAAGAGAAGTGATTAGCCAGTGGAGACAGGTAACGGATAAGTCATCGGTTAGTACCTCATTTCTGTCTCTATTGTTTAGATTAATGTTTGCTGCTAGGAAACATTACTTAATTTACTGTTTATTTCTATTTTCTACTTTCTTTATATTTTGTTTTTTTGACTGAACTTATTTGTAGTTAGAATAATAGCTGTCAGTTTAAAGAAGCTATTTGTTATTTGTATTTCTGTCATGACAACTCTTGGAGTGATTGACATGGTAATGTACATGACAATGTTAATGTATTTGGTCTTGGCAGAATATATGTGCTACGCTGCTGCTGCTGCTGCAGCAGAATATGTACCGAGACTTGCTACTGCAAATACATCCACAACATGCTGCTGTGAGCATGTAGAAAATACTGCTGCTGCACATGTAATAACCCCCATATATAACATACATGATCACCCCGTAGCAGATCTATACAGGTGGAGCTGGGGAAGGTGGAGGGTTTCTGAAGCACGCCATCTAGAGTTTCATGCCAGAATTTTGTATTTGTGTTGTAGAATAAATAATTATTTTTCCTTATATGTAAGTTTAAAAATGTAAAAATAGAACTATTAGTCATGTAATCAAATCATGTATAAAACATTTATCTGAATGTTGCTATGCATGGTTTAATCAAATGTCTCAATGACATGAAATACAGCTGATGTATAATGCATTTACACACCCACTTGAGAACTATGTGTATGTAAATATCAGCGTGCGAGAAGACTGATCGATCGAGCAGAGGAACTTCACAAGCATCTGGATCAAGAGCTGACAGAACTCAGAAAAAGACAAACAGAGATTGAGAAACTTCTAAATATTGATGATCAGATCCATTTTCTGAAGGTAATGATGCAAAAATGTTGAGAATCTATTAAATGAAAGTGTCATGCTTGATTTGTTTTAGAAAAGATCTGTTGTGCCTCACATATTTAGTCTAAACTATTTGTCTCATTTCAGAGCTGTCAGTCTGTGTGTATTTTATCAAAATTTGAAGACATTCCCAATTTCACTCAACACACTCATCTGTCTTCTAAAGACATTTCAATCTCAGCATTCAGAGAGGTTTTGGAGGATGTCAACAGCAAGCTAGAATATCTCAAGAAGGTCTGAATCGTTTAATATATCATTCATACTCTGCTGGAGTTAACCAGCAAATTAATCGTGCACTTGTTTTGTTTTCTCTCTTCAGTGTCAAATGTTTATGTTGTAAATCCTCCAGAACTAAAGACCCAAAATTATTTTTTGCAGTGTAAGCTGAACTTCAGTTTCTTCAAGGCAAACACTCATTAATTGCTAAATATCAGTGGATATGATCTGTTACAATGTGACCATTTTTGTTCACTGTATTTATTTTTTGTCTGTTCCTCCTCCTCAGATTTCTTTCAACTTCACTTGGATCCAAACACTGCACATAAAACCCTCAAACTGTCAGAAGAGAACAGAAAAGCATCATGTTCAGATAGAGTTCAGAAATATCCTGATCACCCAGAGCGATTTGATATGTTTCCATACATCATGTGTAGAAAGGGTTGTAGAGGGTGTACAGAGGGACTGTAAACTAGGGTTGAACAAAATATCCTGGAAATTGGGCTTTTATCTACAGAATTTCTGTTTCATGCATGGTAAAAAACAGGTCCGTATCCCTCCTGCCTCTAGAATAGGAGTCTATCTGGATCACAGAGCAAGAACTCTGTCCTTCTACAGGATCTCTGACACAATGACTCTGCTACACAGAGTCCAGACCACATTCACTGAACCACTCTACCCTGCATTTTTTGCTGTGTTGGGTTCATCTGTCAGGATCATAGAGGAGAGGGAGGTTAAAAAAGGCCAAATGTAAAAACAGAATTTATGACAAGTTATACCATAAATCATCTCAACACATTTATTGAATGATTTTGCTCTCATTAATCTTGACTTAATGATCTGAAAATCAACATTGTATGATTTATTCCATCAATTTCGAGGTTAAATTGTCTTCCATTATGATAATGACCTGTAGATTTCATTTTGGATACTAAATTTTAATATGGGATTTGTAGTGGGAAGAGCGTTTTATTAAATGTGTTGACAATGACAGCAAAGGGGACAGAACATTTTTTTTTTTCTGGAAAGACATTTCATCAGCTGAACAATTGGTATGTTTTTTTAAAAAAATTTAAGTCACTGTTTTAATTTCTGTCAAAAATTACATATTTTACCATGACATTCTTGACATTCAATGTTTAATGACATTCTTTGAGAGACGGACTGGGTGTAAGTTGCAAGCGATCTGTAAACCTATTTTTTTTTTTTTTTACAAACAGGTATTCGTATGGAAGCCCCTTAAAATAAATTAATTAATTAATAAAAAGGTAATTTCTTTAATGCAATTATGAGTTTATATCTCGCAATTCTTTTTCTCTTAAAGGGGTCATCGGATGCCCATTTTCCACAAATTGATATGATTCTTTAGGGTTTTAATGAAAAGTCTATAACATACTTTGGTTAAAATTTCTCAGTGGTAGTGTAAAAAACACCTTCTTTACCCTGTCAAAATCAGCTGTTTTCATCAAGCCGTTTTTTAGTCCATGTTGCTTTAAATGCTAATGAGCTCTGCTGACCCCGCCCCTCATCTCCAGATGTGATTATTGATCGTAATATTTTTTGTCAAAAAAGAGCACATACTGAAGTATAGCCTATAACAAAACTATGCATTTTACTCTACAATTTCAGTGATTCATTAAAAATATAAACATATTTTAGTGGTGATCAAAACAACTTTTTCTGGGCTAAAAACAAGTTAAGTTCTATTGACAGCATGTGTCTGTTGTTGATTAGCATAGAATGGAATTTGTTCCTTCGAACAAAGGAAACAAAGTTCCAAGGAAAATGGAAAGAAAATTGTGGTTAAATAGGTTACGTTACAATTAATTGCTAAAACATTTCACTCAAGATACATTTTTACTTGGACTTAATAAAATCACTTAAGTGTAATTTTTTTTACACTCTAGGGGCCCGTTTCAATAAAGAGGCGCAACCAACTCTGAGTTTAAACTTGAACTCTGAGTTGACTTACTCTGAGATGGGAAACTCTTGAGTTTTCGGTTACAGAACAGCTGAACTGAGTTAGTTCAATCAACTCTAAGTAGGTTGACTCTGATGGTGTGTTCCAAACGGGATATATCGCCCTCCGAAGGGCACTTCGGAGTGAAAACAATCATGGCCGCCATATTGAAGGGTCGTTCCAAACCGAAGTGCTCAAAACCAGCCACTTCAAAGGGCCCTTCGGAATGAAGGATTTCGAAGGGTACAACTGATGGACACTTCGGGCTCCCATGATCCTTTGCACAGATTCTTTGCATGATGATGGCGCTTCCGTATGATGACGCAGAAGGGCACTTCAAGAAACAATTGTTTGGTCCCCTACACCCTTCAACCCTTCGAAGCTATCACTCCGGAGGGTAAACCCCTTTGAAGGGATTAGGGCATAGGGATGAGCCCTTCCGAATGGAGCGCAGGGTGAGTTAAGCGCGTGCACCATGACTATGAAAAGTAATGATCAGCGGAGCGCCGAAATTACGATTCACCATGGCAACAGCTCCCGCCAAAAATACGTCCGCGTGCGTACTTCCGTCAATGCGTAACTTTAATTCTTAATAACTGTCAATAACTTAATATAACTGTTATATCAGAAATGAAAAACGTAAATTATTGAACTAATATTCAGTTTAATGGTATCCCATGGCCAAAAAAAAAATAAACAAGAATGTGGCAGCAGCTAAAAATGAAGTATAAAAACACAATTCAATCAAGGTAAAGCTTTAAGCATGAAAGGTCCATGGGTGTGGGCTAAATCAGTGGTTCCCAACCACGATCCTGGAGGCCCCCCAACACTGTATGTTTTCCATGTCTCCTTAATCAAACACACCTGATTCAGATCATCAGCTCATTAGTAGAGACTCCAAGACCTGAAATTTGTGTGTCAGACAAAGGAGAGATGCAAAATGTGCAGTGCTGGGGGGCCTCCAGGAACGTGGTTGGGAACCACTGGGCTAAATGACTTTACAAACATTTGACATTAAATATCATTCAGTGTCTATTTCAATGCGCTGCAGCTTTTTCCACATAGTCTAAAACACTCTTTTCACATAGGCTAATTAAATATTCTCTAATCCAACCAGTTACATTTCTTAATTAGAGTAATGAAATTAACTTCTGACTTGTACTCAGTAGACAGCAAGAAGGCAGAGGCTCGCAAAATGGGAGGAGTCCTATGAAACTCCTCTTTGATGGATTTGTGCCCAGGAAAAAAATTCTCAGAATGAGTGTGAGAGGGATGCACACTTTCCTTAAAATCTGCATACAGCTGACTTATAATGTGCTCTGCATCTCCGATGTTTTAAAGTGAATTTTTCTTATTTTGCAAATTATCTGCCAATGGGGTAAGAAATTTAAAATATTCTTGTTTCCATTTGCATTAAGATTATTTTTCTTACCCTATGGCGGACAATTTTACTTGTTTTACGTAAAATGCACTTAAAAGGAAAATCCCCCAGGAAACAAGACTTAATATCTTAGACAATTTACACCTATAAAATGTATATTAAGAATTTTTAGATATTTGTACTTGAAATAAGACAAAAAATACTCAGTAAGAAAAGCATTTTTGCAGTGTGAATGAACGAATAAGGTATTTAAACATGGCTTACGCTTTAAAACGGGGGCGTAGACCGAAAGAAACTCTGGGTTTAGCGAAGAAAACCTGCTCCCGACCAGGTTAGGTTCACAGAGTAAGTTACCATGGTAACTGACTCTGAGTATAAGTTACCTCTCTTTCAGAAACGGGCTTGACTTACTCTGCTTTCCAGGGTTTGACAAACCTCCCATTTTGAAACGGAAAACCCAGAGTTTCCCTCATTTCAGGGTTAACATACTTAGAGTTTTCACTTAACCTCCTTTCTGAAACGGGCCCCAGTTCACTGCAGATAGCTGGAATTGAAATAAATCAAATCGAAACATATCCTCCTGAGACCCAGCTATGGCGTTTTTGCCTCTGTAGTGGACATTATATTTTAGTGAATTTCTCTGTGAGACCTCACATGTCACACATAAGCTTGGATGTCCTGTACAGAGCACATTCAGGGCTTTTTAGAGATACTAAATGTTTGGAAGTTTCACCATGACCACTCTCTCTCCTAGGTCTTTAAAGATGGCTAAAATTAATTTAGTGAAAAATTTTACATCCTTATGGAAATATGATTATATTTTGTAATTGTCATTTAAATCTGAATAATTTTCAAATTGTTTGTCATAAAGCAACATCTCAGGAAAATGTTATGGGTTTTCAAATTCAAATATGACTTCCTGTTATGAAACAGGACATCATTTCATTCATGTCCACTGTAGAGGACACCAGGACTAAAATAATGTTTATTATGCATTTTGGGAGACATAACAATTGAATAGGAAAATAAATTATATATAAATTTTCTTATGAAATATTAGATATTATTATGAAAATCTGGCAAATTATTACTCCCATTATGACAATTCTTTTTTCAACATGCTGTCCCAACAGCAACACATTAATATGCAAATTAGATACAGTGTATAGATCAGTGTTTCCCAACCACCTTCCTGGAGGCCCCCCAACACTGCATGTTTTCCATGTCTCCTTAATCAAACACACCTGATTCATATCATCAGCTCATTAGTAGAGACTCCAGGACCTGAAATGGGTGTGTCAGACTGTAACGGGGCTGATGAGACAAGAGGCGTGCGGATCCATGTGCAAGCTTTTATTTAGAAACATAGTCAAATCACAGGCAGGGTCAAACAACGGCAAACAGGTATGGCAGGGACAAGACAAAGAGTAATCCTAGAACAAGCGTGGGTCGACGATCGGCGAACAATATCCAACAGGGCAAGGCAGAGAGAGTAAATCCAGGTACACAGCAAACAGAGTCCTAACGGCAAGGCAAGGGTTAATCCAGGAAACACGGGCAGAAATCGAAACACGAGAAAACAGGCAAGACTAAGACAACTCAGAGGGCTTTGTAGGGTAGCTATCACTAGGATATTTGCGTACAATACTCGGCAGAGACAGAGAGGAAGTCCAAGGCTTATGTAGCGTGTGTGATTGCGAGATGGGTATCAGGTGTGAGCATGTGATTAGGGAAATGGCTGCTGGGAAATGATGTCCGGGGTAGTGTGTGGTGTGAGAGTCAATGGGATGGAAGGGTGACCTCTGGTGGCGAACAAATGGAGGTCCATGGACCAGATTCATGACACAGACAAAGGAGAGATGCAAAATGTGCAGTGCTGGGGGGCCTCCAGGAACGTGGTTGGGAACCACTGGTATAGATATACTGTGTTTAATGGGAAAACCAGTTTATGGAAATTTTACACACATATTGTGTAAAACAAAATGGTATATCAAATCATTTTTGTTATATATTTTATAACATGGTTGAGAATCATCATTAAACAAAGTTTAAAGTTTTGAAACCTAAAAATTGATTGGTGATTTAAAAAAAAAAAAATCCCATGGTTTTTGCCTTTTTGATGTCTATTCATGCCATTTTAGAAAAAACTCTACAGAGGACATAGAATAAAATATGAATAAAATATAATTTTTCAAAAATGTTATTTTTCCATTTTTTTTCTTATGCTCTAAACAATGTAATGACATGAAAAAATACTAAATTCACAAAGCTTTTTTGGGGGGGGGGTCTCAGGAGGTTAATGTAGCTATATATTTATTTATATTGTAAATATAAAAAGAAGAGAGAGTTTCTTTTAGATAGACTACATATAGCCTGTACAGCTGTTGTTTTTTTTTATTGCTATACATTACATATAACATTTGCTTTTCTTAGCAAAACAGCCCTTTTTATATAGAGGCTGAGAATCTGTTCATCTATGAGAAGACTCCAAAGAAATGGCTGAATCTGCAGTGAGTCAGTATGAGGATCAGGTCATGTGTTCAGTCTGTTTGGATCAGCTGAAGGAGCCGGTGACGATTCCCTGTGGACACAGTTACTGTATGAGCTGTATTACTGACTGCTGGGAGCAGAAGGAGCAGGAGCCGCCGTACCGCTGTCCCCAATGCAGAGAGAGCTTCAGTCAGAGACCTCTACTGAAGAAGAACACTCTGATAGCTGAGATGATGGAGACGCTGCAGAAGACGTCTCTACAAACAGCTGCTGTGGAGTGTGATGTTTGCACTACAGAGAAGAACAGAGCGGTAAAGTCCTGTCTGCAGTGCTTGGCCTCCTTCTGTCAAACTCACCTGCAGCTTCATTATCAATCTCCTGCGTTTATGAAGCACAAACTAGTCGAGGCCTCCAGAAACATTCAGGAGAACATCTGCCTCAGTCACGGGAAACTTCTGGAAATTTACTGTCAGGATGATGATCAATGCATTTGTTGCACATGTATGTGGATTCAGAATGGACTAGTAAAAAGGTATATATTTATCTATCAATGATATTATTAATAATAATTATTTTAATATTTGAAGTTATTTTTATGTTGCATAGATTTATAGGCTATAATCTCAACTCACCTCAACCCCTTTACTAAACAGGAAAGTTTTTTGAATTTTTTTTTTTGTTTGTTTTTTTACGGTGGCCGAGAGAGCTCAACGTGCTGCAATTTCAGAAAACACATGCAAATAGAAAAAACACCAGCAAATCAAGAAAACATCATCATCAGTTTGACAGCAGGTGCTGAAAATGCTCACAACACAATCAAATAAAGAATTTTATTTGCAGTGCGTTTCTTTATTTGGTTGTGAGCATTTGCAGCACGTGTGTTGTTAAATTGATGTTGTTTTCTTAATTTGCAGGTGTTTTTTCTATTTGCAGTGCGTTGAGTTCTCTCGGACACCGTAGTTTTTGCCTATTGTTTCAGTATTTTTTTTTTGTTAACATCCTCAGAAAGAGTTAAAGGTGATAGTGGTGTGTCAGAAACTGATTGAGGAGCTCGAGAGAGGTCAGCAAGATTTCAGTGAAGCTGTGAAGCTCCTTAAAGTATGTTTCTTTAAGCATTCTTTAGTTTTCTTAATGACTAAAGTTTAACACACATATTTTAAATTTAATTAAAGTAAACGGTAACTAGTGGCTTTCAGGATTTCAAAAAGTGCTTTTTTGGAGCTGAACAGATACTAGTTTACTATCTGTCACTGTTTGGCACAGAAGCATCTTGCATTTTGACTGGAGATTTGAGGATTTATTTTAAAAAAGAATTGCTCACATAAATTGCATTAATTTGGCTGTTTTACCAAATTGAGTCACGACAAAGCATGATCACATCTTTCTGTCTTCAACAGAGTTCAGCAGAAGAGACCTTGGAGAACACTGAGATGGTCTTCACTGAGCTCATCTGCTCTCTTGAGAAGAAACGCTCCGAGATTAAAGAGCAGATCAGAGCTCAGGAGAAGACTGAGATAGATCGAGCAGAGGAACTTCTCAAACATCTGGATCAAGAGCTGACAGAACTCAGAAAAAGACAAACAGAGATTGAGAAACTTCTGATTATTGATGATCAGATACATTTTCTGAAGGTAATGATGCAATAATGTTAATAAGCTATAAAATGAAACGCTTCAATGCTCGTTTTATGTTTTGGAAAAGATGTGTGTCTAAACTATTTATTTCATTTCAGAGCTGTCAGTCTGTGTGCGTTTTACTCACATTTGAAGATGTTCCCAGCTTCACTCAACACACTCATCATTCTTTTAAAGACATTTCAATCTCAGCATTCAGAGAGGTTTTGGAGGACGTCTGTCAACAGCAAACAGCCAAAATATCTCGAGAAGGTCTGAATATTTTGATATAATGTATTGTCAGTGATAACACTGCCCTGCATCATATTTTCTGAAATCCAATACTTGTTTTTCACTAATTTTGGGGTGATGATTCCAAAAATTGTGGATGTTTTGCTTGAGCAGGTCACAGTTTCTCAAACAATATAATGCATTTCGTAGAATTTGTTTTCTTTCAACAACCATTTGTAAGGTGATGAAGTCTAATCCCTTAATCACCAGAAAAAAAAAACACCACAAAGACATGATTCCCGTCTTCCTCTGAGCAGTTTACAACTATTAACTCAATTCTTTTGTTGGTTTTGATTGCTTCTATTGTCCTCATTTGTAAGTCGCTTTGGATAAAAGCGTCTGCTAAATGACTAAATGTAAATGTAATTCTCAGCCCATATTCACATGTATAAATTATTCTGAAGACATTATTTTATGCTTAATCCTGATTTTAAAGTTAGAACTATGGGCAGTGACAAAAGAAAATGCAAAACGAGCCAGGTGTTTTCAGTTACATCTACATCTGTGAGAGTTTTGCTACATTCAAACAGTGAAAATGAAGTCATTATTTTTGTTTTCTTTGCACACAAAAAGTATTTTCTTAGCTTCATAAAATTAAGGTTGAACCTTTTCACATGAATTATTTTAACAATCTCCTTGCTACGTTTCTGAGCCTTGATCGTGTAAGCATCCTTGCTGTCTATGGGAGGGTCAGAGAGCTCTCGGATACATTTACATTTACATTTACATTTAGTCATTTAGCAGACGCTTTTATCCAAAGCGACTTACAATTGGGGAATACATAAAGCGCTTCGTCTTGAAGAGGCAATCAGACAGAGGAAGTGCTCGTAACAACAAGTCTCAGGCATTGTTCAAATAAGTACAAGCTAGAAAGGAAAGGAATAAATAAAGAGAAATAATTTTTTTTTTTTTTTTTAAAGTTTAGGATGAAGTCAAGTAGTGCTGAAAAAGATGAGTTTTCAGTTCTTGCTTGAAGATTGATAGGGATCCAGCATTCCGGATAGGGGTGGGAAGATCATTCCACCAGCCAGGAATGGTGAATGAGAATGTTCTGGAGAGTGATTTTGAGCCTCTCTGTGATGGTACCACGAGGCGTCGCTCACTAGCAGATCTCAGACTTCTGGAGGGGGTGTAGATTCGTAATAGTGAGTGGAAGTAGGCGGGTGCTGAGCCTGTGGTTGTTCTATATGCAAGCATCAGTGTCTTGAACTTGATCCGAGCTGCAACTGGTAGCCAGTGCAAGGAGATAAAGAGAGGTGTAACATGGGCTCTTTTGGGCTCATTGAAGACCAGACGTGCCGCTGCATTCTGAATCATTTGTAGAGGTTTGATTGTGTTTGATGGAAGTCCAGCCAGAAGAGCATTGCAGTAGTCCAGCCTAGAAATGACAAGGGCCTGGACAAGAAGTTGTGCACCATGCTCTGTCAGAAAGGGCCTGATCTTTCTGATGTTGTGTAGTGCAAACCTGCAGGATCGAGCAGTCTTTGCAATGTGCTCTTTGAAGGTCAACTGGTCATCAAAGATTACACCGAGATTTCATCAAAAATATCTTAATTTGTGTCCAAAGATGAACGAAGGTTTACAGGTTTGGAACGACATGAGGGTGAGTAATTAATTACAGAATTTTCATTTTTGGTTGAACTATCCCTTTAGCTCAATTCTCAGCCCATCTTCACATATAAATTATTCTGAGTACATTATTTTATGCCTAATACTGATTTTAAAGTTAGAACTATGGGCAGTGACAAAAGAAAATGCAAAATAAGCCAGGTGTTTTCTGTTACATCTACATCTGTGAGGATTCAAACAACGAAAATGACAGATTTTGAAAAACCTTATTTATTTATAAGCTTGTTTTCATGTAAAGTTCTTTGACGTTAAACAGAGTATTTGAACATATTTTCCACTCCTTTGCAGATTGTAAGTTAAATTATACATGAAATTTTTGACTGCTTTTAAGTACATTTTAAGAATCATCTTTTTTGTTTTGTGAAAAAACTGGAGATGATAGATAGTTTTTATTGATATTTTATAACTTGGCATTATTAAATTAGGTAACAATAGGCCTTTTTTTTTTTTTGCAAATCAACAGATTTTTTTTAAGATGCGTGGCTGTGTAATGAGAGGATTAAACCAACAAGTTAATAATAAGTTTGTTTCTTCTTGTCTCTTTAGTGTCATGTCTGTTGCAAAGCCTCTGGAACCAAAGACTCCAGATGATTTTTTGCAGTGTAAGTAGAGCAAACACTCATTCATTGATATCAGTAAATATCAGTGGATATGATCTATTACAATGTGACCATTTTGGAAACAATGTGTATTTTGATCAATATTTATTTTTTTGTCCATTCCTCTGCAGATTTCTGTCAACTTCACCTGGACCTAAACACTGCACACAGAAACCTCAAACTGTCAGAAGACAACAGGAAAATATCATTTTCATTTAAAGTCCATCAATATCCTAATCACCCAGAGCGATTTGATCAGTTTAATTACATCATGTGTAGTGAGGGTTTGTACGGCCGCTGTTACTGGGAGGTTGAATGCAGTGGGGAACACTGGGCTGTAGCAGTTTGTTACAAAAGAATTGGTCTTAAAGGAGACAGTGATGAATGTAAACTTGGCTTGAACAAAATATCCTGGAGATTGACCCGCTATCAGCATGCTAACTATTTCACTCATGATAACAAGCATGTCTCAATCGCTGCTCTCCCCTCCTCTAGAATAGGAGTGTATCTGGATCACAGAGCAGGAACTCTGTCCTTCTACAGCGTCTCTGACACAATGACTCTACTACACAGAGTCCAGACCACATTCACTGAACCCCTCTACCCTGCATTTTTTGTTGGAAATGCTTCTTCATCAGTCAGGATCATAGAACAGAACAGAGGAGAGCTAAGACTGTTGATTAAGATCTAGATCCAGTTTCTGAATTCTTAAAGTATTTATGTAAATAATGCATTTAAATCAAAATGTAGTTTGTAGTTTGGATGAACAAAGGGCATGAAAGTTCTTATTAAACAATGAAGAGGCTTAAACAACACTCACTTCAAACTCTTAAATTAGACACAATTTAAAAAAAAAGTGCATCTTATCATTACATTTTCTGAAATCAGATGTTACAGTGTGTGTGTGTGTGTGTGTGTGTGTGTGTTATTTTGGCATCTGAAAGTGGTCTTCTTCAGCAAGGTTATTATTTACTGCAGGTCACAATAATCCACGTCTGAATCCACGATGCAGTTTATTATCAGGCCGCAAGGTGTCAGAATTAGTGAAGAAAATGGTCAGCTGCAGAACCTGGTCAACTACTGTATGTTTACATCTCACAGTATTGACAAAATAATCAGATTTTGCACATCACACATGTGCAAATTGCTAGCTATTGCTAGCTACTAAAAGGACCGTCTTATAATGAGCCAATTCCTAAACTTAAAGTCAATATTGTTTTAAAATGTGGATGACTTGTCACAGGATAACATTTGAACGTGAATTCGCTTGATTTTTTAAGTGTGTCATAACTATATTATCTGATATAACAGCTGCATTTTTTAAAACAAACCTCATCCTGTCAGTATGCAGTAGGTTTGTTTCTTTAATAGAAACATGTTTAAATTTGTGTGTTTCCTTGGCTAAATATATAATTAGAATGTAATGATCTTGATCAAATAAAACCAAATTAAATATTGCAATGTGTTTTAAAACATTTTAATGATCATCTGATTTCAAAGCTGAAATATGGCTGTGGGAAATATGTTGCCTCAAGAATCCTTGATCTATATGAGATTGTCTGTGATTGTTGTTTTTCTCCATAGCAGCTCTATGAATATTTACTTTGCTCAGAAACAAGTAGCATCACTTTTTAATCTTTTTAAAGAAATTATTCCTGGTAGGTTTGATGCCAGTGTCATCGTCCAGCCAACATGAAGTTATAACTGATTTAATCATTTTACTCAAAGATGGCTGGAAGTGTGTTAAAGCAGCTAAAACAAAGAAACATGTTTTATCTGTTATTAGACACATTATTCAAATAGTCTGTCCGATTATTAGTGTTGAAAGATACAGTATGATTCTGAGCAAAATACAAAGGGAAGAGCAACAAAACTGCAAAATCATGGCCTCATAAACAATATGTTAGAATCTCCTTCACACTCTTGGTCTTTACTTTCTCTGTCTCTTGTGAAATGCACACCGAAAACCAGGAAGTGTGTGGATTCAAGAGAAACGAAACCTATTCCCTGCTACACAAGCCTCTGCTTAAGGATCCACACAGATCTAGTTGGGCTAAAGCTGTAAAGGAGCGAATATTTGAATTACCTTTCTGTCAAAACAGGTAAAAGCATCATAGAAGCATAAATAATAGTTTTACCTGCGTCTTTTTGCTTGCACAGAAAAAAGAACACAGTTGTATGTGTTTAATAATTCTATGTTGCTGTCTTGATGTCATGTTTATTGGTTACGGGTGAAGCATTTAGCACTCTTTATAATAATGCACAAAACTGTGTTTTGTAGATTTGTAGACATGCTCTTTCTTTAATATTTGCATGTGGATTTACGTTATCTATCTTTAATGATTTACTTCTGGCAGAGCAGTTTCTATTAGAGGTACATAAACTGTCTGCAAAGAAATGGCTGAATCTGCAGTGAGTCAGTATGAGGATCCATTCATCTGTTCAGTCTGTTTGGATCAGCTGAAGGAGCCGGTGACGATTCCCTGTGGACACAGTTACTGTATGAGCTGTATTACTGACTACTGGAAGCAGAAGGAGCAGGGGCCGCCATACCGCTGTCCCCAATGCAGAGAGAGCTTCAGTCAGAGACCTCTACTGAAGAAGAACACTCTGATAGCTGAGATGATGGAGACGCTGCAGAAGACGTCTCTACAAACAGCTGCTGTGGAGTGTGATGTTTGCACTACAGAGAAGAACAGAGCTGTAAAGTCCTGTCTGCAGTGCTTGGCCTCCTTCTGTCAAACTCACCTGCAGCTTCATTATCAATCTCCTGTGTTTATGAAGCACAAACTAGTCGAAGCCTCCAGAAACATTCAGGAGAACATCTGCCTCAGTCACGGGAAACTTCTGGAGATTTACTGTCAGGATGATGATCAAAGCATTTGTTGCATGTGTACTGATAATCATAAAGGACACAATGTTGTGTCTGTAGATTCAGAATGGACTAGTAAAAAGGTAGGCCTATATATTTATCTACTAGTGATAAAAAATATATATAATAAATATCGTAATAATAATAATAACATTTTGATGTTAACATCCTCAGAAAGAATTAAAAGAGATAAGCATGACGTGTCGAAAGCTGATCCAGGAGCATGAGAAAGGTCAGCAAGATCTCAGTGAAGCTGTGAATCTCCTGAAAGTATGTGTATTTAAGCATTCTTTAGTTTTATTGAAGACTAAATTTAGTTTGAAGCACAGATTGTCAAATTCAGTAAATGTAGATGGTGAACAGTGGCTTTCAAGCATAAATTATTTAAAGAGTGCTATAAAAGTAGTGACTTACAGTCATGGTGTCCTTTTTTTCTGTTTTTTCTCTTTTTGGAGCTGGACAGCCACTAGTTTATTGTGTCATTGTTTGGAACAGATGCAGCTTAATTTGACTTGGATTTGTGGATTTGAGAAAAAAAAAGAATTGCTCAAATTTTTTTGGCATTTGGTATTTTGGCAGTTGTACCAAACTGAGTCACGACAATGATCTGCATGATCACAGTTTTGTGTCTCCTACAGAGTTCTGCACAAGAAGCCATGGAGAACACTGAGAAGGTCTTCACTGAGCTCATCTGCTCTCTTGAGAAGAAATGCTCTGAGATTAAAGAACAGATCAGAGCTCAGGAGAAGACTGAGATAGATCGAGCAGAGAAACTTCAGAAACGTCTGGATCAAGAGCTGACTGAACTCAGAAAAAGACAAACAGAGATTGAGAAACTTCTGATTACTGATGATCAGATCCATTTTCTTAAGGTAATGATGCAGAAATGTTGAGAATCTAAGAATGAAGCACTAATGCTTGTTTTTTGTTTTGGAAAAGATTTGTTGTGCTTCACAAATTAAGTCTGGATTATTTGTCTAATTTCAGAGCTGTCAGTCTGTGTGTGTTTTACCCTCATTTGAAGACATTCCCAGCTTCACTCAACACACTCATCTGTCTTTTAAAGACATTTCAATCTTAGCATTCACTGAGGTTTTGGAGGACGTCTGTCAACAGCAAACAGCCCGAATTTCTCAAGAAGGTTTGAATTTTTTAATATGTTGTATTGTCAGTCATAACACTACCCTGCATCATTTTTTTCTGAATGAAATCCAGAAGTTTCTTACTAATTTTGGGGTGCTGATTCCAAGAATTGTGGATGTTTTGCTTGAGCATGTCACAGTTTCTCAAAAAATATGATGCATTTCGTAGAATTTGTTTTCTTTTAACAACCATTTGTAAGGTGAAGAAGTCTAATCCCTTAATCACCAGAAAAAAACACCACAAAGACATGATTCCCTTGATCCCCTGAGCAGTTTACAGCTATTAAAGGGATAGTTCACCCAAAATTGAAAATTCTGTCGTTAATTACTCACCCTCATGGCGTTCCAAACCTGTAAGATGGAACAACAAATTAAGATATTTTTGATGCATTCCGAGAGCTCTCTGATCCTCCGTAGACAGCAAGGATCCTAACATGATCAAGGCTCAGAAACGCAGCAAGAAGATCGTTAAAATAATCCATGTGACATCAGTGGTTCAACCATAATGTTATAAAGCTACGAGAATATTTTTGAGCGCAAATAAAACAAAAATAACTTTATTCAACAATTCGTCTCCTTCGTGTCACCCTATAGCGCCATTTTGGAGAGTATCACATATGTAAACAATGATATGGATACATTGTTTACATTCAGATCAAAGCGTAAACAACCTAAACAGCGTATCAGCATTGTTGAATGAAGTCATTATTTTTGTTTTCTTTGCACACAAAAAAGTATTTTCTTAGCTTCATAAAATTAAGGTTGAACCTTTTCACATGAATTATTTTAACAATCTCCTTGCTACGTTTCTGAGCCTTGATCGTGTAAGGATCCTTGCTGTCTATGGGAGGGTCAGAGAGCTCTCGGATTTCATCAAAAATATCTTAATTTGTGTCCAAAGATGAACGAAGGTCTTACAGGTTTGGAACGACATGAGGGTGAGTAATTAATTACAGAATTTTCATTTTTGGTTGAACTATCCCTTTAGCTCAATTCTCAGCCCATCTTCACATATAATTTATTCTGAGTACATTATTTTATGCCTAATACTGATTTTAAAGTTAGAACTATGGGCAGTGACAAAAGAAAATGCAAAATGAGCCAGGTGTTTTCTGTTACATCTACATCTGTGAGGATTTTGCTACATTCAAACAGTGAAAATGACAGATTTTGAAAAACCTTATTTATTGATAAGCTTGTTTTCATGTAAAGTTATTTGATATTAAATGGAGTATTTGAACATATTTTCCACTCCTTTGCAGATTGTAAGTTAAATTATACATGAAACTTTTGACTGCTTTTGTTAAGTGCATTTTAAGAATCTTCTTTCTTGTTTTGCGAAAAAACTGGATGTGATGGATTTATATATTTTATATAGGCCTATTTATATATTATTTATATTTTGGAACTCAGCATCATTAAATTAGGTATTAATGGGACTTTTTTGCAAATCAGCTGATTTTTTTTTAAAAGATGCATAGCTGTGTAATGAGAGTAGAGGTCTGCGCGGGACTATTTTTTTAGTACCGCTCCCGCGAGGCTATATCCCGCACCCACCCGCTCCCGATATTCACTCTTTGTTCACCCGCTGTCCGCTTAGAATAAATTTCTTCCCGACCCAACCGTTCCCGCTAAATTTAGATTCCGTTTCCAGAATCTCACATTTAAATTTCTGCCACTAAAAGAAAGAGAGATAGGCTAAAAATTAAAAGTGTAGTCTGCACAAAATTGTATTTATTTTATTCGTCTTGTCAAGAGTCTTGAATTTATTGACAGCAAAATGTTAAACTGTCACTCATCACAATCTCCCTGTTCTGTCTGAGGGCTGTATATTCACCGCCGGTACAGCCTACTCTGAGGACCGTTATGCACATGCTGCGCACAGACCTGGCAAATAAAATGCGTGACGCAGAAAGCACTGGTTCATGTGTGCAGTGCGCATAACAGTCCTGAGTGCAGGCTGTACCGGTTGTCAATAAGAATAAAGCACAGATATGCTGTTCTGAAAGCTGGAGTTACCGACCGCTACCGCGTTTTATTCGGGAATTAATGCTGCCTTCAGGTGCTATTGGAATTATCGTAACTACGAGTTTCCTAATCGGAAATTGGACGTGAACGGCCTCTCAAGTCGTATTTACTACTGGGAAATTCGGAAATAATTTTGATACCCGAGTTTCCGAGTTGGGCGGGTCATAAACTTTAAACATGGTGGAGGGGACAACCATTGCTGCCGTCAATGCTGTTCTCACAAAAACTACATCCCTTTGTCTTGTCTCCAAAGTGGTATATTTATGGGCTAGATATGAACGATCATTCGAAGCATATTGTACTTTTTATAAGCAGTGAAATAAGCATGTATTTGACCGAAATTCCAGAATTGACAGAAAACTGCATGTATAGCGTGGTGAATGTTTATATGACTGTCAACCAATGGGATGCTACATTTTATTCTTTCCTACATTAAAGCACTTGAATACGACAAGCTCATAATCACGACTGCATAAGTGGGAAATAGGAAATTTCCGATAGCACGTGAAGACAGCATTAATCCCACAATCTGATCGGGTCTCGCGGTTCCCGCGGGAGAGCCGCGGGATTGCAGGGCTCTAAATGAGAGGATTAAACCAACAAGTTAATCATAAGTTTGTTTCTTGCTGTCTCTTTAGTGTCATGTGTTCATGTTGTAAAGCCTCTAGAGCCAAAGACTCCAGATGATTTTTTGCAGTGTAAGTAGAGCAAACGCTAATCAGTTGATATCAGTAAATATCAGTGGAAATGATCTGTTACAATGTGACCATTTTGGAAACAAAGTGAATTTTGTTCAATATTTGTTTTTGTCCATTCATCCTTCTCAGATTTCTGTCAACTTCAGCTGGATCCAAACACTGCACACAAAAACCTCAAACTGTCAGAAGATAACAGGAAAATATCATGTTTAAATGTAGCCCAGCAATATCCTGATCACCCAGACCGATTTGATAAGTTTGCCTACATCATGTGTAGAGAGGGTTTGTGCGGTCGCTGTTACTGGGAGGTTGAGTGCAGTGGGAAAGAATGGGCTGTAGCAGTTTGTTACAAAGGATTTGGTCGTAAAGGAAACAGTGGTGCCTGTAATCTTGGCTTGAACAAAATATCCTGGAAATTGTCCCACAACTTTTTCACTCATGACAAGAAACAAGTCTCAATCTCTGCTTTCCCCTCCTCTAGAATAGGAGTGTATCTGGATCACAGAGCAGGAACTCTGTCCTTCTACAGCGTCTCTGACACAATGACTCTACTACACAGAGTCCAGACCACATTCACTGAACCCCTCTACCCTGTATTTTATACTTATATAAATTCATCTGTCAGGATCATAGAGCAGAGCAGAGGAGAGCTTAGGTAGACTGTTGATTACGATTTAGATTTTGAATTCTTAAAATAAGTATGTAAAAATAATGTATTTAAATCAAAATGTACTTTGTAGTTTGGCTGAACAAAGGGCATGAAATTTCTTATTAAGCGTAAACAATTAAGAGGCCTAAAGAACACTCACTTAAAACACTTAAACTAGACATAAGGAAAAATGCACAGTTTATCATTAAATTTTCTGAAATCAGATGTTACAGTGGTGTGTGTGTGTGTGTGTGTGCGTGTGTTCTTGTGTGTGTGTGTTATCTTGGCATCTGAAAGTTCTCTTCAGAAAGGTTAGTTACTGCATCTCATAATAATCCATGTCTGAATCCACTATGCAGTTTATTATCAGGCCACAAGGTGTCAGAATTAGTGAAGAAAATGGCCAGCTGCACAATTTCGCATTGTTGAGAAAATAATCATATTTTGCACATCACACATGTATTAAATGCAATAGCTATTTTATTTTCTATTGCTATAGCTACTGAACGGATCTTCTTATAAATTCAATAAGAATTTAAAGCCAAAGCCAAATTCTAAACCAAAGCCAAATTCTAAACCTAACAAGTCAATATTGTTTTAAATTGGGCATAACTTGTTTCAGGATACGGGTGACTTTGAATTCACTTGATTTTTTTAAAAAGTGTTTAATAATTACATTTTCTGATGGTGTTGACAAACAGTTGACACTGTGAAAATTTATAAAAGAGCTGCATTTTTAAAAAAAAAAAACAAACAAACTTCATCCTGTTAGAATGTACTGTAGTAGGTTTGTTTCTTTGATTGAAACGTTTATATGTTTTCCTTGGCTAAATATATCATTAGAAATGTAACGATCTTGATCAAATAAAACCAAATAAAATATTGCATTTGTGTTAAAAAAAAAACATTCATTTGATTTCAAAGTTGAAATATGGCTGTGGGAATCCTCAAGAATCCTTGATCTACATGAGATTGTCTGTGATTGTTGCTTTTCTCCACAGCAGCTGAATGAATATCTGCTTTAATCAGAATCAAGAAGCATTGCTTTTTAAACAAGACATTATTCCTGGTAGGTTTGATGCCAGTGTCATTGTCCAGTCAACATGAAATTATAATTGGTTAAATCATTTTACACACAGATGGCTGGAAGTGTGTTAAAGCAGTTAAAACAAAGAAACATGTTTTATCTGTTATTAGACACATTATTCAAGTAGTCTGATAGTGTCGAAATATACAGTATGATTTTGAGCAAAGTACAGAGGGAGGAGCAACAAAACTGCAAAGTCACGGCCTCACAAACAATATGTTTATAATCTCATTTACACTCTTGTTCTTTACTTTCTCTCTCGCAACATTCACACATCTGCACACTGAAAACCAGGAAGTGTGTGGATTCAAGAGAAACGAAACCTATTTCCTGCTACACAAGCCTCTGCTTAAGGATCCACATTGTTCTAGTTTGGCTAAAGCTGTAGAGGAGCAAATATTTTACTTTTGTTTTCTGTCAAAGTAGGTAAGAACTTAATAGAATCCTTAAATAATGATTTTACCCATGTATTTTTGCTTGTGGTTTAAAAAGAGCATTCAGTTGTTATTGTATGCTTGAAAATTATATGTTAGTCGGGATGGTGTACGTTTATTCTTTTGGTTACAAGTGATGCGTTTTGTTTTATTGTTTAATACACAAAACTGTAAGCACATTGTAGATTTGTAGACATGCTCTTTCATTAATGGTTTACATGTGAATTGGCAGAGCAGTTTCTATTAGAGGCATATAAACTATCTGCAAAGAAATGGCTGAATCTGCAGTGAGTCAGTATGAGGATCCGTTCATCTGTTCAGTCTGTTTGGATCGGCTGAAGGACCCGGTGACGATTCCCTGTGGACACAGTTACTGTATGAGCTGTATTACTGACTGCTGGGAGCAGAAGGAGCAGGAGCCGCTGTACCGCTGTCCCCAATGCAGAGAGAGCTTCAGTCAGAGACCTCTACTGAAGAAGAACACTCTGATAGCTGAGATGATGGAGACGCTGCAGAAGACGTCTCTACAAACAGCTGCTGTGGAGTGTGATGTTTGCACTACAGAGAAGAACAGAGCTGTAAAGTCCTGTCTGCAGTGCTTGGCCTCCTTCTGTCAAACTCACCTGCAGCTTCATTATCAATCTCCTGCGTTTATGAAGCACAAACTAGTCGAGGCCTCCAGAAACATTCAGGAGAACATCTGCCTCAGTCACGGGAAACTTCTGGAAATTTACTGTCAGGATGATGATCAATGCATTTGTTGTTTGTGTGTGACTGACAATCACAAAAAACACAATGTGGAATCTATGGATTCAGAATGGATTAGTAAAAAGGTAATGAATGCTTATTATACGAGTTATTTTTTAAATTGCTGGCTTTAATTATAATAGGGTACCTATTCTACTTCTTCCTTATATGATACCTATGATGTATATTTTATTTGATATTTAGCAATCACAAAATGAGACTGGCAAGGTGTACATATATTTCTACTTTTTAACATTGATTTTGTACATTAACATCCTCAGGAACAGTTAAAAGAGATAAAGGTTGTGTGTCAAAAGTTGACTGAGGAACGAGAAAGGGGTCAGCGGGAACTCAGTGAAGCTGTGAAATCTTTTAAAGTGAGTATCACAAGATGCAAAACAAAAGAGAGAAAAAAAAAGAAGATGTTTGTAAATAATGAGGAAAGTAATTCACTATAAACTGGTGACATTTTTATTTTGCTAGTTCATTTGACTGATAGTATGCATGATCACTGTTTTGATTTGGATTTATTATTATTATTATTATTGATAATGGAGAAATAAAATTAAGCGGTCACATGAATACAGTATTTATGCTGTTGTTCCTTGTCCAACAGGGTTCAGCAGAAGAGGCCATGGAGAACATTGAGAAGGTCTTCACTGAGCTCATCTGCTCTCTGGAGAAGAAACGCGCTGAGATTAAAGAACAGCTCAGAGCTCAGGAGAAGACTGAGATAGATCGAGCAGAGAAACTTCAGAAACGTCTGGATCAAGAGCTGACAGAACTCAGAAAAAGACAAACAGAGACTGAGAAACTTCTGATTACTGACGATCAGGTCAATTTTCTTAAGGTAATGAAACTTATTTTTATGATCATATGTGTGTGAGAACTTTCCATATGACAGCATACAGTATCATCATAGATACATGCTTGTTCTCTTTCATCGAATGGAAAAGGTATCTCATGTCTGAATTATTTGTCTCATTTCAGAACTGTCAATCTGTGTGTGTTTTACCCTCATTTGAAGATGTTCCCAGCATCACTCAACACACTCATCTGTCTTTTAAAGACATTTCAATCTCAGCATTTAAGGAGGTTTTGGAGGACGTCTGTCAACAGCAAACAGCCAGAATATCTCGAGAAGGTCTGAATGCTTCTTTTCCTTGGAATATAAAATGTGGCATTCATACTACGTAGGATTAAACCTAAACATCGACTCTACAGTTGTGTTTCTTTTTGTCTTTCAGTGTCAAATGTTCGTGTTGCACAGACTCCAGAGCCAAAGGCTCCAGATACTTTTTGGCAATGTAATTTGAGCTATTTCTCTCACAAACACACATATTAATTTGTAAATATCAAAAAAAGTAAATTATTAGAGAATCATAATATAGTTCATAATTCTGTTTCATCTCCATTCTTCCTCCTCAGATTTCTGTCAACTTCAACTGGATCTAAACACTGCACACAAAAACCTCAAACTGTCAGAAGACAACAGGAAAGTATCATATTCAGATACAGTCCAGCAATATCCTGATCACCCAGAGCGATTTGACTGGTTTCCTAATGTCCTGTGTAGAGAGGGTTTGTGCAGTCGCTGTTACTGGGAGGTTGAGTGCAGTGGGGACATTTGGGCTGTAGCAGTATGTTACAAAGGAATGAGTCGTAAAGGAGACAGTAATGACTGTAAACTTGGCTTCAACAAAAAATCATTCAGAATGTCCCGCTATCAGCAGAATGTCACTTTCATACATAATGATGAGCATGTCTCAATCCCTGCTCTCCACTCCTCTAGAATAGGAGTGTATCTGGATCACAGAGCAGGAACTCTGTCCTTCTACAGCGTCTCTGACACAATGACTCTACTACACAGAGTCCAGACCACATTCACTGAACCCCTCTACCCTGCATTTGGGGTTGTGGAAGATTCATCTGTCAGGATCATCGAGCAAAGAAAAGCTCAGATAGTCCAGAAATAAATAATTTATCAAGGTTCAAATTCAGTTGCTGAACTCTGAAATGTGTATCAAAATGTAATTTGTAATTTGTCTGAACAAAAGACAATTTCTTAAACACCAGCAATAAATACACAACACACACTTGACACTGTCAAACTGGATATCAGTAAATAAATCTGCAGTTCATTATCAGATGTTCCAAAATGAGATGTTAGAAAGACTGTGTTCAATTCAATTCAATTCAAGTTTATTTGTATAGCGCTTTTCACAATACAAATCGTTGCAAAGCAGCTCCACAGGAAATTAAGTTTCTACAATATATTTATATATTGTAGAAACTTAATATATTTAACTTATGGCGAAATTTGGTAGTTCTGTATGTTGTCTGAGGGTATGCTTCATCTGAGGTCCTCTGAGGGGTTGGCATCATCTCTTCTCAGGTGTTCTGGATCCAGACTGAAGCTTGTGTAAATCCTAGTTACCACGGGATGTTAATCCCGTGGCAGAAACAGAGAAACAAATAGAGACATAATTAGCGTAGCTGCTGTTCCAACCAAGCAACAATTATTTGTTCAATCCAAGCTAAAGAACAATAATGCGTGTTTGATCAGATATAACTGCAGTACAAGATCATGAGATGCATTATGTGAATGCTTGGCTAAAGAGATGTGTCTTTAATCTAGATTTAAACAGAGAGAGTGTGTCTGAACCCCGAACATTATCAGGAAGGCTATTCCAGAGTTTGGGAGCCAAATGTGAAAAGGATCTACCTCCTTTAGTTGACTTTGCTATCCTAGGTACTACCAAAAGTCCAGAGTTTTGCGACCTTAGGGAGCGTGATGGATTGTAGCGTGGTAGAAGACTAGTTAAGTACACAGGAGCTAAATCATTAAGGGCCTTATAGGTAAGTAATAATATTTTGTAACTGATGCGGAACTTAATAGGTAGCCAGTGCAGAGACTGTAAAATTGGGGTAATATGATCATATTTTCTTGACCTAGTAAGGACTCTAGCCGCTGCATTTTGGACTACCTGTAGCTTGTTTATTGAAGATGCAGGACAACCAGCTAGCAGTGCATTACAATAGTCCAGTCTAGAGGTCATGAATGCATGAACTAGCTTTTCTGCATCAGAAACAGGTAACATGTTTCGTAGCTTGGCAATGTTTCTAAGATGGAAGAATGCTGTTTTTGTAACATGGGAAATATGATTTTCAAAAGACAAGTTGCTGTCTAATATAACACCCAGATTTTTGACTGTAGAGGAAGTAACAGTACATCTGTCTAGTTGCAAATTATAATCCAAGAGATTCTGTGTACTGTTTTTTGGTCCAATAAGTAATATTTCTGTCTTATCTGAATTTAATAGGAGAAAATTACTGGTCATCCAATCTTTTACATTTTTAACACACTCTGTTAGCTTAGATAATTTAGAAGTTTCATCTGGTCTTGTTGAGATATATAGTTGAGTATCATCAGCATAACAATGGAAACTAATCCCGTATTTTCTAATAATATTACCAAGGGGCAACATATATATTGAAAATAGCAGAGGACCTAGGACAGATCCTTGTGGTACTCCATATTTTACTGGTGATAATTGAGATGACTCCCTGTTTAAATAAACAAAGTGGAAGCGATCAGACAGGTAGGATCTAAACCATCTTAAAGCCTGCCCTTGAATACCCGTATAATTTTGTAATCGATCTATGAGTATGTCATGATCTATAGTGTCGAACGCAGCACTAAGATCAAGTAAAACTAGCAATGAGATGCAGCCTTGGTCTGACGCAAGAAGCAAGTCATTTGTAATTTTAACAAGTGCAGTTTCTGTACTATGGTGGGGCCTGAAACCTGACTGAAATTCTTCATAGAGATCATTTTTTTGCAAAAAAGAGCACAACTGAGCAGATACAACTTTTTCTAAAATTTTAGACATAAACGGAAGATTAGAAATGGGTCTGTAATTTGCTAGTTCATTAGGATCTAGTTGTGGTTTTTTAATAAGAGGCTTAATAACCGCCAGCTTGAATGATTTTGGAACGTGACCTAAAGATATCGATGAGTTAATAATATTGAGAAGCGGTTCTTCTGCTACAGGTAACAACTCTTTCAGTAATTTAGTGGGTACAGGATCTAATAGGCATGTTGTTGGTTTAGATGCATTGATAACTTTATTTAGCTCTTCCTGTCCTATAGTTGTAAAGCACTGCAGTTTTTCTTTGGGTGCAATGAATGGAGCTGAAGTACTAGACGCTGCAGAATCTACATTTGTTATTGTATTTCTGATGTTATCTATCTTATCAGTGAAGAAATTCATAAAGTCATTACTATTAAATTGTGAGGGAATATTTAGATCGGGTGGCGTCTGTTTATTTGTTAATCTAGCCACTGTGCTAAATAAAAACCTTGGATTGTTTTGGTTATTTTCTATGAGTTTGCGGATATGCTCTGCCCTGGAAGCTTTTAAAGCCTGTCTATAGTTGGACATACTGTTTTTCCATGCAATTCTAAAAACTTCCAAGTTAGTTTTTCTCCATTTGCGCTCAAGTTTACGAGTTTCTTTCTTGAGAGAATGGGTATTACTGTTGTACCATGGCGCAGTACGTTTTTCTCTAACCTTTTTCAATTTGATGGGCGCAACAACTTCTAATGTATTAGAGAAGATAGTGCCCATGTTGCTAGTCATTTCATCTAGTTCATGTGTATTTATGGGTACACAGAGCAGTTGAGATAAATCAGGCAGGTTATTTTTGAATCTATCTTTTTTGAATCTATCTTTAGTGTGTCTTCTGTAATCTAAAAGTGCTCATCTTCAGCAATATATCTGTTGCTCATTATAATAATAATAATAATAATAATAATAATAATGTCTGAATCCATGATGCAGTCCATCATTAAGCACTAGTTTATTTAGTAATACATTAGTTTGTAAAATAATTGGTCTTAGAAACTAGACTGTTTACAGGCTAAATATGATGAAAGTTAGTCAAATAAATTTGTTTATTTAAATGTAGCTAAAATAAATTGATTGCAACCACTTACCTTAAAAAATTTTAGTAAATTCAATGAATCATTTTTTTCAGTGTGGTGTTGACAAAAATAATACTTTACTTCACACATGTATTATTATTAAATGCAGCCACATTTGTTTTCCTGTTTCTACCTGTAACAGAGTGACAGAAGCGTGCGGATCCATCTGCAGAGCAGTGTTGCCAACTTAGCAATTTTGTTGCTAAATTTAGCAACTTTTCAGACTACCCTAGCAACTTTTTTTTCCAAAAGCACCTAGCAACAAATTTAGCAACTTTTAAATTTTTTTGGCAACTTTTAGCAACTTTTGATAAGTGACTCAGACAATAAAAAGGCACACATTTTCCATCCAAATTACACAAAAAGAGGAAACCAAAGATGCCTAGCAGTACACATGAATTGAGTTAGGTGCTATTTGCAATTGTTCAATTTAATAATAATAATAATAATTGAATAACTGTTTATAACATTTATGATACACTTTGTTAGTAGCTTCTAGCTTGTATCTGTGATTGTTGTTCAGTTAGCACACTGTAAGAAACATGGAAAAGATACTAGTAATTTTCCAGGACATTATCCATTGTAACCCTGTAACCTAAAAAAAAAAAAAATAAAAAAAATGTGTAGTTTAAAATGCAGGTAAAAAACCAATAAGGAAAATTATTTCATATTAACATAATAGATTGTGCCCTATTTTTACAGACTTTTCTTAGAGTGTTGCACACTAACTACTAATACACTGCTTAAAGCATAATTGTTGAGAATGTGTAGTATTACTAGTTAAGTAGCTATTATAAAAACTTAAATTATCATTCAAAAATGTGTAAGTGTTCAATAATTCAATGTATTTAAAATAGTTATTTATATTTTAATATTATATTATGCATATTATTTTACAAACAAATCTAAATGAACATATATAAAATATATCTTTTGCTGAGATTTGATGTGACAATTTTGCGTTGTGATTACGCAATGACGTCATCACACAATGACATCACAACGTCATTTAGCAACAAATCGACCTTCCTTTAGCAACTTTCTCTGAAAATTAGTTGGCAACACTGCTGCAGAGCTTTATTCAAAGGCGTGGTCATGAAACAAGCATTGGTCGATACACAGCAAACAGACATAGATGAGGCAAGACAAAGAGTATTCCTAGGACAAGCGTGAGTCTTCAGTTGGCGAACAGTTTCCAACAGGGCAAGGCGAAGAGAGATAATCCAGGTACGCAGCAATAATCCAGGCAGGGGCAAACACAATCTGAAACAGCAAGGCAAAGGGTTAATCCAAGATACACAGACAAGAATGAAAACACGGGAAAAAACAGGCAAGGCAAGACTATCACTACGAAAACTACGATAGGCTCCGAAAGGTAGCTATCAGCTAGGGTAGTGATATGTGCTTACAATACTCGGCAGTGAGAGAGACGAAGTCCATGGCTTATGTAAGGTGTCTGATGGGAATCGGCTGTGTAATCAGTGCATTCAGCTGTGTGCGTGTGTGTCATCAGTGCAATGGATGATGGGAACTGTAGTCCAGGGTGAAGTGCAACAGTTAGTGTAGTGCAAGAGTCAATATGATGAAAGAGTGTCCACTTGTGGTGAATCAACGGAAGTTCGTAAACCGGATTCGTGACCTGCTAATAGCAACTTCTTTTCTTTTTTTTCTTTTTATTTATTTATTTATTTTTTTTTACAAATGATTTCTTTACAGTTTGTACAACTGAGTTGACTTGAGGATGAAGCCTGATTTTGTTTGATTTTTTACTATTTCATAACTACAATATCTGATAGTGTTGGCAAAAAGCTGAGAAACAGCTGTAAAACATATAAAGACAATACACAATACTGTGTATTGTCTTTATATGTTTGTATTATACCCTGCACGACCATATTATTGGGGCATGTAAATGCATACTTGACATTTGCATTCTGCCTTCTTATGGGAAGCAGTTAATATTATAGCATATACGGTATAATGAATATAGTATGTTATTTTACAGTGTTTTCACTGTGTTCTCGAATGAGACGCATATATGTAACTTACCTGGATGTCATTTTGTGGCAATTTTCTTTTCCCTGCATATTGCTTTATATGTATTAAATGTGCATAAATGGACATGCAAATGTGAATTTTCTGTTTACACGCAACACATTGCTCTAAAAATAAAAGTATTGCATCCATGTAATTGTGCATATTATTTTTCTCTGTACTAAAAATACTGTCTGTGTATTGACTTGTCTCAGTAAACGTTTACCTGCTGTTGATATCTGTATCTAAAAGTAATAAACAACAACATTCAACAAGACAAAACTGACATTCTTGTGTAGTAGTAAGCAGCTGTGTCAACAAAAAAGTAGAACAAGAATTTAATTTGCGTATAACTAACATTTCCAACGTTGACTGCCTTGGTGAAAAACATTTAATTATTTTGTCCAGTAGCCTACATCTCACACAATGACAAAAACGTTTAATTTTGAAAACGAATGACTAGGTTTTGTAGCACGAAATGGGTGGATTACTAAAGTTTGCAGACTTGGAGTAGTTGTGATGTTCCCCCCCAAAAAATGTATATAGGTATATGCAGCATGTGTGTTGCCAGAAATGTCCAGTAGGTGGCAGTAATGCACTGAAGCGTTTTTAAGTTTGCCACACAAATACAAGAGAACAAAAAGAGGATGAGCAGAAGAGATTAGAGTGTTGCCAAATCCGCGGTTTTTCAGGAATAAGTTTAAACTGTTTCGCTGATTTAAACTGATGTTTTTTTTAAAGTCAGCGGGTTAAAGCGATATCCCCGGAAGACTATTTCGACTGAGGGGGAAACCGCGTAAACAAAAACAAAACGAAACCACTATAGGCTAGTGTTGATTAGCACTTGGGCTGGTTTTGTTTCACACACCTGGCAACCCACCAGCTAACGCTAAAAGTGATGTTTTTAACCATCCTGAAAGAAGGGCTGATGTGGAATATTTTCGCTTGATGTGAGAAACAATCCCGATTTACAGAGTTTATGAACATTAACCAGCTCAAGAGCTGAAATCCGAATGTAATGAAACGCAGTATGTGACCCGGTTTATTAGTAACTACAGTGTAATATGTTAGTAATATGTTTTTCACAGTCTCTTAGTAAGCGTGCACTTCTGTGTCATTGCGAAGATTTCATTTAAAGGCTTAATGTTAGTAGAAATATCGTTTCTTTAAAAATATATGAATTGATGTTTGTGTTGCATAAATCTACATTGTCCGTAATGTAAACTACTAAAGCACTGAATAATCATTCATTGTGATCAACCTCTATTCAGTCTGTTATAGAGTGAATCTCTAAAATTAAAGTAATTCAGTGTAATTTTTTTTATTTGGTAGATCTGGTGCCCATCCCACAACAGTCCACCAGTGAAGGTTAGCAGTATTCCCATCATCTGATAAGAAGAGAAACTCTGTAACATGTACCATAGTAAAGACTGAGTTTATTAAAGAAGACATGAGTGATCCAGAAACATCCAGAATGAATCATGAAGATACTGAGGTACAAACAGGTTGGTGTCTGTTCTTGATTCTATATTATTGACAGCTGAGAAACATTCAGGTAAAGCTTAAGTAGTTCACCAGATGTAGTGAAAGTACATCTTAAGTAGTTCACCAGATGTCAGTGAAATAATAAGCAATATATTAATGATAAATGATACAGAAAATGCATCATAGCTATAGCAGTTGTCATTTTGATTGTATTATCAAGGAAATGACAGAACTAACCTTTGGCACTACAAAAATCTGATACTTACTGTTGCTTTCTGCTCTTAAATCAGGTTCACTTGAACTGATTTTAACTATTTAATATGTTTATTTTAGACCGGATGGAGGTGACAGAGCAAAGACGAGAACTAAATGAAGAGAACGAGCGTCGTAACTTTAAAACTCAAAGAAGAAAAAAGCGGCACACCTGCTCACAGTGCGGAAAGAGTTTCAGACTTAAATCAGGTCTCAGTAATCATCTGTGGCAACACTCTGGAGAAAAGCAATTTAACTGTGATCAGTGTGGTAAAAAATATAGCTCGTTACCAAATCTAAAAGTTCACCAAAAAATTCATTCAGATGAGAAGCCTTACGTGTGTTCTGTCTGTGGAAAAAGTTTCTCACGGCTGGACTGTTGTAAACAGCATCAGAAAATACACAATGAAGTGAGAGATCATGTGTGTTGTGAGTGTGGGAAGAGCTTTACTACGGCTGGACAGCTGAAACAGCATCAGAGAATTCACACCGGAGAAAGACCTTACAGGTGCTCGTATTGTGACAAGAGCTTCTCTCAGCCTGGAAACCTGAAATCACACGAGCGAGTTCATACTGGAGAGAAGCCGTACCAATGCACTCAGTGTGGAAAGAGTTTCAAACATTCAACTATTCTTAATTATCATATGCGTGTTCACTCTGGAGAAAAGCCATTTAACTGTGATCAGTGTGGTAAAGAGTTTAATTCATCATCAAATCTGAAAAAACACCTGATAATCCATACAAATGAGAGGCCTTATGTGTGCTCTTATTGTGGGAAGAGTTTTCCACTGTTGGTCAGTTGTAATCGGCATCAGAAAATACACACCGGTGAGAAAGATCATGTGTGTTTGGAGTGTGGAAAGAGCTTTACTACATCTGGCCAACTGAAATACCACCAAAGAATTCACACTGGAGAAAAACCTTACAAGTGCTCTTACTGTGACAGGAGATTCCCTCAGTTTTCACAACAGAAATCACATGAACGAATTCATACCGGAGAGAAGCCGTACAGCTGTACTCAGTGTGGACAGAGTTTTAGACATTCAAACTCTTTGGTGCATCATATGAAAAAGCATTTTCCATCCATTCATCCAGATAGTTTTCAGGTGATTTAAAGGCATGACAAATATTCATACATTTAGTTCGGCAAAGTAATCGCAGTATTTCTGCATAAGATTAAAACTGAGAATGGTACAAAACAACATACAGAAAAACAAAACACTGTAACTGACAAAGAAACAGGTGGCACTGAAGAATAATAATGTATAAGTAAAAGTCGATAAAATATGAGTGCTCTGGCAACATATAAGCCTTTTACCTACATAAGCAGGGTAATTATTTAATTAAATAATGTGAGATTTAGATAAAGTAAATGTGTTAGTTACAATAAACTCGAGTTGTTTAAAATCTGAACAGCTGAAACTTTGAATTACGAGCACTTCCTATGTTCCTGTGAATCACTCGTATTCCTCAGTTTTAAGTCGCTTTGGATAAAAGCGTCTGCTAAATGAATAAATGTAAATGTAAAATACCACAAGAGTTGTAGAGGGGTTTTTTTCTGTTATGGGGGGACAGCAAATATTTTGATTCACTTGAATCTTGATTCACTGAATCTTTGAATCTGAATCTTTTGATTTTGAGTTATTCTTTGAAGCCCCCTCATTAAGGCATGGACAAGAAAAAAATACACAAATTAAAAGAAACTGGACACTAATATAACAAAAACCAATTATCAGTCATTTGTCAGTATGAAAGGTTTCTCCAATGTGAGTTTTTTAACTTTAATTCTTAGTTTTTGATTTTGTTTGGACAGTTATAAATCCACAGATTTCTGTGCAACAGAAGTTGTCTAGGCTCTGTATAATGGCAAAATATAATTATCATTGCACTGACAACATCATTATTTGATTATGTGTGATATTAAGTAATGTAATAAAGGCTAAAAGTAATATTGGAGCGATATTATGTTAAATGTTTGTGAATCACGTGACTATACTAAAAAAGAACGTGTCAAAATTTCTGTTCAGTTTTCTCATGTAGCTTCATTTTTAATCATGTTAATGAATTTTAATACTTGGTGTATAATACAAAAAGGAGACGATTTATTTGCTTTTAACTGAGTTTGCCGATCCGTGCCTAATAACACAAAACAAGCGTTAGATATTAATAAAAGAACACGTTTTACACAACCTTCACATTTAATGGTATTTATTTATAGATTACATGTAATAGATTTGTTGAATTTACCCCGTTTTGACCAACAGGTGCCGCCAGTCTGTGATGTTTCGATGGCTTTGAATCATTTTGCGTGTGAATGAATCATTTGATTCAAATGATTCAGAGTTTCGAAAAGCTTCACTAGCGGACCGTTCATACTCTCGTCACCGCCCTCGCGGCCAATCAGCTCGCACTGGCCTTGCGTGACGTCACGCACCAGCTAGGTTGTGGAACAAAAGCCGTCTGCGCGCGCCCCGCTCCTCTCCGCCGGATGCGACCGAGAAAACGCAGACCCATTCATTTTTAGCGTTAAAGTTTGTTTTATAGTAATTCCCCGTGTTATACACACACGTATACAGTGTAAAAGTGCAAATCTCGACACTCGCGGCGAGTGTTTTGTCTGCGCCTGAAGCTCCGAGGGGTTCTCGCGAGAGTAAGTAGAGCAGCGCGTGGCTGGTTTGTTTGTGTTTGTGCTTTAAATTGTTTCAAAGCAGCTGAAACCGCAGGACAGTATTGAGTCGTGTTGCGATTGTGCATTCTGGTTCTGGACCGTGTTATACATGATTTTACGATGAAAATATTCAGGCATTTTAATTCCGCCACATGCCAGCATCATATTTGGCCTTATGTACCTTTAAAACTCATTGTTTCGCTGTGTTCTGGAGGAAAGAAAATGAACAAAAGTAGTCTGTCAGGCAATGTGCATGAAATGGTGTGTTTTGAAAATAGGTTTGTGTGTCGTCTTCAGTGTTTACGTGCAAAGGTCACAGTGGAAAGAGGTTCAGAAATAATCTAAAAACGCTTTTTCCCTGCTGTAAGTTACTCTTTGTCTGCTCAGAGTCTGAATATTGTGAAATGCATGAACTAATCAGAGGTGAACAGTGAGGGGGAGACTCTATTGAAAGCTTCTGATTTAATCTTTTTTTGTATGTCAGCAGTGATTCAGACACTGAATGATGTTATTTCCTAGTTTGGGGCCTTTGTCACTTCTGCAAAGTTCTTTCCATTCCCTTTGTCTCATCTGTTTTTGTCTTTAAAATCGTGCCCACTTCCTATTACCTATAGTATTTGCATATGTTCGTTATTCATTATGGATACCTTACTCAACCCTTATGCAAACAAGCTCTGAGAGGTGTGTGTACATGTTTGTTTGAGTTTAAACAAAGGCTTTGTGACCTTTTAATGATCAAAAGGCCAAGTCTTTATTTGATAAACTTACGTCAATCAAAAGTAGCATCACACTTTTAAAGGAATAATTAAATGTATATTCTGTAATCTTATACTCATCCTCATGTCACTATAAACCTGTATGACTTTCTTTCTTCTATGCAACATAGTTTTGAAAGCGTTCACCCAGTATTTTCACACTGACCACTTGATCTGACTTTGAATTTAGTCTTAAGGGTTGTTTGATGGTGTTGTTTTGTCCTTTGGTTGTTATGGTCGGTATGAACTGTCGTTTTGCTTAGAGTTGTAAGCTTTAGAAAGAGACTCTTTGTCATTAGTTTTCTGCATTGTGACATTTGCACTATTCATGACTAGCACATTCAATTATTTATGTTTATTTAATTTTATTTAAACATATTATTGTTATTTATAATAGTAAAATAATATTTTCAGGAATCCAGATTAATAGTAATAATATTTTATATTATTTATACTTTTTATTTTTATGAATTTATTGCATTAAAAATTAATTTATGAAAATATTTAATTTTAATGAAAATAATGACAGCACTGAAAAAAAATCTAAATAATAATAGGCTTCATTTTTATTATGAAAAATACAGTTAATATTTTGGGTTTGAAATATGATCCAGAAAAGGTTTTTTTGACATACATTGTGAAATCCTTCCACTAAATTCAAGTGTTTGGTCACCTGGGCTTGTGTTAATGTTCATGAAAACAGTTAATGTGTAAACACTGATCTGCAACTGTTTTCAGATGCAATAATGTGTGTGTGTAAATACAGCAACTTTCACTCTTAATAGTGAAAAATCAGCCTGCTGTTAAAGTTTTGACCATCCACTCAACCGAATCGCCTCATGAAGAGGCCACTTTTCATTTTCTTAGCTTCTGTCTTCTGCTGTAAAACTCCAGCGCTGTTGATTTCTCCTTCCAGCTGAGGTCAAGCTCAAACACTTTTCTTGAGCATGCTCAGAACGAGAGCGGGAAGCAGGAAGTCTCAGTAGCTACTGTTTCCTCTTCCTCTTTCTTTCATCTCATTCTATTTTCAGCTTTTTTTTAATGGGTCATGCAAAGACGTGTTCTCTGCATTCGGGTCAAACGGAGGACGAGGTCGTCACGGAAACACACAAAAGAAAACGTCTCACTTAATGCTTTAGGGGTCTTTATTGACCTTATGTTGAACTCTGTCTGACCTTTGAACTTTGTGACTGGCTGTGAAAGTCACACTGGTGGAGTCACCGACCGCATGTGGTGCTCTTGTAGATGAAGTTTTAACATCTAAAGAAGTTATTAGTACTGATAATTTTGCTAAATCAGTGCTATGCAGAAAAGGCGACACGATTTGGGGTAACGTATATTTGCAAATTGTTTGTTAGTTTCTTTATTGATTGATAGTTTGATTAAAAATTGCAATTGCAGATTTAAAGTGCAATTGTAAAACAAATTCTAGGATTTCTGCGCAATTTGGTCAAAGTTTTGTGATATATCAATGGCTAATAATAATAATAATAGTGTTAATATTATGAAATATTATTAGTATTGTTGCTGTTAAGTATTCTAATAATAATTATTAGTATTAAATAAAACAAGAAATATTACTATTGTAATGTTGCTGTAAAATAAAAAAAAGTATTTAAGAAAAAAATGCTAACAATGTTTTTTGCTTTACAGCATTTACAATATAATATGTATGGCTGTCTTAATTTCCTCTTATTCAAATGTTAAACCATCAGTTTTTTTTATGCGCTTCATTTTGAAAGATGCTGCTCATTTATTTAAACACAAAGCCATATTATGATTTCGGTTTTATTTTCATTTATTGTTCACCCCCAATGCACAGTATAATACAACTTTCTTCACTAATACAACATTTTTATTGTGTTTATGACTCACAAAGACTTTTTATTGTATATGACTGCTTTTAAGCACAAACAGTTTATTGTATTTCATTGCATTTTAAGCTTTCTTGTTTTTGGTACCGACATAAATTAGAGAAAGAAAAAAAAAACATTTATTGTTGCTATTTATGGAATAAATAAGAATTCATGCATTTGTCTAATTTATTTATTTAATTTACAATTTATTTATTTAGTTAAAGTTGGAATGGGACCTGTCATGACCAAGGCTGTACTCAATCTGGGTCAGTGGTCTATAAACTCTTTTGTGTCGCAGATGCATCACATCAGCGTAGATCTGACTGTTTTCAATATACGTTTTAATGGGACACTACAACCATGAATAATGCAGGTGTGACAGATGGAGGGTGTCCTGTAGTCAGGCTTGACCAGCTGCTGGAGTGTCCACTAAGACGTGCACGACTGCTCACTCTTACTAGCTGACTAGCCAGTGTGTCAATGTTTGCCTTATGAAAGTGACTCACAAACGCTGCAATTGGGGGGATGTTGGGTACACTGCTTGCTCACAACACATTTTGCTGACACATTACAATATAACAAACATTGTTCACAAAAAAGGAAAATAAATAATCAGTTAATTTTTCAACTCCTAGCTTACATAAAAACGGAAAATGATAACCTTATTTTTATGCGTGAGATGAAAGTTTGTGTATGTGTATGTGTGTGTGTGCGCTGACCAATGAAATTCTCACTTCCTGGTTCTGGCTGGGCACAGGTAGCGTTTCTCCTAACAGAACTCTTCTTTGTCTCTGTGCAGGAGTTCGAGGCCTAATAGAAGTCGTCCGGCTGACGTGGATCCTCCTTCAGTCCTGCAGTGATCTGGAAGGTGAGTGTTTGCTCAGTTATTCACACTTACACCACAGTTTATTCCAGTGAATCACCGTCGTCATGAGGGAGTAGAGAGAGAGCGAGCAGCGGAAAGTCAGGCATGTGTTTGGTGCTCGTGGAGGGAGGAGAGTTGCTCTGGAATCGCTCCACTGTGAACTGCTTTACCCCTTTCATTTCTCTTTCATTTTCTCCCTTTTCTCCTGCTGTATGCTGACACAGAGGCAGCAATGCTTGGAGGGTAAGCTCAGACTTTGTTCTTGTGTGTGTGTTGTCTTCTGTTAGTTGAGTGGAGATGTTTGTATGATAAAATCTCTTATTCTTCATATCTCTCTCATTACTATGCTCATAGTTAGTGATCTGAACTTTGTATTGAGCTTTAGTAACTCATACTGCACTGTTTGTGCTCCAGACATGAATGATTCCTCTAGTAATGTCTTGTTGAGGAGAGATGTGCTGTTACTTTTGTAAGCAGTTGGATTTGTTTATGTATGTATTGTATTTGTTTATTTGCTGTGCTAGTTTGTAGGGCTGACCAAATATTTTGTAATTTGTATACCTATATTATAATAACGATAATGTTGCTGTTGATAATATTTATTAAATTATTAAAACGATTTGTATATCAAATTATCACAACCATAATAATAATATTAATATTAATTATAATCAATATTGTAATTAAAATAAAAACAATAATTAGTAAAAGTTGTATTAATTAAAAATGTTAAAAAAAGATATAAGAAAAGGTAAAAAATGTAGTATTTAAGAAAATTCATAATTATAATAATAATGTCTTTACTATTGTTATTATTATTATTATTATTATTAATAATAATAGTAGTACATTAAAGTTATTTATTAAATTATTAAAATTATTCATATATCAGTATCACAGCCACAGTAATAATAATAATTTTAATATTAATTGTAATTATTATAATTAAAATAAAAACAATAATTAGTAGTAAGAAGTACATTTAAAAAAAATAAAGATATAGTAAAAAAAAAAAATAATAAGAATTAATTATATTAATTAAAATAATAAAAATAATTTATTTTGCAATGCAAATGTAAAGTTTCTACACAGATATTTATGGCTGTCCTAATTTCTTAATATTTAAATGTGAAAGTCACCATTATATCAAAACTGACAAATCTTTATTTTTATTATTATTTTTTTATTATTATAAATGTTTTTTTTTTGTTTTTTTTTAATTCGTGTGCCTTCATAATCTTTAATTAAAAACATTAACTTCCCATCCCCTTGCAATGACATCTCATCTTTTCTCTTTACTAGCACTCCTTTTATAAACTTGCATGTGTAGTTGCTGCATTTTGGGTGAAATTTAACTTTTGATTGTCATAGAAATAACAGTTTTCTTTTCTCCTCACTTTCTTCTGTTCTTTATTTTATCTTGCTCTCTTAGTTTATTAAGATGTGTGTGTGTGTGTGTGTGAGAGTGTGTTTGTTTGGTTTAGAGCAGTCCTGCTCATTTCCTGAGAAGGGTTTGGCTCCTGGGATCTCTGTTCAGTAGCAGAACTAGCTGTAATAAGTCTGATTCAGTTGTAAAGGATGCAACAAATGTTACTCATTTTCTGGAGAAAAAAAGTTATTGGACTAGGTTTTGGACCGTGCAGGATTGCTTTTTGGCCCTGACTGCACGTTTGTGTGTTGTTGTTTCTTTCTTTGGAGCTCTGGAGGAAATATTCACTTCCCATCCACATGCTCTTTTGAAACTGCAGTCTTCTCAGGTTCAGTAGAGATTCTGTCAGTCTCCCGGTAGAGTGTGAGCACAAGCGGCTCCTTCAGATGGTGTGAAAACTAATCTTAGTCTAGAGAAGTGTCTCTTCAGTGAAGTGCCCACTGCTTTTCTTGACATTTTCTATACTTTGCCTTTTTCTGTTTGAAGCCTGTAGCATACTTACTGGGTAGAACTAAGTTTTGAGCTAAATAATTTGGTTAAATGTTGTATTGCGTTACGTTTTCAAATCTGTTATACTGTATAAATGATTCATATTGATATAATTAACAATTTTTGTACATTTATATGTTTATCTGAGATAATGCTTTCACCCTTACTGAGTTGTTTCAGTAAGCCCCGTGTTTTTGTTTGTTTGTTTGTTTGTTTGTTTATTTTTAAGAAAATGGAAAAAATATAGCTTCTATAATATAAATTATATAATCTGGTAGCTAAACTACAGTTTAAAATATTGAGGCTCGTAAGTTTTTGAATTGATAATATTTGACAGTAAAGACTTTTATAAGGTTAAAAAAGGTTTCTAGTTCAAATAAATGCTGAATAAACTTTCCGTTTATCAAAGAATCTTGAAAAAAAAAAAACGTTTCATGATTTCCCCAAAAATATTTAGCAACGCTGTGTTTTCAACATTGATGATAAGAAACTGAGCAGCAAATCATTATATTGTAATTTTCTGATTTCTGAAGGATCATGTGACGCTGAAGACTGGAGTAATGATGCTGAAAATTCAGCTTTGATCACAGGAATAAATTTACATTTTAAAATGTATTACAATAGAAAACAGCTATTTTAAATTGCAATATTTCATAATATTACCATTTTTACTGTGTTTTCATTCAAATAAATGTAGCCTTAGTGAGCAGAAGAAACTTCTCAAACATTAAAACACTTTTGAACAGTAGTGTATGTTTGAAAATACCGTATTCAAAATAATTTTGAAATTACTTTCAATATTAAGTAGCTCATACTAATTTTGTGCCTCTCTTTCTCCCTGTTCTGTGCAAACCAGCAAAAATAAGCCCTTCCTCTCTGTTGTTTATTGACATGTCAGGAATCATGACGTCATTGTGCGTGAGAGTTCAAGGGAGAGTCCAAGTGTACTCAAAATTGACACCTAGTCTGCGATTTGTTTGATTAAAGTGCAGCAATACAAAACAATACACTGTGTCTTTAAAAATCCACAACAAGCTTCCTTACTCTCTTTTGTTTTACTCTACAGTGCTGCCCACTCCGCTCTGGACGACGACTTCTCGCGCATGGGACCGTGTCATCTCTTCTGATTGGCTGCCGCTCTCTGGTCCGTCCCGCTCATGAGGTAACCCCGGCTGTGGTTGTTGATGCCCGTGGCTGGGCCGTGATGGGGCAGAGGGTGTCGGGTGTGGTGAAATCCGCGGATGAGCCGGAGACGAGCGAGCTGGCGTATCCGCCGGTGTGCGCGTCGCTCCGTAGCCGCGGCGTCCCGTTACCCGCCCGTCTGGAGCTGCTGTTGGACATGCCGCCGGCGGGACCGGAAATCCAACTTCAGCACGCCTGGAACCCAGACGACCGCTCGCTCAACCTCTTCATCAAAGACGATGACCGTCTCACGTTCCATCGCCACCCGGTGGCCCAAAGCACGGACTGCGTGCGGGGAAAAGTCGGATTTACCCGTGGTTTGCATGCCTGGACTTTGCGCTGGCCTGTACGGCAACGCGGCACACATGCCATAGTCGGGGTTGCGACTTCTTTAGCTCCTTTGCGAGCTGTCGGATATTCCGCACTAGTCGGTAGCGATGCCGAATCCTGGGGTTGGGACTTGGGACGAGGTCGACTTTACCACGACAGGAAGAGCCGGACTGGCCCGGCGCCGTCGTACCCGGAGTTTATTGAGGATGAGGAGGAGGAAGGGACGTTCTCGGTGCCTGAAGAGATTCTGGTGGTTCTGGACATGGACGAGGGAACGCTGGGATTCTGCGCCGACGGGAACTACCTGGGCGTAGCGTTTCGCGGGCTGAAAGGGAAGAGGCTGTACCCCATCGTCAGCGCCGTGTGGGGTCACTGCGAGGTCACCATGACATACGTCAATGGATTAGACCGTAGGTTTTGCTGCTTGTTTTTCCTCCTTGTCTCATATTTTCCATAATCGCCATCCATGGGCAGTGTATGTTGATTTCAATCCAGCTCTTTAGAGATGCTCGTCATAGCTTTGCTGTTGCTTCATGATGAGAGCAATTGCGCAACCACTCGTAGTAACTGGGAACAACATGTTTACTTGCAGCAAATCTAGTGCTTTTCTGTAATAGCAGTTTTTAGAAATTCTGCACCTATGAAATTATTCCCATGTTGTTGGCACAATGCACACAAGCATATTTCCAAACTTCTCTGAAAAGGCAATGTAATGGGGGTTTTGCACGGTTGCAACACGGGCCGTGAATTTACAGAAATAAGAAGCATTATAAAAAATAAAAAAAAATTCTTCTCCAAAAGCCCACTTACAGTTGATCTAAATATAACTGGATATGCAAGTCACACCTAATTTATAAAATTCACTTGCTGTGTTGCAGGATCTTTTCACTAACATCACTTTTCTTTTTTTTTCTAAAGCCAAGTATACACTACTGTTAAAATGTCTGGGGTTGGCATGATTTTTTTAAATTTTTTTTTATGTTTTTGAAATAAGTCTGTCATGCTCACCAAGGCTGCATTTATTTGATAAAATACAATAAAAACAGTAGTATTATGAATTTAAAAAATATTACAATTTAAAAGAACCGTTTTATGTTTGAATATATTCTAAAATGTAATTTATTCTTGTCATGCAAAGCTGAATTTTCAGCATCATTACTCCAATCTTCAGTGTCACGTGATTCTTCAGAAATCATTCTAATATGCTGATTTTCTTATTATCATATAATATTATTATATTAATTATTATTAATATAAGTTACCACAAAACAGTTTTTGCTGCTTAATATTTTTGTGGAAACGGATACTTTTTTATTTTTTTCTCCAGTTTTAAAGAACAGCATTTATGTGAAACACATCTTTTGTAACATTATGAATGTTTTTACTACCACTTTTGAACAATTTAATGCATCCTTCCTGAATAAAAGTGTTATTTTCTTAAAAAAAATCATACTGACCCCAAACTTTCAACAGGTAGTGTTTACAGTCAGTTCTCAAGTTCCACTAATTCCTCACAATGCTATATTTAAAAAGTAAATTATAGTTCAGACAAATGTTATTCAAACGGATTTCCTCCCTTTTTACATTCCTACTATATATAACTTGCCTCTCTTGTGATTGGCTCTTTTTTTTTAACGATTCTTTTGCAACATCACGACCTGAATCGTTCAGCTTATCTAGGATAAGTGCTGGTCTTTGAAGTCCTAATGAGTGTTTGCACATGATTGCTTGAGCTCTTTGACCATTGACCCTAACTGACCTCTGCTCTGTCCCACAGCTGAACCTCTGCCGCTGATGGAGCTGTGCAGAAGGGCGGCACGGCAGGCTCTGGGACGCCACAGAATCCATCACATCCAGTCTCTGCCACTGCCACAGACGCTCAAGAACTACCTGCAGTACCAATGAGAGACAAACACACACAGAGCCAAAAAATCTCCCGCGTTCACTGAAAACACGCTCAGAAATGATCTGAAGGGCTGTAGAAGCTTTGTGCTGTGCACAGACTTTAATTAAGTGTCGTAGGGATAGAGAGATTTGACCAGCCGGACAACAAGTATCTGGTTTTATACATGATTATGAGGTGACTAATGAGTATTTGTGTGTGAGAATGACTCAAGTTTATGTCTTCCATGGAAATCATTTTCTTAAGAGCTGATTTTGCTTTTTCCTTCACTTTTATCTAAACACTAAGGACCTAGTTTTCTGGCCATAAATCAAACATAATTATAATAGACTAATGCTTTTCATTCCAGAAAACAGGTCCTTATTCTTTCACCGGTCTTAACTAATACACATCCGCAGTGCCTGAGCTCTTTTAAAATCTTTTTCCGTTCGTGTTTATTATGAGTTTATTATTTCTTTTGTGATCATGACGAAGCTGATTAAATCAGTTTTTATCGTATAAACGCGACTTTGAAATGTGCTGCAGCGTCCGTGAAGCAGATTTTTACAGATCTGATTTTTATATGAAATGGATGCTTGTCTTTTTCAAGGATCAAACGGAAACCTGCAAGACAGCAGACACCACTTTGTTCTTTTGTGACCTTTGAAATGTGAATAAAAATAAAACTCCAAAGCCAAACCCTGTCTGCTCCTCTTTTACTTCTTGCTTTTAAAAATAAAATGTTTGACTCAGATTCTGATGTGGCGACTTGTTTGTAAATGCGTTTTCAGATTAGTTTTGACTAACGTGTTTTGTTAAAAATTTTCTACCTAATCAGGTTTCAATTTTATAGTATTTTGTTTACGCATCAATGGCGCCGTCTTGTGTTTTTTTGAAGAATAGCGTTCAAAAGCGGCATCAGCACTACTTTCAACAGAAAATAGAGAATTATGCAGTTATATGCTCTAAAATTGTTTTCGTATATATATTTACAGTTCATATGTTAATATAAATGTCTCTATATTTTATATACCAATAGATTATAAAATATAAAAAATATACTATGATTAGTAAAATATTAATTTAATATATTTTCAAATAACATTTTCATTGTTACCTTATCGTATGTGTTATCTTCAGTTTGAACTTTGTTGTCACACAATGGGGTAATTTGTCATTGGGAATCTGGAGTGTTTTTAATGCATCAGATTGATATTAATATTATTATTTATCATCATCATCATTACAACATACTCCTGTTATGGAACCTGTTTGAGTGACCTAAACTTAGGATCTAATTAAAGTAAAACAAAGATGTCTTTAAAAACGTATTATATGAAGGGGTTTTTTTTTTTATCAGAATGTTTTCTTATACAATTGTTTTTAATATAATTAAATAAATATGTGACAACTTGCCTCATCTGATATTTGAGAACAGTAATCTGTTGTCGTAACGTGCTACATATGACTCGCCGCTAGATGTCGCTGTTGTTTAACGCGCATATTTTGTGATCGTCAGGGCGTCTCAGCAGAAGGACCAGTTCGACTTTAATATATTTTATTGTGGTTAAATTCCAGCAGAGATTTGCCAGCCGTGTTAATGAGTGAAAATGAGGCGAACAATTACTTAAAACAGTTTTTTTTATTTTTATTGACCCATATAAAGAAAGTGCAGCAGCGACCACAAAAAGGAGTAAATTCTGTTGAGTCGGTAAGATGTACAAACATACAACCCATTCATTTGTACTTTATAATGAAAGAACAGTCATTTACAAAACCACTCGCACACAAACACACTGCCATGTTACACAGAAGAGAGACCGACAGAGAAAGGCTACATTAAAAAGGTGCACGCACGGATTTATAAAAATGTATTCAAGGACGCCAGTTATTAGAGGAATTCAGGGTCATTTCACATCAAACGGGTCTGAGAGGAAACGAGACGCACTGTAGAGGCCTCAAAACAGAAACTCACTTTAATCAAAAGGCTGAGCAGGCGGCTTCACGGTCTCATATTTTGTTATTGTCCTCCAGCGGAGTGTAAAGGGATCAGACGGGTTTGCAGGACTTTTATTAGTTTGTCACCTCACACCAAAAACAGTATCACAAAAGCTCAGAGCTGTTTCGAAGTGTGTTGTATTGCAGGTCACTAATGCTACAGTCAGGTAGAGCGTTGTGTTGGTGTGAATGTGTTTTCAGCAGTGTAATGTTGATGCTCCCCAGCGCATCCTGGACTGATGTATGAAAGTCGTGTTAGTTTCCTCTTCATCGCTGTCTGAGTCGGTACTAGAGACATCGCAGTCCTCTTCTTCATCTTCCTCTTCCTCCTCAGTTACTTCTTCTGCTGACTGAAGCTCCTGAAAAAAAAATTATTACAATCGTATTACAATTATTACAATTCTTTTCATTTATCTGGTTACTCTCGTTCAGATTCATTTAAATGAATTACTGTATTGAAAAATGAGACAAGAATGAAGAATCTTAAAGCAAATGTAGTTTTTGTGTATTTTCGGGACTTTAGAGCCCCCTACAGTCAAGCAGGTGAAATTCACTGTCGTAAATATATTACTGTCATAATTACAGTGGATAGCTATGGAAGCCCGATTCCACCACTGGGGGAAAAAAAAGGTAATTGCGACTTTTTATCTCACTTTTTTCTTGCAGTTTCAAGTGTGCATCTCACAATTCAGACTTTTTTCTCAGAATTGTGATATAAACTCAAAATTGCAAGAAATAAAGTCGCAATTCTGACTTTTTTCTCGCAATTGCGAGTTTATATCTCACAATTCAGACTTTTTTCTCGCAATTCTATTTTTTTTTCTCTCTTCTCAGAATTGTGAGATATAAACTCGCAATTGCGAGTTATAAGGTCGGAATTGCGAGATATAATCTCACTATTCGGACTTTTCTCTCGCAATTCTGTTTTTCTTCTCAGCATTGTGAGATATAAACTCGCAATTGCTGGTTATAAAGTCCAAATTTGAGGGGGGAAAAGACTGAGATGTACTCCGAATTGCGAGTTTATATTTCACAATTCTGACTTCATACCTCGCAATTATCTTATAAAGTCAGAATTGCGAGAAAAAAAGTCAGAATTGTGAGTTTATATCTCGCAATTCCGACCTTATAACTTGTAATTGTGAGTTTACATCATACAATTCTGACTTTATTTCTCAGAATTGCGAGTTTATATCTCATAATTCTGAGAAAAAAAGTCAGAATAGTGAGAATTAAAACTCGCAGTTTCTTTTTTTCAATTTTTTTATTCAGTGGCGGAAACGGGCTTCCATAGATAGCTGTACATGTGGTTAATAAACACAAGCCATTTGCCTTATTACAAGTTTGTGTACCATCAGAATGATTTTGAAACTGATATTTTAAGGTAAAAAAATAAATAAATAACTAAATAATTAAAAAACTTACATACAGTTGCTTTATATGGGTAGTACATCCATAAATGTAGTTTATGTCTAAATTTACTCTACTTTATTCCAGGGACACAAAAGAGGACATTTATAGCTGATTGTCTAAACTGTTCGTTTCCCTTTAGTAAATTACAGATTAATATCAGTCTTTTCTACACATATAGCTGTCTTACAACTTAAGTGAATATAGTGAATCATATGGACTACCTTTTTTTTTGAGCTTGAAAGCCCCAGTCTCCATCTACTTTCATTGTAAGGAAAAGAGGAATGTGAACTGCTTCAAATTTGGCTACTGAACACAAACATCTTGCTCAGCGGTAATAATCAATATTAATTTGGTTGATTATAATTCTGCTTTGTCACAGTGTTGTCATAATTTTTCACAGGATTTTGTGCTGATGAGGACTCATAATTTATAGTTATTTACAAGGAAATTCACAACAATTGTGAACATTCAGGAAGAAAGTAAGTCATAAAGTTTTTGGAAGTGACATGAATGTGAAAATTAACACAAATTAATTACATCTCATTCCTTCTTTTCTTTAAAAAGCACAAATCAAGGCTATACAGTGAGGCAAGTGGGGCCAATTTTAGTGGGGATTTAAAGGCAAAGATGTGAAGCTTTTCATTTTAGAAAAACACATTTTAATTCTATTAAATCATGCAGTATTTGAGATGTAAAGCTGTTTAAATCATCATTTCTCAAGTTATTTTAGGGTTTACGGAGTTCTGTTGTCACAACAATGTTGACAATTGGATATAGCATTACACACTTCTGTCATCATTTACTCACCCTAATTTTGTTTCATGTTTGACTTTCGCTCTTCAAAACATCATCTTTTGTGTTCCAAAGGAAGATGGCATAAAGGTTTGAAATGATATGAGGGTGAGTAAATGATGACAGAAATTTTATTTTTGGGTGGACTATCCCCCATTTTTAAGTTTTGTGGCCATATTATTGAATCTGTGTGTATTTTAACATTTACGGATTGGCACTAATCACTTCCAACGTAAATGCCTCACTGTAACCCAGATTTTTGTATGTGTGTATATATATATATATATATATATATATATATATATATATATATATATATATATATATATATATGAAGAGTTCCAATGCAAATGCCTCTAAAAGCCATATTGGTCAAAAATGAGATAACGATACTGAGTGAATTCTCTCCACACATAGTATATATTCATCAAGTACTTTCACTTCAAATGCGCTAAATCCCAGCCTCAACCCATTCAGAAGTACCAGTACTTACATAGAAACCTATACATAGTAGCCAGAAAGAAATGGTAATTTTAAAGAAAAACATCAGATGTACTTAGAGGCTTTTGCATCTGAACTCTTCATATATATATATATATATATATATATATATATATATATATATATATGTATATATATGTATATATATATATATATATATATATAAAGTGGAAATAATTTTTTGCCACAAATGCTGTCGATTGAGCTTAACTTGAACTATACCCAGACCATTTCTTTAACAACCACAACAGCTCCAAAAGAACAAAATGAAACCCTGGTCTTTTGCATGATAGTCTGTGAAAGTGAACCATGGTGATGTTGCTTTTTTTTTTTTTTTTTATAAACTAAAAAAACAATGCCTCCAAATAATAACAGTCCTGGTTCTAAACCCAATTCTAAACCGTATAACTACCTAGAAAAACCAGAGAGGGAAAGAATATTGTTGATGCACTAACCTTCAAATCTAATTCAAATCTCAAGGATCAACAGAGATATTAATTGAGGAACATGTCCAAATTAATGGCAAAATACTAGGCCAATGTTCTCTCATATAATTTTGGTGCTTTCATTTCTTATAAACGACAGTGTTTAAATCAGTTGTTCAGCTCTAGCTGATTGTGTAACTGCTGTACTGTCAGCTATAAGGAAAAGTTTTAGTTTTCACAGAGACTCGTGCATGCTGTGACAGTTTGACAGGCGTCAACATTCTGGCAGCTTCTTTACATTATGGTGTCTTGTGTTGCTTGAGCATGTAGACGGTTTGTCGTACCTCCAGAGGGTTGACGGTGATGGAGAGAGAGGACCCGTCACAGTCCGCTTGTTTCTCTGGCAGCGTGTGCGTGTGAATGTGCTCTTGGTTTTGTGGTTGGTTGAGGCAGTAAACGCTCAGCAGCACCACCAGCAGGGCGGCGATACACAGCACAATGACTGCAGTAGCAACGGCAGGTATGACTGGAGAAAAACAATAAATGCACCTAAATCTCACACCCTATAGACTTCAGAATAGATGTCATAATTTGACAAGAAGCTGTGAGGATGACAGTCCAATCTGTTTAGTATGCTATAAATAATTGCCATAGTTTGTATAGTTTTTTTGTCCGTTGATTTCTCAATGATTGCACGTATGATTCTTTTGGTACTTTTAAGGAAGCCTCAGTGAATCAAACTGTATTGGATGTGAATCTTTAAGAACATACAGAAGTTACAGTTCTTGGTTCATTTGAGTTTATGAAAGTAATAACTAGTGGTCAACTGAGTAAGTCAATATCTGTTCCAGCTGATTCAGTAAGTTATTCCTAACCTGATTTAAGTCTATGAGTCTTTTTTTTAAAAAAATACTTTTTTCAGGATTCAGACTACACTGGCAATATTTTTTTTAAACTGGAACCAGTTCTTTTTGTTTCCCAACCTTAAATGGCATGATATATTGAAAATATTGTCTGAATGACATTCAGTTAACGTTAACTTTAGTTAATGCGTTAAGTATCCTGAACTAATAATAAACAGTACACTTTTTATTAACAGCATTTAATTTATAGATTTATTATTGCTCGTTGTTAATTTTTCTTCCTTTATAAAATGGGGTTAGTATGATTGCATTTTGAAAGAAATTAATCAATTTATTCTGCAATGATGCATTAAATTGTCTGAAAATGACAGTAAACCATTTAGAATGTTACAAAAGATTTAAATTTCAAATAAATGTGGTTTCTTTTGAACTTTCTGTTCATCAAAGAATCCTAAAAAATGTATCAGTTTCCACAAACATATGAAGCAGCATGACTTTCCAACACTGATAATAATCAGAAATATTCATATTAGAATGTTTTTTGAAGGATCATGTGACACTGAAAACTGGACTAATGATTCAGCTTTGATCACAGGAATAAATTACATCTTACAATATATTAAAATAGAAAGCAGTTATTTTAAATTGTAATAATATTCCACAATATTATTGTTTTTACTGTATTTTTAATCAAATAAATGGAGCCTTGGTTAGCAGAAGAGACTTCTTCCAAAAACCTTGCCAACCCCAATCTTTTGAGTGGTAGTGTATGACTTAATTATAACTGAGATTAATACATTAATAAAGTATTTCATATTTGGTATCACCTCAGCTAATGTTTACAAAATTAACAATCACACACTTAATTCAGACCGACACAATCATTATGACTTTCACTCACCTAAGCTGTAGTTGTTAGATTCTATGACTGTAGGATGAATAATTTGCATGTATTTGGGCGGAGCCATCGCATGATTGACATGTTCAATAGCTTCCTCACTGTGAAGGATGTTGACCTAGGAAAAGAGTGATAGAGAGCATCTTTAGGACACAGATCAGAGCCATGGCTTAGTTAGTGCATTTCTTTGTTTGGTTCTCACCTGTAATGTATACTGATCGCTGGTGTAACGTCCGTTGAGCTCAGAACAGGTGAGTCTGAAGGTGCGGACGGAGTCGACAGCCTCACGGCTCTGATAATGCACCTGTCTGATCACCTCTGTGTAGTGAGAGATGGAGTCCACACCTAAAACAGATGTAGAAAATGAAAGAGGTGAGGAAATTGTGTTGGGAAAGGCAAAAGTAAGTTGCAGAGTTTGTTTTTACCATATATGGACATGCCAGTGCTAGAGTTGGCGTATTCCAGGTGTTTGCCCAATAAGGTGCTGTGGTGCAGTTCCAAACTCTCTAGCCCCGCCCTTAACTCCTCCCCCAATACCATGATGTCACAGTAGTCCAGATTATGTGTGATTTCCTTAAATGCACCTGACCTGTGATCTGCACACATACAAAGAGGAAACAAATTTTAATGAATAATAATAATAATAATAATAATAATAATAAAGAAATCTTTCTTTCTCTGCCATAATTCCCAGTTTTCAGAAATATAATAGCCACGTAATATATGCAATATAATATCCATTTTTATTTATTTATTTATTTTTTGGTCATTTTTTTAAAAGTCTCCTTTTAAATTACGCATAGTAAACACTTGTATAATATTTAATATATCAATTAGGTTTATATATGCAAATGACCTCTATTCTGATCATGTACCAGAGTAGTTCATATACAGTGGGACTAGCTGAAGTTTAATTTTTATAAATTTATACTACTGTTCAAAGGTTTGGGGTCGGTAAGATTTTTTTAATTAATTATTTTTTTTTAAATGTTTTTATGTGTTTGAAAGAACACATAAAAATACAGTAAAACAGTAATAAATCTTATTAATAAATGTTATTAATTATAAAATATTATTACAATTTAAAATAACCCTAAACATATTTTGAAGTGTAATTTATTCCTGTGATCAAAGCTGAATTTTCAGCATCATTACTCCAGTCTTCAGCGTCACATGATCATTCAGAAATCATTCTAATGTACTGATTTGCTGCTCAACAAACATTTCTGATTATTAGCAATGTAGAAAACAGCTGTGCTTCTTCATATTTTTGTGGAAACTATGATACATTTTTTATTCAGGATACTTTGATGAATAGAAAGCATTTACTAGAAATATTAATATTTTGTTTTACACGGTCTTTACTTTCACTTTTGATCAGTTTATTGCATCTGTGCTGAATTTAGGTATTCATTTCTTTAAAAAAGATCTTATTCACCCCAAAGTTTTTGAATGCTAATGAATATCTACATAGTGACTGAAACTTTAATTGGAAAGAGCAAGCAAAGTGTAGTTTTCTAGGATTTGTCTCATTTAAAGTAAACAAATAAGCCCTCAGAATAATGGAGGGAGAGGCGTTTCAGATTCAGAAAAACATCCTCATGAAAGACTTGAGTGTTGTGTTGTGTTGTGAGGGTGGAGGGTGCAGTGAGCATCTGTCTTTTATGATTTATTAACATGTTTTTTTGCATTTACTGTTGTTTCTCACCAAAACAGCATGACACCTGCGGTCTGTCAGTGAATAATGTGCTCTGCACAGCGTTTGGGGACTTTCTTTGTGGGTTGTTTTCATTAGTAGTGTTTTTGTTGCAGAAACAGTTCACCCAAAAAGGAAAAATCTGTCATCATTTACTCAACTTCATGTCTCTGACTTTTCTTTTGTTCAACACACAAGGTAAAGTTGAGCAAGATGCTTTGGCATTGAATGGATCCTGTCAAGCTCCAAAAATGATGATAAAGCACTCGTAAAAACACAACTTGTGCACTATTTTCTGAAAAAATGCTGAAAATGTTCCCTCTTAGATCTCATTCCTGTATATTCAGTATGGTGGGTCAAAACAGGTTTGAATAAGCACTACAATGTATAACTTAAATTCTAAGTTTAGAACGACATGAGTAAATAATCATTTTGAACAAATGATCCCATTAAGAGAAGAAAGGTGATTCTAGAAATGGTTCTCTATACCTGTGTTTGTCTGTCCGTCGCTTTTTGTTACTGTGCTGATGATATGCAGATCTCTGAACAGGGATAGGCCGAGGGCAAGGTCGGAGGCGGGGACGGTCAGGTGTTCCGCCCCCGTGATTGTGATGCTTAGTTCACTAAGCTGTATTACCATGACAACAGCTTCAATATCAGGGACAGAAATACACACATCTTCTCCGAAACACCTGTAGAGATCACAAACACAACAACACATTCTTTCACTTTTGTGTGTTATTTTAGATACAGACACACACAAACACACACACACACATACAGGGTCCAAAAGTAAGCACCAAATGCAACTGCCATATTGCCAGTGTCTTTATTAGGAACTTTTACCCTAATAATTCCTTTTTTTTTTCAGATTTAAGTTTATGAATAAATAAGCTTTCCATTGATGTATGGTATGACAATATTTGGCCGAGATACAACTATGTGAAAATCTGGAATCTGAGCGTGCAAAAAAAAAAAAAAAACTTATATATCTATATCTATATATATATATATGTATATATATATATATATATATATATATATATATATATATATATATATAATATATATATATATATATATATATAATATATATATATATATATCTATAATATATATATATATATAATATATATATATATATATATATATATATATATATATATATATATATATATATATATATATATAGAGAGAAAATCACCTTTAAAGTTGTTCAAATGAAGTTCTTAGCAATGCATATTACTAATCAAAAATTAAGATATTTTTACGGTAGAAAATTTACAAAATATCTTCATGGAACATGATCTTTACTTAATATACTAATGATTTTTGCCATAAAAGAAAAATCGATAATTTTGACCCATACAATGTATTGTTGGCTCTTGCTACAAAAATATACCTGAGCTACTTATGATTGGTTTTGTGGTCTAGGGTCACATATAAAGTTGATAAACTTTATCAGTTCAGTTGAAATTGGCAAAAGTTAATTTTGGATATTATTATATAATGCAAAATAATTTTCCATCACATATAATTAATATTTAGCAGGGTTATTTTAGTCTCATTGAGACACTATTATAGTTTTTATTGATATTTTTAATATTAATATTTTTATTCTATTTTTTTTTTGTTCTTATATTTTCTGTCTTTATTTTAATCCTAAAGTTTTACTGATTTTGTTGTGTGTTTTTGTCATTTTTATTTATTTATTTTAATATATATTCATTATTTTTTTAGGTTTAGTTGTTTTAGTACATCAAGATAAACTAAATGAAAATGAGAAATGTTGCCTTAATTGGCAACATACATAACATTTATTTTATATTTTATTTATAAATTTTATTTTATTTCAAGTAACAAATTGTTCTATGCTTGTTGTTTTTGTTTTAGTTAACTCTATAACTATATAATAACCCTAATTTAGAGCTGGTAAATTGTTTCAGTTCACTTGTCATTGGCAGGTTGGGCATGAAGTTAATTTTGGGTCCTGCAATCACTCCCTCAGAGGTGAAGATATCTTCACTTGGATATAAATAATAAGAAGCGTTCGACAGTGATGTGTAGAGTGTAAACAAATCACTTGGAGCTGTTCCCAACTCATTATGGAGACTGCAGCGCTGATAACTTCACACAAAGAGAAAAACTACGCCTGCAGTGAATTAATAACATTTCAGCTTTCTTGAATCTCACAGTAATTGGACTTAATAAGCTTAAAAGCAAAACACAAACAGTGTTTACTAGAATTAATTTACAACTCTAGTGATTTCACCACCGTGAAGCAGCTCTGAACGACAGGAAGTCAGAAGTCCATTATCCACAAATGAACACAGATCCGCCTTCTCTAATTAAAGATGTTGTTCTTAATCCTGACGCAAACAAAAACTCACATTCATCAACAGACAGGAAATGAATGGAGGAAACCATCTGTGACTGAAGGTTTAGATATGCTGAGGCTTGAAGAGATTAATTCATATTTCATTGTGAAAACAGCTGTTTGCTACAAGATACACTTGGTTTAAACTAAAATATGATTTAACTTATTCTTTTACGATCTGTGACGATTGACTGATGACCAAACGATGCATGCTATTTGACATCTTTAGCCTTATGTTTGGATATTAATTGTTTCTCAAGGTGACGTGTGTTGAACATATGCTTGGATTTTCCATGATGAAATTCATGCATTCGAATGGCAGTGGATAATGAAGGATGAGGCATTCTGCCATTCACTAAACCTGGACGTTTGCCTCACATCTGTTTAAACACATGAACATATTCCAACATGGCATTGAAGGAGCCAAGTGTAAACTTTACTGTTCAGTATAGAATATTTAATTTTGCATGATGATTTTCTCCAAGGTTTACGTTTATATGCCTTTTTTTGCTAGAATTTATTGTTCACCTAAAATTAAACTTTCACAACTATATTAATTTCATAGTGTTAAATGTAATCTTTAGCAATTCTCAAAATAAATCCTTTTTTTTTATTTAAATATTGGAATATATTGTATTGTAGTAGTATTTTTAAAATGTATTTATTTATTTTAAAAGGAAATCTCCTATTGAAAAACCATTTAATAAGTTCAATAAATGAATGATATTAGTAAGTGAGTGAATCTCAATATTGGCCAAAATACTGGTAATTATGATTTGTATCATAAATTCACTTGTAGCATTTAAAACAAGTTTTACTTTATTTTATTTTCTATTTCTTTAAACAGTATAGCATTTTTTCTGTTCATAACACACAAGTAATTATCAGCTTATTGTTACTGGGAGAATTATTATAAACAGAATTACAAAGATAATTATATAATAATTGCAGTGCATCCCTGATGATTTGACCACACATTTTATTTTGGCTGGTGGGAGAAAACCACTTATATTTCTAGTATTTTTTGATCACTGTCTAGCTCCTGTAAATGTTGAAATGACTTCAGGTCTCCATGCAAAACAAGTTCTGTCCCCATAGGTCTACTACAGTCTCGCTTTTCCATGTTTACATCATTACTTTTTATGCCAAGGTGATATTGTGTTTCCCTTAATTCTGAGTTTTTGCACAGTGTTTGTCTCCTTGACAAGCAATCTGTTACTTTGCAAAAGTGTAAATGAATCGTGTAAATTACTTTTAGAAAAAAGTTACTAATTATGCAAAACACAACACATTTGTGTCTTAATATAAGTCTGTTATCAGCAAGTTTTAAGAATGAGAGAAGCTAGAGTTCAGTTATATGTCTTACAGTAATATAATAATTATTGTGTATTATGTGTATTTTAGTGTTGTGTGTGTGTGTGTGTGTGTGTGTGTGTGTGTGTGTGTGTGTGTTTTCATGCTAATTCCCTGTTGCTCTTGCTGAAGGAACTCCTCCCACTGGCTGTGCTGAAGCCTCAGAGGGGCGGGTCATAATCCTCTAGGGGCTTATGCATATTCATGATCTGCTTTGAATAATCATGGGGCGCCAGTAGGTGCATTTCTGTTCCAAAAAAATTCAAATCTCTCTGTTATTTTCTTTCCATTTCCCCGTCTGTACATAAAAATTAAACCTCTCTAAGCGTGGAATATAAATTAGATAACAACAGAATAAGAGTAAAGGTTACAAGAAGGGTTAGGATTGCTTATAGAATGATTAGGGATTTGAAATAGCCAGCAGCTAGTTAGCAGAAAATGTACAAATCTAGTTACAAATAACACTCAATAAGGTTCTTGTTGGCATATGGTTCCATGAAGAGCTTTTAACATCAATGGAACCTTTCCGATGTTGCCAGATTCAAAGGTTGCCAGACTTCTCAATGTAAGTTGATGAGTAGATTTTATCTATGTTTTAATATTCCTCTGGTAATAGAGCTCTTTACATGGATGCTGATGCTTTTTAGGTCAGGTAGAATATATGCAATATATGATCCATTTCATTTGCTGGCTTCCATGGCTGCAATACGCTGTGTTTTCCACCAACTGGCAACCCGGGGTGTCAAAATACTATTGGGTAAATTGGCAGTGGGTGGAATCACACAGACCAAAACAAAAACAGACATTCCGACACGGAACACACATTTCAAAGTAGAATAAATTTTGCATTGTTTTTCGGAGAACAAGTATGTAAATTTACATGTTTTCTAAACCTCTACAAACATATTATGGTATTTTTATGCTTTAGTACAGTCAAAAAATTACATATAGCACCTTTAAATGTAAGAAATGCCAAGTAACACATTGAATTAAATGACTAAAATTGAATAGAAAGACTAAAATTGTATTTTTTTGTAAAACATTCTTCAAATTTTTTTTTACATGCAATAGGATATAGTTTTAATAACTTTTCCAGCCAGAGTTGAAGCACAGTTAAAAATTCTGGGTTGCATATCAGAGCTGTGCAACCAGATATAAATGGATTGATCATTCATATTGCCATATTCCAGAGCTAAAATTGTAGTATAGTAGTTCAGAAATGGGATCTCATGAATATTTATAATCTTACTGCACTGCCGTCGAGATCCGGAGGTGACGCGATCCCTTGGTGGGGAACTGCCGAGAGTTGATGTAAGAAACTTTTCTCAGTGCGGCGTTCATCTGCTCCAGATCCTCTCCCTCCATCACCACCAGAGACTGAGCGGGATTCAGATGAAACTGAGAGAAAGACAGAGACGAAAAAATGTGAGATATCATATTATCAGTCTATGAGAATGAGCACTTGAGGCAGAGATGTGCAAAATTCAGAAATGAAGAAATGTCTGAGAATCTGAATTGAAATTTGAATTTGAATGACAGGAAGAGGAAATTCAACCCAGGAATTGTAACAATTACATAAAAAATAAGGTTAATGCATATTTTTTCAATTTTTAATATTATTTCTACACTGACAAATATTGGTGTAGAAACAATTTTCACCTAGAAATTGATAGAAAATTTCAGAATGACAAAAACGTGCAACACTGAATTAAATGAAAATTTTAAGCAGAAAGACTGAAATATTTTTTTGTAATCTTTGTTATAGTTGCAACTTTGAAAAATATTTTTTATAGTGCTATATTCTGTAAAAAAAAATTGTAATTTTAACTGTAAATGACTGTTTATTTTTTATAATTTATTATTAAATGTATATAACTTATTATTTATCAATGTCATATAAGGTTGTTCTGTAAATATGTATACATTTTTTCTGGGTTTTTTTTGTTTTGTTTTTGTTTTTTTGTTAAAACTACAGGATTTGTTTCTTAAAGCGTAATTTTCCTCTAAAATATTTCAGTGATTGTTGTGTAGTGTAAATAGACTATTAAACTATAGAGTCAGTTGGTCATTGGTGTTTTTGAATTATTTTATCAACATCCAAGTCTAGATCAGAATCCTGTGGCATTTCAGAAATTAATTATTAATATAATTGACTGTTTTGTGTATGTTAACAGGTGTTTTTAGGTAATTTATGCAGAGAAATTTATGATAAACTACACTTACAGCAGCTATATGAATTAATTTTCTTAATTCTAATTTAAATTCAAATTCTGCATGTTGTTATTTAAAAGGCATTATGAGTTTGGTTCTGAATGAAGCACAATCCTGCTTTGAGCTTATGAGCGATCAGACCACCTGAGTGAAGGAACACCTGTCTTCTGTCTCTCACTAACACTCTGACTCTCTGTCTGTAAAACCTGCTTTCATTTGATCCTCAAATCTTCCCTAGAGCTTCTCGAATACAATAGAACAGAACAGAGGAAAGCAAAGCAGAAAATGGAAAATGTGCATACAGAAATATCTCTCCTCAAGTTTCGTCTCTTGGCTTTTTGTCACCTTTTCCTCATTCTTTTTCAACAAAATAGTGAGTTTCATCTCCTTTCTATGGTTTTATTCATGGCAAACTCCTTTTCAGAACTAATGCAATGTAACTTACAGTATAAAATTTACCAGAATGTGCGATCAAATCTGTGACCTTGGACTAGTTGAGCTATAGTTGAGCATTGCACATTGACTTCAAGCATAGCTCATTCATTCAGATTTGTAATTTAGATTTTGTACAGTGTTTATAAAGTTAGCCGTGAATGTGTGTGTAACCTTTATCCTCTGTCCGAGGCTCTCCAGTGAGGTGATGTCCAGTCCTTCTTTGCAGGCCTGTAGGCAGGAGATGATCTTCTGGCTTTCGATCTTTCCTGGTCGTATCGTCAGTCCAGACAAACTGCCTCTGAAATACTGCGTAAACTTTGCTTTAGAGACCTCACCACCTGCACACAAACACATGTGATAGGATTCTGAAAGAGGTCATATCATAAGCTTCTGTAACATTTTATTATTCCAGTTTATTAAGTCAATTTATAATGTTTCTTGCACCAAATCCAGTCATAATTTAGGTTTTCTTGACCTTGCATTAACTGATTAATAGAATTAAATAGGCTCTTTTGGGTCAGATTTTTTTTTTTTTTAAAGAAATCAATACTTTTATTAAGCAAATATGCATTATATTGATCAAAAGTGATAATAAAAGTGTATAATGTTACAAAAGATTTCTATTCCAAATAAATGCTGTTCTTTTGAATTTTCTATTCATCAAAGAATCCTGAAAAAATATAGCAGTTTCCAGAAAAATATTGATAGTAATATGTTTCTTAAGCAGCAAATCAGCATATCAGAATGATTTCTGAAGGATCATGTGACACTGAAAATGTGCTGATGCTGTAATTTCAGCTTTGATCACAGCAATAAATTACATTTTAACATATTCAAATAGAAAACAGTTATTTTAAATTGTAAGCATATTTCACAAAATTCTTTGATCAACTAAATGCAGCCTAAGTGATCAGAAGAGACTTTCAAAAACATTACAAGTCTAAAAAACGGTCCCAACCACTTTTGTATGTAAATGAGTTTATGGTTGTGATGTCAATAGTGTGATGGTTTCTGATTGGCCCATTTTTGCTGCCTAGTTTCCATAAATGGTCATGGTAGACTGGGGAGGGAGTTTTTGAACATTTAAGTAGACCTATATTACATATTATAAGTGTTTAATTTTAATGGTGCAATATTTTTTTGTAAAATTATTTTCTCAAGGCATTTCTGAATTAAATATCTGGTTGTTTTAAAGAATCCGATAAAGCGGTCGCAAATAGTAATTCGTAAAGGTCTATATTTGAATTTAAAAAAAAAAAATACATTTGTAGCATGTAATAAGTGTTGTAATCACCAACGTTACTGACTGATTGGGCAGCTGCCTTTAGCTGCCTTTAGACACAGCCACAGTTACACATCACACGTTATTCATCATATACACGCATATTAAATTTCAGCTTCAGCTGAGCTAGAGGTATAAAGCTGCACTGAAACGAACCGATAACATGATTTAACTTAATGGTGACCTAAGTCAGAGATAATGAGCAATTACCTGCTGCATCTATCTGCTCTGTATGAGACACGCCTGTGTGTAATGAAGCCTCTCTGAGTGTGTTTGTGATCAGGTATCTGTGAGCCTCGGGCGATGGCATACTGATGTGTATCAGGCTGCTGTGTGTGTGTGGGGGGGCTATAGTTTGGGGACAAAATTGTCACAACAATTGATTGAGAGAGAGTTTGGCCTGGCCAGGATTCTCAAACAAACAAATGAATGTGTTGATAGAATATAGAAAAATGGAGGTTTGCATTTCAGTCTGAACAAAAGGCTTGTGACCCGACCCGTTTGATACTGTCAAAGTTTACGACTGAACTTGGTTACTGTCTCTTCTTCTCTGACTGAGTATGGTGCTTTTATGTTTTTTTCTTTTTTTGTGGTCAAGAGTTGCATACAGATCAAAAAAAGTTTCTACCTTTGTGTTCAACTGATAAAATAACAGTAAATAAATAAATACAGAATTTTCTTTTCGATTAACTCTTTTAATGCAAAAGTGTGATAAAAGCAGTGATATTTTTGTATTATTCATATACTATTATAGTATTTATTGATAATATTTTATTATTAAATGTATTAAAAATGTATTTATTAATACTATTATATTTTTAATTTTTAAAAAATATTTTTTTAGCTTTAATTTATTTTTTAATTGTATTTAACAATTGTATTGTTTTAGTAATTTTAGTACTTAAACTTCAACATATTTTATTTCAGTTTGTTGCCAAGGCAACATTTCTAGTTAGTTTGTTTCTATTTTATTATTTCTTGTTTATTTTTTGGCTAATAATTTTTACTTGATTTTATTTCTGCTTTATTTCAGTTAACGAAAATGATCGTGTTAACAATAACACTGGTGAAAAGGGTTATTATAGTTAACTAAAACAGAAACTAAAACCATTAAAAACAATTTCGTTACTTGAAATAAAACAAACTTTAACCGAAATACAATAAGATATATAAAATATATAAAAATATATTATTTACTTTATTAACTTAATGTACTAAAATACCTGAACATAAAAGTTAAATAAAAATAATAAAAACTATAAAGACAAAAAAACCCACTAAAAATGACAAAAACACAACATAAAATATAATATGTTGTATATTTTTATTTTATAAAAATAAAAACTCATTCAAAATATAAATAACAACTAATAATATCTCAATGATATTAATATAACACTAGCTCTTTGAAGAAAATTATTTATATTGATTACAATGTTAAAAATATTGTTTATCATGTTCTATCTTCTATAATCAGTGCATATGAAGTGGTGTAAACTGAACTGAACTGAATCATGAGAAATGATTAAACTATTCTGGCTCCACAAATCTTAAAAAGAGCAAATGTCCAGTCAGCGCTCATTATATTTTTTCCCACACAAAATGATCTTTTTATTATCCGTCTCACTCTTGTATTGCTTTCATTATGAAACACAGAAGCTCAGAGACACAAAGAGAGAGCACGGGCAGGGGTGTGTTTCCCAAAAGCTTCGTTAGCTAACTATGGTGGCAAGTCCCATTTAACTCAATTGGTAACGATGGAACTTGCGACCATAGTTGCTTTTGGGAAACACACGGCAGGTCAAGAGATCAACTCATTTGTTTTCCGGAGCTGCGCTTGAGGAAAAGGAAAAGAAGTGAAACAGGGATTGCAAAAGAACAGATGATGTGTTTAGTAAAGAGATATTTGTTCATGCTGTGAGTAGGGCTGTCATGATATTAGATTTTTCATATCACGAAAAATCTAATTTTTCGTGATATGAAAAATTAGATTAGAAATTCGAAGATATCAGTCAAATTATTTTTTACTTTGTTTATTGAGTCTTTCTTTTTCACCCAACGAACATAAGGATACTGATAAACACAGGGCACAAGACTTTGGCTTTCTCTGTCTTCTTTGGAGCTCCTATGAAATAACAAGAGACAAAATACGATCAAGTTCAACAGTATGATGAATAAATATTAATGGTAACACTTTACAATAAGATGTCATTTGTTAACATTAATGTATTAACTAACATGAACGAACAATGAACAATACATTTATTACACAATTTATTAATCTTTGTTAATGTTAATAAAAATACAGTCGTTCACTGTTCATGTTAGTTCACAGTGCATTAATGTTTACAAACACAACTTGTGATTTTAATAATGCATTAGTAAATGTTGAAATTAACATGAACTAAGATTAATAAATGCTGTGGAAGTATTGCTTATTCTTATTTCATGTTAACTAATGTAATGAACTAATGTTAACTAATGAACCTTATTGTAAAGTGTTGCCATATTAACATCTAAACTGATACTTTAACCTGTTAACTTGTGTATCCGTGTTTTAAGTTCTTTAACCTATCGTTGCGCCGGCGCCACTGAAGTCATGCAGTAAGAGCGCTGCTAATTCAGTTTTAATGTGCGTCTAGAACGGCCGCAGATGAGGCATTAAGTACATGGCACTGCGACCAACTTAACATTTTACAGAGTTTAATGTAGCAATGTGGTCGCTCAGTTTTTCTAGATCAGTTTTAATCATGTAACTGTTAATAGATTTGAACAAAGAAATAAAGTGTTACTACGCACAGGCCGTATTGATTGCAAATACAAAAATAAGACGAGTAAAGAAAACGCGATACTTATTAAAATAATCACCCTTTACTTAAATATATGAACACAGAAAAACTCTGTTAACAGGTTAATGTAACATTTCCCATTCTATGACTAATAAAATAATGGCAACTTACTCTGATACGGCTCTTCTCGGAGGAGCTGCATGCACTGCATCTTCTTGTTTGACAGGTGTCAGGGTTAAGGTGCAATACGAATGGAGGTCAACCAGGTACTGGCGCTGGAGTATTTACATGTGGTGTTATCATAAGTGTCCTGTTCATTTTAAATATTGCGGTTATCGCCAAGGCTAGTATATCGTCACACGCTAAATTAACACGATATCGATAATTGTTGCTTTGAATATCACGGTTATATCACGCCAATACCGGTATATCGCGACACCCCTAGCTGTGAGATGTCACATTTCTATTTTCAAGTCACGTGCACACTGACCACACCCACAACACACGCTAGCCACGCCCACATGCCATTCCTCCCACCTTGCCAGCAGGCTCCTACAGTGAGCTGCACGTCGATCTGAGAGGAGTGGATGGGCCAGTCATCTGTCACAAGGTACGGGTCATAGGTCACACCGTCCACATACAGAGTCACCACTGGGAAATCAACGCTGATGACGTAATAATGCCACTCCTTATCACAGATCTGAGAGAAAGAGAGAAAGAGAAGTTCACAATATTTCTGCTTTCTCTATATCTGTTGTTTTCATTTTTGTTATTTTAATATAATTTATATACTGTTTTAGTTTTTTTAATTATTATTATTTGTAATTTTATTATTATTAATAAGGTTTTATTTTTATAGTTTATTTTAATTTTAGTTTAAGTAATTTTGTTTTGTGGTTTTGTCATTTTTGTTATAGATTTTGTTCTTTTCAAATATATTTAGGTTTAAATTTATGTCCACATGACATGCAGGTAAACAAAATATTTCAAATTTGTTTTTTCAGATGTTTTATTTTCAAATAATTTACTCATTTTAATTTTACATTTTTATGATTTAATTAATTAAATTTTAGTTAGGTCAAAACTAATCTAAAAGTAATCCAAAAGTAGTCAGAAGACATTACCTAAAATAAGTATTACATGTCATCATGTCATTTGTAATCAGTAACAGATTACAAGTTGTAATTAAATAAATATATACAAATTATTTTAGATTTTTATTTTTAAGTTTTAGTAATTTTATGCGCTTTTGTCAGTTTTTTAAATTTCTATATCGTTTTAATTAGTTTATTTATGTAGTCTTAGTACTTCACCTTAAACTTACTGTATCTTATTTCAGTTAAGTTGCAAAGGCAACATTTCTAATTTTCATTTGTTTAAGTTTTTAATCTAATATTAATATTTTATTTCAGCATTACTTCAGTTAAAGAAAATGACTTTTAACAGTTTTAGTTAACAACAACAGCCTTGTTGAAATCACTAACCCTAACTATGATCAGTAGTATAGTTATAGAGATGCTTGTCTTCTTGGCAAACAAATAGACAGACAGGTTTAAATGTAAAGTTGCGTGAGTGTGTGCTTGTTGATGAGGGATATCTCTGTCTGTGTTTGGCCCGTTTGGACCGCTGCCAGTCAAAAGCACACGGCAGCAGACGGTTTCTGTTCGCTCTGTCACACACAGTGTGTGTTTGTGTGTCTGGCAGGCGGTCAGGGTCGTAGAGTCTAGTGGAACTGATTGTTACACCCTCAGACGAAACCATCAGACATCTCTCATCTTCACTACATCTTTCCTCCTGCACCTGAAATCTCACCATCAGTCTCACTTTTTCTCACTGTCACACTCTTTCCTACCAAATTGAAGCTCCCCTCCCTTCGCCCCATGTCCTCCTTTTTCCCTTCCCCTCAATGCCCACAATTTCCCAAAGTTTCTCTGTTTCCATTTCTGCAGAGAAAGGACATATAAGATAATATAAAGAAAGAAAATGGTTGTTTTCATAACAATTAAATACATTTCCAGCCCAAATTCTCATTATTGTAATTCGTTTGGATGATTTTATATTTCTTATTAATATTGCACAGAACATTTTGCCTGATGAATGATGAAACAATCCAAACACTGTAGCAACCATATATCAACCTACCAAAACGTCCTAGCATATTTTTTAATTAATACAATTATTTGTATTATATATATACACATACATACATACATATTATATATATTAGTCAATTATAATTTAATTAATTAATTGTCTTTTATATGTATATATATATATATATATATATATATATATATATATATATATATATATATATATATATATAATTATGACAAATATGCACACTTTGCTATTGAAATATTTTTAATAATAGTTAAAATACTAAATAATTTTAATTCATATGGACTGTAATAATGAATTAATTACAAAAAAATTGTACAAAATAATAACATTACCGTAATGAGAGTCATGAAATATAAAAATGTCATACTGCAAAAAAATACTGATGCACAAAAACAGGCTTTGTTTTCTTTATGCAAAATATGTTCTTAACAGGCACTGAGAGATTCAGCCAGAGCGAGTGTTATTTTTCTGTATTTTTCTTTAATCGATTCCTTCTCTCTGTGCACACAGGTCATCTCTCTTTGTTCTTATTATGACTAAATTGATTTCTTTTTCTTTAAATTTCACTTTTAAACCCTATTGGTATTCATCTCGTATTCCATTCAGTTTTTCAGCCTCTCTTTTCTGTCTCTTTCTCTGTGTCTCTGGGCAGGCATTGATTTTCTGCAGAGGTAGGTGTGTGTGTGAATGCGAGAATGGCCGGGGATAGCAGTTGTGGTTTATGCAATCTTGTGGATCCAGATTTAGTCATTTAATGACTGTTACATCGTGTGACATCTAGCACATATTACTGTGGTTTTGAATTTTATAAGCATGCAGAAAACAGGTACGTTCTAGAATTCGTCCATGTTCGGACACTCTCACAGTGTGTCCACACGATCCCTGGCGAGCAGAGCGCCTTACTGTGATGTTTTCTCTATGTGTGTTCAGTAAACGCACAGTGCTGAATCGATAGAGTTGGTAAAAGACTTATAGCCGCACTAAGCCAAAGTCCACTTGATGGCAAGGCAATTTATCAAAGACAGAGTGAGCGAGAGAGGTAGAGAGAAACCTTTGTTTCAATTGCTCAGATGCTGCAAGTACACTGGGCACTTTAACACTTACTGCTGTGCTATTGTGTCTCTCACATCTGTGTGAATCGCCTGTTTGTCTTTTTCTATCCATTTTGCACCTATTTCAACAACTGTCCATTACCTGTTTTCCGGCCTTTGAGAAGGTACAGTTTCAAAGTGTTTTTCTCTCAAATTCAAGTCTTCAGACATTACAAAGTGTGTCTCTGAACACTTAAGAGACACATGCTGTCTTACACTGTTTTCAAAGAGTGAGTGCCATATCAAGAAAATCAACCACATTAACAAATACAAAACAAACAAACAAACAAAATCAATTTTAAATAAATTTAAATTTAAATAAATTTGTCTTAAACCTTTGGTAGATTTTTTTTTCTAGTTTGATGCTTAAACTTAATTAATCTAATTAACTTACTAATTAAATTAAATTCTCAGATTCTTAAAAAAAAAACGAAAAAGATTTTTTTTTCTACACTCTTAAAAATAAAGGTGCTTCACGATGCCATAGAAGAACCTTTTTGTCTAAATAGTTCAATAAAGAACCTTTAACATCTGAAGAACCTTTCTGTTTCACAAAAGGTTCTTTGTGGCAGAAGAAGGTTCTTCAGATTATAAAAAGGTAAGAAAGAGATGGTTCTTTAAAGAACCTTTGACTGAATGGTTCTTCTATGGCATCGCTGTGAAGAACCTTTTATAAGCACCTTTATTTTCAAGAGTGTAGTTTAATGCTTAAACTTACTTAATTTTGAAACAGTTTCCACAAGAATTTAAGCTTAAAACAATAAAAATTCAGAGGAAAACAATTTTAGTTTTTTTTTAACCCATTGACAGTTTTTTTTTCTTGTTTTAAGCACAAACTCACTTAATTTAGATATGTGATAATAAACGTATTAATTATTTAACAATAAATAAAACAGAAATTACTTAAAAATGCAGCCTGTAAATAAGTTTTGAGACTGAGTGGGAGGACAAATTTATGTGCATATGATCCTGTTGTGAATCTGGTGGATTTTTTTTTCTGCATGCATACATATAATAAGTGTAAGGTTTATTTTATTTTATTTTATTTTGAAACAAATGCGTGAAGCAAACAGAGGAAAAATGATGTTTGTGAAGTGCAGTGAAACAATGGAATTGGCATTTATGTTCTTGAGCCAATACTCAGCACTCGTCCAACAAAACTTCACATTTGCATTAATATTCATCTTTTAATATCCATTTTCATAATGGAAACACAACACCATCCACTTACTAATTAAATTAAACTCAGATTCTTTAAAAAAAAAAAAAAAAAAAAGCAAATTTAATTAGATCTCTTTTCTCTGCGGGTAGAGGAAAGAAAAAGCCTTTAGGAAAGATATGAAAAAGATCGCTCATGTTCTTTGAAGTGTCTGAGACGTGCAAAGACCAAAATGTTTCTCCCTCAGGCCAGTGGACCTTCAACCCCATATATTTTATGTAACGCATTTATGTATTCGTGAATCTACATTATGAAATTCATTTTAAGGTGGGGTGAAGTTCTTCAAGAGCTCATTCTCCACTGGGGAAAAAGGCTCTTTGATGCTTAAAATCGCAGTAGAATCTTTAAACTATCTTTGCATCTTCTAATGCTGAGCATGTAGGTAGCACATGTACAGTTATGGTAATGAAGATTTCAAAGGAACAGACTCAAATGAAAAATGAATGCAACTGCACTGCTTCAGATCCATGCTATCTATATAAGTGGTGCTAAATTGGCTTTGTGGTTTGATGCTCTGATGTTTAAGTTGATCTTTCGTAAGTTTGTTTGTTTTGGACAGCAGAACTTTGCTCGTCCTCTGTGCCCTATCCTTTTGGAGGAGTTTGTGTTTTAAAGCCCCCCTGCCATTTTTTCTGAAGGGTTTTAAGTGGTCTTTGGCAGGGACGTTCATGCAGCACACTGCTAGTTTTGTGTTGCTCTGTGTTTGTGTGTTTGTTCTCTCAGATAATTAAGTCTTCCCGCGGCTCCGTTCTCTGGCACAGCAGTGAGGAGAATTCACTGCTAAACAATCACTCTCTTAATGACCGCACTGTTTTCTCTCTCTTTCTTAATTCTAAGGCTTTATCTTCACCCTAAAAAGTGGATATTTGCATAATTGCACGCTTAATGATGGACTAACTCAAGTGTTGTTGCATGTACGAGATGAAGGATTCAATTAACCTGCAGCAGACCTGTGAATCTAAACACAACACGCACAATGCATTAATAGGAAATTAATCACTAATATTTGTTAGATGGTGGCTGTTTTTGTGCTTAAAGTTATGAAAGTTCTGTGAAGAAGTTTCTACTGTCTTTAAAATGAGGAGAGAGCAAGAACGAGGGAGTAAAAACAAGGACTTAATAACACTTTTGTCATTTACTGTCTGGTTAATTGTCTGGTCTATCTATTTATCTATCTATCGATCTATCTATCTATCTATCATTGGTGGGGACATGCGGACGTTACGACAGACATTTGTTTAATTGAATTTAGTAGTCGCTGGATATCGGTAGGGACATGTTATAGCATCTCTACTAAATTCTGTGCCCTTTAAAATCATAATCATTGATATCTGACTTATACTGGAAACTATAGTTCTCTCCTTAAATATTAAGAGGTCAAGCAACAGAGTAATGAAGAAGATGTCATTCACTTGTTATGGCAATGTACCCACACAGAGAAATTTTGGTCAGATTTTTTTTTTAATGTTCACTCAATCTCATTTTGTGTCTTCTGTTTTAAAAATGTTTTCTTTGGATTGTTTGAGTACTCGAAAGGTAATATAGGAAAATATAACTTAATAATTTGTGTTTCCTGCTTACTAAATTTCACACACATAAAATCTGTCTCTAAACTTCTCTTTTCTTTATTTAAGGTTGATCTAGACAAGTAGGCCTATATGGAAACTATCCGAAGTTCTGTTAATCCTAAAGCAATGAAAACTGCATCTCTATAGGCATCCTATGTGTCCTCTTAAGGTTAAAAAAAAAAAAAAAAAATGGTTACTACACTTTCGCTATAATAAAACCATGGTTAATTTTTTAAGGGATTTGTATTTGTGTATTATTTCTTTCTTTTTTTATATAAGTGTACTGCCAAATGATTAGATGTACTGTACTGTTTAATAGAAAAAAAGAAATCAGAAAAAAGATTAGCGATCCATGCTCCAAAATCCCGATCTGAATCAAATGATTCGCGATATGCGCTCCAAAGTGTCGATCTGAATCAAATGATTCACGATCCACGCTCCGAATTTCCAATCTGATTCAAAAGATTAGCAAACCCGCTCCAAACTTCCTATCTAAATCAAATGATTCTCAAACCATCATTTCAGATTGGGACTTCAGAGCACGCAACCCAAATCATTTGATTCAGATAGGGACCCAAAAATCATTTTTTCATCATTCAGTTCACGGAATGATTTGCGAACACGCTGTGAACTTCCGATCTAAATCAAAAGATTCATAAACCTGCTCCGAACTTCTGATCTTAAATGAAAATTTTGTCATTAATCACTTACCCCCATGGCGTTCCAAACCCGTAAAAGCTTCGTTCATCTTCAGAACACAAATTAAGATATTTTTGATGCTTTCTGTCAGCTCTCTGACCCTCCCATAGACAGCAATGTAATTAAGTGGCGCTACGGTAATGCGGGGGAGATGTGGACATTGTTGAATAAAGTCGTTATTTTTGTTTTCTTTCCGTACAAAAATTATTCTCGTAGCTTCGTAAAATTACGGTTGAACCCCTGATGTCACATGGATTATTTGACCAATCTCCTTGCTACGTTTCTGGACGTTGATTGTGTTAATTACATTGCTGTCTATGGGAGGGTTAAAGAGCTGTCAGAACGCATCAAAAATATCTTAATTTGTGTTCCGAAGACGAATGAAGCTTTTATGGGTTTGGAACGATTAATGACAAAATTTTCATTTTGGGGTGGAGTAACCCTTTAATCAAAAGATTCACGAACCCGTTCTGAAGTTCCGATCTAAAAAATGAGTTGTGATAAGCTCCCCGAAGTCCCGATCTGAATCAAACAATTAGCGATCCTCTCTCCAAATTTTCGGTCTGAATCAAAAGATTTTCAAATCCGCTCCGAAGTTCCAATTTAAATCAAATGATCTGTGATCCGCACTCTGTAGTCCCAACCTGAATGATTCGTGGTATGCGAAGTTCCAATCTAAATCAAATGATTTGCAAACCCGCTCCTAAGTCTGATCCTAAGGCCAATCTGACTGGAGCGCTTCAAAACCATTGAATCATTTTGTGACGCAGTTTAACTGGTTCGGAGTTTCGAAAAGCTCTGTTTCACCCATTGAAATTTGGAAATGAATGGCTCTTTTGGTTGGTTTTTGCTAGCGAATCGCTTACAATGAATGATCGAAGTCATGAGTTTGAATCAATCAGAGCAATTCCAGCGTAAATGACTCACTCAATTGAATCTATTTGTCTGTTGTTCCTCTGCTTTTCATGTCTTCAGCCATGTTTACGTGACACTGTCAGTACTACTACTGGCTTAGCTCGCTAGTTTTATGACATTTACTGAAATAAGCAAAAAAAGTATGATGTTTACAAATAAAATATCTAGTTCCATTCCAAAGACAACATCCAACACAAATCTACAAACATATCCAGGTGAGGTAACCGGTTTACCGCTAACTAGTTAAATACCCAATTAATATGATGAGCTGCACCACAAAATACATAGAAACATTGAAAGCATCCAGTCATCTCATACCAATGAAGTGAAAGTTAAATCAGTAGCCTATTGTAATAAATATTTGAGAAATTATTGTTGTATCTTATTGTATATAAAGAGTGATAGTCAATGTAAATACTGGGAGAAGCAGATGAACACAAAAGAGCATAACAACAAAGTTAAAGAGGGCAAACTTGAACTGTTCTCATATGTTTTAAACACTTCTGCTTCCTTATATGTCTTTACTCCACAAATGTATTAAATGTGCATCCTTTTTCCCGTTTTCTAGTGTATTTACTTTAAATTCTCAGCTAATATCAATGGTATTAACTATTTTAGATATGGCCGAAGTTACAACAACAATGGTTACATACACATATTTAATTTTTGATTAAAATTATTGCTAGGGACAATTTAGTAGTTGCTGGATATTGGTAGGGACATGTGCCTAGTGTCCCTACTAAATTCTGCGCCCTTGCATCCATCTATCTGTTTGTCAAATTTATATTATCTAAACATGCATACATGACAACCCATAGGAAAAATGTATTGCTCAGTGGTTGCTTTTCCTAAGCTCAGGAGACTTAGATGAGATTCTCATATATCTCTCATTTTAGTATCAACAGCATTTCAGATGTTTCTCCTAAAATTCCTTAGGAGATCTCTTTATTGTCTTGTCTCTTGCGAGACTCCATTATAAAAATGTTTTACTGCTCAGAGGTTGCTTTTTTTGTTTGATTGCAATGGGTTCTTTTCACCTTTAATGGTCAGGACAGTAGGGACAGGAAAGGATTGGACAGGTGAGAATTGAACAGAAGCAGGAAAGTGCCTTGAGCTGGGATTCGAACCCATGCTGTCTGAGGTGCAGATGTGCTACCCACAAGGCCATGGCTCTGACAGAGGTTAATCTACGCTCAGGATACTAAGGGGTGATTCTCTTATATGTCTCATTGAGATATCAGCTTTGTCTTAAGATGTCTTCAGTTTTATTTTAGGAGAAACATTAAACTTTTACTAATATTGTAAATACTAAAATTATCATTTAAATAGCATTAAACATTTCAGAATATCAAGGGTTACTAGTTTAAATGTTTAAATTTATCTTCAATGTCCAGCTTTGTATAAGGACTTATATGTGCAAGATGTTTAGTATTAGACCAATAACTTTTTTTTTTCTTTTTAACAAATGTAACACTAGTGTACCAGTGTTTTTTTTTTTGTTTTTTTTTTTTGTTTTTTTGCTTTGTTTAGCATTAAAATTTTGTTTTGTACAGCCCATTCTTCCATGTATGTAAATATAGGTTATGGTTTCCTCTGTTAAATCATTGTGCAGTACAACACTGTCTAAAATATGACAATGCATGTATTGTCATTGAAATGGTGTGGATAAGTGACATTGAAGCTAACTAGAGGGAAGAAAAATAAAATAAAAAAGAGATCTCTTTAACATTTCAAATATTTCTCCTAGACAGAAATGAGGTTATCTTAAGATTAAATGGAAACTTTTGCTTGAGTCTCCTGCTTCTCAAACTTGTCTCCTGAGACAAAAACTCTAACACTCTCACAATGCTCTCCTTTAAAGCTTTAGAAGAGATCTCAACAACATCACACACTGTGATCAGATATTTCTCCTTAGCTAGAGACTTTGGATCGCTCACATTTTTCTCATCAAAAGTTTAGAAGAGATCTCAACAACATCACAAGCTGTGCTCAGATTTTTCTCCTACACTAAAGACTCGAGAGCTCTCACATTTGTCTCCTCTAAATTTCAGAAGTGATCTCAATAACTTTAGAAAGTGTGCACCAAGTCAAATGCCTCAATATGAGCTCAAACATTTCTACCATATAATATGTATTAATAATCAAATTCAAGAAAAAATCAAGACTGAGTCATAAGTCATTTATGTGCCTTTCAGCAAAGAAAGCTCCAGGGTTACATTTTCTGTAAATCAGTTTTGATTAAGGCATCCGGTACATTACTATTTCCAACAACAAATTATGTGCCTAAGTACATAAACACTGTCCTATAAAAAGTAACATTATCCTTATTTCTGCATAATTTTTCTATATAGTCTTTAACTCTGAATTTATGATTTTTTCCCCCTTTATTTAGTGCCTTTCAAGTACTTGACTTGATGCACGCTTTGTAAAGTTGTTGAGATCTCTTCTAAAGCTTTACAGGAGACAAATGAGACCCCTAGATTATTTAGCTAAAGAGAAAAATCTAAACTCTGTGCTTGATTTTGTCGAGATCTCTAATCTAAATTTTTGAGGAGACAGATGTGAGAGATCCAGAGTCTCTAACTAAGGAGAAAAATCTGAGCACAGCTTGTGATGTTGTTGAGATCTCTTCTAAAGCTTTAAAGGAGACAAATGTGAGACCACCAGAGTCTTTAGCTAAGGAGAAATATCTGATTACAGTGTGTGATGTTGTTGAGATCTCTTCTAAAGCTTTAAAGGAGATCATTGTGAGAGTGCTAGAGTTTTTTTTTCTCAGGAGACAAGTTTGAGAAGCAGGAGACTCAAGCAAAAATCTCCATTCAATCTTAAAGTAACCTCATTTCTGTCTAGGAGAAATATTTTAGATGTTAAAGAGGTCTCACTTTTGATTTTTCTTTCCTATGGGAATGTTTTGTATTCTTCTGAAATGAAATTAGTGTGAAACGTCTCTCATACCTGCTCTAATTTCCAGTGGAATTCAGCCGGTCTGAAGGAGTCTGTCTGTGTGTAGTCTGTCCTCAGCAGGAAAACCAGCCTGCAGTTATGCACATACAGAGAGTAATGGTGTCGGTTCATCTCTGAGAGAGACAGAGAAAGCGATAGAGACAGAGAGACAAAGAGAGCACGGAGAGGTCAAGAGACAGACAGAGAATACAATTACCTCTTGACATACAAGATAATATCGCTAAATTGAACCTGAGAGAAAAGAAACAGCACCATTTGATGTGTGTTTATCTATATAGAGATCCTGACAGGAGAGGATAGTCAACCTAACAGGGCTGGAAGTAGAGCTCCAATCGTCCAGTACAAATCAAATTCTGATCTTAACTGTTTCCTTTTCAATCCTGCTGAAAAGACCAGCGTGAACCTCCATGTCCAGGCTGGTTTTTGCTTGTCAGTTCTGCAAGGTTTTTCTGATCTTATCATGTCTTATCATGGACTTCTTGGTGACTAAGCTAGTTATGCTCTTAAAACTTCCTGTGTGAAATAACAAAACTTTACTTAAAGCCTTTATGTGTTATGCATTATAAAGTTATTCATAATGTACATTGTAATGCATTATATCGGTTCATAAATAATTGTGACCAAAGTTGAAATGCATTATAATATTTGAAGGCTTGTTTGTCATGTGTTTTAATGCATTATACTTTCTAAATGCATAACAAATTCTAATGTATTATAACTGTGGTTACAATTATTCCTAAGATCATACAATGCATTATAAGGTGAATTACAAGGAAAAATTAATGCATTAAAACTACTTTCACAATGCATTATATATAAAGGCTTTAAGTAAAGTGTTACCAAACTATCAAGCAAGCCGTGCCATTATGGAAGTTATGGATTTGTTTTTGGCATTATTATGGGGTATTTAAGTAATTCTGTCTCAGATATTTCTCCTCAAATTCCATAGGAAAATTACAAATAGACACAAATGAGTCAATAGTTGGAAAATAAATGCAAATTGCTAAATTTACGTGAATAGCAGCTTAAAAGAATTTGACGAGGAATTAGTTAATATAATTTTAATAATGAATTATGAAAATAAATAACATATTCTTATTTTATATTAACAATTATACTTAAATTATATATAAAATGTAAAATAATTACACTAATTATATAATTATATTGCATATATTTAATTTTCTTTAATTTTTTTATTAATTTTATGTAATAATTAATTTAATTTTAATTTTGTTATATTTTATTATTTAATTTATTATAATTATTTTGTTATATATTATATAATTAATAAGTAAATTATTGAGATTTCCAGACTTTATTGGACCTTATTCCTTCAGGGAGGTATGAAAGACTACATATGCTGTATAGGAGAAACAACAGAGATCTAATTTTTAATGGCAGGATCCATAAGCTGGTCTTTAAGCAGGTTTCTCCTCCATCTCCCCTCTTCTCATTCAGTTCTCTCTCTGTCTCACCTGTTTTGTCAGAGTTGCAGAGCAGTGTTTCTTTCTCGGCTCTCTGTCCTGGACTCGGCCCGTGCTTCATCCATGTGGTTATGGTGAACTGATGGGTTAGATTATGCGGGACGACCCAGTCTGGGATCTTGGCAGCTTGACGACCGTCAAAGCAGTATGTGAGGTCACTGTCCCGGCCGCCATCCGTCACAAGAGTCGCCGTCCAATTAAAAACACCGCTGGGGGCCGGCAGAAGATCTGTGCTGCCTGATGAAGCTCCTGGTATGTTGCCGTCATGACCAGCGAGTTTAGAGATAAAATAATCATTTGAAACACAGATCACTGTTGAGGAAGTTTAAATGGACTTTGACTTTGAAGTCCAAATGAAAAGCCATACAGATTTTGATATTTATTAATTTGTACAGAATTAAATAGGGTTATTAAAATGTTTAATATAAACACTGCGCGTAATGATGCATTGATGTGTCATACTAAATTTATGTAATATATACTTCTGTATATACTAAAAGAATTAATTTATTAGTATTTATATATATATTATATATTTTTAAATATTTAATTTAATGTTTTATGGTATAAATATATATAAATATGTTTTTAAAATGTTTTTATTTTATACATATATCTTTTTAAAAATCATTTATTAATTTTTTTATATTTTGTTATAAATATATAAAAATGAATAATGAACTTCACCTTAAATTATACTTTAAATTATATATATATATATATATATATATATGTGTGTGTGTGTGTGTGTGTGTGTGTGTGTTACTATTAAAAATAATTTATTTTCATTTTTTACAAAAATGAAACAATACATACATACTGTATATACACACACACACACACACACACACACACACACACATAATTTTTAAAGTAATATTTATTTAATTTAACAAAAAATATTATATAACATATATTTTATAGACAATTATATAGAAATTAAGAAATTTCCTGCCTGTCATCTTAAAAAAAAGAAATCTTACAATGACTTGACAGGTCAGCTTTTGCTTTGTGTGGGATTTCATTTCATTACCATACCATTCATTATCACACCATTAATATGATTCTTCACCCCATAGAGTCCAATGCATTAGGATATGCTGACACATGTCATATAAAAGGACCGCTAGTCTTCTTGAAGATCTGTGATGAGCTGCGTATTTCTATTTTATAGCTTCATTTGTAGTTTCTCAAGACAATCCCTGTGATGTGGATGAATTACACTGCTAATGATTCTGCACTGAGACACATACCTATTCTAGGACAAGGGTGGAGGTTTTGTCTGACTAGTTTTGCCCTCAGGCACATTTGGTAATTAAACCGACCCGAGAGAAATGAGGAAGCGTGCAATGGAATAAATAGCTGTTAATCATACCGCAGAGCTTCTGTAAGGATCGTTCAGAGTAAGACTGTCTGTCACAGCCTCTCCCAGCAGTGCTCGTCTCCAGCTCCACTGTGGTCCTGATCCACGACACCGATCCCACACATGTCTCCAGGTGCATCTTGGGAAATAACCGCTTACTGCCCGTTCCTGGTTCATATTCAATGAGCTTGCTCCAGCCTGGAAAGAAAGAATGTTAGATACTGTTTTGATGAGTAGCTTAAATATTAGAAAGAGGAATAAAGTCTCTGAGCCGGAAAATGAAGATATTGAGGTCACAGTCTTTTCCAGACTTCCACACAATTGACAAGTCAGTTTTCCCCAACATGACGTGCATTTTAAGTACACCTAGATGAAAATGCAACCTTCTTTTGTGCATGAGCCAAAACATTCACAAAAGAAGATAAAACTTAGTGATTGCTATTTACAAAGTAAGTACTGTGGTGGGACTATGATATACAGTGATGATATCAAATGGAAATATCATGGTACGCCATTAAAGATTTCCAAAGTGGGATACTACATAGCAGTGGTTTTCAATCCTGTTCCTCGGGACCCACTGCTCTGCACATTTTGCATGTCTCCCTTATCTAACACACTCATTTGAGTTCATGGAGCTCTTTCCTAATGAGTTGATGATCTGAATCAGGTGTGTAAATTAGGGAGACATGCAAAATGTGCAGAGCTGTGGGTCCCCAGGAACAAGTTTGAAAACCACTGCTATATAGTGTCCAAAAACCTGCAGTCGCAGAAAAGAAATGTGCAAAAATTGTACCTTTAGGGGTACAACAGCTTAACATGGGCTCAAACGGTCACCTTTGTATCTTCTTTAGCCCTAAATGGTGCATTAGTACCTTAGAGTAGTAATATGTACCCTTACTGTATATTATTAACCCTTTAGGGATAAAGAAGGTACAAAGGTGTCCCTTTGAGCCCCTGTGATAAGCTGTTTTACCCCAAAAGGTACAATTTTTGCACATTGCTTTTCTAACGGTGTAGAAGCATGCAACCTTTTTGTAATTTTTGCATTATCAGCTGTAGATAAATCATTATAGACAGCTGTATTAGAGTCAACATGAAGCGCAGCTCATAACCAATTTTACTTCCATAATCTGATGTACTTTAGAGTGACACAGGATATTCAACAAGAAAAATGTCACTATTTAACACTGAAATAACTGCACACAGGTCAGGGTTGAAACATTGAAGAGATTGCATTTCTACCCTTGACAGCTTTGTTTTGGTAAATATTTCAGCATTGCATTGTCATATTTGCTGGAATCTGGGCATTATTCTCAACAACTAGACTTCTGGAGAAAATGTGAGTGATGTTTGCGTGTGCAAAACTCTCAGTCATGATACTAGGCTGCTGTTAACAGGTAAAAAAAATAAAAAAAAAATTAAAAAAATAAATAAAAGCTCTATAAATAAACCCTCCCTCAAGTGTGACATTGATTTAGGAATTGATGCACCTTCATTTAAATTAAATTGAGCTAAATCAATAACTGCTGAACTTTTATTAATCATAATTGTGTTTAGTTTGCTTATATGTAAAATGAAAGTTTTTCTTAATTTGCGTTGGGACTACATGTGTCACGGAACTCCAAAGAATATGAGGAGAGGATAATCCAAAATAAAGTCTTTTAATATTATAATCCACACGAAGAGAAGGAAATAACTCAGGGTAGTCGCAACACACGTAACATCAAACAATAACCGACAATCAACTGAACTGAGAGAAGACTTTAAATAAGGCAGATGATGAGGGGGAAAAACAGGTGAAGAGAGTAATGAAATAATGACTAACGAGCAAATAAACTAACGAGCTAAACCAAACAGGAACAAAACCATAAGGAAAAACAGAAACAGGAAGACATAACAGAAAAGGACAAAACTAAAGTTCATAATCCTAACAGTACTCCCCTTCCCCGGAAGGCGTGACCTCACGTCGTAGCAGAACGATCCAAGGAGGGTGGGAGGGGGTGTGGGAGGACAGGCGGGAAGGCAAGCTGAAGACCAAGGTGGCGATGATGGAGGGAGGAGCCATTTTGGAGATGGAAGGTACCAGGGCGGAACAGACGGTTGGAGGAGCCAGGAAGATGACAGGAGGGAGCTGGAGTGGGAGGAGCCAGACAGGTCCCAGACCGCAGCCATAATGGCGGCCCCCAGTGGAGCCGACGGAGGGAGGAGCCATGGTGGAGGAAAGGCTGACGGCTCCAGGGAGCCGACCGACGGCCGCGGAGCAGGTGGAGGTGGAGCCCGAGGCGGTGACAGAGAGCCAGAGAGCCAGGGTGAAGCCAAGGATCCGAAGGGCCAAGGCAGAGCAGGTGGCTTCGGTGACCAAGGTGTAGGCGGAGATCCGGAAGGCCACGCCAGAGCCGGAGCGACAGAGGACTGAGGTGGAGCTGGAGGGAAGGAGGAGCCCAATGGAGCCGGAGCGACAAGGCGCAGCCGGAGGAGTGCAGTCCCGAGGTGGAGGTAGGGAAATGACTGACCAAGGCGGAGCCGGATGGACGAGGGAGCCCGGTGGAGCTGGTGGACTGACGGGCTCCGGTGGAGATGCGGGAGCTGGAAGCCATGGTGGAGCCACTGGGTTGCAGGACTGAGGCGGAGTCTGAGCCTCGGAGGAGTCAAGGGATCCTCCAGACTCAACGCCAATGGAGCTGGAGATGGGCGGACCCGCGGCGAGCCCACGCCACAGATGGTGGGCTGAGGGTGAGCAGAGGGGCTGACAGGATCCAGCAGAATGAGCGTTGGTAACAGGAACTGAACGATGAGAGGAGGCGGGAGAGGGAGGTTGGGTGGGATTTCTTGCCAGAATGATATCACAGATGATGGGGATATTTGTAACTCCGCATTCCAGTCTATTAAATCCCCTAAGTCCAATTCTTGATCACCCTCAGCAGTGGCGCAATGGGCAGGGCTTTTCCTTATCTCCATAGCTGTATCCACCATAGCTTGCGCTGTCAGCTCTCGCACCTGGTCAAACTCTTGAGGCACACGCTCCGGGGCGATCGTCAGCTCTGTCACTCCTGATGGCAATGGCTCAGTGACTGCGGCGGGCTCTGGCTCTCTGTCTGCGGTGGGCTCGGGCAGCTCCGCGTCGTGGAGTGGTGGTTGACTGGGCTCAGGGTTGTCAGCACTCACATATGATGACCTTGGGCTGTGATCCGCTTCGTCCACGGTGAATGCTGATCCGGCGATCCACAGTGCGAAGTTGATGTAAATCCTTAGGGACCCGCACGGATCAGCTCTGGGCATGACGAAGCGGATCTCGTCATCCAGCCCACACCAGAATCCCTCCATTAGGGTGAGGTCATCACATGTGGTAAGATGGCAATAGTCCAAAAACTCCAGCACGTACTCCTCCAGGTCACGTCTGTTTTGAAAAATAAAAATAGTAGTCCCTGACGGGCTAAGAGCACTGCCCTTCAGGGCTACGTTAATTGAGGCCAGTTCAAGCTTCAGCTTTATGGTCGGTTATTCTGTCACAGAACTCCAAAGAAGAAGATGAGATGAGGATAATCCAAAATAAAGTCTTTTAAGATTATAATCCACACGAATAGAAGGAACTAACTCAGGGTAGTCGCAACACACGTAACATCAAACAATAACTGACAATCAACTGAACTGAGAGAAGACTTTAAATAAAGCAGATAATGAGGGGAAAAACAGGTGAAGGGAGTTATCAAATAATGACTAAGGAGCAAATAAACTAAGGAGCTAAACCAAACAGGAACAAAACCATATAAGGAAAAACAGAAACAGGAAGACATAACAGAAAAGGACAAAACTAAAGTTCATAATCCTAACAACATGAATAGTTGTTTGATGCATAAACTGAAATTGCAAGCTGAATTATTAGTTCCCTAATATTTAGCTGAATTATTAGTTCCCTAATATTTAGCTGAATTAATAGTTCCCATTTAGCTGAATTAATAGTTCCCTAATTATTAGTCCCCTTGCTTTTTCTAGGACTGAATTGGTAATGTTGTAAATGTTGGAATTTAGAGTTATTTTATGAATTTATGAGTACAGGGAAATCCCTGTTTAAAAGGCCAGGAAGGACTAGAGTTTTTGTTGTTGAAGTTTTTATGGTTAGAATTAGTTGGGTTAGGTTGTAGGATGGTTATAAAATGATTTTGGTGTTTGTTACGCCATTTAATCAACATAGCTGTGCTAATATCAGTGCAGTGACAAACTAAAAATGCATGTCTGGAATTTAAAAAAAAAATCATATAAACACTTGCCTTATAATTGACTAAAACAAAATGCATGTACTCATGTACTTCAATTTTATTTAGTTATACTGGGTTTATGTAATTCCATGTATGATATTTATTTAAATTTGTAATTTTAATAAAAAATATACTTGCTATATAGTGAGTAGGTTAAATATATTATTATTATTAAATATAATAATGTATATTCAGCACAGTAAGTCTGTGGTATTTTTTGGAGTACAAATATGACAAGTAGCGAAAAATTGTTTATGTGACTAACTGAATAAGCCCATTTGTTTGTTTTTTTTAATGAAGAAGAATCATTTCTTTTTTGTTTTATTCAGTTATAATTTATAATATATTTGAGGTTTGTTACCCAGAGCTCTTAGTGCGTCTGGCAAAATATTACATTTTTCAAGCTACATTGTAGCTGTAATGAATTCTACAGCCAGTGGTTATTTAACATGAATTTATGGGTGAAAAATTAAAACTGCGGACAGTATTAAATGGATTGTGTAAACATGCATTCACACACAGACCACACAAATATTATCTCACACACAAACACACTTTGAGCTGCTGGGTTTGGGAATTTGGAGCTGAAAATGATTATTTTATGCCTAAAGGTAACATCAAAATGTGTGTGTGTGTGTGTGTGTGTGTGTGTGTGTGTGTGTGGACGGTGCATGTCCACCCCTGCTGAATTATTCACCCTTGCTTACGAGACACAACGGGGCGCTGTTTACTTTTCTCTCTCCTTCATGCTTTTGTGTCAGATGTGAAAAAATGGCCTTTACTCAAGTTGTCATCATCCAGTGGGCTGGAAAAAAAATTGGCCTGAAGCTTCGACCAAATGTGTGTGTGTGTGTGTGTGTGTGTGTGTGTGTGAGAGAGAGAGAGAGAGAGAGAGAGAGAGAGAGTAAAGAGGAACATGTTTTGAGTCTCCAAACTCACCTGAGGGACAATCACATCAGAAACACATCAAAGTGCATTCTGGGAGACACAAACTTCTCTAGACCAAAAGTTTACTTGATTTTATCCATTGTGAGTTGACTGGATGGTGAAAAGGCAGTTGAAGGGGAGGGAAAATGAGTTTGATGACGTTAGCAGACAAGGAAAGTTTGAGGGCGATTTTAATTAAAAATACAAACTTTTTTACTTTTGGAATAACATGCACAACTGATTTGTGCACAATAAGACCAGAAACATGTGTTGAAGGGACAGTTAATGCAAAAATTACAGTTTTGACACCATTTAAAGCAGTATTTTAAATCATATTAAGTTTCAAATTTTCAAATTAATTTTTTTAAATTTTGACAGAAGAAAGTAAGTCATACAGGTTTGGTCTGGAATGACATGAGAGTGAATAAATGATGACAAAATGTTCATTTTTGCGTGCACTATCACTTTAAGAATATAAATAGGTTTGATTGATAATTTTGAGTGAATGTTGACTTGCAAAAGCTTCAATTTTACAATTCATATTCACAGTTTTGATCAAATTTAAGGTTGTTTTTACACTTCAGTTGTTTGATGTGAACTAGAATTTAATTCTGCTTAAACTTGGGTTACAGCTGAGAACTAGTAATGCCTGTTCACCACTGTAGCTAGGAAACAACTCATGAGGAGATGTTAAAAATGGAAAGCGCTTTTTAACATAATTTTATGCTTTTGTTGCTTTTTACTTCTCAGCATGCACAGAATGAAATGTGCCTGTCTGCTCTCATATCAGTGGAGAGACTGCAAGAGATGGAAGCCGCTTAGCAAAGGCAACTTCTGCAGAGACAAGCAGCAATGAGAAATGCATTATACTGTATTAGGCAAATTATATGATATTGATAGCAGCTGACTTCTGCAAACTAGGCCAGATTGCTTATTGGAGTTTGCGTGAAGACTGAATGTATCTAAATGAATCAAATGCTAAAATCAAACTGAGATTCTGGCATCTAAAGTTTTAAAATGCAAGCACACCAAGTTTTGCATGAATAATTGCAGCTGTGGTCAATAAAAATGTCCTCAAAGATCTGTTTTTAAGGAAATGCACTTGAAATTAAACAAAAGTTCATTGCAAATAGTGCAATATTAACTGCACCAGGCAGGTTTTCTGAAATTATGTTTATAAAGAGTGATTTTTTTTCTCATTTAACCCATATTTTTATTTTTTTTATTTATTTTTTTTAATAAATGAATGTATTTAGGCTGACTCAGGGATGCTAAATTATATATATATATATATATATATATATATATATATATATATATATATTTTTTTTTTTTTTTTTTTAATAAAACTAGTTATTTAGATGTTACCTTTTTCAGTATAATTCACCTAAAAAGTGAAAAGAATACAATTAAGTAATTCAAATGCAGTTTACGAAGATCTTCAACATCAACAAAATAATAAATGGGGAAGAATTTTCTTTTCCCATTTACATGTTGCATGTTATTTTATTTTGTTTTTCCTTGCTGTCTGCAATCATAACAGACACTTTTTTTTGCAACCAGTTGAGCAACTCTGCTTTAGATGCGTCACGTCTTTAGCAAGTAAAACTGATACCAGGAGCCTTCAAAGAACTGCATAATACATCATGCTGGCTATCATATGAAAGTGTGTGTGTTAATTCTGATGCAAGCCTCCTGCGGCAATCAAAAGCTAGAAAAAAGCACAAACCTACAGGGGAAAAAAAAAACAGATGCAGAGAGACGGGAGGGGGTCAATACTATATTGAGTTTAAAAGCAAACAAAAATAGCTTCAAGGGAAAAGAAAGAGATGGACAGAAAGTGACAGGAAATTCAAAGCACAGAACCGGCCCGTGTGTGTGTGTGTGTGTGTAACTCTTAGCTGAATCTGGTTTTAGACAGAGAAGCTGTCATGCAGGTCATAGGAAATGTCTGGAATTACTGTACCAGAACTGTATTTTGATTGTTTACAATTTTTTTGTGCATTTTAGTATTTAACATGCATTTAATTCCTGACCTAGGTTTTATTATATTGATTCATTATATCAATGAAACAAGTGAACATGTGCACTAGTGTTGGGGAGTAACTAAATAAAAGTCAGCAACAGTATGGAGCAAACAGTCTTACAAGCTGAGGTGCTTTCTTAAACCCTCCTCATTTTACTAATCCAGTAATGCTTGGAAGTCTGATTCATTTCAGAGAATCTGTTTATTCAGATGATTCATTTCAGTGAACCAGTTCAATTCAATGATTCACAGATTTGAATCTGAATGGTCTGTCAGATTCAAACTGAACTTCACCAACTTCAGTTAAGTTTATTATTAAACAAGCAAATTTAAGAGCAGATTTATATGAAAGAGGTTAAATGATAATAGAATGAATAGAGTGTTGGTGTTGTTAAGTAAAGGAAAACTGTTAAAAATTGCATTTACATTTCTACATTTAGCAGACACTTTTATCCAAAGTACATTTTTGACACTTTTATGTCAAAGAGCAAAGAATATTCATACTATACAATGCCAGGCCAGGTTTATTATAATTAAATTAAAGATGAAATCAAACAAAATAGAATTATTACATGGAAATTTAAACATAAATGAAAATGACAAATGTTGCCTTGGTAACTAACTGAAATGAGTTTAAGCTGAAATGCTAAATTACTGAAACAAAAACTTAAATCTAAATTAAAGCGGAAAAAAATTAAAAATGACAAAAGCTAAATTACTAAGCAAAATTACTAAAACTAAAATTAAAATGAAAGCTGAACATATTAAAATAAAAACTATAATTAATAATTTGTTAATAAAATAAGTAAATAATACAATAATAAATAAAAACAAAAGAATCAGTTATTAAAAAAAACTAATAAATATATTAATAAATATTATAAAAGTATATAAATAAACTAAACTAAAATAACTCTGACAATTATTTAAAACTTATATTCTAAAAAATTTACCACAGTCCAGCTGTACAGTCTCATAAAAATGGTACAAAACTGTTATCGTTGCAGTACACTTTCAAAAGGTACAACAGTGGTTTTTTTTTTTCAAAGTACTAATATGTACCTTTCGGGTACTAAAATGTTCCATTTAGGAGTAAATAAGGCACCTTTTAGCTTTTGTACCTTAGGGTGCTGGCCCACTGACAGCGTTGTACCTTTTTTCACGAGAGTGCACAGAAAACACTGCAGAATTTAGTGCATTAGCTTCCTCGAAAGTGCACAAATTGGTAACTTGTAAATATGACTTTGCTCCCTGGTGGACCACTCTGAAGCCTGACCATTTTCATGTGCAAAATGTGTTCGAGACTAAAACATTTCCAGATCTCACCCTGCCATCCAGGCTTGCAGATAGGTTTGACATGGATGTGTACGACAGCGTCCTGCACCGCTCTCTTCTGACCACAGTCGAACGCCGTCACACGGATTTTATAATGTGACTTCTTATCAAAGCTCAGGCTCTCTGTGTTCCTGATGTTACCTGCACACAACCACACACATTTAAATACAGACAGAAAAGTGCCGTTTGCATGTGTTTCTTGTATGTTTGTGCACTAACCATTGTGGTCTATAGCGAAGGCTGTGTCCTGAGAGGTGATCTGGTAGTTGCAGATCTGGCTGTATTGTGGAGAGCAGTCCTGGTCTGACGCCTGCACCTGCAGAATACTGTCATACACTTTGCCCTCCATCACCGAGCCGTGATACTCCAACTGACCGAACACGGGAGAAAACTCATTCACATCTCCCACCTGCACATGCACCACAGCCCTGAGAAAGAGAGAGAGGTTTTTATTGCTTTTTCATTGTCCAGGAGACTTCATGGAGAAAATTTACTCACCCTCAGGCCATCTAAGATGAAGATGAGTTTGTTTTTTCATTGGAACTGATTTGGAGAAATTTAGCATTACATCATTTGCTGACCAATGCAGTAAATGGGTGCCGTCAGAATGAAAGTCCAAACAGTTGATAAAAACGTCACAATAATCCACAAGTAATCCACACCACTCCAGTCCATCAATAACCATTTTATAAAGAGAGAAACTGCATGTTTGTAAGAATCAAAGCCATCAGCTTAAGCTTATTTTATTTCATTTAGCTGCTAAAGCAACATTTCCAACTTTAGTTTAAGTTTTTCAAGTTTAAGTATTTCATATAATATTTATATTTTATTTCAGATTTATTTTAATTAACAGAAAATTATAACAATAATCTCTATAATGTCTGTTGTTTCTCTTGGACAGTGATGGAATTAAATGGAGAATAATGAAGGTTTTTCTCCCAAGATAAAGACTTCAAGACATGTGTCCTTCTCTACATATTTTTATAAACCTATTAAAATAGCAACTATATGTCAGGTTGTGTTTATCTGGAGAGGAGCATGGATGGCTGCATTTTATTTAGTGATTTTATGAAAACATGGCATAATAGTGCACCACAGATTTGACTGCTGAGTTAAACACGGCCTGCCAGCAACTAAAGACCACTTAAATTGCTTCTAGAATGAAAATTTTCAAAAATGAATAAAAGTAAGAAGTAATAGATCTAAAGAATCAAAATAGCCTGCTGCTCCAGAAATAATGCTAAACTAACTTTAAAAAGAACTGACCAGAAGAGATTATTTTTATTCATGTCATTTATGTCATTTTATTCACGTCATGTAAATCGGACTTTAAATTTTGCATTTGCCAATACAGTCGCCTGTGCTGCAGTTCTTGTTATTTTTGCGTCTATAAATATATATTAATCTATGAGAAATTATTTGTGGTCCAGATCTGAACTAATTAGTGTTCTCTGCTTTAGATGAAACTTTTTCCCAGGGTAAAACGTTTCAAAAGTTTCCAATTGTTCTCCATCACCGTCCAGGAGAAGTAGCGAACATACTAAAGAGATCTCGTTTGTGATTTGTCTCTCCTGCAGGTCATTATAAAGTCTTAGAAAAGTCTACAGGGAGAGAAATATATTAGAAAAAATGTGTGAAAGGGAAAAAAGCGCCTCCAGGTATCCTCACGGCCAGTCTTGACACACTTTTGCGAGCTGAAAATACAAAAATAACAAGCTTGCATCATTCATGTCAAAGACAGCATAAAAAGTGAGTAATACTTTGCAAAGGGCAACAGCTCGTCTGACAAATGACAGGATTACAAACACCCCTGCTGATCTGTGTTATAATGTTAAAAACCAGAACATACGCAAACACATTTATACATGCATTAGGCATGAAATCTCTAGTAAAGCAGTGTGATTTTGCAGCTTTACTGCCCTTTAGAGTCTAATATCTCACTTTAATCCTTTATCCGTGTGTGTGTGTGTGTGTGTGTGTGTGTGTGTGTGTGTGTGTGTAGTATCCGAGCTGTCAAAGCCGGATACAGTAATCCTGTGTGGATTAAAGAGATACAGAGTAATGAGGAAGGTCCCTCTTTCTCTTTTTTTCCACGATTTCATCACTAACCTCATTTCTATCTCACTCATTCACAAATGTCTTTATGTCATTTTGTTTCAAAGGACTTCAGTCTAGCTCACTGCATTCACTCTGTTAAAGCATCTTTATGTGGATATCTGCAGGGAAAGAGAAGCGTCTTTGGTTTGGTGTTTGTTTGCAGCTTTCAGTCTGCAGGTAAACAGGTGCAGCGTTCATTAGCAAGAGCTCTTAAAAGCTTTTAATGCCTGAAGGTCAGACACCTGCTTTTCATAGTCAGTACTGAGATAAAGAACTTGAAATACTGTATATACACTAATGTAAGAAGGTTCTTATGCTCACCATACAGGAAAATTGTGAAATATTTTTAAAATGTAAAATAACTCTTTTCTATTTTAATATATTTTAAAATTTAATTTATCCCTGTGATGCAAAGCTGAATTTTCAGCATCATTACTCCACTGAAAATTCAGCTGTGCATCACAGAAATAAATTACATTTTAAAATATATTCAAATAGCATTAAACATTATTATGAATTTATAATAATAAGTAATTATAATAAGTTTCACAATATTACTATTTTTACGGTATTTTTAGTCAAATAAATGCAGCCTTGTTGAGAGACTTACTCAAAAGACAAATTACAGACGCCAAACTTTTTTATTTAAAAAGTTTCAACTAGCAGGTGCGTGACTTAAATGACACAAAAACAGGGAACTTCTAAAAGTAGGAAAACAAAAATCTTCAAAGAAGAAACTGTGAATAACAGAGAGAGGTGAGTCAAGCATGGATGAATCATTTTAAAAATAGTTCACCGTGTTCCTTCCAGTTCAAAACATCACAAACATGAATCAGACTGAGGTGGAGAACATGCATTTATTCAAACACACACTGACTTGTGTGATCTCTTCTCTGCGTGTCCCTCTGGTCCCGTGCCACAGTCGTGAGCTTGAATGATGAAGGTGAACTCTCTCTGTCGCTCGCAGTCGATCGGTCCACGCGCCCGCAGATGGCCCTCTCCTGACGTGCGGTTCAGAACCACAGCCTCGAACGGAGCGCTGAGACCCTGCACGTGAAAGCCACAGATTTCACCTAGAGAGAGAGAGAAGACGACAGATTAAGACTTTGCTCTTTGTAATCTCAGGGTTATTGCTCATTTTAATCCCACAAAGGCTTCTCAGTGAGAATTTCTAAAGAGGGGCAAATTGTTTACTTTTTTTAAGCTTTTTATTTATTTATTTTTTCTCCCTTAAAATGTCAATATAAATGGACATACACTGCTGGCCAAAAGTGTGTAATATGTTTTTGAACAAAATCTCTTATGCTCACCAAGGCTGCATTTATTTGATCAAAAATACAGTATTTATTCCTGTGATCATTACTCCAGTCTACAGTGTCACACGATCCTTCATAAATCATTCTAATATGCTGATTTGTTGCTAAAAGAAACATTATTAGGGTTGAAAAGTTTTTGCTAATATTTTTTTGGAAACTGCAAAACATACAAAAAATAATACTTAAATAAATAATAAAATAAAAATAAAAATAATAACTTTCAACAAAGAATCCTGAAAAAAAAATGCGTAATGGCTTCTACAGCAGCAAAAACAGCATCAATGTTTTCAACATTGGTAATAATAACCGTTCCTAATAATTGAGACTTAATAATAATTAAGCAGCAAATCAGAATATTAGAATGATTTCTGAAGGATCATGTGACACTGAGAACTTGAGTAATGATGCTGAAAATTCAACTTTGACTCAAAGGAATAAATGACATTTTACAGTATATTACAAAACAATTATTTTAAATTGAAATAATATTTCACAATATTGCTGTTTTTACCATATTTTTGATCAAACAAATGCGGCCTTCTTTCAAAAACATTCTTTTTTTTTTTTTTAATTATTTCAAACAACCACATTTATTTGAAAAATAATTTTTGGAATATTATAAATGCTTTACTTTCACTTTTGATCAATTTATTGGATCCTTGCTAAATAAAACTATTAATTTCCTTTTTTTTATTATACTTATCCTAAATTTTTATATTGTCACATGTATAGTATAATCACAGTTTCCACAAAAATTTTGAGCAGCACAACTGTTTTCAACATTGATAATAATCAGAAATGTTTCTTAAATCAGCATATTGGAATGATTTCTGAAGGATCATGTGACACTGAAGACTGGAGATCGTTAAATTGTAAGTTTTACAAACTTTTGGCCTGCAGTTTGTCATTTGACCCTCTAAATATAGCACTCTCTATTCTAATTTTGTTTTTATCTATTTATGTTCTTTTTTTTATTATAAAAAAATTAGTGAAAGCAAAGTGACATGTGGCCAAGTATGGTGACCCATACTAGGAATTTGTGCTCTGCATTTAACCCATCCAAGTGCACACACATAGCAGTGAACACACACAGCAGCGGGCAGTCAATGCTGCGGCACCCAGGGAGCAGTTGGGGGTTTGGCACCTTGCTCAAGGGTCTCACTTCAATCATGGTATTGAAGGTGGAAAGAGCACTGGTTATTCACTCACCCCACCAACAATTCCTGCCAGACCTGAGACTCAAACCTGTGACCTTCGGGTTATAAGTCCAAATCTCTATCCATTAGGCCACGACTCCCGCTGGAATTACTCTTGAACACTAGCGTTCCCTATTCTTTTTCTGTTCTAATTGTCCTCTTTTTATTTATTATTAAAAAAACAAAAAACTTTGCTGCATGTACTGCGGTAGGCTAACCGATGCTTGTCACAGCACTTACATATTATTGCTCTTTTGTTGATTTTGATTGCTTCTATTGTCTTCATTTGTAAATCACTTTGAACAAAAGTGTCTGTTAAATGGCTAAATGCAATGTAAAATATCTATTTTACGTCCACTTATAATGTTAGTCAAGCTGACATCATCACCAAACTTCATATGGAGGTCATCTTGGCTAGTAAGAAACCACCTAGCAACCACCTACAACAGCTTAGCAACCATGGAACACCAAAGTAAATGAGCAGCAAGATCCTAACAGCCACCAGTACTGATGAGTTTTGCATGAGCGAACATCCTCACTTTTGGTGAAATCTAGTTATTAAAATGATTTTGTGTGTGTGTGTGTGTGTGTGTGTGTGTGTGTGTGTGTGTGTGTGTGTGTGTGTGTTGTGTAAAACAGTGCTGCTGTCCGGCACAGATAAGAGTATTCTCCATCTCTCCTCTCTTTGATCTTCAGAATAAACCCACATATACAAAACAACAGAGAGAGAAAGAGCCAGCGAGATGGAGCAAAAAGCAGCAATCCCTTTGTTGAATAATATTTCACAATCTTTCATTGGCTATCTTTGTGCATGCGTGAATGCATAAGACTAAAACTGAATAATAGTGCATTCATGCATTTAAAAAAGAAAGCATTCAGAAGTATGTGTGGGTTTTTTTTTTTTTTCAGCTTTGCTTTTATCAAAATTCACTGACACCGATATAGCAAGGGGGCATTCACACAGCATGTGTTTCATTTATTTTGCACTATTTTTTAATTGTTGGTTTACGTGTTTTTATAAATGGCAATTTTGTTTTAATTCTCTTGTTTTTTAATACAACCTGTGCATCAGGAATAAATTGCTACCTCTATTGAAAGTCTATTGATAAAAGCGTCTACAAAATGCATGAATCTAAATGTAAATGATGGACATTTTTACTATATATCGCAAGCTTTATCATCCTGAGGGGGTATATTTTGCAATATTGATAGAAAAATGCACATTATCTTTAGAAATAAATTAGTAAATGGACATGAAATATTAATTTAAGTTGAATTTTTTTTTATTTATTTTTTTTTTATTATGAGAGACGAAAGAGACTGTGGAGTGATATGAGGGATATGAATGATGTTTTCCTGAGAGCTGTGCAGTAACACACAATAGTCTGTGCACAAACATATAGAGGATGTGTAGTTTGGACATAGACACGTGATGCTCAGTATCTGTGATATGTATATATATTCATGCTATGCTCTATAGTCATAAATATGTCTGTAGGGATGAACATGACAGCGTTCGTTATGAAGGTATGAAAAATCTGTATGGAGTGCATGAATTGAAGGCTGGATCACTAAAAGGATTCTCACTCACACACACACACACACACACACACACTGTACTATATGTCTGTGATTGACATGCTCCCCAGTATTTCCAATAAGCTGTCAGCTGAACACAAAGCTCAGAGAGAGAGAGAGAGAGAGAGAGAGAGAGAGAGAGAGAGAAATTCCTTGAACAATAGAATTCCAGCCCATATCTTCTCCTCCAGTCTTCCTCAGACAATCTGTTTCTTCTCTCACTTCTTCTCCCACTGCATTACCAGCAGGATATTCTTTAAACCAGTGTCTCTCAACCATTTTCACTCCAGAAAAGACTATTTTTAGCCAATACCAATTTAATGTAATATATAAGTATTAAAATCTAATCTTAAAGTTTTATATTTTTTAATATGTTGTATTTTTTATATACTTTTTTAATTAATTGGTGTTGGTTTATATATATGGTGACTGAACACAACACCAAATAATGGGGTTATTATTAATTAAATATACATTTAAATTAGATATAGATATACATTTAGCTGCATATACTGTAATAATATGCATAATAATTCATGTAAAAATGCTGAAAAGGAGACTTGGAAAATTGTCAGTTTTGGTTTCTAAACATCTCGCGCTGCTCTCTGCAATCAATAATTCACAACACAATGCAATTAATGTATTTTTTGCATCTAATGCAACTAAAAATGCAACTAGTTTGTATTTTTTTTTAACCTTTTGATGTTTTCTTCATTTTTTATTGAGGTTAAGAGCATTTCATTTTATATGTTGCCATCTGTCTAATTTAACTGGCTTCTACTAAGTGAATGATGAGTTTTTGAGTTTGATGGGACATGTGACCTTTGACATTAACAACAAATTACTATTTACTTAGCTAAGCATGATTATTAGCTTTAGTTGCTTCTTATTACTTGCATTTATCTTTTTTTAATCAATACTGACCTGTGACCCATTTACATTTGGAGCTTTGTTTAGTTTTCAAGGCATAATATTGGTGCATAGGCCTTTAAAACAATCAAAAACAGTTTAAATAATCTCCAAAGCTGTGTCTGCATGAAACTACATGCTTTGCTTCCCAGTTAGGTTGAAAAGAGTATGTAAAAAAAAAAAAAAAAAAAAAAAAAAAAAAAGGTTTTAGCAGACTAGATTTGTTGTGTCTATTTGTTGTTTTTATGTTTATGTATAATTTTAAATGTCATGTATGTTTTTGTGTGAACCTTATCAAAGATAATAAAGCTTTATTGAATTTAAAGCCACCTATAATGAGGTTTCAGATATGGACCATAATATCACATCTAATGATGTAGTTCAAATGAGCTTTTGAAATAGCCAAATAAACATTAAAGGACTACAATCTGTATTTTTAAAGGGTTAGTTCACCCCAAAATGAAAATTGCGTCATTAATTACTCACCCTCATGTCGTTCCAAACCCGCAAGACTTTCGTTCATCTTCGGAACACAAATTAAGATATTTTTGATTAAATCTGAGAGCTATCTGACCCTCCATAGACAGCAACGCAACTGTAATGTTCCCAGGTCCAGAAAAGTAGTAAATACATCAGTAAAACAGGTCCATGTGACATCAGTGGCTCAACTTCAGTTTTGCGACGCTACGAGAGTACCATGTTTGCGCAAAGAAAACAAAAATAACATAATTTACTCAACAATTCTTCTCCCCCGAGTTACGTCTTCCGCCATTTAGAAGAGTACCCAAGAACGTATTTGACATAATCAGCATTATTTACGTTGGGGAGGAAAGCGCGCATGAACGTATAATCTGCGTAATAAGCGTTGTTTACGCTTAGGGGAAAGCATGGGTATGTATTGTGATACTCTCTAAAATGGCAGAAGACGTAACTTGGGGGAGAAGAATGGTTGAGTAAATTATGTTGTTTTTGTTTTCTTTGCCCAAAAAAAAGTATTCTCATAGAGTCACAAAACTGAAGCTGAGCCACTGATGTCACATGGACTGTTTTATTGATGTATTTACTACGTTTCTGGACCTGGGAACATTTCAGTTGCGTTGCTGTCTATGGATGGTCAGATAGCTCTCCAATTTAATCAAAAATATCTTAATTTGTGTTCTGAAGACGAACGAAGGTCTTACGGATTTGGAATGACATAAAGTTGAGTAATTAATGACATAATTTTCATTTTGGGGTGAACTAACCCTTTAATGGGAAAAAAAATCAATTAATTTAATTAAACCACTTCCTTTGACACAATTATTCTTCCTGAATTGCATGCACAGGATTGTAGGATAACTTTATTTGCAAAAGAAATGTCTGTCTACAAAAACTGACTAAATGAACGTATGAGGTTACTCAGACATTGCACACTGACACTGAAACCTCTGTATGTTATTTGGATGCAGCCATACTATAGAGTGTCTCATTTACCGCCATGTGTTTGACCAATGTTTACAGGCTGCCGTAGGCAACTGTGATTTATACTCTCTGTTATTGTCCATCTTAGAGACGGAGTGTCTTATAGGCCTTGAGGGAGTCGTATACGTCTGCACTCACAGTGACCCCTCACCACACACACATTACTGAATGCTGTCTTTTATCATTCAAGTGCCTAGTGAGCGTTGAAATGCTTTCTCTCCTCCTTTCTCTCCTGTCACTCATGCGTTCCTTCAATTCAATCACTTATTCCCCTTCAGTCTCTTGTCGCTTTTGATTTGAAACAAAACAACATGTGAGGTTTCCTCCATTTCTAGTTCTTCATCTGACAGACAAAACAACTGTCACAGAAAATAATATATATATATATATATATATATATATACACACGTACTTATATATTACTTTTTTATATAAGAATAATGTTATATATACATAATACAATTAAAACATTATTATATTTTGTATATGAATATATTATAATATATAATTTTGTAATATTTTTTAATTAAATATAAAGATTTTTCAACCTATGACAATGATTTTTTTTCTTTTTATCACAAAATCATAAAGTCCCCTTTGTGCCCACCTACTGGTAAATGGTCTATTTTTCATTGTAAATAATATATTAATATATTGTTATATTTGTTAAATAAAAATACCATAATGTAAATTATAATAAAATATTATTTATTATTTTTATATATTATATATTATTTGTATATTATTTTATTTCATATATGAATATATTATAATATCTAATTTTATAATATTTGAAAATAAATATATTGATTTTTTCACACCAATGGAATTTTCTTAGCTAATTTTCTTAGCTATTTTTTTATTTTAGCTATCACAAAAACATAAAATCCCCTTTGTGCCCACCAAATAGCAAATGGTCAATTTTGGGACTCCAGCGAACCACAGTGAGAGCCATTATCCACAAATGGCGAAAACATGGAACAGTGGTGAACCTTCCCAGGAGTGGCCGGCCAACCAAAATTTCCCCAAGAGCGCAGTGACGACTCATCCAAGAGGTCACAAAAGACCCCAGAACAACATCCAAAGAACTGCAGGCCTCACTTGCCTCAGTTAAGGTCAGTGTTCATGACTCCACCATAAGAAAGAGACTGGGCGAAAATGGCCTGCATGGCAGAGTTACAAGACGAAAACCGCTGCTGAGCAAAAAGAACATAAAGGCTCGTCTCAGTTTTGTCAGAAAACATCTTGATGATCCCCAAGACTTTTGGGAAAATACTCTGTGGACTGACGAGACAAAAGTTGAACTTTTTGGAAGGTGTGTGTCCCATTACATCTGGCATAAAAGTAACACAGCATTTCAGAAAAAGAACATCATAACAACAGTAAAATATGATGGTGGTAGTGTGATGGTCTGGGGCTGTTTTGCTGCTTCAGGACCTGGAAGACTTGCTGTGATAAATGGAACCATGAATTCTGCTGTCTACCAAAAAATCCTGAAGGACAATGTCCGGCCATCTGTTCGTGACCTCAAGCTGAAGCGAACTTGGGTTCTGCAGCAGAGCAATGATCCAAAACACACCTGCAAGTCCACCTCTGAATGGCTGAAGAAAACCAAAATGAAGACTTTGGAGTGGCCTAGTCAAAGTCCTGACCTGAATCCTATTGAGATGCTGTGGCATGACCTTAAAAAGGCGGTTCATGCTCGAAAACCCTCCAATGTGGCTGAATTACAACAATTCTGCAAAGATGAGTGGGCCAAAATTCCTCCACAGCGCTGTAACAGACTCATTGCAAGTTATCGCAAACGCTTGATTGCAGTTGTTGCTGCTAAGGGTGGCCCAACCAGTTATTAGGTTTAGGGGGCAAACACTTTTTCACACAGGGCTATGTGGGTTTGGATTTTGTTTTCCCTTCATAATAAAAAACTTCATTTAAAAACTGCATGTTGTGTTTACTTGTGCTTTCACTTGAAATTCCTGCAGCGCGCTTTCAGAGTTTCTCTGAAGCCCTCCACCTTCCCCAGCTCCACCTGTATAGATCTGCTACAGGTTATTTTATATGCTATTTGTGTAGCAGTATGTCTTAAATACTCACGGCATGGTATCGCCATATGCATTGGCAGTAGCATATTCCTGTACTTGCTTGCAGCAGCAGCAATAATCAACAACTACAGCAATAACCAACAGCAGCAGCAGTGTAGCAGATCTATTCCAACAAGACCAAATACATTAACATTGTCATATCCATCACCATGCTAAAATCATCCGAGAGTTGTCATGATTGAACTGGATTTATCCTCTTTTATAACCATAACTGGCTGTACCTTTGGTTTATACTGTCTAGTACACTGTTATTTATTTTAAGGTAAAGTTCTTTAAAGCATTTATGACTAAAACCTATCAAAGCATTGCTTAGCAACTACATGATGAATCTTGCATTTGATCTTGGATTCACAGCAACCTTTGACTTTAAGAACCTCTGGCTATTTTCATCCACTCAACTCTCTTTAAAATGCTGCTCCGTTACAGTGTTCTGCTCAAATCACTGGAGCATTACGCCCATCAATTATTCAGCATGTTGTTTTGTAACCTGCCAGCAATTACCCTCTTAACAAACTCAATCTCGCTTCAACATAAATTACACCCTCTTAATTAATTACACTTCATCGGTGGTTGATGGAGAACCATTAATCACACTTTATATTTAATTACATTTTATAGGTACATTACCTGTAACACGCATTAAGACAGTTTGAGTGTCAAACAAAAACTTAATTCAATCAAACGTGTTTCTGCATGCATGGAGAATATTGTCTTGGTTTGGCTTGGTTTGAAGCAGTGAAGTTGAAGTTCTATAAATTTAACAGCGTTAAACTTTTATAGTTCACTTCTATCTATCCATCTATCTATCTATCTATCTATCTATCTATCTATCTATCTATCTATCTATCTGTTTTAATTATCTATAAATAATTATAAATTATTAACTAACATTATTTATAAATAATTATAAATTAATAATAAATTATAATATTTTTAAATATATAATATTAAGTAAGATTTCTTTATAAATATTATAAATATATATGCATAATAAGTTACCCTGTATTGATGTATTTTCAGTGATGGGTGAATTAAAAAATGTAATTTATTTAAATTTATTTATAAATAATACATTATTTATAAATAAGTATAAATTATTAATACATTATACATAATAATAAAATTTAACATATACAATAATTTATAAATAATTACAAATATTAAATTGTAATATTTCTAAATATTATTTGTTTCAAAATATTACAAATATGAAGAGTCACCATGTATGAATGTATTTTGCCAATGCCAATGATGGGTGATTTGAGAAAATGTAATTTCTTTTACTTAATTTTTTATTATTCATCATTTATTATAATTAAAAAAATAAAATAAAATATGTAGCATACATATATTAATATATATTTCTGTCACTGTAACAACAGAATTATTTATCTTGTTTTTGGTGGTTTAATATGAAGAATAATACACTCTTGCTCTGTATTTTTAGAATAGAACCCCTTTATCCTTTCTTTCTCTCTCCCCTTTCCGTTCCTCTCAAGGGAATGTAGTATGTACACTAGTTAATTAATTTTCTTGTCAGAATACGGTCAGGGATGCTTGTGTAAAGGTCACATGTGGCAATAAATCATATGAAAGGATATGTTGGGGAAGATGTGAACGTGGCATTTTTAAAACAACATAAGCAAACATCTGAGCTTCAGTATCAGTTCTGCTGTGGTGATATTGGTACTTCCAAACAGTGGAGATGCACAGATGTCACTTAAAAAGTAAAATGTGTGTGTGTGTGTTTTCTTATTAATATTATTTTGGTGTCTAGCAATGTTCTGAAAACCCAATTCAAGGTCATTTTCCCATGCAAAAAGCACTCATGATGCTTTCACAGAATCACAGTGAAACACAGCTTCATTGGGGCTCTAGGGGTGTATGTCTGCAGAAACTTACATGCAAATGAATGTAGATCAAAGTGGAAGTTAATTGAACGAACAGTGCAATAGTGTTGGGTGATATTTTGTACTATTATTTTCTGTAATATTGAAATACACCAAGAGTGGTATGTAAAGTATAGGTAATTCGTACATAGATACATGGCTTCATTTTTATTACATTTTAGAGAAAAAAAAAACAGAGAAATTCACATGTGTGTGTGTGTGTGTGTGTGTGTGTGTGTGTGTGTGTGTGTGTGTTAGATATCAGGGATCTCGGTGTCTTTCTGAAGGGTTGGGTCTCTTTCAGCAGCAGCTGTCTGACTAGAATTCTGCCAGTAAAAACTCCACTAACACTCCCCAAAGAACTCATTTATTTAGGAGGAATAAGAAAGAGAAGAGATTGTTAAATCTGATAGTATTTTATGGAGAGAAAATGAAAACCGCCAGTGGCACTAAATCATCAGAGATGGAAAACGAAAGAATAGAGTAAAAAGAGGAAGGGAGGGTAAAAAGAAAGACTTTCTTTTTGAACTATGCTAATTGTTATTTTAAAATTAATTCCACCTGTACCTTGTTAAATTGCTTTGAGACGGTTTATAATTCCAAGTTGATATTAATTCCAGTCTGAAACTGCAGGGTTGTGTGCCATTCAGAACTGAACTGAGGTGCATTTTCAATTGAAGTGAGGCAGAAAACAGGATGCAGAATTGACATTCAAATTTATATCTAATGAAATGCATTAAAATTCAAAGAAAGTCATATATATGTGACTGTATTTTTAACTTTGAAGCAAAGTTTATCAAGACAAACTGAATGATAGTTTTACAGTGGATGGATAGAATAGGCGATGGATGGGTGGATGGATGGATGGATGGATAGATAGAACAACAGGTGATGGATGGATGAATGGATGGATGGATGGATGGAAGGAACAACAGGTGATGGATGGATGGATGGATGGATGGAAGGAACAACAGGTGATGGATGGATGGATGGATGGAACAACAGGTGATGGATGTTTGGATAGAACAACAAGTGATGGATGGATGGAACAACAGGTGATGGATGGATGGATGGATGGAACAACAGGTGATGGATGGATGGGTAGAACAATAGGTGATGGATGGATGGAAGGAACAACAGGTGATGGATGGATGGATGGATGGATGGATGGATGGATGGAACAACAGGTGATGGATGGATGGATAGAACAACAGGTGATGGATGTATGGATAGAACAACAAGTGATGGATGGATGGAACAACAGGTGATGGATGGATGGGTAGAACAATAGGTGATGGATGGATAGATAGAACAACAAGTGATGGATGGATGGAACAACAAGTGATGGATGGATGGAACAACAGGTGATGGATAGATGGATAGAACAACAGGTGATGGATGGATGGATGGATGGAACAACAGGTGATGGATGGATGGATGGATGGATGGAACAACAGGTGATGGATGGATGGATGGATGGATCAACAGGTGATGGATGGATGGATGGATAGAACAACAGGTGATGGATGGATGGATGGAACAACAGGTGATGGATGGATGGATGGAACAACAAGCAATGGATAGATAGATACATTGGCAGCGCGATCTGGCAACCAGCAGGGGATCTGGAAAAGCATAAAGCATCTAATAATCAGAAAGTACAGATGGAGTACACGGACATGCACTCACACTCACACTCACACACACACACACACACACACACACGCACACACACACACACACACACACACACACACACACACACACACACACTCATCAGCTGAGACGCCCTCAGGAAAGATGTGTGTGCAGCGCTGTACTAAAAAACCCGTAGCCTATAAAGTGCTCATTTCTTGCTTTCTTACCAGCATACGGAACTGGAGCGTCTTTGTCCAGAGCCACTAAAGGAGGATCCAGCAGAACCGCATCTGTGTTTTCTGTGATGACGCCATGGTATGAGCTCTCGATCCACGGCTTGTGCTTATTCACTAAGAGAAAGAGAGAGAGATATGATCTTTGATTTACTTCAAAAGCAAACCATTTTAAATCTGTTTTGAAATTCTTCTGCATTTCTAAACACAAGATTGCATCCTCTGTGATGTTCACAATGGCATGATTCTCAGAATACTCCCAATCACTTCACACTGCTATGAATGTCACCCTTTGCGCCGTGCTTGATCAGGCTGACTGGACTTTTCTTTCCATATCAAAAATGAAAAAAGGAAAGAATGCAAGCCAAATTTTCTTCAGCATTTATTTAAGGAGACAGGTTGTTGTGAACATCACACAACAATGTTAGGACTGCAACCAGCAACTTTCTGGATTGTTCTTTAGTCGATCTGTCTTTAAATGCAGCAGTTTTTCAAATCCTCAAGACCATGTAGGCACTTGTGGAGAAAATTCATGTTCAAAATCAAATTACATGCATGTGCGGTAAAGAAAGACTATAATTGAGGCAGATACACATTGCCGAGCCCATATTGCAGTCTGAAGTTGAATCATAAATCAGTGCGTTTTATAACCAACCATTTAAAAATGAGCTGGCAGCTTATAGCAGCAATAATTTTTTACGTTGTACATTGAATTATGTTGTTTAATCAAAAAAAGACTGTATATGAGATGTCAAAGACATTTTTTGATCTTTAAGACCATATACAAACTATATTTGATTTCTAACCAGACACTGAATAGAAGAATAGAGAGAGAATAGAGACAAAATGAATATACATAATCATTTGTAATTAATTTATGGTCTCTTGTGAATTACACCTTGGAAAGGTCAACACACATGTGCACCTGATCTGCTCTCACCTTCTTCTCGCCATCCATAATTTTTCTTCTTATAAGAAATAAAGCATGCCCTCTAAAGGTCAGGGCCATATCATTTACTTGTTTTATGTCCCAGAGAGATCAACTAAAGCCGCTCAAAGCTGAGAGAAGCACAGGAGAGAGAGGTAAAGAATGGAGGACAGAAAGAAAGATGAGGGAAATGGTGAATGTAAGACTGAATGGGGGCCAAATCACTAAAAATTTACGTCTTTTTGAAAGACATGGAAAACAAGGACTTTCACTGCCTGATAAACACAGGAGTTCACTTTATACACTGCAGAGAGGAAAACATATTTATTAAAACTATTACAACTGCTCTAAATCAACACAGTAATAGATTCTCATTCTGAGTCAATCAAAAAGCTCACAGAACCAACCGAAAGAGTCTCTTTCTCTCTTTTTCTCACATACACAACAGAGGAAATAAAGTGTTAATCTGTTTTAAAGCTGTTTTAATCCGCTGGCAGCTGTTATGGGTTTTCCTACATAGTGTCCAATCTCCCACCCAAATACATGCTCTCTCTTTCTCTCATCTTCTTTCTCTTCTTACCAATGCCATCGTGTTTTGTAAAATGGGTATTTCTAGCAAGAATTTAGTTTTAATGTAGCTAAAAATACGTTAATAGTAATTATAAATGTATTATTTCCCCAATTAATCGCAGTGTTTATTTCTATCAGCTTGGTATTGATTTCCCACATGACTTTTTATCAGCTGATGAATCTGCTCCCGAATCTACAACCCCACGGCAAAACAAGTCATATTTTATACAGAGTAGGCCTATGTAATCAGGATTGACTGTAACCATTTTAAAAAACAGCGTGTACAGCAAAATAATGACAAAAAAACAAGTATAGTTGTTCTCGCACTCTGCACGCCATAACATAAAGTATGACGCGACCGTAATATGAACCGGTTCTTTTTGTGAATCAAAAATGCACTTCGCAACCACCGCTGTCCTATTCATGACAAATGACTATTTGACACTATTTCAATTAATTATATATATATATTAAAACTATATTTTATATTATAAACTATAACTATATTTCATATATATTAAAACTATGTATGTATACACACACACACACACACACACACACACACATATATACATATATGTGTGTGTGTGTGTGTGTGTGTGTGTGTATACATACAGTATATAGTTTTAATATAGCATATATTTATTATATATTTATTATTTATTATATAGTTATTATATAGTTGTAAAATATCAAAGTTTTGTAAAATAATTTTACTTCAGTTGGTTCACCTGGCATTGTGTTGATTATTATATCTGTTATATAGTTAGTATTTGAACTGCATATTTTGGGCCTTGTAGTTAACTTTTGAAATTAATATCTTTATTTGATGAGATTAATGTATTTTTAATTTTTTTTTTTATATTTCTTTCTTTCTTTATTTATTATAAGTATTATTTACCAAGTTAGCATTATCTGTGAGAAAGAATTTAAATGCAAGGAAAATAATAAACATTACTACATTTTAAAATATTAAAATATATGAAAATTTACCCAAATCAATCAGAATTGGGATCAAATGAAATGAAGAAATCTGAAAAAAGGAAGAAACACCCAGCAAAAGCTATATTGGTGGACCCTGAGATATATGATAGCCGGTTGCTCACTGTGGTCAGTGACCTAAAAGTGATTTTCTTATTGAAAGTTGAGAATCTGCTTCAGTGTCTTTTATTTCTACAACATAATGGTCTGCTTTATGAGATATGCCATTAACAGTATATTTCTGGCTGAAGGGTTTCCTCAGCATGAATCCAGTTAGTGTTAGTACTAGTAAACGAGACTCGTGGCTTCACTCCCAACCACAGCGCTCATGATGATCAGCATTTTCCACAGCAGCAGGGCAGTGGGCATTGAAGGAGTGCGACTGTGCCCCTGCAGCTTCATTGTGCCTGTGATACAGAGGCGCTGTGGGAGCGCAGAGCCAGAATGGCTCTTTTACAGGCTTGTGCATTTAGAGCCAAAATGGTTCCTTTCATCTCATCGCTTATGGAGGGAAATGAGCCCAGAGCACAAAGAGAATGACAGAACTAGGTTACAGGAAATTAATAAATAAATAAAATATATTTATTTTTAGTGAGGTATGAAAATGATTGTTGTTTTCATCTATGCAGATATGATTGAGGTTGTGTGACAGTTTCATTCAGCATTTAAATTGTTTTTGTGTTATATGTAAGAGAAGGAATAAGGATGTATGTACTTTGCTAGATGCTGTCAGCTATAACAGGGTTTCTGCAGGTTTTATGAAGGTAATTTTAAGACTTCTGTAAGAACTTCTTAAGACAAAGTAAATGAATAAATTGAAGGGAACAAAATTCATTCATGTTCTAAAAATGTAAAAGTATAGGGAGCACACAAAAAGTTGTATTAACAACACTTCAAAGTTTAAAAATACAACTTCCAAAAAATACAATTTCCATTACTTTTAATTCATTTTACAGAATAATAGCTTAAGCCTTGAATACTTATTCATAACCACTAGACTATGGAAATATTTAAAGTTATGTTTTCTTTAGTATTTTTGTCTTTTTTCCAGTAAAAAATGCCTAATGATTCTGAAATCAAGACACATTTACTTGCAAAAGAAGTATAGAAACTGATCAGAAAACAAAATGAAGTGAATATGTGATTAAAGCAAGAACACATCAGACTAATCAAAATAAATTAAAAAAAAACAGACTCAGAAAAATATACTTAGTTTGAAGTGATAGTTTTTTTTCATACCCCACTGGCAGATATTTGTGCATGCTTTAAGCATAAACTCTCTTAATTTTGTTCAGTTTTGCAGAAAACAAGACTTTATCTCTTCATTTTGTATCTCACATAAATGAATCTTATTGTAGGGATGTTTAGTATATATTTGTATTGGAAAACAATACAAAGACACTGAGGAAGAATTTGTCAGTGCATGAAACATTCAATGCCATGACACACAGAAACCCTGAATAAGACGGAGTACAAAAGTTGTGAGATTTTCAGATCCACTCCAAAACAATTTCCCCCTCATTTGTCTTGTTTTTCCAGGATCATTCTCTCTTCTGTAAGATTGTAGGGTCAGTAACGCCCAAAATCACTTCTCTCTTATCACATAATGTGAAGATGCCTGATTAAGTGACTCTAAACTCTCAGATGCTTCCATTAGGCTGCACTAATGGACTGAGCTGAACTTAATTCTGCAAAGATTACTGGAGATGAGACACGACAGAGTTCAGCAGACTCTCCGAACACACACTCACACACACACACACATGCCATGCTGCCCGTGGCTCAGGCAACTGTGGGATTGAGTGACTTTGTTAATCTAATGGAGAATTTGCAATAATAACAGTATGCTGTTTTCAGTATGTTTCAATAAACATCAGGGCTGTAACCACCATAAAATAAGGGGGCACGTCCCCCGCAATAATCAGATTTGGTCGAATTATCCACCTCAGTATTTGATATTCTCGATGCTGTTCGGTTGCACCTCATTACGCACCATTATGTATATTGTTAGGAAACAACAGTTTTTAATGTTGAACAACACTCGTCATTGTCAAAATGTTTGAGATGCATCACATCAAAGACAACAGGGTTTACTGATCAGCCAAATCTGAAATTCATTGCGATGTAAGAAGCCAAACATTTCATGTGACAACTGTTCTACAATATAAATTTTAAATGGCCCAAGTAAGTAAAACTACTCTTTTTTTGTCAAATTTTGCTCTTCTGATTTGAAAGTAAGTGATTCGTGTAAATCACGACCTAATATGATGAGACAAGAAACATAACTAAATTAGGTTATTCACCTTAAATCACACTATTTTTCCCCAATATGTAATAACTTTTGATGTACCAGGGTTATTAATGTTAACTAGAATTAAAACTTAAATTGAAACTAAAATTAAAGCCATTAAAAATACTTTCAAACTTAAAATAAAATAAACTGAAAAACATTTCTTTTTATTTGCAAAGGTAACATTTCTCATTTCATTTTTATGTAGTTTAACATGGAACTGAAATAAAAATTATTAACTCTAAAACCATTTTATATTTATATTAATAAAAAATGCAAAGATACTAAGATAACACTGTAAAATAACACTGACTGAAACATATTTACTTATATGTAATTTTAAGACTTGCAACCTTTTGTTTTGACTTTATTTTGTGGGTTCAATCTAATCTAATCTAATCTAATCTAATCTAATCTAATATAATATAATTTACCCCGCTACCCTATAGAGTATAAGCAGTTTGGAGAATGAATGGGTGGATAATATAATTTACTGTTGGCATAATATTATTTGAAATAATGTTTTATTTAATATTTCTTTCTCTCTTCTTTTCCTCTATCTTGTCCAGTCTTAGAATCCCAGCAGCCCATGGATAGAAGAACATGATGATCGCTCTGCAATATTGCTGTAACACTTACATAGTCCTGATGTAAGAGCTCCTAAACTCTAAAACACACACTGCACCTCCTACATGAGGGGTGTGTGGAGAGGTGTGCATGCATGAACACAGAGTTAAAGGAGAAATGAGTGATGAACATATGCTTTGGGCCTCCCATGAGCAGCCAAACACACAAACACACACACACACACACACACTTGAGAGAGGAGGAACATGTAGCTTCTTTTGTGTGATGATGATGATGATGATGATGATAATGACACACTCACTCCACTAATGAATATATATGATACACTGTTAACAATCAATCAGAGGGCTGTCAGAACCCACACAGGTTCAGATGCTCGGCACATTAATCAAATGTATGTAGAACGCTGCCTCAGCGAAACCAAACCCAAGAGTCAATAACCCAAGAGCCTAACGAGGTCTGTTCAGCCATCCTGATTCTAGTTCAAGCGCTGCTATTGCCCAAAGAACCAGTAGTGTAAAGGTGATGTGAGGCATTTTTTCTGTAAAAAAGACTTTCTAAAATATAGGGGTTCAAGTGTGAAACTCTGAAACCCTATCGTAAATGTAAGGATTTTAGTATTATTATATTTCTACCGTTTAGACCAAACCATAAGGCCTAGAGACTTGAAACTTGGAGAAATCGTAGTGCTCAGTTTGGGTACACAATGGCATTGACTCGTTCTGATCAGCTCAAAAAGAGCACTACAGTGCAAAAAAAAACTAGAAATGTTGAACCGTTTGTTATAGACTTAAAACAAATTTAAGTTAAACTGTTGATCTATCCTCGCAACAGCACATTAAAACATTCAGGCATGGGTCACTTTTACGGTTATAAGGATTGAGAAATTTTCATCAACCTTGCCACCTTTATGTATTGGTCTCAATTAGAGAACTGCCGTAAAAAAAAATCTGAAAATAGTCACTTGCCTCTTTGATTTAAGTGCCTTTGTAAATAATACATAATGTATTTTTATGCACACAATTAAATATCTTACAGCATCTAAACCCTCCCAGCAGGCACAAAACAGGCACACAACGTCATAAGACGTTGATATTTGGTTAAATTTTGGTTGCGACGTCGGGTGACCAAAATTCAACATAAATTCAACGTCTAATGTCAATGTTAAATTGATGTCCAATACCGACGTCAGCTGACGTTGAGATTTTGTTGTTTTTAGGTTGTGCAACCAAAATCCAACGTTAAGTCAACGTCAAATTGACGTCAAATATTGACGTCAACCCGATTTTCATTTTCAACCAAAATGCAACGTCTGTCCGACGTCATGTCCAACGTCAACCTGACGTTACATAGACGTCTGGTGCCTGCTGGGCTGATAATTGCTCTTTGGAGCTATATTTTTGTCGTTATTTTTGCAATTCTATTCAGTTTCATTCACATTTCACCTTTAAATATCGATATGGATGTTTAAAAGTCAAGGTTACTTGTCAACACTGATCATTATTTGAAAATATTGCAATAACAAATGTGACCCTGGACCTCAAAACCAGTCATAAGTTTAATTTTTTTTTTTTTTTTGAAATTGAGATTTCTACATCATCTGAAAGCTGAATAAATAAATAAGATTTCCATTGATGTGGTTTGTTAGGATAGGACAATATTTGGCTGAGAGACAGCTATTTGAAAATCTGGAATCTGAGGGTGCAAAAAAAAAATAAAAAATAAAAATATTGAGAAAATTTCTTTAAAGTTGTCCAAGTGAAGTCCTTAGCAGTGCATATTACTAAACAAAATTAAGTTTTGATAGGCCTATATTTACAGTAGGAAATTTACAAAATATCTTCATGGAGCATGATCTTTACTTAATATCCTAATGATTTTTGGCATAAAAGAAAACTCAATCATTTTGACCCATGCAATGTATTTTTGGCTATTGCTACAAATATATCCGTGCTACTTATGACTGCTTTTGTGGTCCAGGGTCAAAAATAGTCGAATAATGCGACTAATAATAAAAAGGATAGTATAGCAAATTTTTGATTATAAACAATACCTAACATTAGATTTGCTAAATATTATTTTAACAGTGTGCTACTATTTTTAATAAAGATTAACTTTAAGTGAGCACTAGATGAAGCTCATTTAATTTAAATGTAAAAAAGGTGGAAATGAATGTGCCATTAACAAACATCCCTAATATCAGCCCACATGACTGTGCATCTCTATAGTTTGAGTCCTATAGATTGTGCATAATCTATAGTTTCTGCCAGTAAAAATATACAACAACATTGTTCAAAAGAGAGATATTTGTAGGATATACTGTATTTGTATTGCATCAGACCTGAAACCTTGAGTTTACAAGAAATATATTTTATTTGCTATATAAACAATGAAGTGAAAGAAGCCCGTAATATCAGTGATTTGAAAACCCAAGGTCTGCATAGGTTCCTTTCTCTTCTTAATAATGCATTGCCCTTTGTTGCTGGGAAACGTAATGCAATAGACTGACCTGAGAATTCAGCAGCTGCTCATTGTGATGTGTGCCTGTGTGTGTCACACAGACTGCAAACACAAGGCAAAGGTGTCTTAATACTAATACCAATCTATCCAGCATGCTGACACTGATTCAGTACACTCATAACAGCTGGAAACATTTAGTTGTGGTTTATTTTGTGATTTCCACATGTTTCATATCATTCCAGGGTGAAATAACCACTTTGTGCAAAATAAATTTTGACATAACCTACTATCTTATGTGTCTGAAGAGGAGAGGGAGGGAGATTTGTTTATTCCTGTGACAGGGACAAACAGCCTGAGGAGTCTGCAGATAGTGAAGTGAATCATGAAATACACAAACAAGCAAAGTTGAAACACAGGATGGATAAACACTGAAAATGGAAAGAGAAAGACAAGAACATGCATCAACGGACAGAGCAAGACAACAATATAAGACAAGAAAATGATGAGAACAGGAGAGAGAAAAGCTGAGCACTGATAAATTATTGTAAGCTCAATATTTTCAGTCAGTTTCGTGAGTAAACACACTACCAAACTAATATATTTTATGAGAAGGCTTTGCATGAAACAAAGGCAATCATGATGTCTCAAATTAAACCCTTTTAAAGCCTGATTTACTGTATTATTATAATAAACTACAGCAGGATTGCAGCTGTAGAGTACTGAATTTACTAAAACTAATCTAACTCGCTACCAAAAAAAAAAATCTTTATCATTATTCTGCATAATGAAAACGTTTTTATAGATATTTTTACACTTACACCCATAAGACAGATGAAAACTCTCAAACTTTGATAATGGCATCATATAAAAATAAATAAATATTGCGCCCCAAAAACACACATACAGCATCATATGTAATTCTACATTTTGTTCCAGCACATGATCGGTACATTATAGTGTTTTATAACAAAGACCGTCTACAAATCTTACATTCAGCCTTCAATCTAAAGACAACACTCAAAACTCCTCATTTAAACTCAATGAGGATAAAATTTTGATCAGCAACTTTTCAAAACTCTGATCAGTTTCTGGAAACCAAAGGATGAAATTCAGAAGAAGCGCATGGAATAAACGCTCTCGGGGTCTACAAATTAATTTCTACCCACTACTTTGTTATGTTTAAAACGTTAAAGTGTCTCAGAAATGCATCATATCTTGTTTTTATGTGAAGATATGTTTATGTAGGATGTTGGCTTACCTCTGTGCGCGCGCACGCAGGACAGCCCGAGCGCGAGCAGCATCAATATTCGTTTCATTGTAGCAAAACTCTTTCTGTTCTTCCTGATCTCTCTCACACTAACACAATAAGAAAATTCAGTGAGGTGTTTAAAAATTCATCTAAATTAAACAGTAGAACCAATAAAGAGTCGCTGAAAGATTTCAGGTAAGGTACGGTGCTCAATTGCGTGAAAGAGCTTGATACTCTGAGAGAGAGAGAGAGAGAGAGAGAGAGAGAGAGAGAGAGAGAGAGATGAGAGAGAGAGAGAGAGAGAGAGAGAGAGAGAGAGGAGAGAGAGAGAGAGAGAGAGAGAGAGACCATACCCTTTATGTGTCTGTCTTTATGTGGCAAATGAAAGGTTAACACCCAATATTCGTCCATCAGTTTTCCAAAACGATTCTCTGTAGGGTCGCGGGCACCCAATAAACTGTTTGTTAGATATCAAAATATTTTAAATTAGCCCGATAAATAAAAAAATAAATAAATAAATAATTAAATAAATAAATAAATAAATAATTGAAAATAGTGATCTCACGTTTCAGTTGTAATGGATCTTGAAAAGTTTCTCCACCTGGTGTCTTTTTCGTGAACTACAGCCTGGTATATTTTACACTACATTTCAGGGGGGAAAAAGCATGCTGTCCCTCGTTATTTTAAAGTAATGAAATCGAGACCCAAGTGCAATTTCCGATTTTCGAACTAATGGTGTTTTTGGACGATATAAAACGATTAATTTGCTCATCAATCCATGTATGAGCCAATGATAGTAGTTGTGGGCGGGGCGGTACATGTAGCCACGCCCCAAACAGCGAGAGAGAGTACAGTGCTGAGACCTGATAGTTTCACCGGTTCAAACTGAAAATGATCGTTAATATTAACTGACGAGACTGTAATGAAATTGTGGATTATCTTCGACGGATGCCGTAGGCAGACATACGTGGCAGATGTCCAATTCCTAGAAAACCAAAACGCCAAATGCAGGTAAATTCTGTTCGGCTGGTGAATTTCACACGCCACTGTGTCCAAAGCTCACTAAGTTAGTCCCGTTATCGCATTATGTTTTGATATTCGGACCCTTCTACTGTTCTACCGTTGCTTTCCCAAGCGCATAACTTACATTTTACTCTATATTCAGTAAATATTATAAATTTAAAGTAATGCGTTTATCATAAGTGTAAGCAAACTTCAAATAAGCGCGCGCATGCGTGTCAAAATAACTGAGCGCAATTATTTAAAAATATGCATTTTAATAATATATTGATTGTTGAACAACCAGATGTACCCTATATATATATATATATATATATATATATATATATATATATATATATATATATATATATATATATATATACATATATATATATATATATATATATATATATATTTTTTTTTACAGATTTTAAAGAGTCTCCTTTATTTTTATACTGCAGAACATTATTCCGACTTGTTTACACTTAATTGTGATTTTTTTTTAATCTATATTTTTCTTTATTATCTAACGATTTTAAACTGTTTTAATTATACAAAAACTAATTATATGCAGTTTCTATTGTAAAATTTATATATTAAAACTTTTTGGAACACAATGTGGATCTAATAATAATAATAATAATTTATTATTATTATTATTTAGCAGACACATTATTCAAATAATTCTACTAATAGATAAGCTTAAATACATTGTGTTTCTGACATATTTTGATTTTGCCATGTCTGGTGCTTTTCGCCTCTTTGCCACACAACAGTTCACACATGAAGTGAAGACACAGATTCCAACAACATCAGTTTACCAGTAAATGCTGGCAGGATTTTTGTCAAACTCCATGTGTGACATCTGAAATTGTCTGAAATACTATGAAAACGATTTGAAGAGGAGAGCGAGGACATCAATTATCCAAATCCATGCAGCGAGGTACATGGAAACAATGAGGAGCAAAGTGGTTGGTGTCCATATTTGATTCTTTGTTATTGAATGCTAAGGAACATTAAAGCCTCTGTTATAAAATCATAGTAGCATTATTTAAGTATCACTATGAATATGTTTGTTTTAAAAAGATGAAGGTACAAGAGAGCCCTTATTTGTGTCCAGTCAGTGTCTGGAAAGAGTTTTTCACGGCTGGCCAACTGCAAGAAGCACCAGAAGATTCATTCTTCTGTGAAAAATCATGCTTGTGTTGAGTGTGGAATAGTGCTGGGCGGTATACCGGTTCATACCGGTATATTTTAAAATACCGTAATACCGGTGTCATTTAAATAACGTTCGGAACGCGACACTGTTTGAGAGGGGTCTCTTTTCACTATTGCATTGTGGCGAGGACACAGCTGTATGTGTTACTAAGCGTGAAAGTTCTGAAGCTGTAGAACGTGATGACACCGAACTCATCCACAATATCCACCGCCCGCTGCCATCAACTCCCGCGTCTCACACACGAGCGCGACTTTAGCACTATATTTAGCAACTTTCAGACCCTTTTAGCGGCTTTTTTTCCATAGAATATACAAACTTACAAACCTAGCAACTTTTTTGGATAAACCTTAGCTATGGTTCAGTTGGAAGATGTCACCAGTGCTGCCCCGCGAGAGCGAGGCCGTTTCTCAATATGCGTTCTTGTCTGTACTTATGTTCTTGTGGACTTGTGAAACGTCATCAGTCGTCGCCCAAGTACTGTTCCAATTCAAAGTTCACATCAAGCCAAGTACAGTTCAAATCCCCAGATGTGTTCTTGCTCCGCCCCTTTTATCGAGCATGCATCCAGATGTGACTTGTGCGAATTTGAGGCAGCCAGGTATCCCAGCATGCATTTCGCACCAATCAGCGAGCGTTAATGGTGGAGGGGGAAACCGCAAAATTTTCAAAATATTACTGTTATTGTGTCATGAAATGCCGTTCTAAGAGTATTTCAGTCGAGAATGTAGTTGTTTAAAACTCAAATCTGCGGTTTATTTATAAAGATAGCACCTATTTGAAAATTTGCTTCGCCGATTTCGGAGACGCGAGCTCCATGCAATCAGCGGGCGTTCAGTGCTCATGTATCCGCCGAGAGCAGCCTCACCGCGGCTAGTCCTTCTGACATTTGCCGCTGGCTCTGATGTCTCTGTAGTGGTTAAACATGAGGTAAAATTTGTTTTGGGTATATCTAACAGGCAATCTTTGGTCTCATGAATCTATTATTTCTTCCAGGTCATATCGTTTTGGCTGAGCACAAAGTCATGTTTCATAAATTATTTATTTATTAATCGTAATACAGTGCTTACTTTGTTAACGTGACTGCTTTTTTCTTTATTTCCTATTACATCAGTCTATAAAATACTTTATACTTATACTTTTATAATGGCTGTTATTGTTCATTAAAACTGACATTTAACAAAAAAGGCAGAGTTGTGCTTGTCATATTTCATTTTATTATACATACAGTGAATCAGAGTGTATGTGCACATATTACCTAAACCATATATTACTGTTTTATGTTTTATATTTTTAAAATGAAAACGAAAAGAGGGTTGTGTTTTATATTTTGAAGAAAACGAAAAGGCAGTGGTGTTTGATATCATTTCGTTTTATTGTAATGCGTGTACGCATGAACCACATTTTTGTGGATATTAATATTTTAAATGAAACAGAAAAGAGGCAACGCTGTTTGATATAATATTTTGTTTCACTGTAATGTATGTATGTTCCCTGAACTACATTTTTGCGGCTATTAATATGTTTACATGAAAACAAAAAGAGGCAGTGGTGTTCGATATCGTATTTTGTCGTATTGTAATACAGTGTAGATAACTTAGGCGAGCTGACTGATGTTATCAAGTACGCTGCTGTTCCATTTGCAGAATTACCAGACTCGTGTTCTCCCGTCCTCAGGAGTGCGCACTCCCGAGTCGAACTTGCAAGTCTGAACTACCGAGAACGCAAGTCCAAACTTTGCGTACTTGGTATTGAGAAACGGCCCGAGATCTGACTCTCCCGGCGCAGTGTCACCTCTCTCTGCGTTTGTTCTGTGCAGTGAGCAGCAGAGAAGCACCGCATTCAGCTGGCCGTACCACAGCAGACTCATCAGTAAATGAGTACAAAACAGTGTTTCCAAGCACCTGCCGCTAACTGACTGTTTGGAATTATAAATATGAGCATAGTTCATCTGTTAATATTAGTCTATGCACTTTTTTTTTTAATTTTTTTTTTTTTTTAGTTTGTTACTCAGATGCAGGCAGTGCGCTGCATGAGACAAAAAAGTAATATAGCCAAAACCACTGCATATCAGCTCTCAATCATCTGTGCAGTCACTCAAATAAATGAAATTCTGTTAATGCAGATGTTATGGTATTGTTCAAATAGAGTTGTGTTTTTAATGTATTCAAATAAAGTTGCTTTGAAGCATAAGGTTTGTAGAGACATTGTTTTATTTTGGAGAGTATCAGAAGTATTTTAATTCTTGCATTTATTGAAGAACATGCTTTCATTGAAAAGATTCAATCTTCTTTCAATCTTTTAAAGCACTAAGTTTAATTAATATTTCATGTGAACCAAACTTAAACTGGTGAAAATAATATACGCTTAACACGTTCAACAGACGCCGCTCCACACTGCGGAGATTAGACAAGACTGAATCTCTCGAAGCATTTAACAAAGGCATGTCTTTATGACGAAGAAGGGGAGTGGCAAGGCGACAAACACCCACAATCTCAAGGGTAAGGGTCTTGCAGTCAAGCAGTTGAAGGGCTTCATGATCTTGCTTGGAACGAGTAACTTCTTTACAATCACGGTAAGGAACTGTATCCAACTGCCACAATCTCTGAACGTGATGAAGGCGCTCATCTTGGACCGGAACCAAAGAGGTAAGCAGGCATTGGCGAGGAGTCAAAGGACAACCCACAGAAGGAACCGGACCCTGAAGTGTCCATCCCAGGCGGGTACGAACAGCAACTGGCGTTCCTGGGCCGCCCCATCGAACAGGCTCAGTGGGGGTGATAAGGTGAGGTTGGTCAGAACCTATAAGGAGCAAGGGCTGGACATCAGTAAGGGTACGAATAGGAAGGCCCCTCAAGTGTCTGTACTTCCGCCGTAACTGCTCCACTGGATAGGACTGGCGCAACAGGTTAAGGCAATCAGCAGTAAAGGCGTGACTGAACTGATAACCGATCTGCGGTCGGTAGATGGGAGAAAAGTGGAAGGATATGGAACGACCACGAATGACCTGCACATCGTCTCTGACTGTCCGTAATGGAAGGTCTTCTGGAACACCCTGAATGCCCACAGTAGCAGAATCCTCACTAGAGGAAGGACTGACATTCACGTCGTGAAGGGAACGAAGATGTAGGCCACGGCAAAGACTGCAGGGCTTCTTCAGATCACACTGGGCAGCATGGTGGGATCTGGCACAGTGCCAACAGCGATTGTGACTACGGATCCAGGTCTTAACTTGATCAGGCATAAGCTGGGCGAAGGAAGCACACAGTGACTCAGGTAATGCTCAGACACACCACAGAATGGACAATAACGCTTCGTTCTAACAGGCTTTGCTGACTGCATGGAACCTCTAAGAGGCATGGAAGGCTCAACTGTGGAAGGGTACAAGGATGAGGATGGGGCTGAGGATGCTCCAACTCCATGCAGGATTGCAACGGATCTCTTTCCAGCATGTGAGCTCTTAGACATAAACTCTGCATCATAACTATGACACCAGGTCTCGTAACGAAGCCAATTATAAAGGTCAACAAGGTTAGGCATAGAACCAGGTTGATGAAACGTGGCGACGAAACTCCGCTCTCTGTTCTGGGGAAGCTTGCTTAAAAGGCGTGCAACATGGGAACCACAACTCAACTCCAGCTCCTCATCACGTCCTAAGGTTCTCAACAGGCCGACTAGAGACTGGACTTGGAGAGCGAATCTCTGAAAGGCTGGGATGTCACCTCGTCTAACGTCATGACTGTTAAGGACATTAGCTATCCTCCCCAAGGCTAACTGATGTGGCTGGCCGTACTTGTCACAAAGTGCTGACATAGTATCTGTGAAGGGGGTAGGGGAATTCAAGTTAGCATCAGCTATCATCTTAGCTTCCTCGAGCTTAAGGTGGTCTACTAGGATCTGTACTTAAACAGCTCAGTGCCATCTGGGGGGAGCAGGTTCTCCAGGGCGATGCGAAGCCGAGCGAACTCACTAGGATCCGGACAAGTAAACTTAGGGATGGTAGGAGGGGGGCCAGGATACACAGACTCAGAGAAAGGGACTCCAGGGCGCACCTTAGGCTCTAACTGAGGAAGGAAGGCTGGGACACAAGGATTGGCAGGTGCTGACTGGCCGTGGACAGGCAATGGCCTGGCACTAGAAGCCAGCAGCTCTCTGAGGTCTTGAGGACTAGGAGGCGGAGGGAACTCACCAGCATCAGGAACACTAGGCTGAGGAGCGCATGAACGAGTGGTAGGGAGCACTGCGGGATACTGCTGAGACCCTGAGACTACAGGCCGATAGGAAGTAGCTGCATCAGACAACTCGAGGGCACCGAACTGTCTAGCTAAGGCTTCATCAGGCTCAGGCCAAGGCGGCGGAGGTAGATCAGGAAAAGGATCACAATCAACTACAAGAGTGGATACACAGGGCTTTACTGGAGGACTAGACAACCGCAAAGCTGAGGGCTGCACTGGCGAAAGAGGTTGGCCTCTGGCTTTGCTAAGGTCTGCTCAAAGGAACTGTGCTGCTTGAACTAACTCTCGAACTTCTGCACGCACTGCTCTCAACTCTCTAAGGTCAGCTTCGAAGGCTGCACGCTCATGGCGCAGGTGCTGTGGCTCACTGAGATGGGCAGAAGCACTAGAATCAGCTGCTGAAGGTGAGGAATGGACTAGCTGAGGGCCCATTGCAGTCTGAGTAGGCTGATAATTGGATGTCAGGATCTGCGAGCCATCAGGACGAACACGGTCACCACCAGGGAGGGTAACACATGGCTGAAAGGACAGGGACCAGGCTGGAACAGGTGTCTCCACGGTGCGGAAAACATCAGGCTCGGAAATAGGTCTGCGTCAGGGAAACTGCACCTCATACTGTTCTAGGTAGGTTGGAGGACGAGTTAGACGCTTAGGGCGAGCTCCAACAACAATCTCCTCATCAGAGTCCATCATATCAGAAAGGAACACTCATCCGGCTCGAAGGACCACAATGTTGGAGAGACTTTCGACTGTCAGGTTCTGATTCTCAATTGGATGAGTGAACCCCCTGGGTGCCGGTTAGAGCACAATATTATCTAAGGATGAGGAGACAGGTGATTGGGTTTAGATGATGTATTGATAGAAGACTATCAATGACAGGCAGTAGAGGCATTAGTCTGGAACACAAAAAAAATACAATAATGAACATCCATTGGTACATAAAGGCAGTTAAAGCATACTAAATCCTCATCAGAATCAGAATCAGAAAGAGCTTTATTGCCAAGTATGCTTGTGCATACAAGGAATTTCTTTTAGTGTCATAAACTTCCAGTACACAGTGACAACAACAGCACACAGACAATAAAAATGCAATGAGAATAAAAATTACACATATGTAAATATAAATAGACAAAAATTTGAAAAAAATAAATTGATAGATAAGTGAGTGGTATGTACAGTTGTGCTATAGATGATAGAATGGAATAGAATAGAATGAGATGCAGGGATGTGCTAAGATGGAGGTGGTAACAAGCAAATATTAGGTTATTGCACATTGTTATTGCATAATGGGGGGAACATTTAACTGTTCATTAAATAGATTGCCTGGGGGAAGAAACTGTTCTTGTGCCTGGCTGTCCTGGTATTTGGGGCTCTGTAGCGCCGACCAGATGGCAAGAGTTCAAAGAGGGGATCGCTTGGATGTGAGGGATCCAGAGTGATTTTCTGAGCTCTTTTCCTCACTTTGGATGTATACAGTTCTTGAAGGGTGGGCAGGGGAGCATCAATAATCCTCTCGGCAGTCCGAATCGTTCTCTAATCTTCTGGTGTCTGATTTTGTAGCTGAGCCAAATCAGACAGTTATTGTTGTGCACAGAACAAACTTGATGACAGCGGAGTAGAACTGTTTCAGCAGCTCCTGTGGCAGGTTAAATTTCCTCAGCTGGCGAAGGAAGTACAACCTTTGTTGGGCCTTTTTTACAGTGGAGTCAATGTGAGTGTCCCACTTCAGGTCCTGGGAGATGATGGACCCTAGGAACTTGAATGTCTCCACTGCAGCCACAGTGCTGTCCATGATGGTGAGTGGGGAGAGAGCAGGGGGGTTCCTCCTTAAGTCCACTATCATCTCTACATTTTTGAGCGAGTTGAGCTCCAGGTTGTTTAGACTGCACCAGACAGCCAGCTGCTCAACCACCTGTCTGTAAGCAGACTCGTCACCGTCCTGGATGAGGCCGATGAGTGTGGTTTCATCTGCAAACTTCAGGAGCTTGACAGAGGGGTCTCTAGAGGTGCAGTCGTTGGTGTAAAGGGAGAAGAGCAGTGGGGAGAGAACACATCCCTGAGGGTCGCCAGTACTGAGGATGCGGCTGTTTGACATGAATTTCCCCATTCTCAAAAGCTGTTGCCTATCTGTCAGAAAGCTGGTGATCCATTGACAGATAGGGCTAGGAACAGAGAGCTGGGTTTGGTCTGGAGGAGTGTTGGAATGATGGTGTTGAAGGCCGAGCTGAAGTCCACAAACAGGATCCTCACATAAGTGCCTGATATGTCCAGGTGTTGCAGGAGGAAATGCAGTCCCATGTTGACTGCATCATCCACGGACCTGTTTGCTCAGTAAGCAAACTGCAGAGGGTCCAGTAGGGGTCCTGTGATGTCCTTCAGATAAGCCAGAACCAGTTTTTCAAACGACTTCATGACGACAGACGTTAGCGCCACAGGTCTGTATTCTGTAGTCGTTAAGTCCTGTTATCTTTGGGTTCTTTGGGATGGGGATGATGGTGGAGCGTTTGAAGCAGGCAGGGACTTCACACAACTCCAGAGATCTATTGAAGATCTGTGAAAAGATGGGGGCCAGCTCATCAGTAACGTGTTCCCGTGAAATATACAATCCAATTAAACACATTAAAACGTGATCGCTCGTTTGGCATAAACAGCTCGAAGTGTCAAATCACGTCATAAAGGTATCATTGAAATCCAAAACAGTGTTATCCATCTCAATTAAGAAAAAATAATCACATATAGAACAGCATCATTATGCTAAACTAACAGAAACAACGGCTGCAGGCATGTCTGGACATGTGTGTGACGCAGTTATAATACCGATCTCAATAAACACAAAAATAAAGCAAACAGGCTTACTTGTAGGTCAATGACTAACACCTCAAAGTAACTTCTGCAGGAAATATCAGAAATAAACAGGAATAAACGTCCTTTCAGCGTTCAACAACAGCAGATACAAACTTCAGCAGGCAACAGCGGCTTAACTCACGAGACTACAATGTCAGACGTACAATGTCAGAATAAAAGCTCTCTCTTAAAGGAGCCTTTACAACACTTAAAAAGATAAACTCAAATAGATTTAATTATTTTAAGCATTATAAAGTGAGATTTGTTGAAATAACATCAATATTGTGATTATATCAATGTATTCTAATGATTATGATTTGATTGAAGGTGCGTGACGTCACTGCTACAGACAAACACGGAAGGAATGATGTTTTCGAGCACACCTGTGGACAACGAACAATTTTCGGATACTTTTAAAATGGGGGGAGGGGAAAGGAAAGGTGAGCGGGGTTGGTTGTCTGATAATGAACCGTGAAAGAGACTAAGCTGTTGTAGAAATTGTAAATATATAAGTAATATATATAAGGGAAACAAGTCAATTTAGCTCAAAGGAAATCATTTATGATTTTATAGGGAATTTGAACAGAATCACTGTTTCACGGCTGATCACTGAGTCGGCAGCGAGTCACTGAACGAGCCGTATAACATCAACTCTGCACTGGATATTACAATCCAAAATATAGTGAAAACACTATTAATAAGCACAGTAACAAGATCGGCAGATTAAGACATTAACTTGTAAGCACAAAACACAAGATACTTCTCTTTTCAATATAAATAAGACTTTATTTATATAAACCTAAAACATGTAAACTAATCTAATCTAACACATGAACACACGCATTCACACATTCACACGTTGCAGAAAGAGAGGAAAGGATGAGTTTACAGAATGAAATGTGAAATCCCAAGTTTACAGCAATATGTGCAATTGCCTATAGACCTGAACCATCAATCATTTGACCCTCGCATTGAGTTTCTCAATGAGGCTAAAATTTATATTAAACTGCACCGACTCAGCAAAAGTCTGGAGGTTGTACTTGCTTGTGTTGCCTTAAGGAATTCCCTTGTGTCCTTGTCGTCTTTGGAGAAAGGGGTTTCCCGAGGTTGCTGATTGGCTGAGTTCAGTGGTCTTTCGTAGTAAAGTCTTGGGCGTTGGCTCTTGATGCGGAGTTGGTCTGGTTGAAGTTTGACGGGTGCAGTCGGAGCTGGACTTTGCGGCAAACTTAACTTAACAAAACTCTCACGGAAAGACAAGAAATTAAAGTAAAAGAATAAAAGAATGTAACGAGACTAGGTGGGTTTTCTTCTCATTGTGTTGGCAGCTGGCACGCAGGCCAGAGCACGCTCAAAGAGCAGCGTCGAAACGCGGTGGCAAAAAAGAAGAAGAGAAGCAGAGGAAGCCAAGAGAGCTGTCCTGAGTATTTAAACTCGGCTTCTAGACCATCCTATCTGGACGTCTTGACCAATTAGAAATGATCTTGGCTCGTGGTGTTGTATGTTTCTCCTCCCCATTCATAAATCTAACATGTTATCTTATCAGTCATATGGTCCAAATTTTCCCGCTCTTACAGAGTACAATTTTGGACATGATTTCTCTAACAAGACTATGGTACATTTGACAAAGAATTGATTGGAAGAAACATTTAAAGCATGATTTTTCAAACTCATACATACCACACAAGGATATGAACTCTTAAACTATTCCCTAGTTATTAAAATACATACATAATATGTGATTAAAACATGATGGTTAATCGTGTGGGTTACATACATGATATGGGGTTATGCATAAACATGATAAGTCCTTTTAAGATGATTTTGGTGCATCTATATGTGAAAAGGCAGTTTCTGTACCGTTCTGTGAACATAAGGACATGTTCCCTGTGAAGACTAGAGAGGTTAAAAGGTCTCTTAAGGAATTTCAGTCTCCATCTTTGTCTTCTATGTGGAGAGCTGGGTTGACCCACCCAATGAAGTCTCTAGCTCGTGATTTCGATCACAGATTTTCAAGTGACAGCCATATCTTTTGACCATCAGTCCTGATTACTTGCTCCAAATTTGATTGTCTCCTTCCTGAATTGGAATTATCAATAAATGTTCTTTTGTTTGAATGTTGCAAGCTGTTCTGTGAAAGAGGCTTGTTGGTTTGCTTTCTTCAGAGGGCTGGAGCTAGGAATCTGATTTATGACGAACATCCTGTTGCAGCCTTGGGATCCTCTCTGGAATTTCGGCTCCTCATGTTTCAATGTTCGGATCGAATCTTAACTTTGTCTGACTCATTCTGATCCTACACTGTGTTTTCTAAGCCTGCTGGGTTTACAAAGGGGATCCGTGGCGTTCGTGGTTGGCTAGCACCACCGGCGTGAAGAAAACCGGGGTCCCACTTATTGGCCTGGAGGTAGATAGTGGGGGGGGAATTTAGGTAGATAGGGAAGAGAGTGTAGGTGGACCTGGCGAGCTGGTTGAAAGAGACCTTCCTATCATTGGCGCAGAGGAGAAGGTCGAGTCCTCACAGTGACGGCGGGGTGTCGTCGGACGTGGACAAAGGGAAGTCCGAAATTATTTTAATCATTCCAAAAGATTTATGTGTGTTGTTGTTGTGCTCAGCCATTGGTGATTACTAGGGCTGTAGCAAACGATTATTTTGATAATCGATTAATCTAACGATTATTAGAACGATTAATTGACTGATAGTAGATTATTTCACTGATTAATCAGTAGACTTTGATTGATTATTCAGCTTTTGCAATTAGTTAAAATATTAAGTTATACATTCTAAAATAAATAAAGGTCACTTCAGCTTTAGAAAAGCATATTATGTAATTACAATTATTATACAATTAACTGGTAACACTTTACAATAAGGTTCATTAGTTAACGTGATCTAAGAATGAACAATACTTCTACAGCATTTATTAATCTTAGTTAATGTTAATTTCAGCATTTACTAATGCATTTATAAAAGTCACAAGTTGTGTTTTTTAACATTGGTAAATGCACTGTGAACTAACATGAACACACAATGAACAACTGTATTTTTATTAACCAACATTAACAAAGATTAATACATAAATGTAATGCATTGTTCATTCATGTTAATTAATACATTAACTAATGTTAACAAATGATACCTTATTGTAAAGTGTTACCAATTCCTTATACAAATAGATGTATTTGGCACACAAAATGAGATGACAGAGACACTCTCTCACCATGTAATTAGCTACATGAAAAAGTAACTGAATGACACATCATTCTGCCTAACATCTCCTTTTGTAAGTCATATGGATAAGAAACAAAATAAAGGTAAGTGATAAGACGCTTTGGATAAACTATTTTATTCACAACGTAATGTCTCAAAATACCTTATAGGGTTATGATAACCAAAACAGTCCTGAGCTAGATCAAGCTTAGATCTCTGTAAACCAAACTGTCACTCTGTAAACCAAACTGTCACTAATAAATTTCCCCCACTAATAAAAATATTTTATCATTAGCTAGCCTCCACACTGGAGAGCTGCTTTATAACAGAAAAATCAAGTTGTAATTCTAACTGAAATCGACACTGATTCTGGTTTTTCATGTTTAATACCGTAAAGCTGCTTGAATTGAGGCTACCCTCAAGTATGTCCAGTTGTTAACGTTCTAATGTATGCAGATGATACTGTGCTTTTTGTTCATGCAAGAACTAAAGAACTTGCTGCAAGCAAATTGACATCTGCATTGGCGGACGTCTTGGATTGGTTAAATAAGTCTTGTCTGTCTCTTAATGTAAGTAAGACAGTTTGCATGTATTTCACTGCACGAAAACATAATTCGGTGAATCCAGACATCGTATTTAATGGTGAAGCAATTAAATGTGTGACACCTCAAATATTTAGGAATAATTGACCAGCACCTGTCTTTTAAGAAACAGGTAAGAAGGGTTATAAATAATGTTAAATTTAATCTAAATATCAGGCGCTTTCCTGTAGCTCAAATACTAGACCGTGGCACTAGCAACGCTAAGATCATGGGATCAAGTCCCAGGGAAAGCAAGAGCTGATAAAATGTAAAACTGTAACTTGAATGCAATGTAAGTCGCTTTGGATAAAAGCGTCTGCTAAATGTAAATGTAAATAATTTTAAAAACATCAGGCATCAACTGTCTCAATCAGCTGCACTACTTTTTGTACATACTTTGATTCTCCCTCATTTGTCATATTGTATAACAACCTGGTCACAGCCAGGTGTGACTACACTTAAGCCTGTGTACTCTCTTTATAAACTAATTTTGAAAGTGCTAGACAAAAAACCAAGGGACTATCATTATTGTACCATTAAACCAAAAGTTTAATTTTTTAAATTTTGATAATTTTGTATTTTACAGTGATGTATGCCTGATGTACAAAATTATTCATTATCTTGCTCCCCCTCCTCTTAGGGGATGCCTGGCCCATAACGGCAGTGCCGGTCGGACAAGAGCATCTGCTAGGGGAGATTTAGTACCGCAGTATAGAAAAACCGCCTTTGGTCAAACAGCGTTTTCGGATAGAGTAGTGAGGTTATGGAATTCCTTACCTACAAACATCCGAAGAATTGACAGTTTCACAGTTTTTAAAACTAATTTTAAGCACTGGCTACTATCTGAACAAATCTGTAACCACTAATGACTCTTTTGTAAGTTCTGTGTTTTTTCATATACTGTTTTTATTAATTTCACATTTTTAGATATATGTATTGTGATGTTTTATGTGGTGTATATGCAATATTGTGTGTTATTTTATTTGTTTACCTGCCCAGGGACAGCAGATGTAAATTAGCTATTAGCTAACTCTGGTGCAATTACTTTTAATTGTACATTGTCCCTGTAAAAATAAACAATAAAGTAAAGTAAATCTATTGCATAAAGTACTATATAAATAAACATGATGTGACTGGACCTTACTGGAGTACTGAATTGCAGAGCTCATGCAAACATCCACATCGTTGTAATCAGATGCATTTTTAAGTGATGCTTTCACATTGCTGTCAGTTTTTGTTGTGTTTATTTCGTTACTGAGAGGAAAGCGCGCAGCATATATTTACATATTCATCCAAACGCCGTTCGGATGCACTTTCTCTGAAGCGCTGCGTGTGTGTCTTCTTCTCTTGAACTGCATCCAGGAGAGCTGAATTACAGTCTTGCGCTACAGCGCCACACTGGTCAAATTGCATTATTGCAGGCTCTTACATTAGGTCATATGAGATCAAACGACTACTCGACAACAAAAATATTTGTCGACAATTTTTTATTGTCGACGTTGTCGATAATGTCGACTAATCGTTGCAGCCCTAGTGATTACTGTCCTCCCGAATTGTATGTTGATTAACTGTGCTGGTTATTACACATAGGGCATGTGATTTATGCTTGGAGTTTCTAATTAAGTGTGCTTTGCATGAGATATCACACCATTTATAGTTTGCTGTGGATTTAGAATGAGTACTCGGGTTCCCTTTTAAATGTGTGTTTTAATGAAAGAATATGACCAGTGTATGTATCAGGATAATTAAGTGAGACAATGCCATACGGCTGCTATTGTTGTTAATAAAAAGTGTATTCCTTTGTAATTCTTGTTCTTGAGTGTGCTTTGTGTGGCCCTCCCGGACCAGAATTAAAGGTGGTGGCAGCATAGGTGTTAATCCGCAATAAGGAAGCTCGCCAGTGGCCCCTAGTGGTGGCTGAATTTATTACAGTATAAACGTGAATTTTGAAAATTGGTATAGCCAAAAAAAAAAATCGGACACAAAGCAGAACAGTTGATGGAGGGACTACAAAAGCCAGGATTGTCTTAGGATTTGATCAAGGACAAATGGATGAATGAAAAATTGTCTTTGAAATGTCCCAAGATATAAAGAGATGTTTTGCTTTAGCTTTGGAGAATAGCAAACTTATTCATTTTTTTTTTTGTTGAGGTTGCATGACATTATTTAGTAAGTAAAATTGTGTAGGACATGTTTAAAATGTTGGACGAAGCTTCAACGCCCTCTAGCGACCCATTGCTAGTTGCAGTTTGCCTTGATAAATCTGATGCCTGTGAAAAATCAGTCAGGGAAGGCACAAAACGTCACAGGTTTATCGCTCACGTTATAAATAGAAAGTGAAAATAGAAAGCTATGTGTTTCGCCAGGTATGAATCGGTTATTTACAAGACGGATTATTAAAGTGTTTAATGGGGACATTTATAATGAATTTACTTGTAGCTACTTAACAGAAAAGTTGGAGGATTTGTGTGAATCTTAATTTTGGTCAAGGTGAGTGCTCAGATCTCCTGATGCTTGACTTCCGCATTCATATATTTTCCCTGAAGGACGTATTCGTTTCGGGTTGTCTGTGGTTTATTTTAGCGTTTGTGCTAACATAACTGACATTATTTAAATTTGAGTGAACGCGCGTCTCATTATTATGTTTCTCCGATTCTCAGGGTCGGCTTGAGGTTATCGCCGCCGCGTCTCAAATAAAAAGTGAAAGTAAATGTTGATGTCTCGCCATTTAAACAATTAGAATCGTACGTAGTAGCAAAGTATTAAATATGAACCATGAATTCACCTGTAGCTACTTATAGAAAAAGCGGAGCATGCTGTCCATATGTAATTAAAAATTGATCAAGGTGAGTATAGGACACTTTACAGTAAACGAGAAAAACAGGATCTCAGGATCTTGAGACGTGACACTTAAGTTTCTCCGACTCCGAGGATCCGTTCAGCTAAATTATTGTGTTTGCTTGTAATTTCCATCCAGAGTAAGTGGTGTAGATCAGATTCAGTTTCATCATGGATGACACAAACATCCAGAGATGAAGATTCTTCTCCAGGATGCAGGTACTTTGGATAAACACTATATTTAATCACCTTTAAATGATTCAAGATGGCAAGATATTGTTTGATGATAAAGAATTTAGGACCTTACAGTAAAATTATTGTCATAAAGCATTGCCTTTTCTGTTATAGTTTAGTCCATCAGAAGTGATCAGAACCAGTACAGTAATTTGAATACAGTAATTTAAATCATCGACTTTTTTTTTTGTTGTTTTTTTTACTTTTTTTGTAGTTCATTTCATCTGAAGAGACCAGAACCAGAGCCCAGCTGTGTGTCTATGAGGAGTGAAAAGTCTTTGGATTGGCCAGTACATTTTAAGAGTGGAGATACACAGACTGATCTTGGGTATAACATTTCTGTAAAAGATATATAATTATGATACAGAATGATATTATACAAATTTGATTATAGTACAACACTATATTATCAGAGTAGTAGCAGTACTATTTTCTCCAAGGTATGAGAAATCGTTTCTGTACATTTTTACTTTATTTTTTAAAACATTTATCTGATGTTAACGCCTGTTTCTCACACAGAAGCACATCTGTAAAAACACTGTTTAATTTACATTTTTTTTTTTTTTGTTATAGTGTAAATAATCATAAAGTGCCCTTTGAAGTGTTTTATAAGGATAAAAGAATATGTAGGCTAATTTGTTGAATGCAGTAATTCATAGCATTTACTTTAATCTCTCTCTGTTATAGTTCAGTTCATCAGAAGAGATCAGAACCAGAGCCCAGCTGTGTGTCTATGAAGAGTGACCAGTCTATGGTTTGCCCAATACAATTTAAGAGTGGAGATACACAAACTGATCTTGGGTATAATATTTCTATAAAAATGTGAACAATTATCAGTAAAATTATTAAGAAATATTTGGGTTACCAGAATAGTATTCTAATAATGAAAATGTATCTTATTTTTATTTGATAATTTAATATATATGGTGGTGTTCACACAGAGACACATCTGTGAAAGCATTTAATTAAATTTACAATTTTTGTATCAATACAAAATATATAAAAATCATAAAGTGCTCTTTAAAATGTTTGTAAAGATAAATGTTTTTCCAATGAATACAGTAATTTAAAGCATTCGCTGTAATCTTTTTTTTATTATTATCTTTTATTATTGTTATTATTTTTGTAGTTCATTTCATCAGAAGAGATCAGAACCAGAGCCCAGCTGTGTGTCTATGAGGAGTGACGAGTCTATGAGTCCTCCACCACATTTTAAAAGCAGCGATACACCGGCTGATCTCAGGTATAACATTCCTGTAAAATATATGATTTGATGATGATACAGAACACAAAAACAAAACAAAACATCGTTTTCATTAACTTATGTAAAAATGTGGTATTTCAATTTTACAGTCATGAAGTCCTCAACACGTTTAGATCAAATCTGATGAAGAAGTTTGAGTGTCTGTATGAGGGAACAGCAAAGCAGGGAAACCCAGCACTCTTGAATGAGATCTACACAGAGCTCTACATCACAGAGAGTGAGAGTGGAGAGATCAGTAATGAACATGAGGTGAGACAGATTGAGACACAATCCAGGAGAGCAGCAACAGAGGACAAACCGATCAAATGCAGTGACATCTTTAGACCTTTACCTGGACAAGACAAAGCCATCAGAACTGTGCTGACAAAGGGAGTCGCTGGTATTGGAAAAACAGTCTCTGTGCAGAAGTTCATCCTGGACTGGGCTGAAGGGAAACAGAATCAGGACGTCCAGCTCATATTTCCACTTCCTTTCAGAGAGCTCAATCTGATGAAAGACAAAACACTCAGTCTTTCAGATCTTCTTCATGTCTTTTCCCCTGAAACTAAAGAAATTGAAATATCCAGTGACAAATATAAAGTATTGTTCATCTTTGATGGTTTGGATGAGTGTCGTCTGTCTCTGGATTTTCAGAGCGATGTGAGGTTGTGTGATGTAAGTGAATCAGCCTCAGTGGATGTGCTGCTGATGAACCTGATTGTGGGGAATCTGCTTCCCTCTGCTCTCATCTGGATCACCTCCAGACCAGCAGCAGCTGATCTCGTCCCCTCTGAGTGTGTCCATCGAGTGACAGAGGTACGAGGCTTCAATGATCCACAGAAGGAGGAATACTTCAGGAAGAGAATCAGTGATCAGAGTCTGGCCGATAGAATCATCTCACACCTGAAGTCATCAAGGAGCCTCTACATCATGTGCCACATCCCAGTGTTCTGCTGGATCTCAGCCGCTGTTCTAGAGAAGATGTTGAGTCAAGCAGAGAGTGGAGAGATTCCCAAGACTCTCACTCAAATGTACACACACTTCCTGATCCTTCAGACCAACATCAAACATGAGAAGGACTATGAGAAGAACGTGACAGATGAAGACATGATCCTCAAACTGGGGAAAGTGGCTTTTCAGCAGCTTGTGAAAGGCAATGTGATCTTCTATGAGGAAGACCTGAGAGAGTGTGGCATTGATGTGACAGAAGCATCAGTGTACTCAGGATTGTGCACTCAGATCTTCAGAGAGGAGTTTGGCTTGTATCAGGGGAAAGTCTTCTGCTTTGTTCATCTGAGCATTCAGGAACATATAGCAGCTCTATATGTGCACCTCTCCTGTACAATCCACAACAGAAATGTGTTTGAGCCAATCACCACACAGAGTTTGGTGTCTAAAGTTAAGGACTGGTTTCAACTTAATTCATCAAAACATGTTTCGTTAGTTGCTCTGCATCAGAGAGCTGTGAATGAGGCTCTACAGAGTAAAAATGGACATCTGGACCTTTTTCTGCGGTTTCTTCTGGGTCTGTCAGTGAAGTCTCATCAGATTCTCCTACAAGGACTAATGAAACAAACAAGAAGCAGCTCTGACAACAATGAGAAAACACGTGAGTGCATCAAGGAGAAGATCAGGACCATTGACTCTCCAGAGAAATTCATCAATCTGTTCCACTGTCTGAATGAACTGGGTGATCATTCACTAGTGGAGGAAATACAACAGTATCTGAAATCTAGAAAAACAAAGGAAGCCAAACTCTCTTCATCTCAGTGGTCAGCTGTAGCATTTGTGTTGTTGACATCAGAGAAGAAGTTGGATAAGTTTGATATTAATACATTTGTTGGAGGAAACAATAAAGCTGAAAAACTGGAAGTTTTTCAGAAGCTGCTGCCTGTGATTAAAGAATCCAGATCAGTTCTGTAAGTATCACAGAGAACAATCCCTTTTTGTTGTTAAAACAATAAAATAAATCTAAGTTAAATGCTTATAAATATTCACTGCTGCAGCTGCTGTCCAGAGGTCAGTGGTCAGTATTTTTTTTATGTTTTTTTGTTTTTTATATAGTGACATTGTAAGATTTCTTCAGGCATTCAAACAAGAGAATTTGCACATAAATTATTCAGGTTTACCATTTTATTTATAATGTTCTTGCAGATAAATAAGGAATTTAAATTTACCTTAAATGTAAATATTTTTAAACATTGGAATAAAATACCAAGCAGAAAATGAGACCAAACAAACAATTGGAGAAGCAGCTCATATATACGGTAGCTCAAATCTCCTTAAAACATTTTATGATGATACAAATAGAGGCTTTGAAAGACAAGGTTCTTTCCAACATAGTTTTAAGTTTGCAGAAGGTCTGCTGAAGAACAAGTGTATTAGAAGAATGGTGAGAATGTGATGGAGTATAACAGTGAAATAAGGTTACAAAGATGCACTGGAGCGATCCCATGAACTACTTCATATATAACAATTTTGAAACCAATTTGTGCATGAATGGGATGCACAAACTGTGAGAGCACTGGTGTAATGTGCTGGCATTGAGCAGTGTGAGTAAGAGCATAAGCCACAGAGTTCTGGATATTCTGAAACCTTTTTAAAGATTTAGCGGCTAGGCCAGAGAATAAGATATTACAATATTCCAACCTAGACATAATGAAGGCATGGAAAAGCCTTTCAACATCAGTTAAAGAGAGGAAAGGCCAAGAGAGACAATGTTCCTAAGATGGTAAAAAGCTGGTTTGGAAAAATGTTTTATATGAAGAAACATATGATTTGTATGATTTAAGAACATAATCTGAGGATCAAAGATGACGCTCAGATTCCACACTTGAGGGATAGGTAAGATCATGTTGTTTTCAATACCAAACTGAGATGGTTGACTTTGGGTAGCCACTGCTCAGTTTGGAGCAATTTAGTTTCAGAAAATTGTGCTGTGTCCAAGTTATTTCATGTAAGCACTCACTCAAAACTGCTAATGTGCAACTGAAATCAGGACTAGTACTGATGAAAATTATTATCAGCATAGCATGAGACCCAAGGCCGTACATATTCATGCAAAAAAAAAAAAAAAAAAAAAAAAAGAGTTGGACCCAACACAGATCCCTAAGGAACACCTTGATGAACTGGTATGTTTTCTGAGTTGTTACCCAGAGTAACAAACTAAGAATGATTCATCAAGTAGGATCTGAACCAGTCCAATACTATCCCAGAGAGAACAAATCAGCTCTGCAGTCTCCAATAATGGCATATAGTGTCATACAGCTCCAGTATTGACTGCAGTTTGGAAATCACCCTCACCAAGGCTGTCTCAGTAGTCAGTACTATGCCCAGTTCTAAAGCTCCAGTACTTAACCAAAAATGGGAAGTTTTTCCTATATTTACAGGCCTATATTTTAACAAGTACGATATATCATATTCAGCCTTTTTAGGGACTGATATAACTGGCATATTTAATGCTGGGGGGAACAAGTCCAGAATTCAAAGAATTGACAATTAAACACATATGAGGACTGAAAGATGAAAGACATCAAGAAATAAGATGGAAGGGGGTTAAGAATACAGTTAAATTCACAGACATTTCTGTGCTTTGAATAAAGTCAATATCAGCCATTTCAAAGTTGGAGAACTTTTAATTCAGAGGGTTTAAAGGCTGGATCTCAGCCAGCTCAGACAAAAGGACAGGAGCTATGGAATTGTGGATATTCTCAGTCTTTCCAGTGAAATAATTAATTAACATTTTTCTTCATTAATTGATGTTCCATTGTTAATATGATAATTTAGTGAATTAACTCTTTCCCCACCAGCGTTTTTTTTTTTTTTTTTTCTAAAGTTGCCAGCCACCACCAGCATTTTTGATGATTTTCACCTAAATGTGACGGCCCTCAGAATATTTTCTGCTATGAATATATGAACATATTATATATCAAAATAAAGAACCGAGCCTCTGCTTTAAAAAAAAAAAAAAAAAAACTATTTTATTCTATCGTCATGTGTTCATGTTTTATCACCACTTGAATGCACATAGGTTTCATCAGAAATACAACATTTTGGACAAAAAAATGAGAAAAATGTATTTTTATCAAAGTAGTGCATTTTCAAGCAAAATACATACAAATGTCATATTCTTTCACCTGTAAATAATTATATGAATAATTGAAATTGCATTCAATAAACAGACACACGCACACATACATATGTTTATACACACACACACACACAGGCTACATACATATACATACATATACTGTACATACACACACACACACACACACACATATATAGATCATGCACACACACACACAAACACACACACATATTCAGATCGACGGGTTATCGGTCTATCCACGACACAACTAGAGATGTTTCTCTGTCTGTAAACGCATCTCCCTCACTGACTACTTCGTCCCGATCAGATTCAAAATGGTCAAAACATGATCTACATATATATGATGTACATTTTCTCTGATCCTTCCATTTATGCCGATCGTCTTCTATTCGGACCCGGAAGACCCCGAAGTCCTATAACTCATTCAGGACATGCGCTAGGGCTTTCCTTACCGTAATACTCCTAGAACACAGATTGCCGTAAAAACTCGTCTTTGGCAGGGAAGCTTTGTCTCTTATGACGGGGAAAGAGTTAATACATAAATATTGATTTAATTATATCCAATCTTAACATTTTTATTTGTGTAAATTTGCCCATGAAACTTGAATTACAATTTGGCATTAAGAAATACAGTTCCCTATCTGTTGGTCACTTCGAGTTATGTCGATAACGACATTAAGGGGATTCACTTGGGAGCCCCAATCATCTCTGACTTTAAGAGAATACTCCAATGAAATTTGGCTAATGGATTTTGCATACCTGAGCCACTCCCCATGCATACAGGTATAAATAGGTGACAGGTGCATCCACTCTTCAGATTTTTGCTTCGGAGCCGAGTGGATGAAGAGTGCTGTTCTCCACAAAGCCTTTCATCTGTTGACTGGAAGCTGTTCTTGGTTGTCGTTACGGTGCGATCAGCGGTGTCCCTGTCATCAGCGATTCCCCTGGGCACTTCAACCTAAAAGAGCAGATTTCCTAAACAAAGACGGCTCGCGTCTTTTTAAAGATGCCATTCCGTCCGTGTCCTCTTGGTTGCGGTCGTTACCTGTCTTCTGAGGATGGACACGATCGTTGTCTTCAGTGTCTGGGCATCCAACACGCTGAAGCTGCGTTCGTGGATGACTCATGTGCCTGTTGTGGGCGTATGAACATGGCCTCGCTGCGATCTTGCCTCTCTTTTGTAAAAAGAGTGGTACCCTCTGTCGCCCCCTTCCCGGTCTCTCTGGCTCGAGCAGAGGACCGCCGGCTGGCGCTCTGGGAGATCTGAGGGTGACAATAAGAGCTTCTCCACCGGGCACGTCCCCACGGACCTCTTATTCCTCACGCAGCAAAGGTCCTGTGCGGTTCCCGAGTGATTTCGCTGGCCCGTCTCGTGCGGTTACCAGCACTTCATTTGGTGTGTCCCCAGAAGATCAGATATCGATAGCAGCATCGGGGGATGCTCCCAAGTTCAGTGGCGTTCTCGAGACTTCGGTGGCAGTCCGAGACGCACCTGTCTTGCGCGAGGAGATTGCTGTCCTCCTGGCAAAGGATGCAATCGAGCCGGTCCCTCCAGCCGAGATGAAGCAGGGGTTTTACAGCCCTTACTTCATTGTACCCAAGAAAGGTGGTGGCCTTCGGCCAATCCTGGATCTATGAGTCTTGAATCGGGCCCTGCACAAGCTTCCGTTCAAGATGTTGACGCAGAAGCGCATTATCAAATGCATCCAGTCCTAGGATTAGCTTGCAGCGGTAAAACTGAAGTATGCTTATTTTCATGTTTCGATTCTTCCTTGATACAGGCCGTTCCTACGTTTGCGTTCAAGGGTCGGGCATGGCAGTACAGGGTCCTCCTCTTCGGGCTGTCCCTGTCCCCCTGTGTCTTTACAAAAGTTGCGTAAGGCGCCCTTGCCCCGTTACGGGAAGTGGGCATCAGGTTCCTCAACTATCTCAACGACTGGCTCATCATGGCCCAGTAACGAGAACAGTGGTGCGATCACAGGGACCTGGTGCTCCGGCACCTCAGCCAGTTGGGGCTTTGGGTCAACTGGGAAAAGAGCAAGCTCTCCCCTATGCAGAGAATCTCATTTCTCTGTATGGACTTAGACTCGGTAAGTATGACAGCGTGTCTCACCAACGAGTCTGCCCAGTCGGTGCTGAACTGCCTGAGTTCCTTCAGAGGCAGGACAGTGGTACCCCCTGAAACAATTTCAGAGGCTCCTGGGGCATATGGCATCCGCAGCTGCAGTCACACTGCTCGGATTGCTTCATATGAGACCACTTCAGCACTGGCTACACTCTCGAGTCCCGAGGTGGGCATGGCACGACGGTACACATCGGGTGGTCATCACGCCGATGTGTCACCACTTATTCAGCCCCTGGTCGGACTTTGCTTTTCTACAGGCCGGGTTGCCCTTTAGAACAAGTGTCCCGTCATGTCGTTGTCATGACGATTGCCTCCAGTATGGGCTGGGGCGCTACATGCAATGGGCAGGCAGCTTTGGGGCTCTGGACAGGGCCCCGACTGCTTTGGCACATCGGCTGCCTAGAGCTGTTGGCAGTGCACCTGGCCTTGTGGCAGTTCTGTTGGCAGTGCACCAGGCCTTGTGGCAGCTCCAAACATCTCAAGATGTTTGCGGTTTCTCTCTCTCCCGACAGAACGGTGTTTTCGTGTTTTTTATCTTCTAAGTCGAAGTGTTTTTGTACGTCTTCGTCGCGTCTATCTGTCTTTAAACGCGCATACAGTCGTGAGTTTCTGCTTGACGTCGGCAGAACCACATTTTTAGAGTTAAACCTCGTGCACGCCGAAGAGCTGCGGGACCTCGGTCTGCTCCGGAGGCCTACAACATCACCGACCCCCACTACTGCATCTCGCCCAGAGCGGAGGCGCCACAAGCGGCGCAAGAGAAAGCAGAAGAGGGGTAAGCGCGGAGGTATCCGGCCTAGGCTAACGGCTAACCCACACAAGCCAGCTATCCCCACCATCGTACTGGCTAACGTACGCTCTTTAGACAATAAACTGGACTACATCCGACTACTACACTCAACTCAGAGGACTGTAAGAGACTGCTGTGTTTTTGTTTTCACGGAAACATGGCTCAACAACAGCGTTCCGGACTGCGCCATTCAGCTCGACCAGCTAACATGCTATCGAGCGGACAGAGCTCTCGTCGAGGGAGGTAAGACCCGCGGCGGCGGGCTTTGTGTTTACATTAATGACGCGTGGTGCCGCGACGCTGTTGTGGTCTGCAAACACTGCTCGCCCCTGGTGGAGTTTATGATTATTAAGTGCCGGCCGTTCTATCTACCGAGGGAATATACAGCCATACTGCTCGTTGCTGTATACATCCCTCCCAGCTCCAACAACAACATCAGGAGTGAGGCACTGAATAAACTGTATCAGCACATCAGTGAGCAGCAGACAGCCCACCCAGATGCTTTTCTCATCTCAGCTGGGGATTTCAACCACGCAGACTTAAAGAGTGTGTTCCCAAAAATACAACAACATGTAGACTTTCCAACACGAGGAAACAACACTCTGGACTTTGTTTACACCACCCAGAGAGGAGCTTACAAGGCCCTTCCCCTCCCCCATCTTGGCACCTCAGACCACATCACTGTAATGTTAATGCCTGCATACAGACCGATCGTTAAAGTCACCAAACCAGTTCACAAACAGATACAAGTGTGGCCAAAAGGGTCGTCAGAGGCACTTCAAGACTGTTTTAGCACCACTGACTGGAATATGTTTAAGCAGGCTGCCACATACAATAACACCACAGACCTCCAAGAGTACTCAGAGACTGTCACTGCCTACATCACCAAGTGCATTGATGATGTAACGGTCACAAAGACCATCACTGTCCGGGCCAACCAGAAGCCGTGGCTGACAGGGGAGGTCTACAGACTCCTGAAGACTCGTAACGCTGCCTTCAGAGCTGGAGATGAGGTGGGCCTGAGGACAGCTAGGGCCAATCTATCCCGCGGCATCAGAGAGGCTAAGAGACAGTACTCCAGGAGGGTAGCCCATCGCTTCAGCGACAGCGGGGACACTCGGAACCTGTGGCAGGGGATTCAGACCATTACGGACTATAAGCCCCCACCGCGCACCTGTGACAGCACCATCCCCCTGCTGAACGAGCTGAACGCCTTCTTCGCTCGCTTTGAGGCACAAAACAGCACCACTGCAAAGAAGACCCCACCTCCTCCCGGCGACCAGGTGATGATGCTGTCCCCGGACAGAGTGAGGAGATCCCTCAGCAGGATCAATGCACGCAAAGCTCCGGGTCCTGACAACATTCCTGGTCGTGTACTGAGAGACTGTGCAGCGGAACTCACTGATGTCTTCACAGACATTTTCAACATCTCACTAAGTCAGGCTGTTGTCCCCACATGCTTCAAGGCTACCACCATTATTCCAGTCCCGAAGAAGCCATCTCCATCCTGCTTCAATGACTACCGTCCAGTCGCACTTACTCCTATCCTCATGAAGTGCTTTGAACGGCTAGTCATGCATCATATCAAGTCTGCCCTCCCCCCCTCCCTGGACCCCTTCCAGTTTGCATATCGGTCCAACCGCTCGACCGATGATGCCATTGCCACTGGCCTCCACTCAGCACTCACACATCTGGACAAAAAAGACTTGTACGTCAGAATGGTGTTCATAGACTTCAGTTCAGCATTCAACATAATCATCCCTCAACAGCTCATTCACAAACTGGTCCAGCTGGGGCTCAACACCTCGCTGTGCAACTGGCTGTTGGACTTCCTGACTGGGAGACCTCAGGCAGTACGGGTCGGCAGTAACACATCCAGCACCATCACACTTAACACAGGGGCCCCTCAAGGATGTGTGCTGAGCCCCCTCCTCTTCACTCTGCTGACCCATGACTGCACACCGTCACACAGCTCCAACCTCTTCATTAAGTTTGCGGACGACACGACTGTGGTGGGTCTCATTAGTAACAGAGATGAGACAAACTACAGGTGCGAGGTGAGCCGCCTGGCCGGGTGGTGCAGTGACAACAATCTCTCTCTGAATGTGGAGAAGACAAAGGAGATTGTTGTTGACTTCAGGAGAGTGCACACTCAGAATGCTCCTCTGACCATAAACGGTGCGACCGTGGAGAGAGTGAGCAGCATCAAGTTCCTGGGTGTGCACATCACAGAGGACCTCTCCTGGACTGACAACACCGCAGCACTGGCCAAGAAAGCACAGCAGCGTCTCTACTTCCTCCGCAAACTGAGAAGAGCCAGAGCCCCGGCCCCCATCATGTGCACCTTCTACAGAGGCACCATCGAGAGCATTCTGACGAGCTGCATCACTGTGTAGTATGGCGCCTGCAATGCGTCCTGCCGCAAGACACTCCAACGCATAGTGAGAGCAGCTGAGAGGATTGTTGGTGTCTCTCTCCCCTCCCTCCAGGACATCTACAGCACCCGTCTCACCCGCAAAGCCCTCTGCATTGCAGGTGATCCCACCCACCTGACACACAGCTTCTTCAGTCTGCTGCCATCAGGGAGGAGACTGCGGAGTCTCCAGGCCAGGACCAGCAAACTGAAGGACAGCTTCATTCATCAGGCTGTCAGGAAGCTGAACTCCCTCCCGACCTTGCCCCCCCTGCCCTCTTTTGCCCCACGCACCACTGAACTCTGACCCCCCCTCCCACTTACACACTGTGACCCGCACCAGTCACTTAGTGCACCACTGGACTGCCCACTACCTCAGTCAGCATTGAACTGACCCCATTCAAGTACCTCATCTGTCACTTTAAACAGACTGATAAGCTCGTTTTGCACTACACTCATATCTGCACAGTTTTGTTTTGTTAAGCTCTTTTTGCACTACACTCATATCTGCACAGTTTTGTTTTGTTTAGTTTTGTTTATTTATTTAACCGATTTGCATTTTATCTGCCATGTGCCTTATGCCACTTAATCTAACTCTTTTCTACAATGTCCTTATTTGTATATCTGTATAGTTTGTTTTTATATTTTAAACTGTATTTATCTGCATTTTACGTCTACTGTTAGTGTTTTATTGTTAACTGTATGCACCATGGGTCTGAGAGTTACGCAATTTCAATTCTCTGTATGTATGTGCTGTACATGTGGCAGAATTGACAATAAAGCAGACTTTGACTTTGACTTTGACTGCTGCAAAACAAGTACGTGTTGGTCCGCACGGACAACACTGCGGCTGTCTCGTACATCAACCGGCAGGGAGGTCTACGATCACGCCACAGCTCGCCCGCCATCTCTTTCTCTGGAGTCAGACATGGCTCAAGTCGCTGCGCACTGTCCACATTCCAGGGGAGTTCAATCGTGCAGCCGACGCGCTCTCATGACAGCTCACGTTACCCGGAGAATGGCGACTCCATCCCGAGACAATCCGGCTGATCTGGAGTCGATTCGGGGAAGCTTAGGTAGACCTGTTTGCTTCCCGCAAGTCCTCCCACTGCCAGCTGTGGGGGGGCCTTGGTCAGGGATGCACCAGCACACAGCTGGGCTCAGGTTCTTCGCAAGTATGCGTTTCCCCCAGTGAGCCTTCTCACACAGACATTGTGCAAGGTCAGGGAGGATGAGGAGCAGGTTTTGCTGGTGGCGCCTTACTGCCCCACCAGGACCTGGTTTTCGGAACTCACGCTCCTCGCGACAGCCCCTCCCTGGCGCATCCCTCTGAGACAGGACCTGCTCTCTCAGGGGCTCGGCACCATTTGACACCCGCATCCCGATCTTTGGAACCTCCATGTGTGGCTTCTAGACGGTGGTTAACATGATTACTCAGGCTAGAGCTCCCTCTACGAGGCAAGCCTATGCCTTGAAATGGAGTCTGTTCACAAACTGGTGTTCTTCTCGCCGAGATGACCCCCGAAGATGCCCAATTAGTGTTGTGCTTTCTCTCCTGCAGGAGAGGTTGGAGCGTAGGCTGTCACCCTCCACCTTTAAAGTGTATGTGGCTGCTATCGCGGCACATCACGATGCAGTGGACGGCCGGTTCCTAGGTAAGCATGACCTGATCGTTAGGTTCCTGAGGGGTGCCAGGAGGTTAAATCCTCCTAGGTCACCACTGGTGCCCTGCTGGGATCTCTCTGTTGTCCTGACTGGACTTCAGAGGGGTCCCTTTGAGCCGCTGGATTCAGTTGAGCGAAGTTCCTGTCTGCTAAGACAGCGCTCCTGACCATGCTCACTTCCATCAAGAGGGTCAGGGACCTCCAAGCATTTTCGGTGAGGGAAGAGTGCCTTGTGTTTGAGCCGGCCTACTATCACGTTGTCCTGAGACCCCGGCCTGGATAACGTGCCCAAGGTTCCCACCACGCCTTTCCGCGATCAGGTGGTGAATCCAGCAGATCCAGCCTTGGCATTGCTATGTCCTGTAAGAGTGTGGACTGCACCCGGAGCTTCAGAAGCTCTGAGCAGCTTTTTGTCTGCTACGGAGGTCAGCAGAAAGGGAAGGCTGTCTCCAAGCAGAGATTGGCCCATTGGATAGTGGATGCCATCGCCTTGGCGTACCAATCCCAAGGCGAGCTGTGCCCCCGGGGGGTGAGGGCTCACTCCACATGGAGTGTTGCCTCCTCCTATGTGCTGGTCCACGGCGCCTCTCTGGCAGACATCTGTAGAGCTGCGGGCTGGGCGACACCGAGCACCTTCGTGAGATTTTACAGTCTCCGCATTGAGCCAGTTTCTTTCACGCTTGCTGCGCCATTCCCCCTCACCCGGGGATGCGAGCGCCTTTTTCTTCCTCCAGTAAGTTCCCCGGATGGCGAACCCTGGTTGAGCATCCTCCATCACCCCCGGCAGTCAGACTGGGTGGAGCAGTCTGACGCCAGGCCCAGCATTGGTTGTTAGCTTGCCCGGGTCTCCGGTCAGCCCCTGTACTGGGCTAGGTGTCCATATGGCTTGATTCCTTGCTGGCAATCCCATATGTGTATTCTTCTACAGTAAGGTTCCCCTTTTGGTGAGCCCGTGCAGGGCTCGCAAAATCGCTGGCCCGACATCCCGGGGCTATTGTGTTTTCCATTCGGGCTACCAAAATGTATCATTGCCCTGCCCAACGGGCTACCTTAAATACAAGGCTCCCACGGGTCCTTAAAAACTCTTCAATTTAGTTGTATCAAACTTAAGGCCATAAAAAGTTTTAAATACGTTAAATGGTATAAGAAATGTCTTTAATTATAATTTCAAAAGGTTTTACAGTTGGGTACGGAAAGACAAGCGATATGGCTGGATTAAACTTCAAAAGGCAATGATGCAATTCAATAAATATGAGCGCTGCACGTTTCAAGTCAAAACGTGGCACAGATGTCTTTATGTGAATGCTTCTGAAGGGAACTGACTGTCCTTAGAAATGTCGTTGGCATTTTTATTTCATCTTACCTATAATGCCTGATAAAGCAGCGTTTATGAGCGCGGACGGTGCTGCTTTGTGTACAGCCGCTAACAGGGAGTTTCCCTGAGGGAAACTGCTGTATTATCCGCTCCTAAAGCGCCACCTCGTGGCAGAGAATGAATTTGCATTTCCAATAAGACTTTCTTGCTGTTTATGGTCAGATCAATGCAAATATCGACCCATGTTTTTAAGCAGCAAACACATAGAGTTGTAAATGAGAAAGAAGTTAATGTGCCTTCTAAAAATCTAAACAATTAGACAGTAATATTTATTCGTTTTAATTTGATATAATAATTTATATGCTTTAAACGGTCTAAGGCTGAAATGCTCTTGTATAAGATTTTTATTTTTGTGAAAACCTGTGTCTGAACTGTAAATCATGTAATTTTATGGCTTAATACTGTATGTAACCATAGACATTGTCCAACCCCGCTCATACTGTGTTCATTTTACTTGTGCAGCTCTTAAAATGTGTTATAAATTGCCTTAAATTTATTTTTTAAAATTCTGCAGATACCCTGTAAATAGTGAAACAAACTTCCTTCCTTCATTTTTGTTGATATTTGTGTATTGAAAATATTTTTGATTGACAATTAGACTCCTATCTGATTTTCTATATTTATTAAAAAAAAAAAAGGTCTTTTTTATCTGGGCTAGTTAAATTAATTTTCGAGCTACCAAAATCTGAAGAGTACCTGCCCGAAGGGCTACCAAGGATTTTGAAATTTTGCGAGCCCTGCCGTGTCTTCTCTTTGACAGATCGTTCTGTCAGTCTCTGCTCGCAGTTGTTCCAACCCTACTCTCAGGTAGGACCTGCCTCAGAGACCCATTCCATATGTAGTACTGTCCCAGGGCTGGGTAAGTCCATGTCTGTGTCTCCACATGTCACCTGCCTATGGGTAGGATGTGGTCTCCGTAGCACCCTTCTCCGGAAGGCTCGCTTCCCCATCATTACTGCCAAGCTGTAAAGAACAAATAGGAGAAAGACTTGAAGCAATCTCTCTTTGAAGGTCGAAATCCCTTCTTTTAAGAAATTTATGTGGGGAAAGGAACAGCGGCTTGGCTATCACCAGCAGCGTTACACACCCCTCTGGTCCCTGCAGGTACCAAGGGCAGCGAATTTGCGCTGGGGTGGTGGGAAGGTTACGACCTTTCCATGGCATTTGTCTGTCACGCGGCTGCTTGTCAATGCCATAGGGTTGTGACGGGGTTCAGGTTGTTGCGCTTTCCATAGACCCCTAATGTCGTTGTCGACATAACTCGAAGTGACTGACAGATAGGGAACGTCTCGGTTACGTACTTAACCCTCGTTCCATGATGGAGGGAACGGAGACATTATGTCCCCATGCCACAACCTCGAACCATCGCTGGCGGCCAGGGACAAGTCCTCGGCTCCTCAGTCTATGGTCATATACAGCCACAACCATATCACCCTGCAGCCCAAGACTGGTTGCTCACTGAAGCTAAGCAGGGTTGAGCCTGGTCAGTACCTGGATAGGAGACCTCCTGGGAAAACTAGGTTGCTGTTGGAAGAGGTGTTACTGAGGCCAGCAGGGGGTGCTCATCCTGTGGTCTGAGTGGGTCCTAATGCCCCAGTATAGTGATTGGGACACTATACTGTCAAAAAGCACCGTCTTTCGGATGAGACGTTAAACCGAGGTCCTGACTCTCTGTGATCATTAAAAATCCCATGGCACTTCTCGTAAAGAGTAGGGGTGTAACGCCGGTGTCCTGGCCAAATTCCTTCCACTGGCCCTTATCAATCATGGCCTCCCAATAATCCCCATCCATTGAATTGGCTCTATCTCTCTCTCCTCTCCACCTGTAGCTGGTGTGTGGTGAGCGCACTGGCGCCGTTGTCCTGTGGCTACCATCGCATCATCCAGGTGGATGCTGCACAATGGTGGTGGTTGAGGAGAGAGCCCCCCCACATGATTGTAAAGCGCTTTGGGTGTACGGCAATACACAATAAAGCGCTATATAAAATGCATCATTCATTCATTCATTCAAAACCTGAAGAGTGGATGCACCTGTCACCTATTTATACCCGTATGCACGGGGAGTGGCTCAGGTATGCAAAATCCACTTGCTAAATTTCATTGGTGTTTTCTCTTAACAGAAAACTGGTGTTTATCTGAAATCCCCCTAATGTCATCATCGACATAACGTCTCCGTTCCCTCCGTCAGGGAACGAAGGTTACGTACGTAACCGAGACGTTTTTTCCTCATGTGATGAACAAAATTACATTGGATTTGAATTTTTTTATTATTATTTTTATTTTTATTTTTTTTTGATAGCTAACTTTGATATCTAGCTTTTTTGATAGCCTTTTTTAAAAAAGGTGTAAAAAGTGTGATTTTCATCTATCTTCAGGTTAAAGAATTGTGGTGTCACAGATGAAGGTTGTGCTGCTCTGGCTTCAGCTCTGAGATCAAACCCCTCACACCTGAGAGAACTGGATCTGTCTGGGAATAAAGTAGGAAATTCTGTGAAGCTGCTTTCTGATGTACTGGCAAATCCTTCTTGTAAACTGGAGAAACTCTGGTAAGATCATATATGACAAAATGTAAGGTATTTTTAAAGTGCAAACAAATCACAATTCTGAAAACAAAATAAATCCAAAAACAAAACAACAAATTATAAACACTACAGCAAAACTAAAAACAAAACATGTCAGAAGACACAACAAGTCATACAAACAAAAGCTAGGTATCGTTTGTGAGTGGAACCTATCATTGATTGAACAAGACATTTGTCAATCAAGATGTACAGAAAGTAAACCATTGTGACCAACTTTGGATCTTGTACACGTGTGGACTTCTGTCTTCTCTTTAAACCAGTTTTTTGCAATAGCGAAACCTTTAAACGGATTGTCTGTTTACACTAGGTTCAAATAGGTCTTGTTGGCAAAAGCTAGACTATTACCCAGGAACGTGCACAGACATTTTGAGGGGCAGGGGCTCAAGTGGAAAAAAGGACACTTCTCATATTTATTTTAATTTTTTTTTTTCTAAACAAAACCTTAAATATATTAGGGGTGTGCGATTATTCACAAAAAATATATCTCAATATTTTCTGGGATTTTATTGATAACGATACAGAAATAGTAAAGATGATATTTTGCTGAGTGTGTTATTGTGCTGATATCTTAAGGACTACCATGGACAGCTGACTCCTAAAGTTTTTGATATTCTTCATATTCTGTGTGGTGATCAGTTCACAGCAGTGATAGAAATTAATCTTTTCCAATAAGTTTAAATTGATTTTTAGCTTTTATGGGCATTTTTACCTTTATAAAGACATTTTTTTCAAAAGTGTGCATCAACTTCTCAGTCAAATTCTTAAACTGAATCAGTCAATTAGAATAATAAGTCATTTGGGCTGTTACTAAGCAAATGAAGTATTGTATTGACAAAATTAGTATTAGTATTAACAAAATATTAGTATTGGTATTGACAATTTAATTGACAGATTAATTTTTGTATTGACAAAATTAATCTTTGCAATGCAGAGAAAACACAGAAGCTGCATTAGAAGGGGCATTTAGATGCATTTACACTGTTTAATGCAGGACATGAATGTATTTAATCTGCAGTTACAAATGCATTAATACTGTTTTGATATTTTAAACATAAAACGTTGAATACTGATATTCAAAATTATTTAAAAATAAATGAAAAGATACTTTAAATTTGAAATTAAAACTGCCAGTAGGTGCCAGCAAATCACTGTTAATAAGTGAGTCATTGTGATTGAACCGAATCATTTAAATGGTTGATTCATTCAGGAACAAAACACCGTCAAATAGAACAGTCAATATTGTGTCTAAAACGTAAGTGTCTTAATGTTAAATTGTTTATTGAACTGCTGTATAAAATCAATATCACATTTGTAATCATGCTGCTTTTTGGTGGAAAAAACGTCAGTCTTCGGATGATACTGATTAACTATATGAAATTATATAAATATATAGACCTACATTTCTGCCCCCATATCTTGAATTTTGTGATCATTCAAAATGCATTTTAATAAACTGAATCATGCAGTGAAAGATCGCGCACTGGTCTAACTTAACTTACTAGACTTCCTATTGCCTTAGCTAAACTTTAGCTAACTTACATAGTAGCCTATTTGCCTTTTGCCTTTTGGATAATTAGCTGTAAATTCGAGGCACAGGTAGCTTAGTCTGTTGTTCATCACCACTCACCTCCACACCAAGACAAACACAACTGGAAAGTGAGGGAGTGCTTCACTTCTGTGGCTCTCTGCCTGTTTGTGATGCGCATGTGCCGATCAATGTGCCCTACACTGCTGTGCTGCGCGGAGACGCGGAGGGGAGAAAATCTCAACATTTCCCTTCCCGACCCGACCTGATATTTTGATTTTTTTTTTATTTGTTTGACAGGGAAAGCTATGCGCAAACAGAAACACACACGCGTACATATATACATATTGTCATGGTGCACACACACGAGGGACGCGAGGAGACGAGGATGAACTCAAAATACAGTCTTTAATAAATCCAAAACAGACATACAAAGACAAGACAGACATGACTGACATTACTCCCCCCTCCCGGAAAGCGCGACCCGTGCCGTAACAGTACCACCGGGGACAGGAGGTGGGCGCTCTGGAGGCCCCTCAGGACAGACACAGACAGGATGGGGGGCCTCCAGGACAGAACAGACAGGAACAGGCGCCATGGCGGATCAGGGATCCCAGGAGGCCATGGCGGTGCAGGGAGCACAGGAGGCCATGGTGGTGCAGGGATCTCAGGAGGCCATGGCGGGGCTGGGAGCTCTGGAGGCCATGGCAGGTGGTCTTTGTGCCCGTGGCCTCGTCCCTCAGCCCAGCCACTACAGCCAGAGTTCTACACCCCCCCCCCCCCCCCATCCCCCCCCCCCCCCCCCCCCCCCCCACCTCCACAGGAACATGACAATCCACAGGAACAGGCGCCCTGTTCTCGACACAGAATCTGAGGTCCTTTACTGGGCATGACGGAAGATTCATAGCCCTCCTTGGGCTGGACGTGGAGTCAGGGGTAAACTCAAGAACCGCTTCCATATCCGCGACAGGAAGAGGAGGCGGCTTGGGAATGGCCTCCGCGGCCATGACTAGAGGAGCCGCCTGCCCCAGATGAGTCTCCATGGACAAGACAAGGTAAGTTAAAACTGTTCCTGTGGACACAAGAAGACTTTAAAATCCACTTGACTCTGGTCAGGGGCTGGAGCCTTCACTGGACTCTGGTCAAGGGCTGGGAACGGCACTCCTGGCCGTGACTGGGAAACTGGATCCGCGGGACCTGGGAACGGCACTCCTAGCTGAAACTGGGGAACTGGATTCTCTGGACGGCCGGCGGGCTTGAGGGAGCCACAGCCGGCGGGTGTGAGTGAGCGGCGGCCGACAGACTTGACTGACGAACTGGACAGAGGATCGGCCGGCAGGCTTGAGTGAGCCGCGGCTGGCGGGGCGGGACAGACTGGCGGCTTGACTTCTGCGCGGCCAGCGGACTCGCGGCAATCCCGCCGAACTCCCACGCTGATCCGCGGGCTAGAGCGGGAGAACGAGCTGCAACTTCCATGCCGCGGGGGAACACATAACAGGACAAAACAAAAATATTTTAAAAGACCGGAAAACAAAATGGTGAAAAAAGGGGCGCCACTTACTTTCAGTTTTGGTCTGGTCTTCTGTCACGGTGCGCACACACACGAGGGACGCGAGGAGACGAGGATGAACTCAAAATACAGTCTTTAATAAATCCAAAACAGACAAAGACAAGACAAACATGACTGACACATACAGTATATTCATTTATAAAAATAAATAAATAAAATAAATAAATAAATAAAATAAAACACTCCCCAGGAAAAAAGGACACTTTCTCTTGAGGAAGAAAAAGGGGATGTGCTCAAGCCCCCTTTGATGTCTATGTGTGCACGTGCCTGGTGTTACCAGACAAAAATTACAAAAGAAACCAGTCAGATACTGTAAGTGGGAGAGTAAAAACAGTGAACTTATTCTTTTAATGCAAAGAATCTGAGTAAAAATTAAAAGCCAAAATATCAAAAAAAAAACAAAAAAACAAAGGAAATAATGGGACTAAAATGCCAAACAGGTATTTGATAGGCTTATAATTGAAATTGGATGTGGTGTCCTCGCAGTGATTGGATCGAATGGAGAACACACACATACACACGTTGGGTTTCCAAGACATAATGACTTTTATACTGTTTAGACTGTGTATTCTTATTCTATGCCCTAACCCTACCCATAAATATAACCCTGACAAATTGTTTTTTTTTTTTTTTTTTTTTACATTTTGCTTTCCTCATGGGGAATGTGCCCACAAGATCAATATTAAGAATAGTATAAAGAAATATTATTTATCTTTCCTGACTGAGATACTCAATGTTTTATTATCATGTTTTGTGCTCTTGTGACATTTTAGATCTCAGTCCAATGATCCATCAAACATATTGATTTGCGCTTAAAGTTTGTACTTTCTCATTAATAATGTATTCACTGCTAAATTGATGTGACCTGAGGTGAATGAAGAGTGTGTCATTGTTCGGTACAGGTTGAAGAATTGTTGTCTCACAGATGAAGGTTGTGCTGCTCTGGGTTCAGCTCTGAAGTCAAACCCCTCACACCTGAGAAAACTGGATCTGACTGGGAATAGACTAGGAAATTCAGTGATACTTCTCTCTGAATTACTGGCGAATCCTCACTGTAAACTGGAGATACTGCAGTAAGATAATTTTTCTGATAGTCTCACATATTTTTGTCCTCTGTAAGTCCTTCAATGTGAAATTTGCCTTGTAAAGTAAAAGTTCACTATACACTTAAGCACAAATGACTCTGATGTCTGAAGATGAAATTCATTTCATTAATCTTCAGCATGACTGCTGCTCCTGTTTTTGACCCACCAAACATTTGCTTCTGCTAGTTTGATTAATACTTCTTCATCTGCTCATATCTTTCAAGGGTTAATTTTTATCTAATTTTCTACTTGATGAAATCATCTGAGCTCAATGTGTTCTAATATATGTCCTAAAGCATGGCATGAATTTGAGTGAAACACACTGTACAGCTGTAACCTGGAGGTAAATGGGTGATGATCTGGAGGAAAAGAAGCAATGCTTGTCATTATACTGTATCTCCTCTCCTGCTCTGAGAACAGAGTCAATAACAAACCTCAGACACTTCAGTTCACATTGTGTCATCGTTCACTACAGGTTGAAATATTGTGGTGTCACAGATGAAGATTGTGCTGCTCTGGCTTCAGCTCTGAGATCAAACTCATCACACCTGAGACATCTGGATCTTTATGGGAATAAACTAGGACAATCAGAAGTGATGTTGCTCTCAGATCTGAAGGATGATCCGCATTATAACCTGAAGGGACTATACTATTGTGAGTATATTTTTATTCAAATATTTATTCATACCACTGGCTGAAATAATATCTCTGGTTGTTTTTTTCTGAAATGGATCTGCTGATGTGATGTGACAGCAGTAATATCTCATACTCATATGTGACTGTCTGTTTGTTTTATTGTAGGAATCTCAGTATTTAGTTTCCTCAGAATCAGTTGATGATGAATAAGGAGCCGCTACAGAGACACAGCGATCACACAGTCATGTGTGACTTCACATCACTGTCTTATTTTTGTATACTCAATATACACTACAAGTGGCAAAACTAAAATTTAAATCAACAAGCCACAGACATGGTTTAAATAAGAGATTTATTGTGCAATATAGACAGCTTTGTTTATTATAAATCCTACTGACCTTAATGTGCATGGCTGGACTTACCATTGGGCTTGACTGGGCTGCAGTTTGTTTGATTTGTTCGGTTATATGCCAGTCAGAAATTATTAGCCGCATTTCCACTGCGCATGCAAGGGGTTAGCTGGGGCTTACAGCTTCCAACTACGACCTTCGAGGCCATAATCAAACAGCAAAAACTGGTATTTATGATTATTTCACATAGAAGGACACACATATTGAATCGCGTCTGCACAGATTAATTTGTGATCACATGGCTACTTTAAACAGCTCCATTAAAGGAAAACGCCACCGTTTTTCCATATTCCAATATGTTTTTTCCTCAATTTAGACGAGTTTATACGTACCTCTCCCGTCTCAGTGCGTGCACTTAATCGCTCTAGCGTGCATTCATTCCTTAGGATCCAAACAAAGATGAATTTAGAAGCTACCAAACACTTCCGTGTTTTCCCTATTTAAAGACGTTTACATGAGTAGTTACACTAGTAAGTATGGTGACACAAAATAAACAGTGGCGATTTTCTAAGCGGATAAAAAATGATAACTATAATGTATGGCGGAAGAGTACTTCTCTCTTCTCGCAGCACTTCGACCTTGGCGCAGTAATATCATCACTCCTGAAAACTCCCTCTAACTTCCATCAATAGAACCAATATTACTGCGCCGAGGTCGAAGTGCTGCGAAGAGCTCCTCCGCCATACATTATAGTTATCATTTTTTTATCTGCTTAGAAAATTGCCCCGTTTTATTTTGTGTCACCATACTTACTCGTGTAACTACTCATGTAACCGTCTTTAAATAGGGGAAACATGGAAGTGTTTGGTAGATTCTAAATTCATCTCTGTTTGGATCCTAAGGAATGAATGGTGCAAAGCTAAACGCTAGCATAGTGGCACCGCACGCTAGAGCAATTAAGTGCACGCACTGAGACGGGAGAGGTATGTATAAACTCGTCTAAATTGAGGGAAAAACATATTGGAATATGGAAAAACGGTGGCGTTTTCCTTTAAGCCTTTAGCCCAAAAGAGTGCACATTTATATAAAGATAATGATAAATTCTCGTATGTTCACATCTCATTTCTTCTCGTTTTCTCACTCTCTCCCGTTTCACTGCCTTTACACATAATGGGGCAGAAATGTCATCAAAATGATTTAAAAAAATTAAAAATAGCCATTCAATGAGTTTCTGTTTTTATAACATATGCGTATGATATAGGAGTAAGCCTATCACACAAACAAGAGTCCTGTTTTCTGAATATCTGCACGATCGCAAATGTACAAGGCTATAAGTACAGTCGTGTTTTTTTAGTCGTTTGCTAAGTTAAATAAATTACCATTTAAAAAAAATTCAGTTGATTTAAGGATTCAACTCACTCATTAAGCCAGTCACTTGCTGCCACCTACTGGCAGTTGTATTCATATTTAAAAAAGTAGCTGCTTATTTCATTTTTGCAAACATTTAATATTTCTACATTAAAATTCTATATTTAAAATTAACAGTTTATATAGTGATAGTGATTTCATTTGATTGTTTATACACTGTAAAAGATGATGCACTGTTAACTTCATTTTACTTATTTGTTTCTGCTCTGTTGACATTACTCAGTTTGATCGAGTTTTTATTACTTTGTTACTTAAAGCATTGCAATTAAGTTCAATAAACTTAATTTCTTTGTGTTCAATGAAAAGGTCGAACATGTGACTCCTTTGTGCATGTGTTATAGACAGAGGTGAACATTAGTTTTTCAGCCTGGTTCTCATAAGAAAACCTGGAGATTTGGTTTGGTCCTCACACTGCCCATAGTGTGACACTAATAAATAAATAAATAAAAAGTGCTGTTTATTTTGGATGTGATTAATCGTTTGACAGCACTAATATATATATGAGTTTATTTGCAAAAACAGATAACTTTATAATTTTCAAAAATCATGTTTTTATTATGTTATGTTTTTATTATGTTTTATTGTTTTAGTTATCTGTATTTTTAAAATAAAAAGTGAGTATTAAATAAAAATACAATTATTATATGGTAAACTTAATATTACTAATATTTACTTTTTTTTTCATATGAATTTTCATCATTTTCAAACTTAAAATCAGCAGGCTTTTATTTTGGCGGGTTGCCGGCGCTTCCGACAGACGCGTGCGAGCACTTGTGCTACCGCGGGCATTTTCAAAAGACTTTTGCGTGCTTTTTTACATATTGTCACAGTCAAACGGTGGTAAGTTATTTGCTTCCACAGTCTATAAATATGTAAGCAAAAACACTGTAATGGTAATGCTTAAAGTGTTGTCAGGTGGTAATTGAAGCAAAATAAACCCTTTGAAATTAGCCGCGAAATTACCTGTCTCATTCTGAAGGGACGCAAGTTAAACATGATGGCGCAAGCAACCGCGAAGACTGAAGATATTAATTCTGTATATTACTAAAGGCTGAAGATAATATAACCGCGATAGATTCTGTATGACTTTATTCTGCGTTGAGGACACTTTATCAAACCTACAGAGGACGGGACTCAGAGGCCTTCACTAACATGACGCAGTTTGAAATTCAAACCGTAACGGTCTTCTGACAGTGACGCAGCTCTAACGGTCTTCTGACAGTGACGCAGCTCTAACGGTCCTTTGACAGACGGACGGGTGCTGAGCCAAAGGTAAGCTTTATAAATCTTCTTTTATTTGTCGTTTTGTCCATGTAATGTTAAATTTCACTCTAAATTTATATTTTTCAGTGTTAATAAGTTTTCAAATTCACCTCTTATTTTACTTGGGCAATTCCTGTTGGTGTATTTGCGCTTGAGGTGGTTCAAGATACAGTCTGAGGTAAATTTATGTTTATCCCTTTTAGTTGTTTAAATTGGTCACTAAAACACGTAACTTTACAATAATATATTTGATATTTTCAAAACTTTATCTGGTGTGAAGTGTTTGTTCTTGTAGTAATATAGGTTTTGTCGTGGATCCCGGACGCTCACGCGAACCTGTGAGAGGCCTTTACAATTTAAAAAGAATTTAAAAAAAGCACACAATGAAACGATTCAGTAAAGACTAAATATCAGACTGACAGAAGGCAAAATGAGTATTGTGAAGCTATATTTATATTTATGATTATCGTTTTTCAATTGTGTTTCAGGGCAGTTCACGAAGTCAGTTCTAGTTCCACCTACCACATCAGACTCTGCTGTATATGGAGGCCCTTATGTGTGTGCTTCTCATTATTGTGCATGCAGATATTATTCAGGTGCGTGAACACTTGACTATTGCAAGAATAATGAATGTACCATCTTTGAATGTACCAGAATTTTAATTGGTTAATTGCAATTTAAATAAAACTCCTTCTATTCCCCCAATTCAGCTCCAACAGGTGAACATGCACTACTAGTCAAAAGTTTTTGAACAGTAAGATTTAAAAAAAAATTTTCTTCTGCGCACCAAGCTTGCATTTGTGATCCTAAGTACAACAAAAATAGTAACATTTTTAAATATATATTTATAAATGTATAAAAATATTTAAATATTTTGAAATATTTGGTGAGAAGAGACTTCTTTAAAAACTTAAAAAAAAAAGAAAAACAGACCTTACTGTTAAAAACCTTTTGACTGGTAGTGTTCTTTATGGACCCAACTAAATTTAATTGTTTGTTATTTGTTAATTGTTATCCACTGAATGATAAGTAAAGTTTCTTTGTTTTATTTATTTTTATACAAACACTATGTCTGTGTGTTGATTTTGTATGAGTTTTAATTGAATGCATCCTAAGAGTGTTAATTTTGTCAAGCCGTATAAATGATGTCTAAATGAGACTGCGGTTATTCCTGGTCAACCATTTTGTGTTAATGGCTCTCATATCATTTCAGGCATATGCTAAGAACACGCTTAAGCAGAAGTGTCAGCGCGGGACTATTTAATGGATTATACATTCTTCTTTCGTGTGGGCGAATTGTGGTAAGTTATTTACTTTGACAGTCTTGTAATATGTAAAGAAAAGGTAGTGTAATTGTAATGTTTGAAGTGTCTGTTAAATTAGTCCCAAAAAGGCCACGTCTCAATCTGAAGGTGTTCGCTAACAATAACAATATCAATAACACCTAATGTACTTGTTACATCGTAAGAAGTATGGCATCTGTGTTAATATTAGTCTGTTTCATTCTTATTCCGAGGTCACCGTAGCCATCCGGATCTAGTCTGTATCCAGATCAGATGGTCACTGCAGTCACCCGGACCCAGTCCGGATCCAGTCCAGATGGTGGAGACAACTCTACAGCCCTGAATGTCAGCAGAGACCATGTCAACTAGATGAGCCCCAAAGACAGATCCCCAGTGAAGGCCTCATCACCTATACCACTCATCGGCACAAAACCTCAGCAAAGACCACAATGACAAACACCACATTGGTTCATCTGGCCAGAGGAGAACTGGCCCCCCGACTGAGTCTGCTTTCTACCAAGGTTTTTTCTCCATTTCTGTCATCTTTGGCTTGCTTATTTGGGGACACTTAATTTTTGGGAATATTAACGACTTGATTGCAGAGACACTTTTTGAAGGGAACTGAACTGAGCTGGATGATGATGACATCGCTGAATCAATGATGGACTGACTTTAATTTAAATATTGACTGTTTACTTTTGTCCTCTTTGTAGAGCTGCTTTACCGCATAACTGAATTTTGTTTGCATTATTGACACTATTTTCCTGTTTAACAATGTAAAGCTGCTTTGACACAATCTGTATTGTGTGAAGTGCTATATATAAATAAGAGTGAGTTGACTTGCTTTTGACAATTCTTCATAGAAATGTTTGTGTGCTGTCTGTTTTGAACAATTTAGTATTTTTGAGAATTGTATTAGTAGCCTTCAATGTGAAAGAAATCAGTAAAGATTACATCAAATCAGTCTCAAGTGAATTGTAACTACACAAATAAAATAAGTTGTGGTTACTTAATTTTCTCAAGGCAACGGGTTTCCTCAATTTAATTAAGTAGACAGAACTTGTTAGTTTTAAGTTAAGTAGATTCACACTTTTAAGTAATCGCAATTTAATGAATTTAAGTTAGTCCAACTTAAAATAAAAAGTGACCACAACACATTTTCTTTTGTTTATTTGTTAATGTAACTCAGAATTGTCAAGTTCACTTAACTTTTTTCTTTTAATTTTGCATGAATGTCCTTTACTTAATTTGAAGGCAACGGTTTCCTCAATTTTTTTTTAAGTCAACTGATCGCTTTTTACAGTGTAGCCAACGTCTTTTTATTCAGATTGAATTTATTGATTAAATTTAAGAATCTGACATAAGAGGACACAGATATGACAATAAATTTTTATAATACATCTCTGGCTTTTTTTTTGCTCAGTGTTATTTCAGGGTTTTGATCTCTCAATTGAGAGAACACATTCTGTTTATTGTATTATAATGACTATTTAATATTGCATCTAAACTTCAACTAGGCTAGATGTATTGAACCTTAACCCATATTTTATTTTTTGTGTATTTTGTGTTACTCCATAATCATGTTCTAGCTGAGGGCATTTGTAGTGTATAGGTATAGGGCCCAAACATAACCTCAAGTCCAGGGGCCCCCAGCCCCCTAAGTCTTGCCCTGTTAATGTGTATCGATCACTCCTCTCTTCCTTCTCTGCCAATGTCTCCACTGATAAAAGGACATACTACCACAACAAAATTGACAGTTCGTCTAACTCTCACTGTATGGAAGTTTTTTCCTAACAAAATTAAAATGAAAACTCGAATGCCTAAAAATATCAAATAATAAATCAAACCCTCAAAACAACTGCTCAAAAGATGAATCAAATGATCAAATAAATCAAACTCTCAAAATGGCTTCTCAAATGAGAAATCAAATGTGATTTAATTTCCTCATTCGTGGAAGCGTGAACTGTATCAAAAATCTAATTAAAAATCATTTGTATTTGATATTTAATTTTCATTATCAACCCAGTATAAACCTGTCATAATTAAATCTATAATTCAGTGCTCAAATCATAAATCAAATGCTCAAACGGACATCGCAAATGATAAATCAAATGCTCAAATTATAAATCAAATGCTCAAATCATAAATCAAATGCTTGAACTTCGCAAATGATAAATCAAATCCAAATGAGGGAGTGTCAATCAAGCAGTGTGGGCGGAACTTTGAGACGCGACGACCACGAGCGAGTGAAATCTTTGCATGGCAGGGGGAGCTGCCACCAAAACCTGCCATAAAGATGCGTGTGAACGAACATACAGTGGAAACCGGGACTCCTTCTATTGTTTTGGCACCTTATACAATATATAATTCCTTGATTTTTACCCCACATGCAGCGAGTCCTGCAAACAGTGGGAGCCACAACGTTACGCACAATAGACTTGGTCGGCATTGGTGGGAACGCCCACAAAAACGTCATATCCGTTTACACTGTTGCCAACTAATTTTCAGGAAAAGTTGCTAAAGGCAGGTCGATTTGTTGCTAAAAGTTGCTAAATGATGTTGTGACGTCATTGGATAATGATATCATTATGTAACCATGGATACACATTGCATAGAATACACATTGAAATTACTCAAATCTCAGCAAAGAATATTATTTGAAATCTGTTCATTAAGATTTGTTTGTAAAAATAAACATTTAATATTTATTATTTGTAAAAGCAATATGAACAAATTTTTATTACATTTTTAAATACAACATTGGATCATTGAAAAGTTACACATTTTTGAATAATTACATTTTATGTGTTCTCCAAATAACTAGTAAAACTACACGTGATTAACAATTACAGTTTTAAGCAGTGAATTGCTAGTAAGTTAAATGCTACACTCTAAGGAAAGTCCATAAAATAGGGCACAGGGCACAGTGTACTTCGTATGTTAATATGAAGGAATTTTCTGTATTCATTTTTGACCAGCATATTTTAAATGACACAATGCGTTTAGGTAGGTAGGTAGGTAGACAGACAGACAGATAGATTTTGATATAAGATCAATAGTGTACCTGATTAACAATTATAGGAACAAACTTACAACTAAGGTGTTTCATAAATGAACAATTATTATTTAATAAGTGCAACTAGCAACTTGATTCACATGTGATGTGTGTGTACTGCTAGGCACTGCTTAGTGACTGCTTGGTTAAGAGGAAAAAATGCATGCCTTATTTATCATCTAAGTCAATTTTCAAAAGTTGCCAAATACATTTTAAAAATAGCTAAATTTGTTGCTGGGTGCTTTTTGGAAAAAAAGTTGCTAGGGTAGTCTGAAAAGTTGCTAAATTGGCAACACTGTCCGTTTATGCCGTGGGGGAAAACCATTCGAATTAATGCGCGGAGACCTTGTTAGCTACTTGATCTTTACTTTTTGTTATGATTTCGATTGATTTTTGCTTGGTGCAGTGCCGAAAAGTTGCCGTGTGGCGTTCTGTACCTCTAATAAGTTTAAAAAGATTTTAAACTGATTTATATACTGCCGAATAAATAGACGGAGGTAATTGTTAGCACAATATCTGAGCGGGTAGCACACAACATCAGAACTCCGACAGCAGTTACGGATATAAAACGTTACGTTGTCAACGTATGAAACATATCAAGCTTAATATTCATATTTATATGCACTCCAGATAGGCTAGACTACTTAGGCCTACCCTTCAATGACCTGTCCTTAGTCCCGCCTGCACCGCAGCCCAGTTCTGATGGGGCTTACAGCAACACTCTTTCACATCAAATAAATGTCACTCCGTGATATTTTGTAATGTAAATGTCATAATCTATTAAAACATTTATTTCATATTATTATACACAATCCCTTACGAAAATTAACAATGGTATTACTACAGTAAAAGTAGGCTATAGTAGGCTAACCGTGTTTTTTGGCCGTTTTTATTACCAGTTGTAGCCTATAACCACAGTTTTACTACAAATACCATGGTTAAACTATGGTTAGTCTAGCAAAACATGTTTAATTTGTTGTTTGTTTACCTATAGTAACCATGCTTTTTTGTTGTAACCACGGTTAATTTTCGTAAGGGATATTTTCATGTTATTTTACATCTTTTTATTTCACGGCGTGTATTTGTAAAAATGATTAGGCTATACGTTTAGCACACACCACATAATGCTGTGCATTTCAAGGCACTTCAGTAGACCTTTAATGTTACCTATGTTTTGTCAATGTTAAAATTCTTTTTAATATATCAATAAAAAAAAGTATGACAGGCTTTTGCTCTAGTCTATCACTTTATTAAAATTAAGCAAAACAAAACGATAAATGTTTACTTTCACAAGCCGTCAAGTATAGGCTTGTAGTAAGCTGTTTCTTGCCTGGAGACTCAATCCGATAACAAAAACATGTCGAGAAAGGACACCTCTGGTCATTCCGTTAGGCCGTTTGTCCAGTCACAGATACCGTACGGACAGTCCGACCCAATACGGCTCAGTTTTTTGACGTATCTTGCTCTGTCGAGCAGCAGAATGATTTTATGTAGACCATTCTGGGTCAACACCATGCTTTTCCAATAAAGGGGAAAGGATTGTTTTCCCCCACGCCGACTCCGCCCACAGCTATGACGCGACACCGACCAAGTTATAGGTCAATATTCACCATTAACCAAACGCTTTTCACCCGCCACAAGATCTCTCACGTTTACATGCACGTGAGCAAACAGACAGTGCCATTTCTACACTTATTTACCTTTTTGACACCGTAGCCTATATTTAATTCTCTTTATCCGTAATGGAGCGCGCGTCCCGTGGGAACTAAGCGTCTCGAGTCAATGATTCAATCACCCATTCAATAAAGAGAGTCACTTGCTTTGTTTCTAAATGAATCAGCCGTTTGAACGAGTCGATTAAATAAATGATTCAGTGACAAGACAGTGAATTGCTGCCACCTACTGGCGGTTACAAATTGAGTCATTCAAATCGTTTAATATTTCTATGTTCAAAACTTTATATTTAAAACATTAATCTCATAACAATGTTGTTATGAAATGTATTAATGCCACCTCTGAGTCTTGTCAAGAATTCTGTAAACATTCCTTAATGCAACAGAAGAGTTATGTGCCATGCAAAAATGAACTTATGATGCTGATTTCATTTGACTGGTAAATTATTCTTCTTGATTGTGTCTTATTATTTTAATTGAATTTATTTTTTAATTAAATTAAATAAAAAAAAGTTTATAAATCTTATAAATCCATTTATAAATTATAAATAATTTATAAATCTTATAAATCCATTTATATGTTTATAAGCAACTGAAACAGGGCATGTCAAAACTTCTCCAGGGCCCCAAAACCCCCTCAGACCCCAGAGGGTTATTGACCCCTTGCGTTTAATAAAAAACAATTAAATAAAATTAAATTGTTTTAATTTTAAGATTGATTAGTGAAATGAATGATTTAATTAAAAAAATTAGAATGATTAGTAATTGTCTCTCATTGGCCTGATTAGCTGCCCTCAAAACATTTCTTATTTAGTGGTGCAGTATTGCATGATTTGTCGATTATATTTAATAGTTTACACTTTGCATAAACGTTTGCAATTAGTTTTTAAAAGGTAACATTACATTCTTAAGGACTCTACGCTTACAATTTTTTTTTTACTGAACTTTTTTAGGAACACTTTCTGCTCAATGATAGAAATTATCCGTCCCATTATAGCACGATATATTTTTAACCTTTGTAAACCCTTTTTTCAAACTTTATTAAATGTATGTCATATTTTGAGCCAAACCATTTAGATTTATAAACTTTTTTTTATTTAATTTAATTAAAAAAAAAATTCAATTAAAATAATAAGATACAATCAAGAAGAATAATTTACCAGTCAAATGAAATCAGCATCATAAGTTCATTTTTGCATGGCACATAACTCTTCTGTTGCATTAAGGAATATTTACAGAATTTTTGACAAGACTCAGAGGTGGCATTAATACATTTCATAACAACATTGTTATGAGATTAATGTTTTAAATATAAAGTTTTGAATATAGAAATATTAAACGATTTAAATGACTCAATTTATACTTTAAAAATGAAACTGAAACCGCCAGTAGGTGGCAGCAATTCACTGTCTTGTCACTGAATCATTTATTTAATCGACTCGTTCAAACGGCTGATTCATTTAGGACCGAAGCAAGTGACTCTCTTTATTGAATGGGTGATTGAATCATTGACTCGAGACGCTTAGTTCCCACGGGACGCGCGCTCCACTACGGATAAAGGGAATTAAATATAGGCTACGGTGTCAAATAGGTAAATAAGTGTAGAAATGGCACTGTCTGTTTGCTCACGTGCATGTAAACGTGAGAGATCTTGAGGCGGGTGAAAAGCGTTTGGTTAATGTTGAATATTGACCTATTGTGCGTACCGTTGTGGCTCCCACTGTTTGCAGGACTCGCTGCATGTGGGGTAAAAATCAAGGAATTATATATTGTATAAGGTGCCAAAACAATAGAAGGAGTCCCGGTTTCCACTGTATGTTCGTTCACACGCATCTTTATGGCAGGTTTTGGTGGCAGCTCCCCCTGCCATGCAAAGATTTCACTCGCTCGTGGTCGTCGCGTCTCAAAGCTCCGCCCACACTGCTTGATTGACACTCCCTCATTTGCATTTGATTTATAATTTGAGCATTTGATTCATCGTGTGCGATGTTGGTTTAAGCATTTGATTTATAATTTGAGCATTTGATTTAAAATTTGAACATTTGTTTTATGATTTGAGCATTTAATTTATAATTTGAGAATTTGATTTATCATTTGTGATGTCAGTTTGAGCATATGACATGATTTGAGCACTGAATTATAAATTTAATTATGACAGGTTTATACTGGGTTGATAATGAAAATTAAATATCAAATACAAATGATTTTTAATTAGATTTTTGATACCGTTCATGCTTCCCCAAATGAGGAAATTAAATCACATTTGATATATCGTTTGAGCAGTTGTTTTGAGAGTTCGATTTATTATTTTATCTTTTTAGGCATTTGAATTTTCATTTTAATTTTGTTAAGAAAAAATGTCCATACTTTTAAGCTGTTGCGCTTGTTATAACGTCATGGGTCACGTGATAACGTCAACATGGCGGATGAAGTCCGGATCGCATTCATAATTAATGAGATTTGGCTGTAGAGTACATACTCTTTAAGCGCTCGTTAAGTAAGTACTTATTGAAATTAAGTACCTACTTATTGAGTATGCGGTTTCGAACGCAGCCTATGTGGTTCAGTTAGACTCTTATTTTGAAATGAAGTTTAGCGGTATTGAGCGTCACCCGGAAATACTCAGAGCAGTTGGTCAACATGCTGTACGACACAGATGTTTCGTTTCGCTACAAATTATTTAATTTCGGGAACTTGAATGAATGAAATTCCGTTTACAGAGTTTTAAATGAATTTGGTGGCTTCGTAAGTAGATTTGAACCGATTTCGCCTTTTTCTTCTGAAAATAACAGCTGCTGCAGTTAATTTGTATTTTCGGTGGACTTAACGTCCAATATTAATTGTATATTAATCACTTAATCTTTTAATTGATGCCACTTTATTACTTTTCTCAGTATTTTGTATAGGAGAGCGATATTCGCTGATAGTCATAAACGACCTCCTGTCATCACAACAGTCGATCATTGGCGTTTATTTGATGTAATAAAAGTATTATGTTGTATTATTATGAGCTGTTAAAATACATGCCATGTTTTAAACTCATGTAGGTGCTCTTCTAAAAACCAAAATGGGTAAAAAGAAGGGGAAGGACAGCAGTCCTCGAGCAGACAGCAGCACTGAGACAGCAGGTACATGTCTGACAGCTGCCCTGAACAATGACATGCTGACAGTGATTTAATCATGAAACCTCACACATGATTCTCCTTCTGCTTTGTAAGGGGTTTTCTGCACTCACATCCGTAAAGGAACAGAGCACAACTTACTGAAGAAAGCTGGTTTGAACGAGCAGTGGAGCTCGTGTCAAGACTGTGAGCCGGACAAACCTGGTGAAAAGCAGATCTCAGAGGATGAAACTGACAGAGAAAGTCCAGCTGTGTGGATGTGCCTGAAATGTGGCCACATAGTAAGTGATCAGGGCTTAGTAAGCCTAAGTTGAATGTAGATTTAATCAATTTAGGCTTATGATGTTTTTGGGAAATGCAGCCCAGGTGATTTATGACATGCTGCTATTGGCCAGCCGCACATAAACAGTGTTGTGATCCTCATCAGGGCTGCGGGAGATCAGAGAATCAGCATGCGATCAAGCACTACGAGACGCCTCGATCTGAGCCACACTGTTTAGTGCTCAGTCTGGACGTCTGGAGCGTCTGGTGAGTGACACACATCCACCTCCTCACTGAAATGTGGCAGAATTTGTGTTTTCAGACCACTTACCTTCTGCTCCGATGTGCTGCAGGTGTTACATCTGTGATGATGAAGTTCAGTATTCCAGCACGGGGCAGCTGGCGCAGCTGATCACAAACATAAGAAAACAAGTGCTGACGGATCCTGACAAGAAGACTTCCAACAAAAGTAGGTGTTTTAGAGTTTTTAGGGCCATTTGCACTTATATAACGTCAGTAGTTGATGACCAATAAGTGCTTTTTTAATGTATTTTTTTGAAAGAAGACAGGTTATAGAAGCAAAATAGCCACTCTCAGAAATGACGAGTGCATGAAATAACATGTTTTTGCCTGTAGTGTCTTTCCTTTTAAAAAAGCATAAATTTGCGTACATACTCTGCAGAAAGTAAGAAAGAAGAGAGTATAGTGACGCATCCTGCAGAGCAAACACTGGATGAAGAGAATGAGAACAAGGAGAAGCAGAAGAGCAGCTCAAAACATGATGAAAGTCCCAAACGACAGAAAGCAGCAGCCGCAGGAAGCTCTGGTGTCGTGAGCGTCAGGGGTCTCAGTAATCTGGGCAACACGTGTTTCTTCAATGCAGTCATGCAGGTACAGAGTCAGAGTTTGAGACGCTTCACAAGAGAAACAGAAATATGCATGCAAGCTCTGCAAATCCTGATGTTCTCGTCTCCCTCTCAGAATTTATCGCAGACGCAGTTTTTGCGAGAACTACTGAACCAGATCACAGATGAGAAGAGCTGCTTCACCATCACACCTGCACTGTCATCTGAGCTGGTACTGATGCTGAGCCACGCTATCTTCTTTTCTGGTTCTTTTTATGCATAAAGCTTCATCTAACAGGATGTTTTCACATCATGTTTTCAGGAACCTCTTCAGATCCAGCTGGAAAGGCCCGGGTCGCTCACACTGGCTATGTGCCAGTTACTGAATGAAGTCCAGGAGACCAAGAAAGGTGTCGTGACCCCTAAAGAACTCTTCACACAAGTGTGTAAAAAGTAAGTAACTTCACAATGTAGTCGCCTCATAAAAAAAGAAAAGTTCTATTTTACTGATGTATTTGACACCTGCATGTCCTGAAAAGTTTCTATTTCATATAAGCCATTGGTCCCTGGAAAAAACTCTTCTAATTTTTCACAATATTAATGATTTTTCAGTATTTTTGATCAAGTACATGCAGCCTTATGAACTTATGAACTATTTTTCACAGAGCTCCACGCTTTAAAGGCTTTCAGCAGCAGGACAGTCAGGAGCTTCTGCGGTACCTTCTGGACGGCATGAGAGCAGAAGAAGCGAAAGTATGAACCTCTAACAGGACATGAACACAAACCAGATGAAATGCTTGTTTTCTTTTGTCACTTGAAATGACTTTAAAAAATGTTTGAGACATTTTGGTTTAACTAAATCCTTTGTTTATATCTTGTAATTTTTAGAGAGTAAATTCTGGAATTCTGGAGGCTTTGAAAAACTCTGGCAAAAGCATTGAGGCTGAGCAGATGAAGAAGATTATTAAAGGTACAAGTCATTATCAAAATACCAGAATGGCAAATAAAATATTTTAGAGCATGAATAAACCCAAAACGTTTGATATATATCTAACTTAACAGAGTACGAGAGAAACGGTGCACCCAAGAACCTTGTGGACCGAGTGTTTGGTGGAGAGATGAGCAGCACAGTGATGTGTAAAGAGTGCAGAACTGTGTCTCTGGTGACAGAGATGTTTCTGGATCTTTCTCTTCCTGTAGCTGATGAGGTGAACTTCACATAGCTGCTTTATCCCTCATGTGAATATTGTGGGGAAGTGATCTGATTTGAGTGTTTTCTCCAGGCCTACAGGAAGAAGAATCAGAAGAAAGTCACTCAGTATCGCAGCAGCGTCAGTGTCGATAGAGACCGAGAAAACACAGCATCTCTGGTCAATGGGAATGAAGACATGCCTACAGGAACAGGAAGCAAGTACCAGCAGAAGAAAGCAAAGAAACAGGCCAAGAAACAAACAAAAGTAAAGAGACACACACACACACTGGTTCAGATCATGTTATAATATAATATTTAGTCTATGTTATAATTAGTGATACTTATATGTATATACAAGGCTGTAGCCATTTTGGACATTAACAGACTTTTTAGCACCAACACTTTTTGTGAATTTTGAGTAAATATTGTGTATATTCAATAGATCAAGAACTTCTGAATTTTCATATTTACATATTTTTGTCCCTACTTGTTTTCCACATATCATGTTTCAGTAACATAATTTTCACAATATAAAGTAGAATTCAGACGATGTGCGATACAGATTGACTTTTGTGTCCATAGACTCAGAGACGTCAGCAGAAACTGGGCAGTAAAGTCACTTTGGACGCTCTGACCAATCAGAGCACGGCTAGCAGCACTGATACACCGGATGCCTCCAATCAAAATCTATCAGTAAATGGCAGCGCTGATGCAGAAGCAGGCGAAAACAGCCAGGAGAAACCTCCTGCTCTCTCACAAAATGAAGATGAAGATGAGGAGGAATCCGAGCAAGAACATGCTACTTCTGTCAACAACCGCTTTAACACCTTATCTGAAGACCAGGCCTCTGAAAATGTGTTTGTAGAGGGAGAAAAAGCACAAGATGTGAATGCAGTTGAGGAAGATGATGGTGCTGACCAGCTTTGTGCTGAAGAGGATCGGTTAACAGAAGAACTGAATACTCTGTCACTAAAAGCAGAGAGTGAGATGGAGAATGGAGATGAGGCCTCAGACGATGTGAAGGAATACACAGTAGTGGATCAGGACCCTGAGCTGGCCTTTAAATCACTGGCCAACAGGACGGCGCTAGAGAAGCAGGAGTGTTCGGTGGAGTCCTGTCTGTATCAGTTCACTGAGGTGGAACATCTCACAGAGAACAACAGACTGATGTGTGTCACCTGCACAAAACACCAGTCTGGACATAAAGCCTCAGACGGTACTGTACTCAACTTTTACCATATTAACAGCTGTTTTAGCTCCCTCTTGTCTCCTCTTTAAACCCTTTTGACAGTCCAATCTAGGGTTCACAAACATTTTGTCAGCTGAACCACTTAGACATAAAATATTTACTTGAAAACCCCCTGGGATTTTGAGTTACTTAGTATTTCTCCAATTTAATAATACTGGTATTGTTAATGATATTAGTTAATGGTTGCATGACATGCAAGTGAACATAAAATATTACTTTGCTTTTTTTTTTTTTTACTGTTTTTTTTTTCTCCTTTTATTCTACAGTGGGTCTGCATGACTTGGCCAAAACATATATATTGTGATTATTTTGTCATATTATGATTTCTACATATATCCACTGCTGAGACATCCAGACAAAAAGAACAAAGACTCTATTACAAATGGAAATATTAACTTTTAATGGGTTTATGGTTTAATCTTTAGAAAAACCAACTAACACTACAAGTTACAATACAAATATTTATTCTTCCACTTTAAATGTTCAAACCCTTGAGATTTTAGTGTCAATTTTTATGCAAATTTAAATATTTTGAGGTATAAATGTTTCAGCTATTTTTTTTTAAATCTTATTTGCAATCATTAAATACATTAAAGTATATTAAATATTTATATTTATTATATATAATTTATAATAATGTAATAACATATTAAAATATCCTTTGGTATTGTCTGGAGCACATTAGCGTTTATTGCATGGGGCTTTATTCATGCCTGACCACTTTCATATTTTAAATTGACCAAAAATCATTGTATACCGTTTACCTGTATTTGCTGCTGTGCAGTTTTTTGGATCTCCTGAAATTAGCTGTTTTTTAGTAATTGAACACAACACTTCAGAAACCTCTTTATAAACCTCCAGAGCTTCTAAACGGATTTTGTTGTTGTTGTCAGGTAAGAAAGCTGTTTACAGGGATGCTCTGAAGCAGATGCTGATCTCTGATCCTCCAGCAGTGCTCACGCTCCACCTGAAGAGATTCCAGCAGGTAAAACACCTTGTTCATCCTCTGTCAGATCTCTTAATACCATAAACTCAAAAAAATTGCTCTGAGACCCTTTATTTTGTCATTTCTTGCCTGTAGGTTGGATACAGTGTTTGTAAGGTGAATAGACATGTACAGTTTCCTCAGATCCTGGATCTCGCTCCATTCTGCTCTTTAAACTGCAAGGTGAGCAAATTGTTGGTTTTCACAACATTCATCCATCCTTACATCACTCTTTGGGTTCTGGGTTCAGCAAACTCACTCAAAACTGGTTCAAACTCACAGATCAGCAGTGCCTCAAACCCTGTTACCCAGATGTGTGTTTGTGTTTTTAGGGAGTGAAGGAGGGCGAGATGCGAGTGCTGTATAGTCTTTATGGTATAGTGGAACACAGCGGCACCATGCGGTCTGGGCATTATACAGCCTACGTCAAATCACGACCCTCTACGCGCAATTATGTAGAAAATGGAATCGATGCTGGTTGTGAGTATCTGTGCTGTTGAATCTGAGTTTTCGATGACCTTTATGGATTTATGTGAACATGCATTAATACTGGAGGCCGGAAAATCAGTTTGTGTGTGCTTAATGCAAATTGCATTTAGTTGGAAATAAAGTGACATTTTGATTATTATCTATTTCCAACCATCATCTCGTAGCAGGTCACGCTGAGGCCGGTAAAGGATCATGGTTCCACATCAGCGACAGCAGTGTTCATCCGGTTACAGAGGCCAAAGTGCAGAGTTCCCAAGCTTACCTCCTGTTCTACGAGAAGATCTCATAACTCGCATGAGGAATAGTCTTCAAAACAAAGGGCTGCTGGTGCTTCATTCAACTCGGTTGCTGCTGCTGGGAAATCCTGTTAAAACACTCTGCAAATGAATTGAAAACTTGAATCAAAGTCGTTTATATGAGCATCATCTTTTATTTTTTCTCTGTTATCAGCTGTTGTTCAGGGGAAAGTTTTAATTCATCCAAACAAGATGCAGAACTTACTCGGGATCTATTTTTTAATTGAATTAATATTTTTCAGTGGTGATTCAAAAGCGGTGAAATATTTTTTCTTACCTCTAGATCATGATAGAACGGTTTGGTGTGGATGTTTGCCTCATACAGCGTTTCTCAAAGTGTATTTAAGTATCTGCTGCCAAGACTGATAGTCATTTTGCATGAATCTCGTGAAGAAAAGTCATATTCCACCCCAACATTAAAGGTATATATAATTCATTCTCATTGTTATAAAGAAGTCTAATTTTTATTTATGTTTAGTAAATGATCATGGACACATTTTTAAATGGTATCAGTGTTAAAACTGTGTATTTAAATATGCCACAATCTAAATAAATAATGGTCTTAAGAATAGGCTTCATTTTTATATTCGAAATAGTCAAACTATATTTTCGGTTTATTTTGGGGTGAAATATGACCGGCATTACTTTACAGAGATCCATCCTTTTATTTCTAAAATTCTAAAACTAAACTGAAATATATATTGGTATAATTTTATATTGCAATAAATACCTTACTGTCCTCAATATAATGGCAAATGTTTTGTTTTCTAACATTCTAATGAGGCTTAAAATACAAATAAATAAAACTGACAATTTTCACTTCTCAAAAGCGTCTGGGCGTCTCTTGTCAAAACAATACTTTGTGTTGTTCATGGAAACACTAAATTATTAGGCGGCACCATTTACTACGCGTTAATAGCTACATATGAAACTTGACTTCCTCGCGGGGCGCTCGACGGCTCAACAATCTGCTCCATTTAGCTCAAATACGTTCTTTAGAAGAAACTTGTGTGCTAAAAACTTCAAACTTTCAATCTGATAAATGATTTCTCATGTACATCAATATCTGGCGCATCAGTCGCTGTAAAAGTATAGACTAAATTCCCGTGTCCTTTTATCACAAACGACTTTTTTTTTGTTTTTTTTGTTAAAGCTTTCGTTTTGTATTATTTATTTATTTGTATGTAATGTCATATTTATTTATATGTAATGTCAGCACTTTGTATGTAATGTTGATATTTTATGTACTTTTATCTTTGGTACCTTGGCATTAATAAAAAACAAAACAAAAAAAACACTGAGAGTAACAAACCCCACGTAACCTTTCAGCAGTAGTATGAACAAACATTTACACCAGAATAATGATTTGATTTTGAGAAACGTTGAAAGCTACTAAAAAAAACAAAAAAAAAACAAAAAAAAACACCCAGTGAAGAGTTAAAATTACTTTTAATTTCTATAGTCGCATAGCTGACCAATCAGATAGAACTTCCGGGCCACTACGTCCCGCTTCCTTAATATGTTTCACTTCAAAGCATTTTTTCCGCTCTAGTTTCGTTTTCTTTCGCTATGGCGGGAGTTTAGAACAGAGCTCGAGAGGGAACGGTCTCCACGGTAACCCTCTAAAGCCGGAAGTGCTGGACGCAACAACAACAGATAAAAAAAAAATGAAATCTAGTCTGCATTCAGTTAATACAAACAAACCGTTTATTTAACGTCTCAGCGAGTGACAGAAATGCAAATGTGTTGTTAATGAGATTCGCCGACGTGAGTTATTACCGGTGAGTTTTTGTCCGTTGCACTGATTTAAATTTCTATGTTAATACCATTAACGTTAGATTTTTTTTAAAGAGCTTTTATCTGGCCAAAAACAGTTAAATGTCATTATATTACGATTTAACTATAATTAAGATTAAACAATACTTTGTTTTGTCTATCTATCTATCTATCTATCTATCTATCTATCTATCTATCTATCTATCTATCTATCTATCTGTCTATTTGTCCATCTATCTATCTATCTGTCTATCTATCTATCTATCTATCTATCTATCTATCTATCTATCTATCTGTCTATTTGTCCATCTATCTATCTATCTATCTATCTATCTATCTCTCTAGCTATCTATCTCTCTATCTGTCTATCTATCTATCTATCCATCCATCCATCCATCCATCCATCTATCCATCTATCTAGCCATCTATCTCAGTAATGTCTAGGTCAGTGATCTGTCCCCTGAGTGTAGGGGCCACGGCTCCGGAGTCTCTCTCTGTCTTACAGCGGCGTCTTCAGACAGCGGAGCAGCAGACGGAGGAGTTAGTGAGGAGTCTGGGCTCTTTAGGAGCGTCTGCGGATCAGCTGCTCGTGAACTCTTCAGACGGGAGCTCCTCTAAGCCTCCCATCAGTCCTGTGAACATCCACCGGGCCCTGAGTGCCGCAGGAGAGGGTCTGCTGTGGAGACAGTGTGAAACGCTGGTCGCACGTGTGTGCAGATTAGAAAGTGTTTTGCACGCTCTGAAACTCTCCACCTTCCGTCTGGAGACAGACAGACAGCTCAATCCATCCAACACAGGTCAGTTTTCAGTGGTCCATGTGAATCTAAATGTGAATTATGAATCACAGCAGTATGAAAAATGGATAATTGAGATTTGCAATACATTACATTTAACAGTGTTATTAAATTATTAATGTTTTTAAGATTTACTTTAGAATAGCATTAGATGACAATAGAGGAATCCAAATGTAAAAACAGGGTAAATGAGCATGTACAATAAAAAATATATATATAAAAAAAGTATATATATGCATATATACATACATATAGGCTGTTTTTTAATCTTTTCAAAACTTTTTACTGTAACTTATTTAGTTTTGAAGGTTTATTAAACTTTATTTTAAAGGTTTATTAAACATTTCAGAAATGTATATTTATTTTATATCGCAATAAATGTGAGCAAAACCTAGCAAAATCTTCCAAAGACCTACTTTTATACTGTAAAAACAGTATAAAATAAACTGAATAAAATCATTTTTTAGTATAGTATTTTTTGTTTAGTATAGTTATAGTATAGTTTATAACTAGCTGTATATAAAAAAAAAAAGAAAAAGGTGTATGCAATGTCCGCATTAAGATAACTAAGCAAACGTGTGTGTGTAGGTGAGTTTTACACTATATTTTTCAGCATGCATTTGTGGGAGCAGTTTCCAGCCCCGCAGGAGTTTGTAATTTCCCTCTGTGTGTAGCACGTTTACAGGAGCGATTAACCGCACTGCAGGAGCAGCATGAGGAGGAGCAGCACTCTGCACGGCGGGAGGTGCTGCAGTTACAGGATGAGCTGCAGCAGGCCTGTGAGCAGAGACTGGAGGCGCAGCGGGAGCTGCTCAGACTCAGGGAGGCGCTGGAGAACACCACCTCTGCTAAAGTAAAACAGCTCATGGGCGGCTCATATTAATTAAGAGACTGCATGAAATGTGTGTGCGTATAAAGATTATTAAATTAACTGCAAAAAAAAGTCTAAAGATAAATTAAAAAAAAAGTCACCTTTCAGTTTTCAGGTGAACTGGTAACTAGTATTTTTTATATATTTAAATAAATATGTAAAACATCAATTTTTAAGCAGTGTTTTTAGTATCCTGTATATGCAATTATTATTTTTAATAAATAATTATTAATTTATTTAATATATAAATTAATTATTATTTTTGAATTCATTTATAGTTTATTTTATTTTAATTTTACATACATTTTTTGTAATTCTGTTATGTGCATTTGTCAGTTTTGTTTGTTTTTATTTTTCCTAAATAGTTTAATATTATTTTTTTTTATTATTATTATTTCAGTTAGTAATTTTAGAGCTACAAGGTAATATTTAAAAAAAAAGTTTCTTTTCACCTAATCAGCCTAATTTCACTTTCAGATTTAAATTAACAGAAATGTTTTTTTTATTTATTTTATTTTTTATTTTTTTTAGGTAAGGATAACAATTTTCAAAGAGTGTGTATTCATGTTTTCCCAGTTAAACCAACTAATCTTTATAATGTCATAAGTAAAATAGTTATTTCTATCTCAATTGATAGTTCTTGACCTCTGAAACTGTTTGCAGATGAAGGAGCAGATGGTGCAGGAGACCACAGCACTCTTGGAGGCTGAGCAATCCCACAATGCACTGCTGCTGAGAGTTGAGGAGATGGAGAGAGTGGTGGAGAGGGAGAGAAGACAGGTAAACTGAAGAAAAGACTAGAAAAGGTTCACATTATGTTCTCATTTATCGTGATCTTACTTCTTATCTGATTGATAAATGTACTTGAATGATCTTAAATCATGTGTCTTGTGAGAAGAGGCTGCTTCTAAATGATCAGATTTACGATAAAACGGGCCAAAACAAATCAAGACAGTCATAAAATGCCTAATTTAAGCTTTCTGCCCACTGTTTGCTGGTGTCTTGTCAGGTGGAGGTTCTTCAAGCAGACTGTCACGCCTTACGTACTGATGGACAGGCAAACAGGGCGGAGCTGAAGAAGAGGGAGGAGCAGATTCTGGGCCTGGAAAGAGAGTGTCAGGAGCTTCGAGACCAATCCGGTCAGAAACACTGTATTATGGGACATTTTAAACTTTGTTTATGCTACAGTGTGTCTGTTGGTTGTGAAACTAAAGTGTTTTGTTTCCTCTCAGGAGTGAAAGAGATTCTGATATCACAGCTGACCAAAGAGATCAAGGTACGAGAACATGTGAGAGGGACACTGACAGCGGTAATGACACGTCTCATGATGTCTCACGGTGTGTGTTCAGAGTGTGAAGACGGCTCTGCAGAAACAGCAGCAGGAGAACAGCAGACTCATCAGAGATGGACGAGACCTCAGAGCAGCTGCAGATCAAGTCCAGGTACACAAACACACACCCATGTTTTATGGGGACATTCCATAAGTGTAATGGTTCTTATACTGTACAAACTGTATCTATCGTCCTACACCTAAACCTACCTCTTACAGAAAACTTTCAGCATTTTTAGATTTTCACAAAACTTCATTTTCTATGATTTATAAGCTTATTCCACATGGGGGCCAAAAAAAATGTCCCCACAAGGACGAGGATATCAGATATTGCCCTCTTTGTGGGGACATTTTGTCACGGTAACGTAGGGTTTACCAGGACCAAACACGCACACACACACACACACACACACACACACACACACACACACACACACACACACTCTCTCTCACTCACTCATTCACTCACTCACTCACTCATGATCTGTTTAGCATTATATAATTATGTTAGCTCAACAAACCCAACATACTGCCATTGTACAAATTTGGATTAGAGCAATGGTTCCCAATTTTGTTTGGTCACATCTCTGTTTGAAAGTAGTGCTTGCCCCCCTATAATCTAATTATCTTGTAAATATTATATTATATATTATTATACTAAAGGGGACAAAGGGAAAAGAGTGAGCTGCATGCAATATAAGGAATTAAATTCTACCTATTGAAGAATTTATGTGAAAGGAAAAAAAACACATTAATTTCCTGCAGTTTCTCTGAGATTTTTTTTTCCTGACAAATAATTAAATATTTTTGTTGACAAATACAAAAGAAAAACAATTAAAACAGCATATGTTCTTTCTGTTTGTACTGTTTTGAATGATAAAACATGGAAAATACTTCACGGGAAGATAAACTTTTTTCAGCATTTTTAGTTTTTGCTTCCTTTCTGTGTTGCAAAAATGTACATAAAACATTTGAATTATTTATTGTATATTATAATAAAAAATAAAACAATTTCTGCTACAATATTAGCAGTTATGTTTAAAAATTCTATGGAAAACCGTAAATTTTCTGCCAGTTTCTCTGAGCTTTTCTGTTTTTCTGACAAAAAAAAAAAAACAGCACAATTCTGTTGACAGTGAAAACTGCACACGTTCTTTCTGTCTTCACTGTTTTGTTTGAATAATGAAGTTACACTTTTCATTGGAATATAAAACTGAATCAACTCTTTTTTTTGTGTCAAAAGGCTTACATTGTTCTGTTTATTTTTTGTGTTGCAAATATTTACATAAAGCTTTTTAATTATTAAAAAATGGGTTTTTACAATTTTCCCAAATAAATGAATAAATAAAAACTGATACTGCAATATTAAAAGAATAACTAAAGGAAAGAATTCCTTTCATATGCAAACCCATATGACTTTATCATCTGTGAAACTCAAGGAGGGATGATAAGATGGTAATTGTAACTGTCAAGTTCCAAAAGCATATAAAAGTACCATATAGTAATTCATATCATTTATATGTTCTATAACCTTCTGAAGTCATTCAAATAATATGTGTGAAAAACAGTCTGAAATTTAGGCCGTTATTCATCTGGCTCATACGTATCTGTCCATCCATCCAGCTTTTTATAAGCAAATAACATGATAAACTTTCCTTTTCTGGTGTAAAATTGTTTGTGCATGTTATGATGAATGAAGTTTATCGTAAGAAGTTAACCTTTCTTTCTTTCTTTCTTTCTTTCTTTCTTTCTTTCTTTCTTTCTTTCTTTCTTTCTTTCTTTCTTTCAGGTGTTGAATGAAAAGTTAGAGGTTCAGTGTTCAGAGCTGAGCACCGCACTTCATTCATTAACACTGGAAAACACTCGACTACAGACAGAACATCACTGCAAAATTAAGGTATTTCAATTCAGTTTTAGTTTTAATGTCATTTGATAACATGAAAGACAATTGTACATTGGAGTTGTCAAGGTGTCATAAGGAACATAATTAAAGTAATAGTAAAAGTTAAACAGTATTTAGCAAATTAGCACTAATTAAACAAGTGATTGAGAAGGATAAAGATGGAAAAAAAGACTAAATATGCCAGTAATAGCAAAACTGAACAGAAGTTCCGCTGATAGAGAGAGTATTTCTCACACACACTGCTGTGCTTGTGTTGTTTGTTCAGGCGGAGCGAGATCGTGTGTCTAAACACCTTCAGGAGCAGGATCTGCTTTTAGACACAGCCAGGAGGAACATCCAGGATGAACTACAGGGCACGATATCAGAGAAACTCACCCTGCAGGAAGAACTGTGAGATACACACACAAATTCACTACTAGAAATCATTCACAGCTGCTGGATCGCGACCCACAGCAGGAAAAAGACAAATGCTTTCTATGTCTTTTGTTGCTGATGCCAAACGCTGCATCCAAGCAAACGCTACCGTATTTGGACTCAAATTCATCTCACTTGTAGATTGTTAGATTAAGGCTGATGGCAACATGTTGCGTGATCCTTGAAAACCAAAAGTAAACAACATAAAAGAAAATATGACTGTAAATCACAGCTCTGACATAATGTACTGTAAATGAGATCAGGATTTTAAAGTTTGTAATCATCAGCTCTTTTATTTTCTCTCAAAGGGAGGCACTGAAAGCAGATCATGCCAAACTGCAGCAGAGTTCCACCGTTGCCCAGGAGACAGCTGTCAATCATCAGCAGATGCTGGAACGCACCATCGAGAGGCTTCAGGGGGAGCTCAGCTGTGCTGTGAAAGATGGAGAGACCCTGAGAGAAGAGAGAGTTCAGATAAAGAGTGAGGTCAGTTGAAAGTTCTTTTATAAGTTAAAAGAAAAGGACTGCGATGTTGTTAAATGTATATGAATGAAACAGATAAACTGAAATTTTGACCAGATGAATCACATTTGAAACATTTTTTTGTTTTTTATTATTAGTAGTAGTAGTAGTAGTAGTAACATATTTTTTATATCATATTATGTTATAAATTTAATAATAATATGTATCAATTACATATGAAAAATTCTACATAATTACATAATTAATATACATATACACATTATATAATGTATTATAATTACTAGCATGCTTAATGTTTATAAGAATAAAATATTGTTTTTAATAAATTAATATTAATAATAATTGTAATAAATACAGTGACAATAACAAATGTAATAATAATAACAATGCAAGATTGTATTAAATTATACATAATTATATAATTAAGATCCATATACATATACAGTGTATTATAATTATTAGCATGATTAACTTTTATGAGAATAAAGTGTTTTTAATAAATTAATAATTATAATTTTTATAATTACAGTGACAATAACAAATGTAATAATAAAAATAACAACAATACAAAATTGTATTAAATTATACATAATTATATAATTAATATACATATTATACAATGTATTATAATTATTAGCATGATTCATTTGATAATAATACAATTATAGTACTTGTTATTAAAAATAATACAATATTTTATTTATTATACATTGCACACACACACACACACACACATTACATAATGTACTGTAATTATTAATATTACTAATTCATTATGTTAATATATTGTTATTTTTATTCATACTTTTATTTATTCAAAAGCTGCCATTTTAGCAAAGCAATACAGCAGCAAATGGTTGTGCACTACCACTGAAATTCCTTTCACATCATACTAACAACAGCTCTTAAAGGAATAATTAATAATTTTTTTTGTCATCATTTACTCACCCTCATGTCATTCCAAACCTGTATGCTTCTTTCTTATGTTGAACACAAAAGAAGATATTTTGAATTTTAAAGAACCAAACAGTTGTTGGTCGCCACTGACTTCCTAGTAGGGAAAGAAATACTATGGAAGTCAATGGGGACTATCAACTGTTTGATTATGACATGAGGGTGAGTAAACGGTGACAAAAATATTTTTGGGTGAACTATCCCTTTAACATTAGTAAAAACACTGTGCCACACAACCACTTGTGGCCCATTGCTTTAATGAACTCTTTATTTCCAAATCTCAGATGAACTCTGCAGTCATTTCGCTGGAAAAGGAGAAGAACATTCTGGAAACACAGCTGTCGGAGATCAAGGTACTGTACTGCTGACCAAATGTGAGGTCACTTCCAGTCTTTCTCTAGTGCATTCAGGAGATCAGAGTTTTTCACTGAATTTCATTTCTTCTCCTGCATTTGCTGGATATAAAATGGAGCTGATTTCACCTGCTATACTGACTCCACTACAGCAATTACCATAAACATCCTCTTCATCCCTGTGATTGACAGGTGGAGTTGACCATGGTGAACTCAGCACTGCAGAAACAGAAGGAGGAGAACAAGGAGCTGATGGAGAGCCTGGCAGCCTTGGAGCATCAGCAGGTTTGAGATCAAAAGATCACAGAGTCAGATGCACGTCAAAGGAAAGTGCGCTTGTAAGTCTCTCTCTCTCTCTCTCTCTCTCTCTCTCTCTCTCTCTCTCTTCTCTCAGGTAACTCATCGTCAGGTAGAACAGATGCTCTGGGACTTGACAGACAGCAAGAACAAACTGGCCTACGAGAAGGGCAAGTTGCAGGTCTGTTTCACACAGACACACACATTTTGTTTGTGTATGGACATTTTGTGCAGTGTGACATACAATGATGCTTGAACAGTCTTATAATGAACACACACATTATATGTCAGAAACACACCAGGCTTCAAATAAACGGACTCTGTGTGTGTGTGTTTACACAGGCACGAGTGCAGCAGATGGCTGCTGACCTGAAGACATTGAAAGCAGAATGTACTCAACACTGTCAGAGCAACACTGCACTGCAGAACACTTACACACAGGTACACTTACACACACACAAACACACACACACACAAACATACACACTGCTCTAACAAACAAGCTTCACAAGCTCTGTGCTGCTCAGGTGAGTGAAACTGAACTGCATGAATGCAGAAAAGCAACTGAACTGGTAAAAATTCTCAGACTGTTTATAGATTAAAGGGCTCATATCCTGAGGAATCAGATTTACAGAAATCTTTTGAGATCAAATAGTTTGCTATATTTCCTCCCCAGTCCAAAAAGATAGTCTATTATAAATAAACTAAATTATTAATACAACAAAAATGCTTAATTTGTATATCACATGATTTCTGTAGTGTTGAGCCAGTATTACAATTCTGGCTGAAACCTGACAAGTCAATAATTATTTTCTTGATATGGCTGATTTTAAAATGAAAACTCTAACTCTTGTTTTATGCTTTTTAAAGAGTTATGGAATAATGGAGCATTTAAAAACTGTGTGAGAGCAGCAAAGCGTTGTTGTGCGTAGTGTGCAAAATGATGACAAAACAAAATAATGGTTGTTTTTTGGAAAGAAATTTTAAGGACTTTAAAGGGGTCCTATTATGCTTTTTCACTAGTCAGTGTGTAGTGTGTATGTTTAGTCAGTGTGTAGTGTGTATGTTTAGGCATAAAAAGATCTACAAAGTTACAAATCTCAAAGTCCACTCCAAAGGGAGATATTTCATTTCTAAAAAATCATTTTCTAGAACTACAACGAACGGCTCGTTTGGACTACAAAGTTGTTTTCCTGTATTTGTGACATCACAAAGTGGCCCAATAGAATATCATAAAAATAAATCCTGCCTCCGGAAATTCGAATGCACGTTTCAAAATCTAAACCCGGTGCGGGTGTTTTTATATCACTGTATTTCTGAAGGAAACCGACTGTCTTCAGAAAATTATGGATGTCATTTTCATTTCATCTTGCATGTAATGCCTGATAAAGCAGTGTTTGTGAGCAGAGCTCTGCTTTGTGTACAGCATTACCGGGAAAACCTCGCTCTCTCCCACTCCAACAGCGCCTCCCGCTGACAGAGAATGAATTTGCAGATATATGCCACCACAAATAGTGTAACTCTGTGGGACTATGGTATAAATAAATTCAACTGTATAACAGTTTCACTGCAATTCATGTTGTAATGCTGGAATTAAAGAACAATAAACATAATACATATTACCGTTGCATTATCTGTACATAGTAAATGCAGTTATTTTTAAGCTGTTGTTGACATCCTATCTAAAACGCGATTTAGCCCAAAAAAAACAACAATAACGTTACCACTTTAATATGTCTTGCAATATCCGTGCGTGCAAAGGTTCTGCGCGATCCTCTTGTTCAATATTCTCGGGGTCTGAATTGATATGGCAATATTGACGAACTTGCTGCTTTGGCAAGGGGCGGGGCAGTACTGAAACACCGTCTAAGCTGTTCGCCAATCACAACGCACTGGGACAGCTAACCAATCACAACACATTTCGTTTTTCAGAAGGCAGGCCTTCATCAAACCCGGAACTAATCGAGCCGTTTGTGCCAGACTGGGGAGAAAGGTATTATAATAATGTAAATTATGTGAAAAATAATGCGATTTTCGAACCACCAAGCATGAGAGCATGTTCTAGTACACCCCCAAAACAAAATCAAGACTTTGTAAAAGAGCATAATAGGACCCCTTTAAGTATAAATATGAAATAATAAATAATGCATGATATGACCCCTTCAGCAAGTCAACTACTGAATATTTAACACTCTTTCTGTCTCATTCTCAGGCGCAGAAAGAAAATCAGACACTAAAAGAGCAACTTTGCGCACTACAGCAACAGCACAGAGACACGGTGAGGGATTCAAAGAAAGACAATCGAAACCTATGAGTTGAGTTAACAAAAGTTCAAAAGTTTTTATGTTTTTGTGCATAACAGAATGAAGTAGCGCAGACACTGGAGAATGTCCTGTCGTCTCACGCTCGTCTGCAGCAGAACACACAAACACTGCATGCAGAGCTGAGAGAAAGAGAGCAGGAACTACACACACTCAGGAGAGAGAGGTGTGTGTGAGAGACTAAGAGGACACACATCTGGTTAAAAAAACAGGGTCATTGAAACTTAATGGGGTACTCATTTTTTATGTTGCACTGGCTGATATGGCAGCTGTCTTTGACTTGTGGCATGGATATAGCATTACACAAAAGTTTTTAGTTCCCGATCCCATTGCAGAAGTGCTATATTCACAGTCAACCATGGGTAAAGGAATAGTTCAGCCAAAAATGTAAATCAGTTCATTCAAGATGCAGTTTCATCATAACAGATTTGGAGAAATGTAGCATTACATCACTTGCTCACCAATGGCTCCTCTGCAGTGAATGGGTGCCGTCAGAATGAGAGTCCAAACAGCTGAAAAAAAACACAATAATCCACATCAATCCAGTCCATCAGTTATCATCTTGTGAAGCTGAAAGCTGTTTGTAGGAAATAAATCCATTATTTAAGCCATTTAGACACTTAACAGCTCAAATAACACTTTTTTTGTATGAAACAATTATGAGAGTGCTTAAATATTTGCTCATTTCTGGAGAATGTCTTGCCCCATAGACCTCCATTATAAGTGCATTACTGTAAACATGGTCTTTAAGTCAGTGATTTTTTGTAGCATTATGTTGTGTGTTTGTCAGACTGCAGGCTATGAAAGAGATTCAGAGTCTTGAAGCTGAAGTAGAGAATCTCAACGCAAGGAACAATGAGAAGGTAAAACGCACACCGATGACCAAATAAATAAGCGATGAGATCAAGGAGTTTAACTGTTTACATGTTCACATTTCTGAAGGTTGAATCTTTGCAAAAAGCACTTGATGAAGCTCAACTGGACAACAGGAAGCTTGCCCAGAGTTTAGAGCAGGCCTTACAGGAAAACCACAATGCACAGGACAAACTAAACACCCTCAGCGAGAGGTGAGGGAATTTGAGTTTATGGTTTATGTCCTCCATGTTTTCTTGAGTTTACGTTATACATGACTGCATCAGCAGGGAGGCGGAGCTTAAAGAGGCGAGGGCAGAGATTCGGCGATTGACAGAACATGTAGATTCACACAAGAAATTGCTTGAAAGGGAAAAAGACTCTGGGAGAAAGTCAGCACAGAGGGTAATGTTTAATAAATTATGTATTTTGATAATTTTGTAAATTAATTAGTTATGTCTTGCTAGGTAGATTTTAATGTACAGCATTTACTGGTATATCTACTCTACTTTTTAAATGCTTTATGAATTTGATTCAGTTCTACTCTGATTCAACTACTCCTGTTTTCTATATAGCTGAAGAAGGCACTGAATGAGGCATTGGCAAAGTCAGGTGACCTCTCACAAGCCAATCAGGAGCTTCAAGAGAAGGTGTCTGAGCTGGAGAAGCTTATATCCCATCAGAAGTCTCAATTGAATCAGTATCTGGGCAACAGAACAGCACTGAATCACTCTTTAAGAATCAAGGTGTGTCATTTTACACACCGTCTGTGCTGGATACAGGCTCTCGCACTAGTAATAACATCCCAGAATACACTAACTGAGTTTTTGCATTGTCTTTGCCTTCCCGACAGGATTTGGAAGCAGAAATTAAAAGTCTTGAAGAAGCAAAGGATGAATATAAAAGGAGGAGTTATGAACAGGTATAAATTCAAACATGTTTATATACAAGCAAGTGAAAATTGCCTCTCTAAACGTTATGCTAAACCAAATATTTCCAAAATCCAATAGCTGATGTTATTTTTGAATGACTACTATTATTATTAACCCAATTAAGATTTATGTATTGTATTTGATACATGATTTTCTCAGGCCTCTACATAATTTACATAATACTGTCCCAAAAAAACTTTTCTATAGTATCTACTGCCCCCTTGTGGATTATCCATGCAAATCAATAAGTAGTAAAGCTTTCAATATCATTTCTAAATGTTCGCCTCCAAGTTGCAATACATGTTATTTGCTCGTTAAAGTAATGGAAAAAATAACTTTCTTATTTATACTTTTAGTCACCTTGATATTTCATTATTATAATATTTAAGTTCATTATTTATAAAAAAAAAAGTGTGGAAATGCTGTATTTGAGGTAAATTTTAATGCTTTTTTATAATGTATATTTAATAGTGTATTATGTTGAGCACAATAAAATTCATTTAAGTGTTAAATTTAATTAATTTAATTTGAAATTTGCTTGGATATGTTTAGAGTGCTTTTCAATGTAATACTTTTTTATAGTCTTTATATTATAAATAATTATTATTACATATTATTACATGTACATATTCCTTGCAAAATAAAATAGATTTATGTATTATGCATAATAACATGAACATTGTTCATCAAACTTGATTTGAAGTTTAACCATAATAGTCTTGAAAAGTATTGTTGAGGGAAGAGCATTAGTACACAAAAGCACTGCTTTAATAGCTTGAGCAGCTTACAATGTTGCATTTCTAACTTCACCCTTTGAAGCATTGCTGATAAAAATATTAGAGCTAAAAACCAAAGAAAAAATTGGATAATCTGACTATAACCAACTTGCTGGACTACAGTGAACGTCTTGACTAATCCCTGCTAAAGATGATATCTCAGAGTGTGTTATGTGTGTGTTTCAGTCTCAGTGTTTGCTGCAGCTGCGTTCGGAGATGGTTTCTCTCCAGTCTGAGCTGCAGTGTTTGTCCTTCACTCAGCAGGGGGAGCTACAGGCCGAAAGAGATCTCAATCGCACGCTACAGGAGAAATGTCAGGTCAGCACTCTCTTGTTCACCTTTAATCTGTGGCACTGTCCCAAATGTTGCCCTCAGCCCTTATGGTCCATGTGCAATTAATGGACTCGTAGAATCAGGAGCCATAAGTACCCATCCTCCTTTTCTGCCAATGTCCATTTTTTCCTTCTTTCATCTCTTTCTCAGTTTGTTTGCTTTGTGATTCTCCTTCTATCTCTTTTTTCCTTCCTTGCAGTATCAGCAAGCTACAGTTCCCTTCATCTTCCTGTCTGTTACGCCCCTTCAGGGCATCAGTACTGCAAGACCAACAAAGTGCTGGAGAATTGCCATTATGTAAATGAATAATCAGGGGTTTGTGCTGAATGCTGCTGTTATGTGTGTGCAGCACCTGGAAGAGAGTTTGAAACGGCTCCAGGACGAGAGGGATGAGGCAGAAGTGAGACTCAGGGAAGTTTGTCTGGAGTCACAGAAGGTAAACAAACCCCATCAACATCCGTTTATACATGAGGAATAATAATAGAGATAAATAATGAGAGAATTTTTAATGTTGAGTAAACTATCCCTTTAAACAGAATCTGAATGCTGTTGTGTTTCCAATATGATCGTGTTCCAACATTGTGAAATTGATGCTGAAAACCGTGTCAGATTTTAGGTTGCCGCCTCCTTCTTTGATCACAGCCAGTGTTGAAATCATGCAAGCACTCCAGAGGATGGAAATTTCTTTTGCCTCTCATTTTCGCCTTTGATTTGATTCCTTCATTTCTATACCGCTTCTCTGTTCCTCAGATCACAGAGAACGTGGATGAGGACCACAGAGGGCTCTGCTCTAAATCTGAGAGCTTTAATGGCCAGACTGAGCAACAGAAACTCACAGAGAGCTTGTGCAGGACGGGAAAAGACGTCACACGGTCCACTCCAGCTCAGGTAGCAAATGAGAATGCAAATTCGTGAAATTATTTTATACCATATTTGTTCGAGGTCCAATAAAAAGGCTTCTAAAAATTCAATGATCAATTGTACAGAAGCTTTTTTAGAAGAATTTTAACTTAGGAAAATACATTTTCAAATGCTTTTTTTAATGGAATTTAAAAGGATTTATTTATTTATAATTTTGATACATTTTTACAATTTTTCCTAAATAAATATACACTACTGTTCAAAAATGTGGGGTCAGTAAGATTATTTTTTAAGGAATTTAATACTTGTATTCAGCAAGGATGCATTAAATGAATCAAAATTTGTTACAAAAGATTTCTCTTGGTTTCCACAAAAATATGAAGCAACACAACTGTTTTTAACATTGAGAAAATCAGCATATTAGAATGATTTCTGAAGGATCATGTGACAATGAAGACTGGAGTAATGATGCTGAAAATGCAGTTTTCCATCACAGAAATAAATTACATTTTAAACTATATTTAAATAGAAAACAGAAATTTTACGTTGTAATAATATTTCACAATATTACTGATTTTACTGTATTATTATCCAGTAAAATCTATTAAAATTGTTTTTCTATCAGTTTTTTCCACATAAAATTCTACCAAACTCAGACTTTTAAATGGTAGTTTATATTGCAGATACAGATACAGAAAAAAAATATAGATATAGATATACCATGTTTGTCCAAAGTGTCTATTTTTTGACATTCAAATTTATTCAGCTTGCTCTCAATGACATCTCTAGTCTTTCTGTGTTTTTATTCCTGACCTGAAGGCTGTTCTCTGTTTTTAGACTCGTGTTTGCTTTTTTGACCCTGAACTGGAGCCCTGGGCCTCCGCTCTACAGCGCTGGGAGATCAAGAAAGAGCTGGGACACATCGCCAGCAGTCACAAACCCACAAGACATGTACGTGCGCTGACCACCTGATAACAGCCTCCATGGAGAAGTGCATCACAAATTCATAGATCATGCATGTAATCGGCTTGAAAAAATTCAATTGTCTACAGTAGGTGTGTTTGTATGCGAGTACATATCAAGTATATTTAAAACATGTATTTTATTGTTTGAAACAAAAAAGTGCACTAGCAAAAATGCATTGTGTGTGTGTGTGTGTGTGTGTGTGTGTGTGTAGAAAAACAGAGATGGTCTGCTCATAAAATAACGTGGAAACAGAGCTGCACTTTATGACCACGTGCCCTAATTACTCACAAATTACTCATGTTAAACATATTCTTTCCCTGCAGCCCGCAACAAAGTTATGCAATTGCAATAAAACAAGGTCAAACTCCTATACCTGCAAAATAAAACCCCAGAAAGTACAAATATAACTGCAAGGGAGGTGAGGTCTGGCTGTAAGAACGGGACAACCTCTGTTTTGTCTGTATATCGAGTTATTGTATTTATATAATTGTTTTTATTGGTGTATCTTTTTTTATTGGTATATATTTTTATGTATTTATTTATTTTTTTTGTCATGCCAATAAAGCTATTTGAACCTGAAAAGACAATAATATAGCAACTGCAATATAAAAGAATTCTTTTTTATTTTATTTTTATTTTTTTTTATCATTGTATGCTGCTGTGACATGTAAATTTCCCCTTGGGAATTAATAAAGTTGATCCAATCAAAAAAGATATATATATAGTAATAAATTATTTTTATATTCTCTCTCTCTCTCTCTACTCTCTTAGAGAGTAATAATTATATTATTAACAATATTAATAATTATATTATGGGTTTTTAAAATATATTGTGAAGGGAATTCTTGAATTCATTGCTCAAAAGTTGAGCTTTTTGGATCCACGAACGGAACAGCTACCGTCTCCTCCCAAACCCCGCCCAACAGTGATATGTCAGCCAACCAGAACACGTAAAAAGCCAGCGCTTGTACTCTGATTGGCTAAAAACCTATGGACAACTCTGGTTCTTATTTGTTGTTTACAAAGGCTAGTGCTGCTGTTACAGAGCTGTTATTTCTCAAAGCACAAATTTCAGTGCTATATATCACGTAATATTTTATGTTTGTTATTTAAAAAAAAAAAAAAACAGTTTGCAGCACTTATTTGAGCTGATAGAGCACTCTGTGTCTCCACCTCTCGGTGGTAAGGAGTCACTGCCACTACAGATGTTTTCTTTTTTTCTTATTTCACCTCCTTTTCTGGTCTCGTGCCTCCTCAGACGGAGAGAGCGCGCGCGCTCGCTCGCTCGCGCCTCCTCTTGAGCGCGAGGCTCCAGCGCTGCCACGTAATCTCGCTCGAGCCCCCGCTCACTCACTCAAAACCTCCGGGAACCGAGACAGCGACTGCGGAAGCTTGAAAACACACTGTACGAAAGCCCTCCGGCGGGTGTAGCGGAGCGCAGACTGCAGCGGTAAGCGAAAAATGCGAGGAAGTGTCCCCACGCGCGCGGCGCGAGCGCACGAGACGCAGTCCACATTTAGCGCGAGCGCAAGCAACAGGGCGATCCATGTGTGTGAAGTGGAGCCGGATAGTTTTCAAGTCGTTTACATGCAACAGGTCGCTGATTTGTTGTCGGCAGCAACTCGTTTGATTGTAAACACTGACGCGCCGCAACTTCGATGCAGAAGAGAAAGTGTGCGGCTCGCGCTGTCACGCGCTGGATAATTCTAGTATGTTCTGTAGTGTATTAGCCTGATCTAAGAGCTGGACTGGGACTTCACTTTTCTCAAAGCCAGTTTTAGTGTGTTTTGAACAGAGATACTGAGAACTGTAACTTTTATTTTATGTACAGAGAAGTTCAACACAAGATATCACACCCGCCTGTACAACTGATTCATTGTGACATTATGAATCAGCATGAATTTACAGTGTGCCATATCATGTTCATATTGTGCTGTATTGTGCTTGGTGGGTTTGGGATGTTGTGTAGTTGTGTTATAGAGTTAGTTAAGGTAATCTAGCACATTATTAACAAGTTGTCCACCAACAAATGAGATTTTATCAAATCAAACTATATGGTAATGTTTCATGTTAGACCAATATACACTAGTCAACATTTGAAGTGGATCAAAACCTTTAATCAAAGTTGTCCTAAAACCAAAATGCGTTCTTGTCTTAGGACAACTGTAATGAACTTTTTTGATCCACTTCAATTGTTTACTGCTATATATCTGCCAAGTCAGTTATAGAACATCATTTTGTGGCACTGTGAATTAATAAAACATTTTAGTCATAGAGGTTTCTGAATTAAATACCTTTCTAGTGAGCAAATCAGTTCATTTGAATTGGTTCTTTTCATTGAATTAGTCAAACAAATTGGCCTGATGATTCTTTAGTTTTATTCAAATTTATTTAAAAATCCTTGTCCAGGAATCAGAAATGAAACCCTGTATTACTTCAAGAATCTACATATATTTTGAGTAGATTTTGAACAATTCTGTTTTCAAAGTTTTTTTTTTTTGTGTGTGTGATTTTTATGTAATTATTAATATTTTAATTAATAATAATATTTTTAAAAATAATTAATATTATTTATTTTAATTATTTTAAGCATTTCATATCAGAGTTTACATCTCAGTTGCACTCATAAATCGTATTATATATGTATTAGCATTTATATTTATGTCTAGACATCAGTATTTTGGTCACTGATGGACTTCTAGTAAAGTGAACAGATTTACTTGGAGATAAGACAACACTGTGAAGTAAGAAATGACACATCAGAGCTTCATGCCCCAGATTAACCTAACTCACCTGAACTGATCTGCAAGAAACTACAGTTGACTATAGTTAAAAGTGTTTGATTGAACTATATATAGGTTTTTTTGTTTTTCCTCAGGTGAATAGTTCATTATGGGACACACTTAATGTGTGCACAAAATCTTAAGATTCAGGATACAACACCCAGTTCCTGTTTGGCTGGGTGGGAATTGTGTCAGAGGCTGCTGTTCTGCTTCATTGTGTATGTGTGTGCGCTGCTGCATTTCCACATTCAGATTTCTTACTGCTGGCCTTTGCTCAGTTGCCATGACTACGGGTGAAAAAACTTACTAAAGGTGTGAAGCCACAGATATGGAGCAATATTTCATATTATTTTGTAGGGACAGCATCCCGCAGTGTGACATGCTGTTTCAATGTGAAACATTTTTCAATTATTATGCATGCACAATTTATATAATATACTTCAAATAATTTGTTCACACTTCAGGATCATGTAATAGAAAAAAAAAAGTTTTTTTATTTATTAATAATATATTAATATGATCATTTATTAATAGAGTATTAATATTTTTAATATACACTCCTGGTATCCCCCTTATCAAAATGTAATAATTTAAAGTCAACAAAAAACTAAAATCAACAAAAATTTGTATCAGGTATTAATAATATATAAATATATTTAAATCATTTATTAGAGGTATATAGTAATTATTTTTTTAATATACATACACTGTTGTGCAGAATTTATCAGTGCAAAAAAACATTATTACAAAAAAAACAAATCTTTGGAATTTTGGATCTTTGTTAAAATCCAATCAAATTGCACCCTATTTTTTTTTTTTTGTGTGCTGTCAGATGATTAATTGCAATTAATCGCATCCAAAATAAAAGTTTTTGTTTACATAATATATTAGTGTGTACTGTGTATATTTATTATGCATATATAAATACAAACACATACATGTATATATTTAAGAAAAATATGCTGTTTATATATTAAATATATTTATATATAATATAAAATATAATAATATAAATGTATATACATGTAAATATTTTCAAAATATATACTGTATGTGTGTGTATTTATATATACATAATAAATAAACACAGTACACATACATATAATATGTAAACAAAAACTTTTATTTTGGAAGTGATTAATCGCCATTAATCATTTGACAGCACTAATTTTTTCCTCATTGATTATTCTGTCACTTAAAAATGTGTCGAACTGAAAGGCCACAAAAACCATCTAAAAATACGTTTTACATTTATTAATTTTTAAAAATTTAAAAATGTATTAAATTTTGAATTAAACCTGAAATTATAATTTTTTGTATTTTTTTTAGCTACTTAACCATTAAATGCTTTACAAGTACATTGCTACAACTTTACAAATGTTTGTTTATGTGCTTCAATTAAATAAAAATAAAAAATCTTAAAATTGTATGTATTTTCACAGGACAGTGTATTTTGGGTTTTCATCTGGGATCGCCGGTGACCCACTGTGTGGAAACGCACTAAGCCATGCGGCAGTTGAAGGGCAAGCCGAAGAAGGAGTCGTGGAAGGACAAAAAGGAGCGCAAACAGGCCATGCAGGAGGCGCGGGAGCAGGTGACGACCATTGTCTTACCGACGCTCGTCGTGCTCGTGCTGCTTATTGTCGTCTTTGTCTACGTGGCGACGAGACCCGGAGCCATCGAGTAAAAAGACTCCAATCAGCCAAATCTCCCCTGTCCTCGTCTTTCTCTTTCATTTCCCCTAGTTCCTTCCCAATGAATGAACTGAACACAATCATAAGGATGGATGGATTGATAAAGGACTGGTTTTCAGTGCCATGTTTGGAGTGTGTTAAAGAAGTCGTCTTCCGTTTTGGCTTCTGACAGAGCGCCTCTCCCAGCCACCAGCATTAGTGTCTGTTTTGGCTCCAAATGCATTTACAGGGTTCTAGTTTCATACCAAAGCACCTGAGACGCAGCAGATTCGGACTGACCCAGGAACAGGGCCAGATCTGACGCCTCTGTGCTCAGTCAGTACAAATGAGAAGTGATTGTAGTATTGCACATGTCTGTAGCATGCAAGCTTATGCACACACACACACACACACAGATCCACAAATGAACATTGATGGGCATCACATGAAACCATTAATGACCGAAATGAATGTTACACAGAATGTATACTTCTGAATGCTCCCTACCGAATGCCTCTTAACAAGCAGTTGCTGATGTCTGTGGTTGAATTGTGTGTGCGCGAACAGATGCACCATGGAGTGCATGTTTCTATGACACATCTGTGATATACAATCCCAGCAGCAAACATACTCTTATTTTAAAATGTATTCCAGCAGGACTTGGATCTGAAAATGTGCCTTAACTTTTAATGACGTGACAGCGTTTGAAGTATTAATAAAGATATAGAAAGCCATGCTGACTGCTTGAAGTATGGTTTTAATAAGAATCTGTGTTTTGATGTTTCAGGTTTTTTCCCATCTGTCTCTTTTGGAAAATTCTCTTGGAAACTTTCCTTTTGCTGACAAAACTTTTTTGTTTTCTTGCAAAAAGTATTGCATTTACATTTACATGCATGAGCACTGAAATATAGTTTTTCATGCAAAAGCTTTGCAAGCGCATGCATTTAAATACAATTTTTTCTCTCATCTCCCTCTTGCAAAAGTATTTTGTTCCCATGAAGAACTTTACATTCACTTACACAAATATTAAAATATGCAAAAGTTTTATGAGAGAGTACACATTATAATATAGTTTTCCTCCAATCTTTCTTGCACAAAAAAATATTTTGTTCCCCTGAAAAATTCTGCATTTGCTTGCAAAACTTTTCATGCTCTTTTACAAAAGTAATACAATTCCTGTAAAACTTTGCATTCGCTCACAAAAGCATTGAATTATAGATTTTACTCCCACTTCACACAAAATGTTTGCAAACAAAAAAAAATATTGAAATACTTTTGCTTTGCATTACCATGTCACTTCTAATAGGACTTAAACCAGACTAGAGTGTTTAATGTCTTCTGGCTAGTTTAGACAAACTACACACTTTCTCTGCCTGCCGGAAGAGAACTTTTCTAATTTATTAGCAGTTAAAAACAAAAATGGTTTTAAGAAAATTGCATCTTTTGAAATTTTCTCATATGAAATCAAATTATTTTATTACACTAAATAATAAATTATATATTACTGCTATATGCATTATACAAAATTGCACTACCATACAATAATTTAAATATCACTGGCATACATGATTATTGTATTGATATTTACGATTTTGTTTTTTGATTGTTTTTGAATGCTAACAGTTCTCAGGAGAAAACTTCTTAAGGAGACAGGTAACAAAAAAATAAATAAATAAAAATAAAAAAATCAGCTGCTAGTGAAACAAAATGTATGAAATATAGTGAAATATTCTGTATCTGAAATCTGTATCTAGGGGTATAAATGTCAGGAAAATAATGTAGCCTGAATTCTAGTGTAGTAACTGCTAAAGCTAACCAGTCAAACTTGACTAGCCACCATGTTAAGACTGTGTCTGAAGAACTAGTTTGACGTAGGGGTAATCAGTCTTACTTTTCCAATACAAGTATAAGTATAAGATCAATCTGCCTTTTCATAACTGAATTAAAAAAGTTATGATCAGTCTTGAAGAAAAAAAAAAAAATAGATGACTAACTTTTTAAGATTAATCTAAACAGTTTATGCAACCTGCCCCTGGCCAAAACCACAGGGGCCAATACACAGCGGCTGTATTTGTGTCGCGGCCCCTTTAAGGAACTGCTCCGTCGTGACGCCGGTGACGTGGAGCGCATAGTTTGTGAGTGAGATCCTGTGATGATGTCCGCCGTCTGACTGAATCTCCTCCGCTGTGATCCACCACAAATCTCCAGCGGGACTCATCTTCATTGACGGGGGGCTGCTTTCCAATGGCATGCCTTCAGTCTAGGCTTGAGTCATCTGATCGCGCGGGTTGTTCGGTGCGGATGTCGGATCCAGCGCAGGGCCGGTGATGGTCGCGCATGAAGCCGGAGAGAGCAACAGAGGAGCGGCTGTGATTTCTGCGCTCCTTCGGTAAGACGCCTCCACCTCCACTACTGAACCCATCACTCTATACAGCTTATAATGCTCTACATTATCAACATTTAACTCTTTATATTGCTGTATTTTCAAACTGTAAAACTTTTTAATGCTATTTACTAAACACATTTATATATATATATTCTATATATATGTACATTTTATATTCTAGTAAACAAAATGTCTGTTAAATATATTGTGTAATATTGTTTGCATAACAATTATAGTAGTATTATATGCATTATATGTACTAACACTGTACTGTAAATGTGTATGTGTGTTTATGTAAAAATTAATTTTTTAAAAGTAGCCTACATCTTTAAATATTAAATATATATTGTAATAAAACTTTTTAATAAATACCTTTATTTTATATTATATTGTGTATTGTTTGTGCAACTATTATATAGATTTTATTATTATGATTATTATGTAAGATATGTAATATATAATGCATAATAATAAAATATAATATTCCCATACATTTGGGTTTAATAGTAAATTTGGTGACTTTACTATTACTCTAAAATGTGAAAAATAGCCAAGATAAAGAATAGGTGTGTCCAAACGTAAGTCTTGTAGTTTGCATAGTATTTGCAACACAATATGTGTATTATTTATATGCTTTTTACTGCTTAACAATTAGAAGCTGCTTTTACATTTCTTTGTTTAATGTAATTACAAAGAGAAGTTAGTTTTAACATGTCACATTAGTGTGCAGCAACAGTCAAAAGTTGTGTAGTCAATGTGTTTGGAGTGTAATGAATGTGTGTCATTGCGTATGTCGTCTACAGCTGATTCCCCTGTGTCAACTCATCAGAGCACACAACAAATACCTGCAACATAATCAGCTTCAGCGGGTTTGAATAAACACCTTCCAGATGAGCAGCACAGGATGCCAGCACCTGAACAACTAGGTAATGATGTGCATTACACCACAGTTCACACTTCATTACTTTCATGCATCTCTCTACATTAACAAAAAAGCACCGCAGTACTACCATGTAATTGTATTCTATATAATGATTAAATTATAATATTTTAAACAGTTTTAATAAACACCATAACTTTTTATTAAACACAATTATTTTATTTAAAAATCAGTAAGTATAAACATGTTTAAAAAATATTTCAGTGTGTAGTATTGTTTGAATAACATTTATTATTATTAATAATAATATGCATTTTTATGTATATATACTACACATTTTTGTGTATATATGATATTTTATGTATATATATATGTGTGTTTAAAATGGCTCAGGTCATACTTAGAAGGGAGAGGTTATTATGTGAGTATAGGAGAGCATAAGTCTAAGTGGATGTCCATGACATGCGGAGTCCCACAAGGCTCAATTCTTGCACCGCTCTTGTTTAGCCTGTATATGCTCCCACTAAGTCAAATAATGAGAAAAACCAAATTGCCTATCACAGCTATGCAGATGATACCCAGACTTACCTAGCCTTATTTCCAAATGACTATAGCCCCATCTGTGCCAGAACTTTCTTCAGTTAAACAAGGAGAAAACTGAAGTCATTGCATTTGGAAACAAAGATGAAGTTCTCGAGGTGAATGCATACCTTGACTCTAGGGGTCAAACAACTAAAAATCAAGTCAAGAATTCTGGAGACAGACCTTAGTTTCAGTAGTCATGTCAAAGCAGTAACTAAATCAGCATACTATCATCTCAAAAGCATTGCAAGAATTAGATGTTTTGTTTTCAGTCAAGACTTGGAGAAACTTGTTCATGCCTTTATCACCAGCAGGGTGGATTATTGTAATGGTCTCCTCACCGACCTTCCCAAGAAGACCATTAGACAGAGCATTTCAAGAAGACCATTTTTATTTCTAACTGTTCTAAATTCATTTTAAAAGATTTTTTAAATAATTTTAAACCTTTTTAAATTTCTGGTTTTATTGTTGCGATTTATTTTTTTATGATTATTTTACTTCCTTTTATGTAAAGCACTTTGAATTACCATTGTGTATGAAATGTGCTATACAAATAAACTTGCCTTGCCAAAAATGTTTTTAAAATATTTATTGAAATGTAAAAAAAAAAAAAAAAAAGTAAAATAAACACACAAATATATGTATATATTTATATTCTAGAAATGTGTTTTTTAACACCACCTAGTTGTGAAATGTTCATTTAATTTAAACTACACCAATGCTTTCCCAGCAGAGACACCTGTGTCCTTTAAACTTTAGGGCAGCATTACCTCTTTCTTTGGTTTGTGGTTGACCTGTTTTGATCAGCAGGTACATGGTCTGAAAACACAGCGTCCACATGAGGCTGAGCGGACAGACTATTTTGAGCTACTCAGGTGTTTTTATTGAACCGAATAAAGCATCAGGCTGCTGTTTTTAAGCAGACCTGTTCTTATTTTTTAATTCATGAACTAGATCTGTTTAATTAGGCCATGCATTTAACACTGTGTAAGATCCAATGCCTTTAAGCCTGTGATTTTATTTCAAATGTGACACGGCGCAGACATGGAGGTGATGACCCCTCTGATGGAGGACACAGGAGGTGAGGAGGAGGATGTAGACGTAGATGAAGACTCAGAGCATCTACCACAAGGCATCACGTGAGTCTCACCTGGTGTCTCACATCAGGGTTTCTTTTGTAGGTGTTTGTTTGCAAACAACAATTTCATCTGTAACAAAAAAGTGTATATATAAACAGCATATTATCTAGCCTTTCTGACATCTCTCTGCTTCAAATAACAACATTAATGTGAAAAAAAAACCATCTGTTTTCTCTGTTCCTCAGGTTTACTCAAACCCTGCTGCATCTCTTAAAGGGGAATATCGGCACAGGATTGCTTGGGCTTCCTCTAGCAGTGAAGAATGCTGGGATAGTGGTAAGTAGTGATAAACCCAGTCTAGATTTCTTCTCAAAGTTCAAAACTGACCCTGAATATGAGCACACTTCTAGATTTACGTCCAGGTTTTCAGGGTCAGACTGTTAGTAAAACCAGATCATGAATCTGACTTACACACTCTAAACACCTGAAATGCTTGAGGGGAGTAATAAATGTATTTGTTGTTCCCACAAAATACAGTTGCAGCTTTATTGCCCCTGTAATTAGATTGGTTTGTTTTCACCATCGTGTCCTGATCGCCGGATACTGACTGTTTAATGGGTGGACAGGCTCAGATGTGAGTTTAAAACAGGTCAGACTGGTTTACAGTCTAAACCTGTATAGGTTGTAGTGTTTGCTGACAGCCCAACTGCTGTTGGTTTGTAAATGTGTCAGTCCACAAACTTTATTGGCGTCATAAAGGCCTCATACAGTAAGCAAGCAAAGTTCATGCTGAGAGAGAACGATAAGGCTTTATTGCTCTAGAAGACACTTAAAACAGATATTATGTTGCAAACTGTTTTAAAAGTGTCTAAAACAGAGTTCTCTGTTTTTTTCTCCAGCTCGGTCCGGTCAGTCTGGTTCTGATGGGCGTTGTGTGTGTTCACTGCATGCACATCCTGGTCAACTGCAGTCATCAGCTCAGTGAGCGGTAAGAACACACCAATCACAGCCCACCGCCTCACTCTCCACAGCCAATCACATTTCAGCTTCTGTTTTTTTTCTTTTTCTTTTTTGAGTCCTGGCCTGATGTGTGAAGATGTAGTTAAAATTAAATGTGAGGGCGAGACTTTTTTATTAATGGAGAAGTGGTTTGATTTTGAAAAGCAGAACTAGGACTAGGTCTAACAAAGCATGGTTTCTGTGCTGAATCGGGTTTTATGATCAGTGATTATTTTTTTTAATAAAATAATAATTTTACATTGGAGCTGGGGTGTGGTGGCTGATGCACATGCTTATGTCACATTAAGCCTTGGTGCTAACATGAGCGACCTTGGTTTGAGTTATTTTAGTCAGGGTTAGTGTAGTTAACTAAAACTGAAACTAAAATTAAAACCATAGAAAAATCGTTACTTGAATTAAATAAACGTTAACTGGAAAAAAAAAAAATATTTCAACTAGTTGCAAAAGCAGAATTATCATACTAAAATAACTAAAGCTAAAACTAAAATAAAAATGGATTAAAAACTATATATATATATATATATATATATATATATATATATATAAATATATAAATATATATATATAAATAAACATAAATACTAAAAATAACAAAGAAAACAGACTACAGAATTAGTCAAATAAAAAATAAAAAAATAAGATAAAATAAAAGTAAAAACTGATTCAGAGTACGAATAAAAACTATAATAGTATCTCAAACAACACTGATTTTATTAATATTAGAATTATATTGGAAAGTTTTTTTTATATTTATTTATATTTTAGTTAAAGTTTTAGCAATTTAGTTGTCTTTTTGGTCTACATGTGACATTGTCTGCATAGTTTTATTAATTTTTATTTCAGTTTTACTTATTTTAGTTCATCTAAGTAAAAATGAGAAATGTTGTTTTGTTTTTATGTGAAGGTGTTAGTTTTAGGTATATATAATAACCCTGATTCTTTTCCAAAATATGATGGACAATTTTTTTTCTAATTTATGTATGTATTTTTTTTTTTTCTTTTTTTAAATGTATGTAAGTACTTTTTTTTGTTTTTGTTTTTTTTTTTTCCATCCTCTGAACCCTTTGGCCTAAAATATTTACTGGACCCCGTATAATTTAATTTTTCAATAATGTATTTGCTTGATCACAGTTCTGTGATGTAGGTTAATTGTGACATGCTTAGCATGCAGGTTTTTATTGTTTTATAATTTATTTTTATTTTATTATTATTATTTATTTTTTTATGGTTCTATTTATATCTTAATTCTTTAAATATTATCTTTTTATCCACTTGTGATCCACTCTTGTTTCAGTCCCATTCTTCTCTCTGCTTCCTGTCATTCTTCACTTTACCAGGATAATAGCCAAAAATAACCCCCAAAATGCTAAAGTGACACAAAGCAGGTGTTCATCCAAGCCTTTAGATAAAGCATCACACAGTTCAGGTGATCGAAGGTGACTTTCAGATGATTGTGGCCCCCTGGTGGAGGTTTTTGTCCCTTTTTTCTTTGAAACTGTTGGTGATGGAGAACTGAAGCAAGCGAAACATGCCTGCAGTGAGAGCTGAATAAAGAGACTGCATGTACAGTGCCTTACGAAAGTATTCATACCCCTTAATTTTTTTCACGTTTTGTTATGTTGCTCCCTTATGTTAAACTGCTTTAAATTACTTTTTTTTCCACATCAATCTACACTCCATACACCATAATTGTAAAGCAAAAAAAAAAAAAGGTTTTTAACATCTTTGCAAATTTATTAAAAAATAAAAAAACTAAAATGATTCCTTTGCATAAGTATTCATACCCTTATCTGGGACAGTTGAAATTTAGCTCAGGAGCATTCATATTGCTTGTAGATGTTACTACACTTCAAGTGAAGTTAACCTGTGGCAAATTCAAATGAATGGGTATGATTTGGAAAGGCACACATGTCTTAATAAAAGGTCTAATAGCTGATAATGCATATCAGAGCAAAAAACCAAGCCCTGAGGTCAAAAGAACTGCCTGTAGAGCTCAGAAACAGGGTTGTTTCAAGCCACACATCTGGGGAAGAGTTCAGAAAAAAAATCTACTTCACTGAAGGTTCACAGAAGCATGAAGTCTCTGTTACCCTTAATGGAAGACGTTTGAAACAACCAGGGCTCTTCCTAGAGCTGGACATCTGTTCAAACTGAGCAATTTATAGAGAAGGGCTTTGGTTGGGGTGGTGAGCAAGAACCTGATGGGCACTCTAGTTGAGCTCCATGTTCATATGTGGAGACAGGAGAAACCTACAGAAGGACAATCATCACTGCAACACTCCACCGATCTGAGCTTTATGCCGGTGTGGCAAGACACAATCCTCTCTTCAGTTAAGACACATGAAAACACACTTAGAATTTGTAAAAAAAAGCACCTAAAGGACCCTCAGACTCTGAGAAACAAGATTCTCTGGTCTGATGAACCTCAACTCCAAGCATCATGTTTGGAGGAAAGCAGGCACTGCTCATCACCTGCAGGATACCATCCCAAAAGTAAAGTGTGCTGGTAGCAGCCTCATGCTGTGGAGCTGTTTTTCAGCGGCAGGGACTGAGGGACTTGTCAGAGTAGAAGAAAAGCTCAGTGCACCAAAATATAGAGATAGCCTTAATGAAAACCCAGTCCAGAGCATTCAGAACCTCAGACTGGGCAGAAGGTGCACCTTCCAACAGGACAATGACCCTAAGCACACAGCAAGAGTGGCTTATAGACAACTCTGTGAATGTCCTTGAGTGGCCCAGTCACAGCCTGAGCTTGAACCCAATCAAATATTTCTGGAGAAACCTGAATATGTGCATCTGCCCCCATCCAACCTGACAGAGCTTGAGAAGTGAAGAGGTGAGGAGAAGAATGACAGATAATTGCCAAATGCTGATGAGCAAAGCTTGTCGCATCAAACAAAAAAAGACTTGAGACTGTAAAGGTTCTTCAGCTAAATATTTAGTTAAGGGTACGAATACTTATGCAATGTACTTATTTCAGTTTTTTATTTTTAATAAACTTACAAAGTTGTGACAATTCTGTTTTTGCTTTGTCAGTATGGTGTATGGAGTGTAGATTGATGTGGAGAAAAAAAGTAATTTAAAGCAGTTTAACATAGGGCTGCAACATAACAAAACGTGAAAAAAATTAAGGGGTATGAATACTTTCGCAAGCCACTGTAGCATTCCTGATGGGTAACCTGGAAAACAGATCTCACTAGCTGTTCAAATGAACATCAGAGTCTCAGATTGTTTGTAAAATTATCGTGGTAGTGTTTTTGCAGTCAGCTCAAAGATTTGAAGCATGCATTCCGTGTATTCTGAAGGCAGCGGTTTCTAGCGTGTGGACTTTTCTGCAGTCTGGATATCTGTGTGTGCGTTCACACTTCTTGTGTGCGTTCCCTCTTCAAATGCGATCAAAGGCCTGTCCCTTGGGTCTGACTCCAGGAAGCGCAGGCTGCTGCATCAGTCAGATGCGCCAGTGTTGGAGTGAAGCATTGTCAACCTCAGGCTCATCAGTGTGCTGTCACACGCTTGCCAGGTTATGGCAGTGAGGATATATTATAGACTATAGAGATCGATATATTGACTAGACCAATAAATCAGATGATCTTTGGCTGTTTGGGGATTATTTCATCAGGGTTATTATAAATAACTAAAACATGAGTCTTCAGTGTCACATGATCCTTCAGAAATCATTCTAATATGCTGATTTGATGCTCAAGAAACATTTATGATTATTTGTGCTGCTTCATATTTTTGTGTAAACCATGATACATTTTTTTTTCAGGATTCTTAGAGTAATAGAAATTTATTTGAAATAGAAAACTTTTGTGACATTATAAATGTCTTAAATGTCAATTTTGATCAATTTAATGCATCTTTGCTTATATTATATTATATTATATTATATTATATTATATTATATTATATATTATTCCATGGTCTGCCTGAATACTGGATTCTGATTGGCTGGCAGGTATGCAGTAAAACCGTTTAATGCACAGGTAGTTCCAAGTCAGTTTAATCACCGTTCCATATTAATGCGCTGCTTTAAAGGGGTCCTATTATGCTTTTTCACTTTTTGAATTTTAGTCAGTGTGTAGTGTGTATGTTTGGGCATAAAAAAGATCTACAAAGTTACAAATCTCAAAGTCCACTCCAAAGGGAGATATTTAGTTTTTAAAAAATCCCTTTTCAAGAGCTACAACGAACGGCTCGTTTGGACTACAAAGATGTTTTCCTGTATTTGTGACATCACAAATTGGCCCATTAGAATATCATTAAAATAAATCCCGCCTCCGGAAATTCGAATGCACGTTTCAAAATCGAAACCCGGTGCTGGTGTTTTTATATCACTGTATTTCTGATGGAAACCGACTGTCTTCAGAAAATTATGGATGTCATTTTCATTTCATCTTGCATGTAATGCCTGATAAAGCAGTGTTTGTGAGCGGAGCTCTGCTTTGTGTACAGCGTTACCGGAGAAACCTCGCTCTCTCCCGCTCCAACAGCGCCTCCTGCTGACAGAGAATGAATTTGCTTTTAGTCATTCTGCCTAGCTGTTCGCCAATCACCATGCACTGGGACAGCTAACCAATCACAACACATTTCGTTTTTCGGAAGGCCTTCATCAAACCCGGAACTAATCGAGCCGTTTGTGCCAGGCTGGGGGAGAATGGTATTGTAATAATGTAAATTATGTGAAAAATAATGCGATTTTCGAACCACCAAACATGAGAGCATGTTCTAGTACACCCCTAAAACAAAATCCAGACTTTGTAAAAGAGCATAATAGGACCCCTTTAATTGATGCACACTAACCCACACACATCACTCGCGCACACACACACACACACACACACACAGAAAGAGAGACAGAGAGAGAAATTGCAGATTGCGCTGCACATACACATAAATTGTTGTCAACGCTTCCCCGCAATTTTTATTAATAAAATAGCCTAGATACTAGATCGCTACATTATATTCCTCAGCAACGATGGTAAAATTGCCGTTTTTGAAGTAATTGTTTGTAGAGAGACGCGCAGATGCAGCATGCACACAACTCTCTCTCTCTCTCTCTCTCGATCGATCGATGATTAATTGAAATACATGCTATAATTCATTCAAATAAATGTGGTATTACCGCACTATTTCATCTCTGTGTCTGATCTGAAGCTGGCAGAATGCTAGCGCTAACGTGCCTTAACTGATGAAAATAATTTTTACCCATTCGTGCAAATATTGCGCTGCAAAGAGCAATACTAGTTTTAACTTGTCTATAACTTGGCAAATGACCATGGAATAAGCGCGATAATCAACGGCTAGCCGTGCATTAAAGGCTTTTAAATGCACTTCTCGTCGTGCGGTTCTTTGCTTCCAGGTCGTGCATCAAAATCCTTTAACGCACAGCTAGCCATTGATTATCCCTTACATATTATATTATCCTATATGGTATGTTATATGTGGACTTTTAGGACCTCACTTTGGTGAAATCCTCAAAAAGGATAAATGGTTCATAAATAATCTTTTTTTTTTTTTTTTTGGGGCATCACCAAAGGGAGGTCTTGTCAGATTTAGCTTTAGGGGTCAATTTTGTCCACAACCACATACAGTATGACTGTCATGTGTGGTGAACTTTTTTGTCCTTCCTCTTGTATTGAAGTGTTTTGACTGCATTTCTCCCTCTAGAATTACACAAAAAGCTGTTTTTTTTTTCCACGCTGCTTTGTTCTTGAAGAATATTTGCCTGTGTTTCTCTTTCTGTCTGTCTGTCTCTCCTTCCTCACAGGTTGAAGCGTTCCCCCCTCGGTTACAGCGACACGGTTGCAGTTGCCATGGAGATGAGTTCCTCCCAGTGCCTGAGGAGAGGTGCTCATGTTGGGAGGTGAGCTATCCCATCATGCAGTTCATTGGCATGACAGGCCCCCCCACCCCCTGTGTGTGCATATGAGAGAAAGAGAGAGAGAGAGAGGGAAGGCAAGAGGGCAAATGTCTGTGCTTGAATGAATATATTCATTAGAGAGAGGAGAGACAGGACTCTGCCTGCAGTGGTGTGTTTTCAGATCTGATGTCCCACACACAGAGAGACCTCGCGCCTGGAATCTTAAAAAGATCTGTCCTGCCTGGAAATGCTGCCTCATTTTTATCTCTGTCCAAAGATAATATAATGCTTACTGAAATATAAACCCCTGATTATGCTACTACTAATATAAAAACTTAAAAAATTAATAATAATAATTAATAATTATAATGATGATAATAAAATAATAATAATAATAATAATAATAATAATAACAATAACTATTATTGTTATTATTATTATTATTATTATTATGATATTTAAATATTACATAATAACATATATAACAAAAATTAATAAATTAACATTTTATATAGCAGAAAATTCTCTCACTTACTGTTTTAAACGATAATATATTGTATGCTGAAAAATAAATTCTATACTATAAGTAAAAGTATATTATATTGTATATTATATATTAAATATATTACTATACTATACCTATACTACATATAAACAATTAAAAATATACAAACAATATAACAATATAAAAAATATATAATTATTATTAAATAATGTTAAGTATTAATATTTAATATAGCAAATAAAGCTATTAATTCTGTCATCAATGACTCGCCCTCATGTGTTTACAAACCCATAATATTGTTTGTGGAAAAGCCTGAAATCACTTCACTAAATTTTTTTTATTTATTTATTTATTTATTTATTTATTTATTGATAATTTTATTGTGCTTCGGCATCTTTTTAAGAATCTTTATTCATGAAAAAGACCTTGATCTTTAAATATTCTCTTTTCTTGTTCTTTTAAAAATGGGTTTCGAATAACATACTGTTGAGAAACTTATGATGGAATTTCAGTATTATTTATTTAATTAAATATTTCAGTATTATTTATATTCTATTAAAATTTATATTAATATTTTGAATTAGCTTTTATTTTCATATTTTATTAGATATATTAAATGTGTTCTATTTTTGTGAATTTTTATTTTCATAAAATTTTATTATTTTTTATTTCTTTTTTAAATTAATTTTGTTATGTGCTTTTTAAAATATTTCTAAGTAGTTTTTTTTCAGGTATTTATTTCCATTTCACTATTTATTTATTTATTTATTTGTTTATTTATTTTATTTAGTATTTCAACATTTCCGTTAGTTGCAATGGAAACCTTTGTAATTTAAATCTAATTAAATTTGATCTTATTTCAATAAAGAAAACTGTTTTTAATCATTTTCACTCAAATCAATATCTTTTCCAGGCACTTGGTGAATTTCTTCCTGGTTTTGACCCAGCTGGGCTTCTGTAGCGTTTATTTTGTGTTCCTGGCTGAGAACATTAAACAGGTATGTGTGAAAGTAGAGCTCCAGAAGTTAATTTTCTCCATAAATGAACTGAGTTTGATTATGTGACAGAGCTGGAGCCAATAAAAATGAATAGAAAGACACATTTCCAGAATGAAGACCAGCAGCTGCCAATCACAGTTGAATGTAACAGCCAATCAAACTCTTGAAGTCACAGCAGTGTGTGTTTGTTAGGTGATGGAGGGAACTCATCTGAACAGCTCTGTGGAGACTGTGCTGTTATACTCCAACAGCTCAGAGGAGGGTGCTGTCTCGCCCACAACGCCTTCTGTCTCCGCAGCTGCGGGGCTGGACCTGCGGCTCTACATGGTCTTCCTCGTTCCCTTCATCATCGTTCTGACCTTCATCAGAGACCTGAGGAACATGGCCGCCCTCTCCGCCATCGCCAACCTCTGTATGGCTGTCAGCCTCGTCCTCATCTACACATATATACTCAACGTAAGTGTGTGTGTGTGTGAGAGAGCTGCATGGTTTGAGGGAAAATTGAAGTGCGCTTTTTTCAGATTAAAATTGTGATTGCAATTTAAATTAATTATTTTTTTTTTAAAGCTCCACGTTTTTTGTGATTATATAGCAATATGACTATAAATTATTATTATTATTATTATTATTACTACTACTGTTACTACTAAACAAAACTATTAAAATAGTAATAGTTTTATTGTAATATTTTTGTGTAAAATCATGTATTTTATTAAATTATGTATTTAATAATAATAATAATAATAATAATAATTATTATTATTATTAAACAAAATGATTAAAATAAGAAATATTATTATTGTAATGTTTAATAAAAAGTTAATAACCAAATAAAATAATAATAATAATAATTATTATTATTACTAAACAAAACTATTACAAGTATTTTTTATTGTAATGTTACTTTTAAAATAAATCAAGTATTTAAGAAATGTGTAAAAAAATAATAATGTAATGATGATGATGATTTTATTTTTAATAACGTTATTATTACTACTACTACTTCTAAACAAAAGCAATTAAAATAAGAAATATTTCTATTTAAATATTTGTAATTATTTTAAAAATAAGCATTTAACAGAAATAATATTATAGTAATAATAATAATAATAATAATAATAATTATTATTATTATTATTATTAAACAAAACTATTAAAATAAATATTACTAATGCAATTTCACTCTAAAAAAATTATAAAACTGAATTTTTGGCATTTTATCAACATTTCTCATTACAAATTTGGGAAGATGATGGACGCATGTTGGATTCACAAACGCATGTTATAAGCAACTCAAACCGATGCAGAGATGAGTCTGTATTGAGCAGCATTTACTGTGAACAGAGCCGCTCTGAGATGCTGAAAACACTGCTTGTGTGTAAACAAACACAGTGCCATGCTTCACTAGTGCAGTACATATTTCATTAAATCACTGACACTGGATCTTTACATGCATTGTTCCTGTACGTGTGTGTGTGTGTGTGTACACGCGTCTTTCATCCTCTGTGCTACAAAGAAAGACTGCAATTATAATCCTGATGTGAAACTATATCATGCCTCTTAGCATCTCTTGTCTGTCTGTAGGATGTGAGTGATCCCAGACGTCTGCCGTACGCCTCCACGTGGAGGAAGTTTCCTTTCTTCTTTGGAACAGCTATATTTGCCTTTGAGGGAATTGGAGTGGTGAGATGATGATTCAGCTTTTATTTATGTGATTTTGATTTGACGTTGCCTATGTATTTTTTTTATTTTATTTTATTTTTTTATCAGTTTTTCCTGTGGTATTGAAGAAATTAGGTATAATTTTAATACAGTAATTTGAAATTGTAGTAACATTTTAAAAATTACTGTATTTATGATCAAATAAATGCAGTCTTGATAAGGATGAGAGACTTAAAAAAAAATCTTCCCGACCCCAAACACTTGAATAGTGTGCTTCTTGCTTTTTCTATGGTCTAATTTTTAATTTTCATAACCCCCTCCCCACTTTTTACATTATATGTATAAAAAACTACATATAATTTATTCAATTTTTTTCAGTTATTTTAATCTGTATGTTTTTACGCTGAGCTAGTTGCAGTGCAGTATGGGATTTTTTTAATTATTATTATTATTTTTTTTTTTTTTTTTTACATTTACATTAATATAGCTGGCAGATGCTTTTATCCAAAACAACGTGCATTTTTAGTGCAATACTATATTTTCTTTTTAAGTATTTTCTTCTTAAAAAAAACATAATATGCATTTGACATCTTTCCTCATAATCAATCTTTCTATATTTTTTCCTCTGCTGAAATTTTTTTTTCTTTCACCATTAGAACAAATGGTGAAACTTTTTTTTTTTTCTCCTTTTTTTTCAGAGGTCTTAGAAATGTTCTTAAAATGTATTAAACTAAAGTGCCGATCCTTGCAGGGAACTGAACGCATGACCTTGCCGTTGCTAGCGTCATTCTTTGCTGTTTGAGCTACAGGATGCATGATTTGTTTCTGAATTTGATCAAAGGAAGGCTTCTTAGAAGACAGCATCATCTTGCACACTACTTTTTGGACTTGGCTTTGTGCATGTGACGACGCCTGGAGCAAAGCTTCAGCGCCTACTGATCAATCTTCTCTATTTTTCTCTCTCGCTTGCTTTGTGTAGGTTCTTCCATTGGAGAATCAAATGAGGGAACCGAAGCGATTCCCTCAAGCCCTCAACATCGGCATGGGCTTCATCATTGTCCTTTACGTGACCCTGGCGACGCTGGGATACCTGCGCTTCAGAGACGACATCAAAGGAAGCATCACGCTTAACCTTCCACATGATTCCTGGTGAATATGACACTTACGCACTTAAAAAGTCTGTCAGTCATCAGAGAGGTGATGGAAATTTCTCTGAAAGTTCAAAAGAACTGCGTTTAGTTGAAATTTTAATTATAAATGCCTTTACTGACATGATTACTTTAATGCATCCTTGCTGAATAAAAGTATAATAAAATAGTATAAATCAATACAAATAAATTGATACACATTGAGCTTTAGTGCTCATGTGGGAAAATCAGGTTCAAGTCCGGCCTGCATCATGTTCCAATCCGACTCTCTCCAAAAGCTGAAAAATAAAAATGTAAAAAGTCCCATCCATCACATCTGAGTGTTAAGTCAGTTCAGTTTAGTTATCGCAGCACTCTGCTGTAGTGGAGTTAAATTCAGAGAACTAATATTAAACTCCTGGCTGGAGTCTTTGAAGCATCCTCTGTGTTCACCGTCAGAAACATCTTGAGTGATTGATCACAGCTCAGAGCGACTTAAGATCAAATTACAGAGAAATCAAAACCAGCTGCTTTCAAGTTCAGCTTTAACTAAAGCCTGCCGCTTCTAACTCACTTTCATGGAGACTTTTATTAGCAGTTAACGTATTTTCAGATCTCATTAGCATCCCGTCAGCTGAGGACAATCTGCCACCAGAGCCAATATCTGATTCAGCATCTGGTTTGTTGACATATCCAGCAGTGACAGCAATGTGACATGCATCTGAAACCATTAATCAACTGTTTTTTGGGTTTTTTTTGGTAATTATTATGCATGTAGATTTTTAATGACATCGTACTGCGAGACTGCAGTATTTTATATTTAAAAACTAATTTAGCAAAATTCAGCTTTGATCACAGGAATAAAATTACATTTTAAAATCTATTCAAATGAAAAAGTTATTTTAAATTTTAATAATATTTCATATTAGTTTTAATTTATTTTTAATCAAATAAATTCAACCTTAGTGAGCATAAGAGACTTTTTTTTGAAACAATAAAACATTTTATGCACTCCTAACTTTTGAACATTAGTGTAATTCTTTTATTATTTGCTATCAAGTTTTTTTTTTTTTTTTTTTTTTTTTTTTTTAAATGGAGGTCTAAACTGGTTCTCATTTTTCCCATCTCTATTGTTGAAATCAGCATAGTGTGAGTTAATAATTTTTCAACAAACTCTGTGCGTTGAGATTCCTTTGAAGTCGTGTTGAAATCCTGCATTGCATCATTGACGTTCTTCAACCCTTAATTGCACATTCTGTGGTTTCTGACTGGATCTGTTCTCCATTTCTCTGCAGTATTCATGTGTGTGTGTGTGTGTGTGTTGCAGGTCTAATCAGCTGGTGAAGGTCTTGTACTCATTTGGTGTGTTTGTGAGTTTTGCGGTGCAGTTTTTCGTGCCGGCGGAGATTCTGGTTCCGCCCGTGTGCGAGCGCGTCAGGAAGAGCTGGAGACGGGTGGCTGATCTCAGCCTGCGAGCGCTGCTCGTCTGCCTCACCTGTGAGTGAACACACACACACACACACACACACACTCTCTCATCCAAAACACCCTGAGCTGCCTCAATAAACAGCATTTTAAGGCATCATAGTCATGACTTTTATGCTGAGAGTAATCCCAGAATGCATTGTTTCAAGCTCAGTGAAAACAAAAAATGGTGAATCAAATGAAGAGAAAAGTTGTATTGCAAGCACACTGGTATTTTATTCAATAAATTCCATTTAAAAATAGATTTGCACCATTAGCTTAGTATGTAGGCAGTTCATCTTGTGTTACGCTCCTTCTTCTTCATCATCCTCTTTGTTTCCTTGCTGTTTTCTCTGCACTTCTCCCACTCACCCACCCATCCATCCGTTCGTTCTGTTCCTTGCATCCCTCATTTTTTCCCTATTCTTATCTTCTGCTCATCCTAATCATGCCTCTAGTATTCATTGGTGATGAGAGGAGAGATAGTGGAGGTTTGTTCCTCTCCCAAAATGATGGATGGATGCTGTGAACCATTGTAAACCTGAAGGCTTTTGGATTAGTTTGATATATGTTTTTTATCTTTGGAAAAATTGAGTCAGCCACTGAACCATGAACCACCCAGAGACCCAAAATATGAAAATAAATATTTGTTTAACACCGTCAGTCATGCAGGTACGAGTGAAAGAGCGTTTGCTATGAAGAAAGAGAATGAGGAAGGAATGGGGAGGAAGAGAGAATATTGCAGGAATTGAGTGCACACGCCGGAGAGTGAATGAAAAAGTGAGTGATGGTGTGTGTTTTTGTTTTAGAAACCGAGAAAAATGGAGCGAGACTGTGTGACGCAAACTGTTAAAACAGGATCTACCTATCAGTGGTATTTTAATGTTATTTTTATACTATTATAGTATTTATTAATATTTTGAATGTTTCCATTTTTATAGTTTCAGCATTAATTTACATTATTTATTTATTTATCCATCCATCCATCATTCAAGTTATTCTACCTATTCATTGTTCTATTCTATGTTCATATTCTGTTGTTCTGTTTATTATTCTATTCATCGATCATTTCTTCATCTATCCATAATCAGTTTATCCATCATTCATTCCTTCATCCATCCATTTTCATTCTATCATCAGTTCATCCATCGTTCATTCTGTCATCCATACATCCATCTATTGTTCATTCTATCAGTCTATCGATCATCCATCATTCTATCCATCCATTGTTCATTCATCTATCTATCCATCCATCCATCATTCATTCCATCCATCATTGTTCATTCTGTCAGTCTATCCATTTATCATTTATTCCATCCATCCATCCATCCATTGTTCATTCATTCATCCATCCATCGTTCATTCTGTCAGTCTATCAATCCATCGTTTATTCCATCCATCCATCATTCTATACATCCATCCATCCGTCATTCATTCCATCCATCCATTGTTCATTCTATCCATCATCCATTTTTCATTCTGTTAGTCTGTCCATCCATCCATCCATCCATCCATTGTTCATTCCTTCATCCACCCATCCATTCTGTATATCAGTTGTTCATTCCTTCATCCATCCATTCTATCAATTGTTCATTCCTTCAGCCACCCATCCATTCTGTCCATCCATTGTTCATTCTATTCATCAATCATTCACTCCTCCATCCATCCATCCATCCATTCATCCATCCATCCATTGTTTATTCAATCCATCATCCATTTTTCATTCTGTCCGTCCATCTGTCCGTCCGTCCATCCATCCATCCATCCATCCATTGTTCATTCCTTCATCCATCCATCCACCTATCCATTGTTCATTCCTTCATCCACCCATCCATTCTGTATATCAGTTGTTCATTCCTTCATCCATCCATCCATTCTATCAATTGTTCATTCCTTCATCCATCCATTCTGTCTATCAATTGTGCATTTCTTCATCCACCCATCCATTCTGTCCATCCATTGTTCATTCCTTCATCCACCCATCCATTCTGTCTATCAATTGTTCATTCCTTCATCCACCCATCCATTCTGTCCATCCATTGTTCATTCCTTCATCCACCCATCCATTCTGTCTATCAATTGTTCATTCCTTCATCCACCCATCCATTCTGTCCATCCATTGTTCATTCCTTCATCCACCCATCCATTCTGTCCATCCATTGTTCATTCTATCCATCTATTCATCAATCATTCACTCCTCCATCCATCCATCCATCCATTCATCCATCCATCCATTGTTTATTCAATCCATCATCCATTTTTCATTCTGTCCGTCCATCTGTCCGTCCGTCCATCCATCCATCCGTCCATCCATTGTTCATTCCTTCATCCATCCATCCATTCTATCAATTGTTCATTCCTTCATCCATCCATTCTGTCTATCAATTGTTCATTCCTTCATCCACCCATCCATTCTGTCCATCCATTGTTCATTCCTTCATCCACCCATCCATTCTGTCTATCAATTGTTCATTCCTTCATCCACCCATCCATTCTGTCTATCAATTGTTCATTCCTTCATCCACCCATCCATTCTGTCTATCAATTGTTCATTCCTTCATCCACCCATCCATTCTGTCCATCCATTGTTCATTCTATCCATCTATTCATCAATCATTCACTCCTCCATCCATCCATCCATCCATTCATTCATCCATCCATCCATTGTTTATTCAATCCATCATCCATTTTTCATTCTGTCCGTCCATCTGTCCGTCCGTCCATCCATCCATCCATCCGTCCATCCATTGTTCATTCCTTCATCCATCCATCCATTCTATCAATTGTTCATTCCTTCATCCATCCATTCTGTCTATCAATTGTTCATTCCTTCATCCACCCATCCATTCTGTCCATCCATTGTTCATTCCTTCATCCACCCATCCATTCTGTCTATCAATTGTTCATTCCTTCATCCACCCATCCATTCTGTCCATCCATTGTTCATTCCTTCATCTACCCATCCATTCTATCAATTGTTCATTCCTTCATCCACCCATCCATTCTGTCTATCAATTGTTCATTCCTTCATCCACCCATCCATTCTGTCCATCCATTGTTCATTCTATCCATCTATTCATCAATCATTCACTCCTCCATCCATCCATCCATCCATTCATCCATCCATCCATTGTTTATTCAATCCATCATCCTTTTTCATTCTGTCCGTCCATCTGTCCGTCCGTCCATCCATCCATCCGTCCATCCATTGTTCATTCCTTCATCCACCCATCCATTCTGTCTATCAATTGTTCATTCCTTCATCCACCCATCCATTCTGTCCATCCATTGTTCATTCCTTCATCCATCTATCCACCCGTCCATTCTGTCCATCCATTGTTCATTCTATCACTCTAGCTATCTTTCGTTTCCCTATGGTTCAAGCTATTCTTTAAGCTCACTATAATTCTAACTGTCTATCTTTTTAGTCATTCTAGCTATTTTTATCAATCTATCCATTGTTCTAGCTATAGTTTTAGACATCTCATCAGCTATTAGTCTATTATTAAAGCTATTGTTTTAGCTGTTATTAATAGTAACTTTCATTCAAACTTTTCATTCTTTCATTCTCTTGTTCTAACCACTGTTCCAGGTATTGTTTTTGCTATTTATCATTCTAGCTATTTTTTTAGCAACCTATCTTTCTAGCAATCTACCATTCCAGCGATTGATATTGTAGCTATCTATCATTCTATGTAGATGCAATCTTTCTTCCTTCCTTCCCTCCCCAGTGGCCCTGCTCACAATTCATTTGTCGGTCTTTTGTTCTCTCCATCTCTCTGGTCTCCTTGGACATATATCACTTTCTCCACTTATAAGATTTCTTTTATTGCATCCATGACTTTCTTTCTCTCTTTTGTCCCGACCTCTCGGTCACAGGCTGCTCTCTCTCTCTCTTCAAAGTTTCAAGTTGCAGCATGGCGAAACAAAAGAAACATGGACCACCATTATTTAAAGAAAAGAGCTAGGTGGGGTTAGAAACATATTCATGTTAATTCATTGCTAAACCACATTTAACATTTTCAGTGTTATGCATTTCCGAGTAAAACGATAGTTTGTGGGAAATGGAGTTAAGTGGAACTTGATTTTATCCAATGGAGTGATTGGTTTATTGGCCAAGATATTATTGGTTAATATTATTGTCTCTGCCCACACAGCAGAAAAGTCATTTCAGAGGCAGAGAAAGTCATTACATTTTGATGAAAGATTATGAAAAACTTTCACAATAAAATGGGTCGGTGAGTTTTGTACAATAAGACCAGGGAAATTTATTAGGAAGGAAAATAGTAGGGTTCCCACATTCTGAAAACACGGTAATTATTTAAATTAGAAATTGAAACAAAAGTCAAATATATTTTTAAAAGGCTGGGAAAAGTCATGAGAAATAAATGCAATTTTGAAATCCTTCACGCTTGGTGAGCAAATTGCTCTTTTTCAAGGCAGTCAATAAAATTTTATCCAGCAGTCACAAACACCTGAAAAAGTAATGACTTCATTAATGATATATAATTTTAAATTAAAAATGATATAAAATTACAATATATTGCTTTTATATAAAATTAAAATTAATTTAAAAAGTAAATTAAAAATATTTAAATTCAGAAAATGTCAAATAAATTTTATTCGTATTGAAATATGGAATTATTTATTGTTGTTTTTATTTTATTTAATTTTATTTTTTATCTACAAAAATCTTTCATAGGTCAAAGGGTGCGGGTATTTTTTTTTTCTTTAATTATATATATTTTTAGAGAGATGATTCTAATAATTATATATAATTTGTGAATTCAGAGTTTAAATATTAAAAATAATTTTAAAATAAATTAAATTAAATAAAAAAAAAATACAAAAAATATTCATTTAATTATTTAATATTTTTCTTTAAATATCACATGCATCTTGCAGGTCTATTGTAGCATTTTATGTTGTATGTAGCTGTTCTGAGGAAGTTCTTGAAGAGGCCCGTAGAAGTGCTGTTGAATGGGGTAATGAGCTCTGAAGGTTGCGGGTCTGTGGCCCGTGTTGGTAGATAAAAAGATGAAGTTCTCATTCTGTCACTCGTTCATGCTGTCTTTTATCTCTCTCTGTGTTCTTTCTGCCTGACGTGCTTCCTCCCTCTTTCCCTGGTCCAAGGCCGTCACCCCTCTGAGTGGTGTGATAGATTAGTGGGCGCGTTGCGTGTATGGGTATATGTGTGTGTGTGTGGGTGCTGTGTATTATATAGTGTGTTTGTGGCCATGCTTTTATGGTGTGTGTGAGAGCTGGGGCAGAGTTGAGGGACTCATTCAGTGTCTGCTCATTTATCTCCATCTTCCTGAGGCTCTGTGAATTATTACCTGCCTGCCCTACGGAGACAGGCCCATCATGGAGCTCTCCGCTGAGGCCTGTCGCGGAGCTCCGTGATGGAGCTTATCATGCACCTGCATGCTGAGGCCCTACGTTCCAAGACGTTCTCCAAGAAGCCTCTGGCTTTGAGGTGTTTGTTTGAGGTGCTTCTGGTGAAGTTAAGTGGTTAAGGCTCAGTGATAACCCAAAGGTTGCTGGTTTAATCACCTCAAGGATCAAGCTATGTAGTCTCAGGTTTATGCACTTTTCATTGTTATTAGTCTTATTATATATTAATATAATTTTTTATTAATTTTGAATATGGTTTTATTTTTGTATTTTAATTAGCCATTTTATTGTGCATTTTTGTCATTTTTAATATTTTTTTTCTGTATAGTTTTTATTTATTATTATTATTATTATTATTATTATTATTATTTTAATACTATAACATAAACTAAACTAATTTGTTCAGTTAGAAAATTAATTAATTAAAATGAGAATAAAATTAAATAAGAGTAATTTAACAATAAAATTACTGAAATAGAAGTTTAATAAAAAATAAAAATACATTAAGATTTTTTAAATATTTTATTTTAGTTTTGACTATATATTTAGATATTGTGATTCTAATAATGATAGAATTTGTGGATACAGAATTTAAAATGTAAAATTAATTAATAAATTAATATAAAATAAAAAATAATAAATATATAAAAAATAATATAAAAATACAAAATAAATTGTATTCATCTTGAAACATGAAATTATTTATTTAATATTTATCTTTAAGCTTGATAACGCTGACTTAGATTGTCACTAAAACTAAAAGTATTTCATATTGTTTCTATATGAAGTAGCAATAGTGATGCTTGCTTCATCAGTACCCATAAAACATCACATTCCTTAATTATTATTCATATTTGGTTATTTGTATTCTTGTTTGTTCATTTTTAGATTTCTATTGTGAACATGAGTCCATGTGTTGGTGTTGGTTTATCTCTCATATCATGTACCAAACTGTCAAACATTTATCCTGAGGGTGGCAGTAGCACACAGAGAGGAGAAACTGAAGCATTCATGCGTGTTTGTGAGATAGTGTTCAGAATGCATGAGTGACAGCGAGAACCCAGTGTGTGTTACATGTTACTGGTTTCTTCTGCAACGGAGAGAGAGAGAGAGAGAGACAGGGAAAAGATGTAGCTTAGAGAGCAGGTGTGTGACACTTCATACTTAAGTCTCATGAATTAAACGTGTACAGCCTGAGTGTGTGTGTGTGTGTGTGTGCTTTTTATAAAAGGCTGCAAGGAACGTTTGCAGTCATTCCACTAAAAGCTGTATGTGTGTGTGGATATAAATTGTTGTGCCTTTGTTTTCAAGGAAAAGAGAAGGGGTTTTGTCTTCCACATCAGCAGAAAAGATGAATATTGATTTTTGATTTAGTCCTTCAGCCACGATCCTCTGCATACACCCGTCCACAAACCACGAAACCAATCAAGAGTTAAACACACATTGCAGTTCGAGACCACAGCAGGTTAAATTGTGACGTTGTTGCTTTGTCGCTCTTTGCACAAACTGCTCAGAAATAACATGTCTCCATCTGTCTTTTTTTCTTAATTGTAATTAGTGTTGACCATAAATATAAAACTTTCATATGTAACATGCCTTATAGTGCAAACAAGCTAAATTGACCAAAATTTTGGCCCTAGCAACCACTCACAACACCTTAGCAACCACCCACAACACATTAGCAACTGCATTGTAATGGTGTGTGCACACCAAAAGCAAAGCAACTATTCACATAACGTTATCATTCTAGAATACTCGCGGGATGTTTTTCGTGTCACTCGTTTGAATAAAATTATCACGTAATGCTCTCGTTCATTTTCTGATACAACCAGACATGTCAACCTGGACGTGTCAATAAGCTATTCGCTGATTGGTTTGCGCAACAACGCATCATGCGAATTTTCCACTAGAGTTGAAATTTTTCAACTTGCGTGGAAGATGCGATTGAGACGTGTGTGTATATATTGCGTGTTCACGGCAATCATGTCGCCTGCCACGAATGCGTCTTTGCATTGACTTTGTATGTAATCTACTTTTGCGAATAACAACATTCGCTTTTGGTGTGCACACATACCATAACACTTTATATGTGCACGATAAGGCTGTGTCAAAAGACGATGATCATGTATTGACGATAGCCAGAAATTTTGTCAAAATCATTAAATAATGTCAATATTAAGAGTATTTGGCACAGAGAACAGCGGTCCCAACCTGCGACCGTTCTCGAACCGTTCTGTGCATTTCCACTGAAGAAGATTTGTTCCGAGTCTAAACGTGCTTCTCTTTCACATTTACCAACCAATATGCACAAAAATACGTCAGTATATCATCATAAACACAGCCGTTTTTGTCTTAAGTGAACTTAAACAGATGTGAAAGAAAACGCACGTGTAAAAAGTATTTTTAGATCTGCCCGCATGCGTTTGGTCTGCTAAAGAGACAGCGGCCTAATAAACGTGCTATGTTAATGTTAATCAAAGAATAAAAGAAAATCATTCACTGATCTTGACTGAATATCGGTCGTAACTTTAATGACAATTAATGTATATAATATTTATGAAAAGAAAATTATAGTTTTTAAACTTCTGATTTCAATTTCTGTACCTGAAATTTGTTCAGTTGTTTATTTATGCTATTGCTTATTGATTTGTTTGTTCCTGTCTCATTACTGACTGTTTACTTGTCTTTAACAATTTAGGCCCAGTTTCATAGACAGGGCTTAGACTAAGCCAGGATTAGGCCATAGTTCAATTAGGACATTTAAGTAATTTTTATAAACGTCCTTAGGAAAAAACAGTACTGGTCTGCATCTTGAGACAAAACAAAGGCACTGATATATTTTAAGATCAGTCATTGCAAGTTTCTTTCAGTTGAAACAGCTCAGACTTCCATTTTAGTCTAGGACGAGGCTTAATCCTTGTCTGTGAAACCAGGGGTTAATATTTAAAATGTATTAGTCTAGTTGTTTTTGCTGTGGTATTTTTTTGTTAAAACCATAGGCAAATGTTTCTAAATGTAGAAGTCCTAAGTGTTCTGTAAGCTGCTTGCTCATGTTATTTAGCTGCAACAGAACACTTTGTAAAAAGAGAGAATAAGTATGTTTGATATCTAAATGTTTCACTTAATTTTTTTTATTTATTATCAGATTTTTATCTTATTGGAATCGATAAGAATCGGAATCGATTAACCAGAATTGGAATCGTAATTGGATACCCAACACTATTTATTGTTAGCTTCTGTTTTTTTTTTTTTTTTTTTTTTTGCGCTACGTCCAGAACAACTTATTACAATTTTTTTTTTTTTTTTGAGTAATTTTAGTTCTTATTTCAATTACTTAAGGCAACATATTGAATTTAAGTTTTTCATCTAGAAAACAAAAATGTTTTTTAATAGTTCTAGTTAACAATAACAAACCTGCAGAACACCCTTGCAACTACATACAATGCCATAGCAACCAGAAGAATCACCCTAGCAACACCACTCAGGCCTGTCAGAATCATGGCATTGAGTTTCAGCACTTATGTTTTCCTGCAAAAATCTCCTTTCCATCTCCATCTCTCTCTTTCTCAGGCATAACAGCAGTCTTGATACCGCGGTTAGATCTGGTGATCTCATTGGTCGGTGCTGTTAGCAGCTCGGCGCTGGCGCTCATCTTCCCGCCGCTGGTGGAGCTGGTGGCGTTTCCCAGTCAACCTCCTCCTCCTCTCCTGCTCCTCAAAGACCTCTCCATCGCCGCCCTCGGCTTCATCGGATTCCTGACCGGTACCTACGTGACGCTGGAGGAGATCATTTATCCCAACGACCAAGGACAGACCCGTCTCCATGACAGCGGGAACTGGACCACACCCACTACCTCACCACCCTGAAGACCACGCCCACAAACGAAGGACCAATCAAGGGACATTTCCATATTTAAAGGGCACAGTGTCATTTTGAATACTGTAACAGCACAGGCGCTTTTTTTGCTCTGGGATGGAGAGCTTGTCTTATAAGGGTTGAGGTGTTGTTTTTTTATAGCTCAATTTGTTGTTCATTCCACAGGCACATGCCTGAGGTGCACAGCTGTAGCACAGATTGCGAGCGTGTGTGAGTGAGTGATGGTGTGTGTGGGAAATATTTCCTCTGTACGGCCTTATGGACTTTCCATGACTCCACCCTGTTCTAGATGGAATGGCTTTGACTCCATCAGGTTGGTGGAGCGTATAGCATGACGGGCCGTCAGCATTTAACACTGCAGGAGAGCGCCGGAGAAATATTGCACAATGTAAAGAATGTATGTTCTCGCTGACTAGTGGTATTATTAATAAACCCAGGGGCGCCGCTACGGATTCTGGGCCCCCTGGACAGCATATTCACTGTTCGGGGGGTTGGGGGGGTATTGTGTCCCCATCCGTACAGATCGCGTTCCGCGTTCAATCACTGGGGGAATCCCCTCGGTAGAAATCGTGATCGCGTCCCGGTAGAGCCCTGCACGGGCCTCAAATTTAGGCCCTAGCCTGACCCTGGTCCGAGACGCTCAGGCCCTAGCCCGGCCGGTATCCGACAGCTTATCAGAATTACCGACCCGAGCCCGTCTTTTTTCCCCCTTCTCCCAAATCAGATTATAATACTGTTTCAACTATTTAAAAAGTTCAGTTTTGTATGTAATGGCAAAGTGATTATATTTCGTTTCGTTTTTTTTTTTTTGTTTTGTTTTTAAGTTAATTTAGAAAAACATTTGGAGCATTTTTTTGTTGTTAAATTATAAGTTTTTGTTTTTTAAAGTAACGACCAAGCGGCCAGCGGCATACAAGCTGATGCCTATGTTTGATCTAAGCTATAGTCTGTTTGATCAATTTAGCCTTCTCAAATCATCACGACTTGCCTAAAATAAAATCTATAGATATAAAAACAGTTCAAGCACATAACAATGTTTAGATGTTAAACCTAGATAAATGTGCGCTGTATCCAATAGTTTGTGTGGAGAGTGGAAGCTAAAGCGCGCTTTCCAGGACATGGAGACGCCAACGCGATCATTTGCAGTGCATAGTTATGCCATCATTTTTGCTCATAAAGGTAAGAGTAATACATCATTCGGAACTGTAAAGGGTCTACTTTTATTTGTGTGCACTCACAATATCGACAAAACGTTGTGCTTTTATAAAATAAAGAAAACAAACATGATGCGCTTTCTGCCGTCTCGTCTTGGAACAGGAACGCTTCACAAAAATTAACCGAAACTCAGCGAATAGCCTACGTGCCTCACAGACATGATAAATATATCTATAGAAAGCTTTAAATTACTACTTAATGAAATAAAACAAATCGAAAACAAAAACTCTTTCATTATAATCATAATCCATAAAGATGCATTTCTCTCTAAAGACGAGTCAGGATCAGCAACTTCATCCTTGCGAAACGGACTCAGAAAACCCTAGTTTATTTGTAAATAATTCAAATTTCTCCTTACTATTTCCCCTGGATACATTCATGGTAATTACTTTTGCTGGGGCTTTGCGTCAAGCTTTAGCCTATTGCGTGCATTTGAACGCAGAAGTCTTCGTCTGAAATATGACGTGAAAATTGGCCCGATCGAAGCCCTAGAGGCGTAAAAAAGTTGGGGCCTGTCGGGCACGGGCTGAAATGCAGGGCTCTAGCGTCCCTTACGGCGCCCCTGAATAAACCAATCGTTTCTCCTGAGGCTTGTGATATTTAATTTTTTTTTCTTTGTTCTTTTTTGACAGCTGCAGTGTTCATTGGGAATAATGAGTCTTTTATTTAATGACAAACTTTGGAACGTTAAATGTATTACAGGCTATTAAACTGTTAAGTAAAAATCCACTTTGCAAGTCTGGATTTTTTTGGAACTATTCAGGATTCAAAACAAGCTGTTTCGACCATATTTGTAATTTCTTGTCATTTAACACATAGTTTTTGACTCATCCTTCAGTTTGGAATAACAAGCAAAAATCATGTTTGCACTAATGCAGGAACAAAAGAAGGAATTCAAGAAGCTTAGACAAAGCTCTTAATTACTTCAGTTCTAACTAATCCTTTTAATGATGAATTTATGATTTTTACCAACAAAAATCCTTTTTTTTTCTTTTTTTTTTACTGTTAATTAACATTTTATTTCCAGTTTAGTTTATTTTTTTTAATTTTTTCCATTTTTTTTTTTTCAGAGTTTAAGTAGTTTTGGGGGGTGCCAAAGCTAACTGGTACTATTTTTTTTTTTATTATTATTATTATTTTTAAATGTCTCTTCTATCTATAATTTTAGTGTTTTCAGAGTTTAACTTTTTTTATTAGTATTTTCGGGGCTGCCAAAGCGAACTGATATTATTTAATGTGATATTTTTATTTTTATAGGTTTCTATCTATAATTTTAGTGTTTTCAGAGTTTAACTTTGTTATTGGTATTTTCGGGGCTGCCAAAGCGAACTGATATTATTTAATGTGTTATTTTTATAGTTTTCTATCTTATTTTAGTGTTTTCAGAGTTTAACTTTTATTTTTAGTATTTTCAGGGCTGCTAAAGTTAACTGGTGTTACTTAATGTTTATCAGCATTAAATTTCCCAGTGTAATTGCTGACTAGTGGCATTTTCATGTTAATGCAGATGGGTTGTGAAGGTTTCAAATTTTATAATATACCATGAATCCAAAACTAAAATTAATTTGTGACCATTTTTATTTATATTTTTTTCTTTAGTTATGAGGTCCTGAGTCAAAGAATTGTATTTAATTTTGGACAAGCAATGTTACTAAGTGTTAAGTTATAATAGTTAAGTAAAATTAAAATTCAAACTAAAACCATGAAGAATTGTTACTTAAAAGTTAACTGGAATAAAAAAATAAAAAAAAAGAGATTAGATTAACTTGTAATAAAATTTGAAATAAAATTTAAAATAAAATGTAATTGAAATTAAAATGAATAAAAACTATATAGACACTACTAAAAATGACAACAAAACTAAAAATATACAATTAAAATTAAAAATATATGTAAGAAATATTTAAAAATATTAAAACTAAAATAGTATTTCAATGTTAATAAAATGTTTAGTGTGTAATTTAATATCTTGTGGCTATACTTTCTCAACAGTGTAATTTTAACTGTTATTCAAGTGCAGTGCAAACTGTTAGTCTGTTACCATCAAAGCCATTTGTGTCGTTTACAAATTGAGGGATGAGTCAATTTTCTCTAGTACTAAAACAGATAGACCTTATTTTGTACTGAACCCTTCCACATTTATGCAACACTGTTTACTTCCACTTATATAACTTCTGTACAAAAACATTATCTGAGCTGCTGTGTTTCCAAGTGAAACAGGATAATCATAGAGAATAAACCCAGGGCATTAAATTTAGGAATTGATTGGATAGTGAAAAATGGGCATTCATACCAGAATAGAGCCTGCATGGAAGAAAAAAATTTAAGAGGGTTTGGTGATGTCAGCCAAAAGGAAATTTGTTTCAGTGCCAGAGGAAGTGATTCGATTTTGATGAAAGATAATAAAGACGATATGTTTTAGTCTTTGAACTAACGTGCACTGATGAATTGTTCACAATAAGATCGGAACGTGCGTTAAGAATGCAAATAGGGTCGATTTAACAATGAAGCCTGCAATATTCAGGAAGAATGAACGCCAGCTTGCATTAAATTAAATGTCATAATTGCTCGTTGTCCATATCATAACGGTAATCGGTGTCAGAATTGAAACATGTCTGCCGATTGTCACGTTTAATAAGATTACTTTAAATAGAAATACGGATCCGTCCAGTCGCCTAAGGTCTGGACGTTTCTGCCTATTTCTGATTAATTAAATAGATCTTAAAACGCTCCAAAGTGACACCAGACAGCCTTCTCTCTCTCTCTCTCTCTCTCTCTCTCTCTCTCTCTCTCTCATTAGTCGGGTCTTGTTTATATTCTCCTCATGTTTGCTCCTCTCTCTGCAGAAAGCTGGACACCTGACAACTGGCACGCGACAGAGAGAGAGAGAGAGAGAGAGAGAGAGGCTGATAGAATATGAAAAGCGAGAGGCAAAACGCTCGGATCAGAGAGAGATGGAGCAAATTAGAAGCTGAAAAATAGAGGGAGGGAGGGAGGAAGAAAGAAAGAACGGGGGAGAATTTGCACGAGAGCACCGAGAGCGTGAGGGGAGTCTGTCTGGCACGTGAGGACAAAAATAGCCTTCTGCGAGCTAAATATAGCGCAGATCAGAGAGCGAGCGAGATGAAGTGAGTAAGAAAGGACTCGCCCGCTCTTTTGGAAAAGATTTCTGAAGGAGCGCACCCTCCTCCATCCACCGGCTCCGTTTCGGAAATCTATTTTCGACGTGCACGAAATTTAACATCTATCATTCAAATGAGAGCAGTAGGACTCACTTTAAAAGCGTGCATAATTCAGAGGGAAGGCTCTCAACGTGATGTGTATTTATAGGCTCAGCCTACGAGAAAGTATATTTAGAGTTTCTTTCTTTCGTCGATCTGACACGTTTGGGGGGTCTTTGTCACGTATGCGTTCGTCTGTAAGGACAGAAACATATGAACGCTCGACTAAAGCATTGCACGAGTGCTCGTCCCCGTGAACATGCTTAAAGTGAACTGGCAATTGCAAGCCATTGTAGTTTCAGAGGAAGAGCGAATAACGGATTACGAGCACAGATGTTTTCTGAATTTGAAGTAATATGCACCAATAAATCATTCACAATATCAGTTAACATAGAAAATCTTGTGGAATATTTAACATTTTTTTCGGATGCAAATGCACATTACTGTAAATTCAAGGTATTTATTTATTTATTTATTTGCTGCAAATTAGGCCTAAATGTTAGGTCAATTATTTTCTGTAGGATAATAACAGAACAATATACACATCAATTTTTATTGAAGTCTTCTGTTAATGTCACCACATCTGTGCAACCCAGTTTACTTTTGCTTCTAAAAGATTTTTGGTAAGATTTTGAAATGTTTTTGAAAGAAGTCTTTTAAATGCTGCATTTATTTGATAAAAATACAGTAAAAACAGTAATATTGTGAAATATTACTACAATTTAGAATAACTTGTTTTCTATGTGAATATATCTTAAATGTAATTTATTCCTGTGATGCAAAGCTGAATTTTCAGCATCATGTGATCCTTCAGAAATCATTCTAATATGATTTGCTGCTCAAGAAACATTGATCATTCTGCTTACTATTTTTGTTGAAACTGATCAATTTTGAATTGAAAGTTCAAAAGAACAGAATTTAGTCGAAATAAAAAATCATTTTGAAATGTCTTTACTGTCACTTTTTGAATTTAATGCATCCTTGCTGAATAAAAGTATTAGTTTCTTTAAAAAAAAAAAGGTAGTGTATGTGTTATTTGAGCTTCCGTATTGCCAGGTGAAACAGAATATGAGAATATATGTATGGCTGCACTTGACTTTAGCCAACAGAAATTGATTGCATCATGAAAAATAGGTGTTCTGTATGAGAACTAAGTCTGTTGGCCAGAATAAGATCGGTAACGTGCATTAAAGATATAAATGATTTCACACTGACATATTATGTTTGAGCACCTGAGGCGTAAATGCCGTATGACTAATTACTCTAAAGCTGCGGGATTTCATGACTTAAATGGCTGAAAACTGACCATGGAAGAAGATCATTTACACTAATGTCTGCTAGATCATTATTTTCGCAATGTATTGCATTATGAATTGTGATCTAACACATTTCAGAATGCACCAATGCATGAAATGAAACATAGCTGAAAGCATTTGCATTCATATACTGTACCTTTATTTGATCTTGAAAGTGTGCATGCAAAAGTGTTCAATGAAATTGTACACCTTGATACTTTTTTGTATGCGTCAAATGATGCTATACGTCCAAAAATGTCAATTCCATACAGTTTTTTTTTTTTTGGTCATTTTTTGCATGCATTGATATAAAAATCTTGCAAAAGGGGGTTGAACAAATATGATAATGACTGCTACAGTCCCGTGTGTATGCGCACAATGAAATGCATTGCTTTCTGGTGTGTGAACCAGAGCGTGTGTCTACAGAAGATGGAGTGAGACGGATGTGTCTACCCGCAGTGATCAGTAATGGATGAGCTGATCCAGGCTTGGCTAAACGTTCAGAGTAATGGATGGAAGGAGCCATGTCTGTCTAAACGCACACAGAGCCCGTCTGTGATGACTGACAGGTCATCTGTGTCTCCCAGAGCAGACCATGTGTCATCGTTACAGATCCTCACTCAAAAATCACTGCAATCCGTTATCTTTATGCTTTTGTGCAAAGGTAACAAAATACGATTGTTTACCGTTCTGTAAATCTGAATGCAGAAACGTTGAAGAAAAATGCCTGAATTGCCCTTCAGGGATGAGTAAAGCATCGTCCTATTAGGCATCAAGTGCTTGTTTTGCAAGTCAAATCTGAGACGATGATAGAAAAGACTCAGGAATTTGAGTCACGTATCAAATTACAAGTCTGGATTTTGAATTGTGAACAACAATTCCACACCACTGAGGCTAATAAAACATTATGCAGCGATGCGCTTGTCACAAAGTGACAACAAACCTGAAATATAAGCTCAAAACTAACCGTATCCTAACTAAAATGAAAGCGACAGAGGACATAGATGGTAGCCTCAGCTTTGTCAAGATTGTTCCCAGAAAAAGAGAGAGAAAAAAAAGCTTAATCTGGACAAAGACTTTTTTTTTTTAAATTCCACAAATTCAATGATCCACTGAATAAAGTATTCAAGATCACTGGCTTGCCAAGTACTGTGAACAACAGTAATTATTTAGCAAACATGAGTCATTTAATGTTATTTAGTGGATTAAACGCTTGCCTTTTTACATGACGAAAATGTAGTCAGTGCATCTGTGATTCAAATCTCGTTGCAAATCTGTTTTATTGTTTCTAACAGGTCCAAAACGGATTAACTAGCTTATTGATTTCTCTGGTAGTGCTTGTTTCTGCCCTGTGCATATGGTGGTTGGTTTTTAGAAATCGCGATGCTTGGGGCTAGTTGATTTCACTGACCATGACTGACCAGATATTTTTACAAATCTGTTCAAATCACTTCAAAGCACAAATCATCCATGGATTGTGTCATGCAGTTGGTCAAAAGTGGCTGTTTTTTCCAAATCTGTTCAAATTACTACAACTGGTTACTGGTTTGTTCAGTAAGTTGCATTGAAAATGGTGCATGACAGAGCTATTTATCTAAGTCAAGGTCAAAAGTGCTTCAATTTGTCTTGCTGTGTTTATTTTATTTTTTCCCCCAAATTTGTTCAAATCACTTCCAAGCACAATCCATCCATGCATTGTATTGTGCATGTTATGCAATTGTATTTTTTAATACACATTCAGTACAGTTTGCTTTATAAGTTGCATTGAAAATGGTGCATAATAACAACTAATTTACTGTTTTTTTTGTTTGTTTGTTTGTTTTGTTTTGTTTTTTATTTATTTTTTTACAAATTTGTTCAAATCTCTACCAAGCTGAAATGATCTATGGATTGTGTTGTGCAAATCATGCAATTTAACTTTTAAAGCTACAAATCATTTGTTTTAGGAAGTTGTATTTAAAATGTACTTAGCTAAGAAATGCTGCCTCTAGGGGGTAAATCTTGAAAGAACTATATCTTTAAGTTTAAGTCAAGGTCGAGTGTTTCAATTTACATGATCATTTTTTCTAGCTAATGCTTTTCTTAACAAAGCTACTTTAAAAATCACATTAATCATGGCAATTACCAGGAGAAGTTGCTGACAGTACACAATGCATGTGTGTTACAATGAAAGGAGCAACTAAAACACATTAAACTTCTAATCGTTTTCTGAAGACACTTCTAAATGATGTTACTATAACACTGCTCTGAGTGAATCTTCTAGAAATATGTCATTTAAAAAAAAAAAAACTAAGAATCATTTCTGCATTTAAAGTATTTGTGAAATATTCCTTTGTGACTTTTACTTTTCTCTTCAATTCAGTGTTCAATAATTCTGGTGTCCTCAGATGATCCATATTTCCATCCAACGTTCCATCCATCCATCATCCATTCAACCATTACATTAAACTTCAAATCGTGTCTTTTGAAGAAGACACTTATGTTTACGTTGCTCAAAATGAGTCCCTCCAGGTATGAATCATTTTACTAAAAACATTTATCTAAAGATCGTTTCTGCTTTAAAAATGTTCATGGAATATCCCTCTGTGACACATTTTTTTTACCTAAATTCACTGTGTTCAATAATTCTGCTGTCCTCGGATGATCTATGAGGCTTTTTGCAGTCTTGAGTTGAAAATGAAATGCTGCCTCACCCTATGATTTCTCCTGGTTTTAGGAGAATATGGATGATTTGAACACCTTGTGGGAAAGTATCTCCATATTGCATCCACAGTACCCCGGGACTGAGGTCGCACAGGGATGAAGAGCTAATGAGTGTTTTTGGAGTTTGAAATCCAGTGCATTTGGTTTGATGTGCTCTTCTGCCTCTGGTGCGAGTATTAACTTCTGTATTAAGCGTAACATTTTGGGTTGAGAAGAGCTTTAGTGCTCCTGCCAGCTGGTAATTAAAGCATTTGTGAACCTTGTGAGAAGGACAGACTATGATTTTTTCTTTTAGTTTTTAACGAATCAGGGTCAGACTGTGGAACTATATGTGGATTTCAAAGAATTAATAGTTTGGTTTTGGAAAAGTTAGAATTTATGTTGAAATCTTGTTTACTGTTCAGGTCATGAAAAGCCCAGTGCTCTCTAAGATGCATTTCTTGTAGAGGAGGTGGTTTGAAACACACACAAAATGCAAGTCAGCCAAATGTAAATTAGGTAAATGTTTGTTTTGCGGTTCTACATTATGATTTTAAACCTCTGTAAATATTACTGAGCAAATTAAGCGCTAACTCTGCCTTCCTCTCATCCCATCTGGATAGAAATATCCGTGATTGTGGTATAAATATTTTTTTTCACAACGCGCTTCCCCTGAATTACTTTGACCTTTGTCGAATACATTAACTAAAGCTAAATTTCTCGTCACGCTGCATGGTGAAACTTCATTATGGATTTAGATCTTTTTGCAAACATTATGGTAGAGTAACAGCTGGTGGTTCTAGTACTGTTGGCATCACATCCAACATAAGGAGAATTCCATCAAAGGAGAGTGTCCGCTTTAGATAACTGTCAATTGAGACAATTCAGTCCCATCCATATACATCATTATTTACATTAGTCTTGATAATTTCAGGCGATGTTGTTATGCACTTATCCAGACAACAGACAATTTCACCTTATTAAAACCTGCAGACTTTGTGAATTGTAGCTCAAATGTCATTAAGAAACTAATCCCATCTGAAATGATGTTGCTGCTGTCTCACTGCTTTCTGAGAAAAAAAAATAGATATTAGATCTGTGATTTTCTTTCTTATAGGAAGAGCTGGTAGTGAACAGTGGTGTCTGTGAGATGAATTACATGATTTATTGTTGAATTTTATTAAAAAAAAATTTCTGCAGATGATCATGTTCCAGTACACCATCCATCCACCCATCCATTCGTTTTTCTTTCCATCCATCCATCCATCCTCTGTTCTATACATCCATCTGTTGTTCTATCTATCTATCTATCTATCTATCTATCTATCTATCTATCTATCATCCGTCCGTCCGTTCGTCCGTCCATCTATCATCTGTCGCTCCATTCATCGTTCTATATCTATCCATCCATCCATCGTTTTATATTTATCCGTCCATCCGTCCATCCATTTGGCCTATAAACCTTCAAACTTCAAAGCCTTTTAAACTTTTTTTTAAAAAATTCAATTCAAATTCAGGTATTGGTTTGGAATTGAAATAGCATTCTCCATTCAACTGTGAATGGTATGATGATGCATGCAAGTGATACTGAAATAGGGTGACCATACGTGCCATTTTTCCCGGACACGTCCTTGTCAGGATTTGTTTTGGCTTTGTTTTCCTGTTTTCATGCTTGCTGAAGGTAATGATCGAAAAGTAGTTTGAGCAATAACATGCAGGTATTGTTCATAATGGACCAATCATGGTGTGTGTGAGAAGGTGGAATCTATGGTCAAAGCGATGCATTTACGCGTATAGGTGTGTTCGACTTATGCCAAGTTCACACTGCGCGATTTTAGCCCGATTTTTCACTCGCCGACAGATGCCCGAAATAGGAGGCAAATCGGTGCTCGTTCACGCGAGTGACAATCACGCAGTGTGAATTATCAAAGACGCGATCTGAGGGAATCGCCGATGCATCGCCGACGTCCGTGAAATATTTGGCATGCTAAATATCTGGACCTGTCGGCAATTCACAATCCTGCTGTGTGAATGAGTTCTGACTGAAAAATACATCGGCGGTGATCTACAGCCAATGAGAGATTATGATACAAGGCAGCCGGAAGTTCGGGGAGGACTTTTTTCCGTTTCTTTTTTATTAAGCAATTAGACCTATTTACAAACATTGTGGCCAATATCAGTACATTTTTGCATTAGAATATACAGAACAGGTACAAGAAGATATGTAGGCTATATATATGCCTATATATGCCTAATACAATATATATATATACACACACAAACTTAGGCCTAGGCTATATAAAATAAAATAAAAAAATATATATAATTAAACATAAAAGGGGGTTAGGGTTTTCCCTGTAAATAATATTCTTCTATAAAGGACAAAAGATTTATTGCATTTTTATTTTTCATCACTTTGATGGCTTTTGTAGGCTAGAAATAAACTCATTATAAAATGCACAAAACGTTTGTTTCACTTTCAAGTAGGCTACTTAGATTTGTGTATATAAAATTTTCCCGGCAGAAGTAGGCTTATGTTGTTAAAAAGGAAGTCACCTTTGTTAATTATTGTGTGTTCGTGGAGGACTTATAGACCATAATGTTAGTGTGATCTTGCGTTATTTCCTTATCACTTCTCGTGTGTGTTGGACCAGAGAGAGTTGTCGGCGATTCTTCCTATTGTAAAGTCATGCAGTGTGTAACCTCTTGTCGCCGATCCATCATGCAATGTGAACACAGCAGCAACTGAATGTTGCCCCAGATGCAGTGTTCAGTGTGAAAACAACGGTGAGCCGATGACTTTGAAAATCATGCAGTGTGAACTCAGCGTTAAAGCGGCACGCCTCAGACGATCAGTGTTTGACATCAAAGTACCTCGAGAAAGCATAAGGAACCATCTGTATGGTACTTTGATGTCATACACTGATCAGTCTGCACACGCAAACAAACCCAAAACATAGATATTTTAGGCAATATAGAAATCCTGGCCAGGACGCGTCCGAGAAAAATGGCAAGTATGGTCACCCTAACTGATATCCAAAAGGAATCTTCTTGTGACATCAGCAAATCAGCCCAAATGAGCTAATCAGCAGGTTATTGAGTTTTTGGTCCCCTTATTTGGCATTGGTGCAGTGATTAAAACTCACCTGGGCTTTTGTGCATAAAATAAAATAAAAAGTACCGCTGTTTACAAAGTAAACTGACTAAAACATTAGATACGTTTATCACTTTAGTTCTTCCATTCCTTAAGAATAAATATTTGATAAACTCAGTCTCCTTTGTACCACCAACAGTCACATAAAAGACCAGCACAGACAGAACGCTGCCTCGGGAACACCTCAATGTCTCATTCTTCAAGCAGGTACCCACATGCTGTGAAATTTCTCAGTTCATCAGGTAAATCCGCAGCCAATTAGGAACCGTGCCAGCGTGGACTGCATAGCACTGCGCGCGGTCAAAGAGGATTTCCTGATCAACAGAATCAGGAGCCGCACTAAGCTGCACATCTGCCTTTAAAACGGCAACTAGAGATTTGCTCTCGTTTCATGTAATGATTTTACATTTAGCGGACTTCACAGCAGTAAATAAACACATATAGTTTGCATTGCAAAAAAAGGAAATTTTTCAGAGCCATTCTAGTTTTTGTCCATCATTAGTCTTGCGTAATGTCGTTTATCTGCAGTTTATAAAAGCAGGCCAGAGAGTCGTAGCAGTCCATCAAATGCATGAATGTTGATTTTTCATTCGGTACAGCAACACTGACAAAGACAATTTGGAGACATTATTGCAAATTTATTTTACGCAAACTGTCATCAGTGTTCAGCTGACACAAAATGGCAGTTGTTTGTTGTTGTGTGTGTACTGGCGGGCAGGACAGCCAGCCAGAGATGTAACACTTGTTTGGATGATGTGTCTTTATCAGTCTAGGGTCTTGGCAGATGGCTTACTGAACCCTAGTGACACCGTGAGTGTGTATGTGTGTGTGTGAAATAGACACACAAACACCATCTGGAGCTACAGTCTGAGACAGTTGAATGATTGACCTCTTTGACTTCAGCTATCCTCTGGTTCTCTCTCTCTTGCTTTATCTCTCTTGCTCTCTCTTTCTTTCTCTAACTCATAAATTCTATCTTCCAATTAAAGATAAAGACGCCTGGTTTCCTTCCAGAGCCAAAAGATCCTGCTGGAATGTGGCAGAATGAAAGCAGGGCGTTTACTTTGGGATATCGATGTTAAAGGAATAGCTCAGCCAAAAATGAAAAGTCTGTCAATGTTTATTCACCTTCACGTCATTCCAAATGACTTACTTTCTTCTGCAGGATATAAGAGGTGAATGTTTGGGGAATATTCTTTCCATACAAAAAAGAAAACAAAACTGAAAAGTCTCCAGTAAGACACAAAACGCGCCATAAAAGTTTCATAAATGTAGTCGATATGACTTCTGAGCTTTATTCCAAAACTTCGATAGCTTTATTTCAAGTCACTGAGAAACAGACATGTAAGATCCAAATTTGGTGCATTTCCAGTGGATAAACACTTACATTTTAATTTTGTGAGAGGAACAAACAATAGCGCTTATGGTTTCCACCATGGAATGAAATAATAAAGGTATTTGTGAACTTTTTATCTCTCAATTCAGACTTCTCTTGGAAGCATGCAGAACTTTGAGATATAAACTCAGAATTTTAACTTTTTTTTTTCGCAATTTTGAGTTTACATCTCGCAATTCAGTTTTTTTTTTTTCCTGCAACAGAAAGGGAAAAAGAAAAATGGTAGTTGCAACTTTTATCTTACAATTCAGAGAAAAAAAATATGAATTGAAAGATATAAACGCAGAATTAGAAAACTGTAATTGGGACTTTTTATCTCACAATTTTGACTTTCTCAGTTCAGAGTTTTTTCTTATAATTGAGACAAAACAGTTGAAATTATGAGATATAAACTTAGAATTGGGAGGAAAAAAATCAGAATTGTGAGAAGTTGCTTTTACCTTTTATTTTTGTATTACATGGTGGAAACAAGCTTCCATACATAAAGCATGTGAGTCTTTCACAAAACTTTTATGGTAGTTTTTGCATTTTGCAGCTTAAAACATTTTTTCACTTTCATTACATAGACAATAACATTCATGAATTCGCTTTCTATGTTCCGCTGAAGAAAAAGAAGTTTTATGTGTTTGGTGCATGCGGCATGATGACAGAGTTTTCATTTTTTGGGTGTGCTATTGCACCATCATGCTCTGGAGTGATGGACAGTGGTAAAGGCATGTGGCAGACCTTGTCAAAAACCTCCAATGAGAAAGGACTGGTGGCCTGCAGTGACAGATGTGTGTATGGTGTAATAGCTAGAGACAGACACAAGGCACAGCTGGGAACCATAGTGTGTGTGGGGCTCAATTTCACTACTGTCTCGTGTGCATAAAAAGCCTTTTTTATCATTTCAAATATTCAGTTTTATTTCAGGCCCAAAGTATAAAAACCATAGCCATACAAGACATTGGTAACAGATAATTCTGGTCGTTAAATTGCACATTCTAATTTATTTAATTTTTTGTTTAACATACACTGCCAATCAAAAGTTCAAAAACATCTATTTTAAACTTTAATTTATTCCTGTGATGCAAAGCTGAATTTTCTGCACCATTACTCCAGTCTTCAGTGTCACATGATCCTTCAGAAATCATTCTAATATACTGATTTGCTGCTCAAGAAACATTTTTTGTCATTAATAATTTTAATAACAGTCGCGCTAATAATTATTATTTTTTTTATTTTTAGGATTGTTTGATGAATAGAAAGCATTATTTTAAAATAGTAAAATTAATAGAAATTGTACAATTATAAATGTCTACACTGTCACTTTTAATCAATTTAATGCAATCTTGCTGAATAAAAGTATATATATATATATATATAGTAAAAATCAGAATATTTTTATTTATTCTGTATTAATACAAAATAAATGACAAAATCAGTCAAATAACACTACTTTTTGAGAATGACTTGTGTGTTTTGTGAAGTTTCTGTATTATTCTTGTTTTTGTGTGATTGGATATTGATTTCATTGTTAAATATACTAAATTGAGGATGTGACAGGCTGGAAGTGTTTTTTACTTTTATTGAACTCTCAATGTTTATGAACAGGTTTACTAGACAACAGATCAATATTATGTTGAACTATATGCATGCAAAAGGAAACATGGCTCTATATGGTTGAAGTAAAAAAATTGATAAGTAAATGAAAAAGATATTTTACATATTCTTTGCTGAGTAATATTGCATTTGCAACAGGTTTTTTTCTTTCCTCAAGCGACCCATGTGCCATTTTAATCATGAGAGGGCTCAGACCTCTTTGTGAGAAAATGTTTTAACATTTTATTGCATGAGGTGATCAATAAAGCACCTTGGGAGGTCTGTTCTCTCTCAAATCCTTCTCTTCTGCGCTTTTCCACTTCCCTTCAGGAAATATTGTGGACTGCTTTCATGGTATGTATACAGTCCCATACAGCAAAAAAAAAAAAAAAAAAAAAAGAAGTTTTTTTCTGTCCAAAATATATTTTAAATATATGTTAAAAAATGGTGAATCTCAATGAAATATATTCTAGAAATTGAAAATATATTTAGTTTAAACCTTCAAAGTATATTTTAAAATCTATTTCAAGGGCAAGTAAAACATTTCAAATTTTACAGTAGCCTACATTTCATACATACAATTAGTAATATTGTATTTTTTTTTTTTTTTATAATTATTTTTTTTTTTTTACATTGTAAAGTATTTTCCTTGCTGATTTTATGCTCATGTTCACATGTTATAGACAAAGTTTTTCTTTAAATGTAAATGTATTTTCTTGGGTTGAAATACTGTGAATACAGGGCAAAATACATTTAAATGCTTTTAAAAATATATTTTTATATATATTTATTTTTATATATATTTTTGGCCTTTTTTGTACATTTTGAAATATATTTAAAAATATATTTGAAAATTTGGATCTCTTAGGCAAAATATCTAGGTTTGGAAGGACATGAGAGTGAGTAAATGATGACAGATGTTCATTTTGAGTGAACTATTCTCTCTAGTTTTGGCATTACATAGAAACAAATATTTTGTGTCAAAGAAATTGTATAAATAACAGGCACAAACATGAAAAACTGAGTGCAGTCAGCTGCGAATATAATACATCACTACATGAGCGTGTGACCTTTAGATTGGCTGGTGTGCAGATAGTGCACACTTCTATACTAATAAACACAAACGTGTGTGAAACACTTGACAGAGCTAAATTGTTAAGCCATTCTCCCTGTTTAAGTACTTTAAGCTGAGGAGTCGGTTACACAACCCAACTCATTGTCTCATCCTTTGGTTCTCACACACTCATTCACAGGTTGACATGAGCAGGTCAGCATGTGGGCCGCTGTCCTGATGTCATTCAGTGCGGAGAGCTCGTCAAGTGTCCTCATTAGCAAACACACCTCTAATGAGTCACTCGCTCTGGATGAGCATATTTGGGTAATGTGCACTTCTAGATGGGAACTTCCCATCGACTTTGTTCTTAAATGAAGCCAATTACTGGTGTTTGCTAACGCTAGCATTGCTTTTGTTGCACAGACTTAGGGTTAGGGATTTGTTCAAAACACCTGAATCTTATGGTACGTTTACACAACGATTGAACTAGAATCTGAAAGGTTTTTCCTTTGCAATTTTGAACATTTTCATGCACAGATGACAATGTTTCAAAACAATCCCTCTTCACACGGATGCACGAAAAAGACTAAAAATGCTGTTTTATTCAAGCCAGGCCAGTAGTTGGCAATGTCACTTTCTAAAGAACTTGCACTTTGAAACCCGGTTTCAGGCCCCCATGATGATGTTGTAACAAATAATGTTGTTAAGGCTACTTTCTGATTTAGGATTTTCGCCTGTTGGATGATAAAATGGGCAAAAAATAATTGCATATGGTGTTGTAATTCTTTACTATGTATTTGCCTAATAAGGTGTTGGGAGGTGGTTACTAGGGTATTTTGGCTGGTTGCTAATTGGATACAATTTTTAGGTGGTTACTAGGTAGTTGCTAGGTGTTATAAATGGTTACTAGGTGGTTGCTTATTGGACCAAGTCAAACGCAATTTTTGATTGCGTTTGACTTGATTGTGTTTTGATTGCTTTGAAACGCAATCAGCAGGAAAACATGAAAAAAATTCGCTATATGCGCATGCTGTCTGAGGAACTGTTTCTGAGCACTGTCAGAGAGTCCCGCGCACATGAAGACAGTGCTCATAGAAGTATTGAGTTATTACCAAATGATTTTTGCCGCTTTATAGGCCTTGAACGGTTAAATACACATACTTTTGTGTCACAATGCTCATCTTTGTAATTATCCTAAGCACAGTAGCAAACAGCTGAGTATGAAAACACGTGTAACAGTATACTGGATCCGGGCAGCTCTTAAAGTGACAGCAGTCTAATATTCCTGCTTTCTGTCATTAATGTTACTTAAAAATGTAACTTAGAAATATATATTTAATCTACACAGTGAAGATCATCCAGTGTTTTTATACATTTGATTACTTGTATACTATGTATGTAGCGTTTTTTTTTTATTTGTTCTACTGTAGTTTTTTGTCCTATTGCTTGTAATTAGTTTCTTATTCTTATTTAATCGCTGACTGTTTACTTGTCTTCAGTGATCCCGATTTTTTTTTTTTTTTTTTTTTAATTTGGGCTAGTATTAATTTTTTTGTGATGTTGACACTGTTGGCAAGAATTATAAAATTTCTATGGTATCAAATTTTTTTATATCATAAAGACCTTATTTAAAGCAAAAATAACTATATCGTGATATGTATAATTACCATGAAATTACTCATATCGTGATATAAGAGTTTGGTCATATCACCCACCCCTACTAATATAGTGTTGGGGGTGGTTTCTAGGGTATTCTGGCTGGTTGCTAATTGGCTACGATTTTTAGGTGTTTACAAGGTGGTTTCTGAAGTGTTGTGGCTCGTTGCTAGGTGATTGCTTATTGGCCCAATTCGAAAAATCCCAACTTCTAATCTCTGTGATGTCCAGTGTAAGTTTTTTTTGGTTTTTGGTCTGTTTTATCATTTGCCAGAAAAAGCCTTTTATGGCGTTCAAGAAAGTTGCTTAGGTGTTGCTAAGACTATTACGATTTTTGCCTGGTGGGTGATAAAATAAACAAAAAATTGCATAGACATTCATTGAAGGAGGGACATGAGTCGGATGTTGAGAGACCAGAATATCATTGAGACTTGAGGCTGAGCTTTTTTTGACCTGGGCCAGTAAGCAACCAACCAGTTTAACCTAGCAACCGCATAGCAACACTCTGGCAATAATAAATTTTGTATAGGCGAACAGAATCATATTTGACAACGTAAAAATCTTTTACATGTTTTCTTTGTAGGGAACTTCTTGGCCCTGCCAAAAACAGCAAAACCTGAAATTATATTATTGTACACTCAAATCTACTGATTTTGATATCTATGGATGTTTCTGTTTGTCAATATGACTGTTTATCCATCTTGCTCTGTTTCTCTCATTTTCACACGACTAATAGATACACAAAAAACTCCCTGGACATCTGACCGCTTTACGACTTCTTTTTTGGTGTTCTTGTTATTTGTTCGTTGATGAGTTCCAGGAGTAGCCGTGCAGTGATTTGCGTTATTTACCTCAGTGAGCCGGTCTCGGCTGGAAGAGTGTTTGCGTTTCATCTTCTGTTGCGGGGCCTGTTGTTAGCATTCAGTGGAGAGTTGTTGTCGGAACAAAACAACAAACAACACTCATCTACAACCGTCCTTATCTCCCAGGAGTCCTCAGTGCTGCGCTGCTAGGACCCATCAATGAAAGTCCACATTGGTATCTGTGCCGCTCTGCGTGAATAACACACATCCAAAACAAATATCCAACAAACTAGCACTCAGTAAGTATGCTACGCCTGTTCTCCACACTGTTCTCCTTCATACATCACCTGCTAAGTCTAAACTCGTATCAGCTCGTTCCAGATCAGGTCATTATAGTTCTCTAGATACTCCACACTCTCCTAAAATATTCATGGAGCAGCTTGTGTTTAGCATGTCAGTCGGTACTTAATGGCAATTAATAGCTTCACATGATGAAGTGTATTTTGAAACATTCATGACTGAGTCCAGACGCTAGCTAGTTTAGCTGTTTATCAAGCAGACTGCAATTTGTAGCATCACTGTCTGTCTCAGGAAATCCTCTCAATGCTTTTCAGATATTTATGTGGTTTTCAAGCTAACGTTCAGAGGTGACAAATGGCAGATGACTAAGTAAACATTTGCATAATTAAAAAAAAAAATTGTTACTATAGTTGCGCCAAAACTGCACATTAACAGTTACTCTAAATCCATTGTAAAATCTACTGTAATACCAAAATAAATTAATAAATAATAATTCAGCATTAGGTATGGTTGCTAGAGATTTTTGGTAGTTACTATAGTGTTCTGGGTGATTGCTAGGTAGCTGCTAGGGTGTTCTGGGTGTTACGAGGCAGTTGACCCTTCGCAAAAACCTGCCCTCCTTAGTTACAGTTGCTATGTCCGACAACCATGCCATTCTCACACTACACATCATGTTCTCACACAGAGAAACATCGCGGAACTGACAGACAAGACAGAACAGGTTACTTATGGTATGAAACAAAGTGTCAGCTTTCAAATTTTGTCATTTTTTAATAAATTCAAACAATAAATACCATTTTGTGACTCTTTAACTTGTCGTGACAGAAGCAACAAGGCATTCAAGTCGATCAGTTACATAGTCATAATTAAGTGTCATCTAAGCACATTGCAACATCTATAGTTCACGTTCAGCTAAGTAACATTCAAAAATCAAATGAAACAAACCAATAAAACATTTAATTCGTGGGGATGAACACAGAAACTAGCCTCATTATGAAACCTCTATTTAAATGGATGTCAACTTATCTGTAGTCTCTTAAGGCTGGAATACACTACACGATATTGCCTCGATTTTCCACCGATTTACAGTCTGGAGAAGTTGATGCTAGTTGCCAAAGATCAGAGCCAATCTGCAGAATTGAGTTGACAGAATCCATAGAAAATCGATTAACTTAACTTAAAGTGACAACCATCAGTTAATATTTAAAGTCTGTTTATGAAGTATTTACATGGACGTTCAATGTAGAAGAGCTTAAAGAGAGCACACTGAGCTTAATTGGAGCAGCAACAATTTTTTAAATAAATTTTGTGTAATATTTATTAAAATGACAGGACTTTGCTAAATAAATAGTCTTGGTCATGTATTAAGTTCATACATATTTTAATATGAATAACTATTATTAACAATATCTATGAAATTATACTTTTTCTTATTGATGCCACACTGAAGCTGTGTGATTTTCATAGTAGTGCACCCTTTAATCTCACCTTAAAATAATGTGAAATCTTTAAAAATTACAGCACTGTAAAACCACAGACCAGCAATAAACTGTCAATTTATAATATTATGGATGTAAAAGTCGTGTAGTGCCAGTAATGCCTGTGAAGTAATATATTAGCGTAGCACACAATATACAGTTAGTCAGCTAACTGTGTTCTGTAGCATCTGCGCTATGCTGCTAAAACTAACTTTTGGATATAATGTAATTATTTCCCACATCCAAGTTCCAGGTTATAATATGCAAAAGTCATATTAATCTCTTCATTTCACAATAAGTAGTGAAACTTACCCAAAATAAAGGCTTAAACATCTAAAAAACGCACATTTAAGGGGCTCCTCTTTTGTTGAAAGTTTTTAGACAGCTTTCAAAATGGCCGCCAGACAGTGTGAACACATGGAGACTCATATCTCAGTGTGCAATGATCTGATTGACTTGAAATTATAGGAGGTATATAGTAACAAACACATCAACTGGTTAAGACATCAAGCAGGATAATAAATTATTTTTTTCTTTTTATAATCTGATCTCAAAAATGGAAGTGTGCTTAATGGGTACGTGAGCTTAATAGGTACATTTGCACTACAGGGGTGTTCTGAGTGGTTACTACGGAAGTGTTATTGGTGGTTACAAGATGGTGGTTGCTAGGGTGTTGTAGGTTCTGGGTGGTTACTACAGTGCTCTGATTGGTTACTAGGTGGTTGTTAGGGTATTCTGTGTGGTTAGTACAGTGTTCTGATTGGTTACTAGAGTGTTCCCAGTGGTTCCAGTATTATGAGATTATGGGGCGTTCCTACACTCTAAAAAATGCTAGGTTGTTTCAACCCAATTTTGGGTCAAATATGGACTAACCCAACTTTTGGGTTAAAAATTTAATGTAAAAATTTAACCCAACAGCTGGGTTAGTCCATATTTGACCCAAAAGTGGGTTGAAACAACCCAGCATTTTTTAGAGTGTAGGGGGTTTTGAGTGGGAACTAAGTGATTGCTCTGGTTTTCTGCCTGGTTACTAGGCAGCAGCTTACTGACCCAAGCGAAAAACACCCACATTCATGTCTCTATGATGTCCAATTTTTTTGTCAGTTTCATTATTTACCAAGGCAAAAACAACTGTCTGATTGCTAGTTCTCAGAATAAAGAGGGCGATGTTCAAATCACTATCGTTCAATATAACAACAGTAACAGCTCTGTTAATAAATGAACATGACATTAAAATGCCTTCAAAAAACAAATCTTCAAATCTGCCTGTCATTTTGCTTCATTTTGTGTTGACTAACAGCAAGTTGCTTCTATTGAACTTTTAATTAGGATATTTTTAGGATGGTAAATAAACCCACAAGGATGAAGGACAGGCCGCCGCCATCCAGAGCGATGGAAATGCGCGCAGTGTCTGGGGAGCTCACTGAAGTCCGGGCGTCTCGAGGGGCGTGCACGACAATATCGGCAGCGACGGGTGACTGCAGAGGCCCTGGTGTCCTTTCAGATAAAAGCTAATTACACAGAGCGCATGCAGGAGGTCGTAACAGAGAGATGAGAGAGGACGTCCAGCTTTAATATCACTGTCTGTGTGCGCTTGAGGAGCTGTCACTGCTTCCAGTGATGGATTTATTGTGTATGCTAATCTTCCGTACTTCATTAGAAGCTTTGAAATATAATTTAGCAATTAATTAAAACAGTCCAAAGTCATACACAAACACACACGCGCACGGCACACGTCTGCTGGAGTAATTACCGTCTTCCGCGACATTAATATCAATATATTTCAGACGACCGGAACCTTTTGAACTAAAATATTAAACATATTTAATTAAGTACAGAACAGGGGAACTACGGGAGGGTGGGATATAAACACAGACCACTAGCTCCGAACAGATACTCGCGCACACTCACCAGGAGCTTGATCATAGCAGACGGTCCCTGTTGGCGGACACAATTATTCTCTGATTACTGTGGTGCAAAGCCTTTGAAAAGTTATTAGCAGTTTCTCCGTCCTTCGCATAATGACATTTGGATCATATTAATTCGTAAAGATGCTCTAAATCATAATTTATTTCGTACATACAGACGATGTCCTCTACTTATCTCACTGTTCTTGCAATGCCAAACTCTTTCTCTCTTCGTATCCATTACAGATTTAATACACTTTATTGGCATGACAAAGTATTGTACAGTTGTATCACTAAAGCATTTGCAAACAGAAAATAATGTGCAATTAAGAGTTTTAGCGGTGTTTTTTTCATGCATACCTCAATACTAAAATGAGTTTTGGGTTGTAGTTTGGGTTCTAGGTGTTTGCGTCCGAAATCTAATGCTGTATAGTAGATAGCTACTGCATTTGTTTTGAAACTTGCTTCACGACCATTAAAAAAACACATTCTATATAGACCTTATGTAGCTCCGCCCCTTTGCAGCAATAGACTTGGTCGGCATTGCTGGGAACGCCCACAAAAACGTCATATCCATTTATGCCGTGGGGGTAAACAAACCATTCGAATTAATGGGCGGAGAGCTTGTTAGGCACTTGATCTTTACTTTTTGTTATGATTTCGATTGATTTTTGCTTGGTGCAGTGCCGATAAAGTTGCTGTGTGGCGTTCCATAGATTCTCTATGGGGTTCAGGTCTGGTGAGTTTGCTGGCCAGTCAAGCACACCAACACCATGGTCATTTAACCAACTTTTGGTGCTTTTGGCAGTGTGGGCAGGTGCCATATCCTGCTGGAAAATGAAATCAGCATCTTTAAAAAGCTGGTCAGCAGAAGGAAGCATGAAGTGCTTCAAAATTTCTTGGTAAACGGGTGCAGTGACTTTGGTTTTCAAAAAACACAATGGACCAACACCAGCAGATGACATTGCACCGCAAATCATCACAGACTGTGGAAACTTAACACTAGACTTCAAGCAACTTGGGTTATGAGCTTCTCCAACCTTCCTCCAGACTCTAGGACCTTGGTTTCCAAATGAAATACAAAACTTGCTCTCATCTGAAAAGAAGACTTTGGACCACTGGGCAACAGTCCAGTTCTTCTTCTCCTTAGCCCATGTAAGACGCACAAGAGGAATACGACAACTGTAGCCAAATTCCTTGACACGTCTGTGTGTGGTGGCTCTTGATGCCTTGACCCCAGCCTCAGTCCATTCCTTATGAAGTTCACCCAAATTCTTGAATCGATTTTGCTTGACAGTCCTCATAAGGCTGCAGTTCTCTCGGTTGGTTGTGCATCTTTTTCTTCCACACTTTTTCCTTCCACTAAACTTTCTGTTAACATGCTTGGATACAGCACTCTGTGAACAGCCAGCTTCTTTGGCAATGAATGTTTGTGGCTTACCCTCCTTGTGAAGGGTGTCAATGATTGTCTTCTGGACAACTGTCAGATCAGCAGCCTTCCCCATGATTGTGTAGCCTAGTGAACCAAACTGAGAGACCATTTTGAAGGCTCAGGAAACCTTTGCAGGTGTTTTGAGTTGATTAGCTGATTGGCATGTCGCCATATTCTAATTTGTTGAGATAGTGAATTGGTGGGTTTTTGTTAAATGTGATCCAAAATCATCACAATTAAAAGAACCAAAGACTTAAACTACTTCAGTCTGTGTGCATTGAATTTATTTAATACACGAGTTTCACAATTTGAGTTGAATTACTGAAATAAATTAACTTTTCCACGACATTCTAATTTATTGAGATGCACCTGTATATTGTGAACTTACTTACTGATCCACACTCCAGAACAGAAGGGGGTGGTAATGCACCAATAAGATGGATGCCAACCACCGTTAAAGAAGAAGAAGAAGAAGAAGAAGAATCCCTTACATAAGGTCCGTGGTTCACACAGGCTCAAGAAACTTTCACGTTTTATTCTATGACATAAAACACACCAGTTAAACCCCACTCATGATTTTTTTAAACTGTTACGTATCTTAAAAAAGACGGTTGCTAACAAGTTGCTAAATGGGACTACAGGTGCTGTCGGAGACATTCAATGTCATCACGCCAAACACTTTATCAATTTACAGTATTTTCCAACTGTAGTATAATTTATAATACAATTAAGTGTAGAATAACCAATGAATAGTTTCCTGCATTTTATATTGTTGTTCGACAATGTTTTTTTGCTTTGCTCTGAAATGCAACACAAGTCTTTGGATGGAAGATGCTTGTTTTATCGCTTACTGATGCAGAGACTCTGGGTTCGTACTGTAAGGTAAACTCATATGATTATTCCATCCACTTTAGCGATGCATAGTGCTTAAAGCCACGTTAAAATGAAATGTTTACGGCCACATGAAGCTGTTAGAAAGCATGTAGATTGAGGATTTCATAGAAGCAAGGATACAATAACATTTTGTGTAACCACCCTAACAAAATGATAGCTGAAATGTGGTACTTTGTTCACTAAAATAAGTTTAATCTTACCATATACAAAAACTCGCTCACTCTGCTGTTATTTAATAGATTAAATGCACTAGACTTTTATTGAATAGTACGTGGGGATACGTTATTAATTAAAATATTAATTTTAATCAAGGATTTATTGACTTTTAATGCACCTTATGTACAGAAATATGTGCTTTCAAATGTCCTTTAGTTAAGATTATTTCGTTTATTCACTATACTATTTATTATTAATGTCTCATTTCAGTTTTAGTTTGGCTCTAGTTTTGTATTTATTCCAGTTTATATGAAAAGGTTCATGTTGCGTGGATTAAAATTCATATATAGATTAAATACTTTTCACTGAACGTTAAAAATAAATTTGAGAAAGTTGTCGGTATTGAGATGGTGATGACATTGAAGGCAAGCGAAGTGCTGTAGTTTGTTTATAGCCTAAGTTTAGCTTTTTAGTTCTGGCGCTTTTATTTAGGCTTCAAAATTCGTCAAAGTTATATTATTTTGTGAAGACTATCTTGATGGACAAAACGTGTAAGTTTCATGAACTCTGATTGAACATAGAGCTTTTTTTGCAATAATCCAAAATCCTATGGAAAAATCCTTTTGGCTTTTTGGTGAGGGAACCAGTTTCATGCTAACAGCCGATCCGCATACTAAGTGACGTCATAGTTCCCCCACTCTATTTGGACATACTACTTGGCTCCCACACTAGGTGCGTTTCCATTACAGATTTGTTTGAAACTTTGGAGATATTTTATAAATGTCGATAAAAAAGTATTTTGAAATGACGGCGTTTCCATTTACCAATGTTATGCGACTAAAACATAACCTTTTGCCTCTCGCGATAAGTCATGGCAACAGATTTTGGTGAGATTTGACGGATTTTGGATATATTTATTCAAAGGAGGCATAACGTGTATCTTTACAGAAGCAGCACGGAGAGCCACTTCAGAAACCTGCGCGGCATGGCTGGAATAAATACAAGCATTGACTAGAGTGGCCGCAGTCAGCTTCAGTGGCTGTATTAGAGCCACACTGCACCGCAGATGTGTGCAGTGTAAATTGTCTAAGCATTAATGGCAGGGAAAGCCCCTTATATTTGAGAGCGACCACGTATGAAGTGTTTCTTGGAGGTTATAGTACACTGAAGAATGATTATATGACTTTTTACATACGCCATGTGACCTGTAAATGCGAAAAAACCGTTTCCATTGCAGTTTTGCGAAATATTCCTTTTTCGAATTGCCTGTAAAACCACCTCATGCGAGCGTAAAAACTTTTTTTGCGATATATGGGAGTTTTTGCGAAATTGACGCATTTCCATTAGGCGTATTTTCAATTTGCAATTTTAATTTGTGCAATTTGAAGGGAAATGGAAACACACCTAGTTTTTCGCCCACTACATGTGTTGGGTAAATTACTCTAAGAAAGTAATTCAGTACTAGCTACTAATTACATCTTTAGCAGTGTAATTAGATTACTGTACTAATTAATCTCTCTAAAAAAAAAATTCATTTAAAGAGAAAAAGTTACATTAACAACAAACATTTTACCATTAGATGTTACATTTTGATGTTAAATCCACTATTGTTTTATATAGAATTGTTCTAGTCTATACAATATTTAATGTAATTACATCAGAAGTAATTGTAAATTAAATTACAGAAACATTAAGAGTAATCCCTTACTTTACATTTTCAAGGTAAAAAAGGTAATTAAATGTGACCCTGGACCACAAAACCAGTCTTAAGTCGCTGGGGTATATTTGTAGCAATAGCCAAAAATACATTGTATGGGTCAAAATGATCAGTTTTTCTTTTATGCCAAAAATCATTAGGATATTAAGTAAAGATCATGTTCCATGAAGATATTTTGTAAATTTCTTACCGTAAATGTATAAAAACTTCATTTTTGATTAGTAATATGCATTGCTAATAACTTCATTTGGACAAATTTAAAGGCGATTTTCTCAACATTTAGATTTTTTTGCACCCTCAGATTCCAGATTTTCAAATAGTTGTATCTCGGCCAAATATTGTCCAGTCCTAACAAACCATACATCAAAGGAAAGCTTATTTATTCAGCTTTCAGATGATGTATAAATCTCAATTTCAAAAAATTGACACTTAAGACTGGTTTTGTGGTTCAGGGTCACAAATAACAGTAATTAATTACTTAGTAATGCATTACTCTCAACACTGACTACATTGAAAGGATTTTTACCATATTATTACATGGTAGAAATTTTAAAAGTTGCACTGCATGTTAGTATGCAGATCCGAATTTAGCAAGGGTCTGTGGTTTTTCTGGTTTCTAGATATGATGTGTTGTTTTGGACATTTCGGTGAGGTGTGTAACCTTACCTAAATGAAAAAAGTTCATTTGCACAAATCCAGTGTTAAGTGTGTGTCTGGCCTCGCATGACCCTGGTGCACCTGCACACTCACACATTACAGTGTTCAAACAGATGGAGCCGTTTAAATCATCACTACTGCTAACCAATTAGACAGTGCCCAACACACACACACACACACACACACACACACACACACAACACACACAATGCCAACATCGCAGATTTCAGACTGCAAAAGGTATTTGGAGGTTAATAAGCTGTAAAAATACAAAACAACAGATCTGGAGTATTTTTGTGTGTATGTTTTGTTTTCTTACTGTCACTAATTGCTGTCTCCTAGGAATAGAAATGAAATGAAAGAAAAATGAGAAAGGAAATGGTGCACAGATGTAAACTAAAGTTTCCTGAAGGATGTTAGAGGCTGATTCCAAAGGATACTCATCCCTCAGTTAATAAAATCAAAATAGTGTTCTTAAAATATGAGTAAACTAATATTAAATATACTAATGTATATCACTAAAACAAATTATTATATTATATTATATTATATTATATTATATTATATTATATTATATTATATTATTCAAAGAAGTTTCTTATGTCTACTAAGGCTGGATTTATTTGACCAAACGCACAATAAAAATGGTAATGTTGTGAAATATCACTACAACCTAAAATAAGAGTTTTCTACTGTTCTGCTGTTCCTGCCTGCCTTGCTGCTGTTTGTAGCTTCGTGTAGCTTTGTTTATCTGAAGAAATTGCTATCTTAATCTATCTGTTGTTTAAATCGCTAAAGTATAATTTAATTCTCACCATATTTCTGATCCAAGACTAATTTGACAGCGCGAGCGCTGCGTGTAGCAGCAAGTTAGCATTCCGTTAGCCTATTAGCTTGTCAATCGCATCTCCATTCACGTTTTCTACCGCTTCTTCTCTCTCTCTCGCTCTGTTTCTTTTCTCTCTCGCTCCTTTTTTACGAGTCCATCAAACTACTGTGGTGAGTCGGAATTACTCTACAATCACGGTGAGTAATGGATTCTCTTTGCATTGTCACCTGCACCGCTTGCCACATGTACAGTTTATCTGTCTGTCAGCAGTGAGGGATTCACATGTGATAAATGCAGGGAAATAGTTAGGCTGACAGAGAAGATTTCAGAATTAGAGACACGCATCCAAACTTTAGTTGAGGACAATAAGAATGTGAGGGCTGTAGATACTGCTTTGGATGCGACTAGCTCAGGGACTCCTGTACATTGTTCGGGTCCTGTTTCAGCGCCTCGGCAGCAGGGCAACTGGGTGACTGTGAGGCGGCATAGTCACGGGTCAAAACACCGCTCTTCCGTTCCGATCAAAACATCAAACAGGTTCTCCCCACTCAGTGATGCACCCACTGTGAAACCTGATGATAGTTATTGGCGATTCTATTGTATAGAACGTGAAAATAGAGACACCAGCCACCATAGTCCAATGTTTACCGGGAGCCAGAGCGCCTGACATCTTGGCAAATTTAAAAGTGCTGGCTAATGCTAGACATAAATTCAGTAAAACTGTTATCCACGTCGGCGCTAATGATGTTCGACTTCGCCAGATGGAGATCACTAAAAATAATGTTAAAGAGGTTTGTGAACTTGCAAATACGATGTCAGACACTGTAATATGCTCTGGTCCCCTCCCTGCTTACCGTGGCGATGAGATTCATAGCAGACTGTCGTCACTCAATGGCTGGATGTCTAAGTGGTGCCCGCAGAATAACATAGGTTTCATAGACAATTGCAAGAGTTTTTGGGGCAGACCTGACCTGCTGAAAAGAGATGGTCTTCATCCCTCCTGGGGTGGTGCCGCTCTTCTCTCTAGAAATATGGCACATAATCTTAGAGTTCGTACTTGACTATATCACACTATAGAGACTGTGTCTGTTCCCTGAACTAGAAAATACAGAAAACGCCCAAACCAAAGTAAGAGTAACAATTTAGTTGATGTACAACAAATAAAAAAACTGATTTAATACAGATAAACAAATGATAAAGCTTGGCTTACTGAATATTAGATCCCTTTCTACAAAAGCACTTTTTGTAAATGATATGATCACTGATCATAAACTAGATGTGCTTTGTTTGACAGAAACCTGGCTAAAACCAGATGATTACATTACTTTAAACAAGTCTACCCCCCAAGATTACTGTTACAAACATGAGCCGCGTCCAAAAAGCAAAGGGGGAGGTGTTGCTACAGTTTATAGCAATATTTTCAGTATTTCTCAGAAGTCGGGTTTCAAGTATAATTCGTTTGAAGTAATGGTGCTTCATATAACGTTATCCAAAGAAACAAGTGTTAATGGTAAATCCCCTGTGATGTTTGTACTGGCTACTGTATACAGGCCACCAGGGCACCATACAGACTTTATTAAAGAATTTGCTGATTTTCTATCTGACTTAGTGTTGGCTGCAGATAAAGTCATAATTGTTGGTGATTTTAATATCCATGTTGATAATGAAAAAGATTTGTTGGAATCAGCATTTATAGACATTCTAAACTCTATTGGTGTTAAACAACACGTGTCAGGACCTACTCATTGTCGAAATCGTACTCTAGATTTCATACTGTCGCATGGAATTGATGTCAGTGGCATTGAAATTTTGCAGTAGAGCGATGATATCTGAGATCATTATCTAGTTTTGTGTATATTCCATATAGCTAAAGCTGTAAAGCAAACTCCTTGTTACAAATATGGTAGAACCATCACCTCGACTACAAAAGACTGCTTTATAAATAATCTTCCTGACTTATCTCAGTTCCTCAGCATATCCAATAGCTCAGAACAACTTGATGATGTAACAGAAACTATGGACTCTCTCTTTTCTAGCACTTTAGATACGGTTGCTCCTTTAAGCTTAAGGAAAATTAAGGAAAAGAGTCCAACACCGTGGTATAATGAGCACACTTGGGCCCTAAAGAGAGCAGCCCGAAAAATGGAGCGCAGCTGAGAAAAACAAAATTAGAGGTATTTCATATTGCTTGGCAGGAAAATACTCTCTCCTACAGGAAAGCCTTAAAAACTGCTAGATCTGCTTACTTTACGTCTCTTTTAGAAGAAAACAAAGACAACCCCAAGTATTTATTCAATACAGTGGGTAAATTAACAAAAAATATAACATCAGCAGGTGCAGATATTACCCAGCAGCACAGTAGTAATGACTTTATGAACTACTTTACTTCCAAGATCGAAAATATTACAGATAAAATTGTAACCATGCAGCTGTCAGCTACAGTATCACATCAGGTAGTATGCTATAGATCTACTGAGAAACAATTCCACTCATTCTCTTCTATTGGAAATGAAGAATTGTATAAACTTGTTAAATCATCTAAACCAACAACCTGTATCTTAGACCCTGTTCCATCTAAGCTCCTAAAAGAGGTGCTTCCAGAAGTAATAGATCCTCTTCTGAATATTATTAACTCATCATTGTCATTAGGATATGTCCCAAAAATCTTCAAACTGGCTGTTAAGCCTCTCATTAAAAAACCAAAACTTGACCCCAAAGAATTAATTGATTACAGACCGATCTCGAATCTCCCTTTTTTGTCAAAGATATTAGAAAGGTAGTATCCTCACAATGTTCCTTCTTAGAGAAAAATGCTATATGTGAGGATTTCCAGTCAGGTTTTAGACCATATCATAGTACTGAGACTACTCTCATTAGAGTTACAAACGACCTGCTCTTATCATCTGATCGTGGTTGTCTCTCTCTATTAGTGCTACTGGATCTTAGCGCTGCGTTTGACACTATCGACCACAACATTCTTTTAAATAGACTAGAAAATTATGTTGGCATTAGAGGAAGTGCACTGGCATGGTTCAAATCGTACTTATCTGACCACCATCAATTCGTGGCAGTAAATGAAGAGGTACCATACCAATAACAAGTGCAGTATGGAGTACCTCAAGGCTCAGTACTAGGCCCCTTACTTTTCACGCTTTACTTGTTACCCTCGGGAGATATCATTAGGAAACATGGTGTTAGTTTTCACTGTTATGCTGATGATACTCAGCTCTATATTTCTTCGCGACCCGATGAAACATACCAATTTGAAAAATTAATGGAATGTATAGTTGATATCAAAAACTGGATGACTAGCAATTTCTTACGGCTAAATTCTGAAAAAACAGAGGCGTTAATTATTGGACCAAAACTTTTGCATGTAATAACCTAGACCACTGTCTAATACTTGACGGCTGCTCTGTAAATTCTTCGTCATCAGTTAGGAACCTAGGCGTACTTTTTGATAGCAATTTTTCCTTCGAAAAACATGTTTCTAGCATTTGTAAAACTGTATTTTTTCATCTTAAAAATATATCTAAATTACGACCTATGCTCTCAATGTCAAATGCAGAAACATTAATTCATGCGTTCATGACCACGAGGCTAGATTATTTTAATGCTTTATTGGTTGTTGCTCTGCGCGTTTAATAAACAAACTCCAGCTGGTTCAAAATGCAGCAGCTAGGGTTCTTACTAGAACCAGGAAGTATGACCACATTAGCCCGGTTCTGTCAACACTGCACTGGCTCCCTATTAAGCATCGTATATATTTTAAGATCTTGCTAATTACCTATAAGGCCCTGAATGGTTTGGCACCTCAGTATTTGAGTGAGCTCTTATCACATTATAGTTCTTCACGTCCGCTGCGATGTCAAAACTCTGGCCATTTGATAATACCTAGAATATCAAAATCAACTGCGGGCAGGAGATCGTTTTCCTATTTAGCGCCCAAACTCTGGAACAATCTACCTAACACTGTTCGGGAAGCAGACACATTCTGTCAGTTTAAATCTATATTAAAGACCCATCTCTTTAACCTGGCTTACACATAATACACTATCACATTTCTATAATTCAAACCCGTTAAAGGATTGTTAGGCTGCATTAATTAGGTCAACCGGAACAGGGAACACTTCCCAAAACACCCAATGTACTTGTTACATCGTTATAAGAATGCCATCTACGCTAATATTAGTCACTAAGTCACCGTAGCCACCTGATCCAGTCCATATCCAGATCAGATGGTCACTGCAGCCACCTGGATCCAGTCCGTATCCAGATAAGATGGTGGATCAGCACCTAGAGATGACCTCTACAGCCCTGAACGCCAGCGGAGACCAGGACAACTAGATGTGCCCCAGAGACTGATCCCCAGTGAAGACCCTGTCTCCTAGATGGCCATCGGGACAAGACCACAGGAACCAGATGAGTCCTTTGCACAATCTGACTCTGCTGCAGCCTAGATTTAAACTGCTGATTTTGTCTGGCCAGAGGAGAATGACACTATTTCAACACACTATTTCCCCGTCTAAATACTGTAAAGCTGATGGAAAGCCACCCAGCTTTATATCAAGCTGATGTAAAGCTGCTTTGACACAATTTGCATTGTTAAAAGCGCTATACAAATAATAGTGACTTGACTTGACTATTGTAATATATGTTAAAATGTAATTTATTTCTGTGATGGTAAAGCTGAATTTTCAGCATCATTGCTTCAGTCTCCAGTGTCACATCCTTCAGAAATCACTCTAAAATGCTAATTTGCTGCTCAAGAAACATTTATTACTATTAATGTTAAAACAGTTGTGCTGCTTCATATTTTTGTTGAAACCATTTTTTCAGGATTCTTTAATCAATCAAAAGTTCAAACTTATATTAAAACTTTATTTTTTGTAGCAATGTAAATGTCTTTACTGTCACTTTTGATCAATTTAATGAATCCTTGCTGAATAAAATTATTAATTTCTTTAAAAATAACAATCTTGTTGATTGTTTACTGTAATGTTTGTTGCTCTGTTAACTTCCATTCCAAGTGCATAACTGTAAATAGTATTTTGCTCTTTGTAAACTGAAAGATGAATAATTTTCTGTCAAACAGCAAGAACTTGTATTGAATCTTCTAAACATAAAATGTTTTTAAAAGGAATTAACATTAAAAGTAATAGACAAATCTTTACTTTTGCACACACACTCTTCCTTCCTGTAACTATGAATAACCCAGTGAATCTCTTTACTACATTATTAATCTGTGTGCTACCTAATGTCTCCCTGCGCTGTGGAGATGCTTTTATGTCTACTAGAGACATCAATAAAACACTCGTACAGACACATAGAATACCACAGAAATCTCCATTCAAACGTCCAATGATGATGATGCTTTCATCCTGCTGAAAATTGAACTCTAATTATCATATTTTCTACATCCATCTGCACCTTCTTGTACCATGCCCCACATGACATAAACAGTCTATAATAATAGATCAAGTCATGACTGCACCACCAGGACGCTTCTCATCCGATCGTAAGTAACAGTGAGCAGAACGGTGCACCAAAACTCAATCTAACTCCCATTATTTCAGTAACTGGTCCAATCTAAATGTCTGGCATTACTAGATAGCGCTCAAATTAGCCTCAGCATGTAACACACAAACCACAATATTGTGGACATCTAAAAAAGACACAGGCTTTGTGTCACTGATTTGTCATGTGGTGATTTTTCAGAGTTCATCTTTACTTTACCACAGTAAATTAGACCATTTATTCATGCTGAGGCACATTAATGGGAACTCAAGTGCTGCATCTATCACAGTATCATTATCCACGCATTCATGCCTTGTTCGAAAATTATCACCTTTGACAGAAATGCAGAAAATGACTCAGGAAAAAGCTAAAAATGTTTTGATGAACTATAGGTTAATATTAAATTTTTTCATTTTATTTATAAATTATATATTTTGTCCACATTGCCATACCTGATTTTAACTAATTTACTAGCACAATATATTTTAATATAGTTCTGGCCTACTTTTTGTTGACATTGATCGTGTTGCATTACATAAATATTTATACACATAATTATGTGGATGGTTGACATGAATTCATGTAGACATGAAGTGACATGTACATCTAAAGCTTTTTTTTTTATTTTATATTTATTATGCAGTGTTTATAACCTGATATTAATTGAGAGACTACATTGAATATTTGTACTTTTACAGTTTAATGAATTTTACCCACACTGAAGGACCATTTAAGTGCATATATATATATATATATATATATATATATATATATATACACACACACACACACACAGTATATTTTACTATATTTCCATACCTAATTTTTATTCTTGTTTGTTGACACAAAATATTTTAATATTCACTTCTGCACATAGTTCTGCCCCACTTTTTGTTGACAATGATAATGTTGCACTACACTACATAAATATTTATATGACCTCCTATTAATTCAGAGATTAATTAAAAAATCTAAATATTAGCTAAATTTATTTTTAAATTAAATTATAATTAACTTAAATCATGCAATCTATTTATTTATATTTATTTATTACACTCGTTATGTTTACAGTGGTTCTTTAATTTTGACACCACTGACCCCATTTTCTCACCCATGGTCCCACAAACCCACTAAAGCTTACAACGGAACCATGGTAACAACCGCTGTTACCACGATGACAACACCCGTGCCCCAGAAACCTCCCCTACACACGGACCCATCGTATAGATGGAGGGAAATCTCAGTGTATAAAATCCTGTTTGGGAAGCGTTATTGTTAGCAGTGCGTAATTGTGCCATGTGTGATTTTTTTTCCAGATGCCGTGAATGTGTAAATTGGTTTGAGAAAAAAAAAAGAAGTGCATTCACTCCTTAAGAGTGAGTGTGTGTGTATAAGGATGAGTCATACCACAAGACCTATTACATAACTTTCATTAAAAAGCCCTCAGACCACTTTTGTGATGATACCCCCAACACATCCAAACACACGCACCCACATACACATACACATAAAGTCTCTCTCCGTCTATAATCTCTCATGGTCTGGCCATTTCGAGGCAGTGCCTTTTCTCTTCCTGCCCACATCCCATCATGCTCTCTGTAGTGAACTAAGAGCATTAAAGTCTGAATATCAAAACACATTGGCAGTGGGCTCCAAAATAATGATGCCACATTAAAAGCTGTGATTCAAAATCTCATTTGATTGTAATTCTAACTGTAAAAGACTGCAAAAATGCTACAGTAAAAACCTGTTACTTGGTTAATAGTAAGTTCTCCTACTATACAGGGAAAACTGTAATAGATCCAACCTTAAATTTCATGTACATTTACTGTAAATTAACAAGTCATCTTAAAATTTACAGTACTTTGAACTGACATTTCAAGAGTTGGGTTTCTTAATAGTTTTTGTTATCCATTATGTATATTAGGATATTTTACTGTATGTTACAACTACGCTGTTTAATTCATGTTCGTTGCATTATTTTACTGTCATGTGTGTCACCATGACACTTCCTGTACTTCAGTTTGTGGAAAAGCTACTTGTGATGAACTTTGATTTCCAATGTGGTTGTCAGCATGTTTTTGTTGTTGTTGTATTGTTTTGTAAATTAAATTTCGGTTTTAAACGGTAAAACACTGAAAAAAATGATTCATTGAATTTACTGAATTTTTTTAAGGTAAGTGGTTGCAATCAATTTATTTTAGCTACATTTAAATAAACAAATTTTGTTGACTAACTTTCAACTAAATTTGTTTATTTAAATGTAGCTAAAATAAATTGTTTGCAACCACTTACCTTAAAAAAATTTAGTATAATTTTTTTTTTTTTCAGTGAATGTACAAGTTCTGTAAATATCCACAGCTGCTGACCTTTTATTTATTTATTTATAATTTTCTGTATTTAAAAAAAAAAGACATGATGTCAAGTGATACTTTAAAACTGCAGTATTTCTATATCACTAATTAAATGTAAAAAGTAAATGAGTGACACTGATCATGTGACTCTTTGTACAGACAGTCACATTTTCTTAATTTTTACAAAAATGCAAAATATGCACATTTTTACATGTGGTTTCAGACTTTTGGATCCAACTGTTTATCTATGCACTTTTGTGCATAGATTTTGTGCATGATGGGAAAGTTTGGGAAAGTACCTTAGAGTGTGTAGTGTACCTGTATACCAGATTTGGGACACAAAACTGTTGCAGATGCAGACACCTTTAACACTGTTTACATTGATTTGTAACCGTCAGCATGTTAAAATGAATTTTAACTTCACTTTTAGCTTCATACATTTTAAATCTGCTGTGGCAGCTTTGATCTCACATCCACTGAAAGACAAAAGCCACAAGATCATTTTCTGTTAATGCAAAGAGTTGTGGGTAATACATCCCTTCTACTACTAATTTTAGCAGTATGCAGTATCTATAATGTGCATATTTTTTAAGCATGGGATATCTTGAAGATCTATACCATTTGCCAAATTGTGCAGTACTGTATACAACAACAATGCAATTTTACCATAGTTTAATATGATCTTTTTCTTGACTCATAGATGTTAAAAAAAATGTTTAAATATTTTTTTTCCGAAATGACAACCGGACAGAACTTGAACACTATGCAGCAATTTGTTTAAACCAATGCAGTGTTGCATATTTTATGCATACTATTTAAAATATACTGATTAAAAATATACTAAAATATTAAAATATGCTTAAAGATTAAAACATGCATTAAAATATGAAGTATATTAAAATATACTGAAATCATACTAAATACTGATTTCACACCCAGCCACTGTTTCCAGCACAACACAATAATAATAATTTCTAACGCTAGACTATATAGTACAATTATGCAGCCATAATATGACAATAATATGGCTGCCATTTATGTCCAAGATGATGCATTATATTCTTTACAAACTAAATAAACAAAAAGAACTGGTAAAGTGCTGAAAGTGAAAGTGCTAACATCCTTCTTGTTGTAGCTCTGTGTGAGTCCAGTATTTATTTATATAACTGCACTTCTATTACCGGTGTCTCAAAGGACAAGACGAATGTGGAGAAAGAAAGAGAGCAATATGCATGCGCATTCAAAGTTGCTCTATTTCTATCACATGCATATGCTTGTATGCACATTCTATAATAAAACATATACACTTTCTCTTCATCTCAAACACACCGGTGTTATTCAGGTGAAGTGTCAGGTTTTCCCAAAGGCTGCCTGCAGGGAGCTAAACTTAAGATCTGCAATGTCATCACGTTCCTCAAAGTTATTGCAACTTAGGTAAGAACTTCTAATATGGCTTTCTTCTGACCACTTTTTCATTAGAGCTTTGATCACAGCTGTGCCATTTCTTGCCAACAATGGCATCTGTCGCAGAAGTCAAAGCTTTGGTTGAATTTAAGGCTGATCACAATCACTCGTTTAATCAGACGTGTCTGAGATTTTTCCACTATTAGAACCTGTTTGTAATCACACCACACCGCCAGAGCTCATTCAGAGCACTTTTAGGAAGATATTTCCAATGAAATCACTGCCCAACTATTATTCAAGACCTGGTGCAGTACAGGGTCAATTCTAGCTGCACTTCGATTCAGAAAATTGAAGATTTCAGCTGATATTTAGGGTAAGTTTACACAGCAACTATTGTACTAAAAACTGAAAAGTTTTTCCTTTACACGGATATGCGAAAAACAACTAAAAACGCTGTATAATGCTGGCGATAGAAATAATTTTGCATGACGTTTCCACAAATTTGTATTTTTGTAGATTAAAATTGTTTTCAAAAAATTTCACTTTGAAACCCTTGCAAATTTGCATTAGGTTTGTGCGATATTTATTGTCTACAATATCGTAATTGTTGTTTTAACAATGTGCCAGCTGACATTATCAAGTATGTATGACAAAAATACTTCTTGAGATTCCAAAAGCATTCATTCACTGCGTAATGAAGTCTAAATGAATATAGTTGTTTTTATATTTATACGATAAGATATAGTTAAGCAATTTCACACATGCAAGAATGTCGTTTTCACAAATATTAGCACATGAGCAAATTTTGTATTGCAAATGCTGTATTGATTTTAAACAATAAAACAGAAGTTAATATTGAGTGAGTTACGTTTTAGGAACAATAGTATTGTCTTTTTTTTCACCGACGAAAACAGTTCCAAGCAAAGCTGGAGCAGGATATTAGCACATCTCAGAGCAAAACTGTGGTGTTTCATTGCTGAATGAATCTGTTTTTAAATGAATCATTTCAGTCAATGATTCAATGATCCATTCATAAAGATGGTCACTTGCTTCATTTCTAAATAAATCAGCTGTTTTGAACAAATCATTTGAATGAATGATTCAAAGAATCACTCATTAAGACAGAGACTTGCCGCCACCTTCTAGCGGTTTTAGTGTCATATTTATTTATACATATCAAGCCTAAACCAATCAAGGTACCAGCACAAAAACACAATCTACAAGATATCACTTAACGAAAAAAAACCCAAAAAAATGAACCACCAAAAGTGCAAAAAAAGTTTTCAGTTTTTAGTTGAAAATGGTGTCATGTAAACACCCCCTTTAACTTCCATTCACCACAAACCTCTTTGCAACCACCAGAACCCTCTAGCATCATGGCAGCAAGTTTTGCATATAATTAACACTTCCCCTATCTGTAATAAATCATAATGGAGTTCAAAACGAAAGCTCATGAGAAGCTTGTTAATTTAGCATGTGTCAGTCACAACGTAAATGCATAAGCGGGCTCTTCACTCCTGTGACAATTCCTCCGGCATCCTGACATACCGCCTTAATTTTTAATCTTAACTATCTTTAATTAAGTGATCTGGAGGGAAGCTTGAGTTGAATCTCATGTTTGAGATCCTCCTTTGTGGACAGCGAGGTAAATTTGTTTACTCTATCCAATCTGTTTGTCTTCACTACTTTCAAGGACTAGATTAGAACATATAATATAAACTGATGGAATGGAACTGAGCCCAAGTTTAGTTCTTAAACAGTTGTTGATAGTGACTATTGCATAGGGACTCTACTGAAAAAACTAGTGGAAACAACATGAGGTTGCTCATGCATGTGTGTGCATGAGAATGTGATTGTTTTGTCATTGATTATTGAGTGTTAGTTTACAAGGAGGCTAAAATCCCAACTCTTAAGTCATAAGTCAATGAGAGGATAAAATCCCAGCAGCCACCACAGCCCTGTTGCAGGTACCTTGGCGGTGAATCGAGTAGAGCGCATCGAGCCCTTTGAGAGCCCAGCCATTGTGTGTTCAGCTAATCACTTCACCTGAGCTTCTATTCAAACCTGAAGTCGGTGTGAATCCTTCAAAGCTTTGAAGAGCAACAACAGAAGAACGCCTGATGTTTTATGCATTTTCCTACTTGAAAGCAATATTTGCCTTTTTTTCCTGAGGTGTTTTGTCGATAAAGCTTATGTTCAACAATTTCTCAGAATTTCACAGGAGGTTTGTTACCTTGAGAAAACTCATTAAAGAATGGGTGGGGCATTTGCAGAGTTGCACAGTTGGAAATAATGGAAAATCTTAAAACATAAATTAGGTTTCTGACTTGCCGCCCATACAGGTTGTACAATAGACAGAGAAATTGAGAAATTCAAAAGATATGCCAGGTGTATTCAGATGATGTATTTACAGTACTGGTATGACCTTCCCATACTTCTCATATATAAAATGTGTGTCTCTATAGCTACACTAACAAAAATAGCTACAAACACAGATAAAAGAGAAAAAAACTATATTAGCATCCACACCAATGGATGATATTGTTCTGCTTAATATGAGTGTGAGCAGAAGTTTTGTTGTCTGTCACTTTAAAAGCAGGAGCTCTTTGAATTTAGATGGATTCTGATTGGCTGTCTGTTTTTTTTTTTCGTTCATTAGCTGCACTCTTAAAAATAAAGGTTACAAAAAAAGGTGTTTTTAGAAGCAATGCAATTGAAGAACCATTACTGGTTCCCCAAAGAACCTTTAATTGAACAATTCTTAAAAGAACCATATTTTTCTTAGTGTGAAGACAATTTTTATAATTTAAAGAACCCTTTTTCACTATAAAATATAAAAAACCCTTTTGTCCAATGGAAAGGTTCCATGGACGTATAGATGACCAGAGATACCAATAAAGAACTTTTAATTTTAAAGGCCCGTTCACACCAAGGATGATAATTATAAAGATAACGATAAAGATATAGTTCTAAAAATTGTTCTCAATATTAAAGAATAGCAGAGTCCACACTACAGCTATAACGATAAAGGCACAGAGAAACGTTATCGTTGGAATCACTTCCAGAATGATTTTTTCCAGCTGATGAATTGTACAAACTTTGACACCCAATCAGAATCCATCCTGCTATCATGAGCTCGAGAATTTAAAGCGGCAGATGAGCGTGTGCTTACAATAAACAGACAATATCGTCCACTCGTGTGGACGCTAATATCGTTATCTTTATAGTTATCGTTCTTGGTGTGAACGGGGCTTTAGAGTGTGGAAAAGAATCACTATGCAAGTGATTCAAATGGTATTGTTCTTCTGTGACATTAGCATTATACCTGTAGTGTGAACTTCCCTATTCTTACAGAATTAGAACATTTTTATGACTATATGTTAATCTTTATCATCATTATAATTGTGTCCTTGGTGTGAATTGGCTTGATTGAGTAACTGAATTATTGAGTCATGAATGATAGGTCTAAGAGTTTTTTAACAAATCATTTAAGTATATGATTCAATGACTCATTCATAACTTGTTTCATTCATGAATGAAGCACATTTTGAGTGCATCGGTTGAATAAACAAGTCAATGATTCACTCAAAAACAGTCACTTGTCGTCACCATCACACTAACCATAACACATAAAAACACCATAATGTTTGGGCCTATGCTTGATCAGATGCATTCAATATTTAAAATAACACTCACCAAAGAACCGCTGCAACCAGATGCCATTGGGTTAAACATAAATTGGATCAGTCAGGCTCCAGATGACATTTGAAGTATAGTTATGTGGAACAGTATTGTTGACCAAAGAGATTTAAAGATGAGCTGAAACAGATATAAACCAGTGTCAAAATGACATTTGTCATGGCTGTTTAGGACAAAATAAGATTTACATGAAAGAGATTGTTTTATCGCTCTATCACATCTGGTTAGGAGATGGCACTAGAGCCAGTAAAAAAAAAATAGGCCACTTGCAAACATTGCCAAATTGTTAGATGAGGGCGAGTATGACCCTGCTGAAATGTTCCATCAGAATATATGACCGAAGGAGACATTTTTGCTTTCGCAGCAAAGGCGTCATCATTCACAGCAAACAGCAGACAGCCCATAATAACCGCTTCACTGCTGATGATGATACAGAGGTCACCGTGGATTGGTCCTATAAGAAGACACACACATGTGCAAGGAGTCTGAGACGACACCTAGGGCAGGAAACAGTGCGTTAAGCAGATAGAAGTCTGGCTGGAAGACTGTCATTTTTCACACTCGTAATGGTCTGGAGTAAGTGCTGAAGTTCTGTGTGGCACAGAGAGAGAGAGAGAGAGACAAACGCTCATAACTCATTCGTCTGACATACAACAAACGGCCACATGTGAAGAGCTGAAGCTTAAATTATCATTACGGAAGATAACACGCTTAAATCAATAATCTACAGGCGGGGAAATTCAATTGGAATGTTTCAATTTAAATTGCAACAGCTAAACACTGCAGACACACAAATGGTGGTGGTGTTGTGAGAATTTTTTTTTTTAATGTGTTCAGGCAACTTCAAGTTTACCTGTGCATATGTTTCACTGTTTGTGCAAATGTAAGTTCATTATTGTAAATTATGATGTGGGTATAGCTGATTAATCTCATATAACGGTTCAGTTAATCAGCTCTCAGCTCAAGCAAATCAGTCATACTATGGTAAAATTATTTGCATTTCTATATTTTTCTTTACGTACGTGCTTGGAGTATTTTCCCAGCTAACAAAAATATGTTATAAAAACTTTTGCTCATGTTCACTGATTTTTTTTAAACATTTTTTTTTTTGGTTATATGAATATTAAGGGAATGTTCCATTTTATTATTTTGCAAAAATTAAGAGAAAGTTACTTTTGAACTTTTTCTGAACATTCTGAAACATGTAGTAACATTTAAAAAAAATATTAGGCGAACATTAAACTAAAACATTTCAGAAAAAAGTTCTATGAATTATGTTTAAATAATGTTTTTGTGCTCAAGGTTTGAAAACATTAAGAACCAGATAACTTTGAATGAACATTCCATTAATGTTACTGAAAGAACGTTTGTTCATAACTTTGAGACAATGTTGCCACAATGTTTTAGCCTGAGAATGAGTGAGAATGTTCCCTGTTAGCTGGGTTAGCATGTTTCTATGGTTGCTTATTGCGCCCAAAAAAAAAAAAAAATTTTTTTTTAAAAACCCAGTCGACCCCCAAAATATATACTTCTATGAAAAACTGGGATTTTTTCACCTATTTTATACATCTGCGAGCCATAAATTGTACCTCAGATCATTCAGACACTTAATAGCACACCTCTCCGTGACAAGCCGCACAATTTGAAGTAGGCTATCATTCATATCTGTAGCACAAATGGTGGAAAATGAGTTACACTCCGAAGTTTAATATTTAGGATTAGGGGTTTGTTTAAATCCCTAACCCTAAACATGAGCTCTAATTTCAAAGTAACTATTTGAGATTAACAGAATCACTTCCTGTCAGCGCCTGCTTTGAGAAAGTCAGCCTGACTCAGGAAGTTCGCACAGCGTCTAAAACTTCTGAAGGTGATCTACAGGAAAGCTCTGAGGGAAATAAAGAGCTTCTGCTTTATCCTTTCATTTATAGATCTGAGATTCATTTTTCATATAATTGCAGCGAGTCCCTCTCAGTCATGTTCACTCTTTCATGCATAAGCACACAAACATGCGCGGTTCTCAATTGGAAGATATCAACTGTTGACAGATTTCATTTGCATTTAAATCAGAGTGAGGAAAATCAAGAGCTTTATTTCCGAATCAAAATCTGTCTGTCTGTCAGTACACCTCGGTTATCACATCACATCCCGCCTCTGTTACTCCCTCTGCCTCCCTGTGATTGAATGTGGTTTTCTCTCCCACATAGAAAATGGATTGAATTCAGAAGAAATTTCGGATAGTTAATATGCAGCCAGGAGGCCAATCAGATTTGCAGCTCCACCATGATGTGGCGACTGAATGTCAGGGTTTTGAGAGACTATGTTCTCATAATTGCGAGTTTATATCTCACAATTCTGACTTTACAACTTGCAATTGCAAAAAAAAAAAAAAAAAAAGAGTCAGAATTGTGAGTTTATCCCCTGGTTTCACAGACAAGGCTTAAGCCAAGACTAAAATGTAAGTCTGAGCTGTTTAAACTGAAAGAAACTTGCACTGACTGATCTTACAATATCAGTGCTTTTGTTTTGTTTCAAGATGCACACCAGTCTAAGCCCTGTCTGTGAAACCGGGGGATAAACTCACAAATCTGAATTTTTTTTTATTTATTTAATTTTTTTTTTTTTTTTTGTAATTGCGAGGCCTATATTATGAGAAAAAAAAGTCAGAATTGTGAGATAAAAAGTCACAATTAGCTTCCATATCTTTCCTAGTTGTTTCAGATTCATTTCAGCAAACCAAGTCTTTTAAACAGATTTCTAGATTCATATGTAGTTTTATAACGATTGAATCATTCTGTCGAATCAGTTCGTTCTGAAACTGTACTGTATACAGTATATTTTGGGAAATCCTATTCATAGTGAAATGGTTCAAGGACGGTTCATATGAATTAAAAGATTCAAACAATGATTCACCAGTTTGAGTCTAGCTACATTTAGCTTAGTATCTGACTACCATTTTTTTTTTTTAATTGTATACTTTATAAGCAGAATTTAGCTTTGTAAGCAATTTTAATTGTTTTAAAGTAGGTTTCCCAAAATTACCTAAGTTTCTTTGATATTCTAGGGCTATGCCGTCCTTCACCTTGGTGACTTTTTTTTGTCCGTTTATAATCCGCCAGATGAAAATCTGATTACTGTGAAAAGTAACAGCACACTTCTCCTCAACAAACCACACTATTTTAGGTTATCTGTCTGTAGTGCAAATGGCCTGGGACAAGTCATGCACAATGTTTAATCTAGGGTTCACACCAAGGACTATAATAATAATGATAAAAATATAGTTGTAAATTCCATCCTGCTTTAAAGAGCTCGAACATTTAAAGTGGCAAACGATGTAATTGGAACATGTGCTTATAATAAACAGAATGTTATTGTGGACGTTGTTGGTGTGTCATTATCTTTATCGTTCTTGGCGATAACAGGCCTTTAGGTGTTTAAATCACTACCTCTTAAGTTGTACTGATGTTTGGCTTAGCAAGCACTCTTAAACAAGAATAGGATCTGACAAAGAAGGAGAAAAAGGCATGAGGAGACAAAGTAAAAGGTGAAATAGAGTGATGTGAGTGAGGCCACGATCGTAAAAAGGAGCGACACTCGGAGAGATTTAGTGATGATGGAAAAAGGCATTTGACAAGAAAAGGAGTTGGGAGGGGACAGGAAAAAGAAAATGTAAAAAAATAAGCCCTTTATTTAAGAATTCAGGAAATTAGACCACTGGAGGATATGTATGCAGGGAGAAAGAGGGGGACAGGGTCTCCAGCAGCTTGTTTTCGGTCCGCTGGTTGTGATGGTGTGTTTACTCCTTCAGCGGAGCAAAGAGTCAGAAGAAAACACAAACTAGACACTTCTTAAAAATAAAAGTTTTATTAACATGTAAAATCTTACACCAGCAGTCATCATGGAATCATTGTAGACCATGTCGCATTATTTTTTAAAGCCTCTTGGGCCTTTTTTCCCCATCGGTCCATTTTTTTTTTCTTAGCAACTGATCACTCATGCCATTATTTGTCCAAAAGTAATCACTGTCTTGTTCCTTAAGTGCACAAATTCAAAAGATTCAAATAAAACAATCAACGTTCATGCACATTCATTTTGCGGTATGAAATATCACAAGTGTTTGGGGCTGTAACAGTTTGACCCGATTAATGCTTTGATTTACTAAGTTAAGTTTTACATCACCAATACAGCAGCATTACTAAGATGAGAGAACTTACCCGAGTACTAAGACACACTGATAAGATGCACCTGTTGATTGAGATTACTTCAAGGGTTTATTCATTTATTGACCTCAACTTAAATTAGTTCCTTAACTTGAGGTAACAATCTGCACAGTGTGATTCACATTTAAATAAAATTGGAAATAAATAAGATAATCATTTTGCATAAACCATTTAAGTAAACTCAGTTAAGACAGTTTAGTACTTTTTGTGGAAACAAAGATAAGTACTCAGTCTTTGTACCATATAAAAAATGAAATTAGCCAAGTACAGTACAATTACAGTGAATACCGTAGATCAAAATGGACGCTCACAGACTGGGAAATGGTATCAAAGTACAGAAGGTAGCAATAACAACCAAAACTATTTTAAAAATAATTCATAAAAATAACAAATACATACAATAATAAATATATGTCTTCGTTCTGAGCAAAGCACATCATAATTATTCCACCAATGCGAATATCGCTTTACAGATGCTGGATAAAAGCTTTCTTCGATTGTTAAGTACTCATCAAAAATTCCAAGACAACAATACTAACTGCAGATACAAAGATGCCAGCACTCATCAGGTTTGCCAAGACAAAGAGATTACTAAACGAGCATTTGTCATAAATACAGAGATTATTCATCATCATAGTCATCAAAGGTACTAAGAAATGAGCATGTGATCTCGCCACAGTAAGAAGTGCGAAATACTCATTGAAGTTACTAAGATTAGTCTACTCTCATCGTAAATACTAAGATCAGGTTACCCATGAGAGAAACTGATATAAAATACTAAGAATCAAAAGAAGGAATACCCATATAAACAGTACGATATGCGAGCGTTTGGGTGCTCGGTTGGAATACTAAGATATCGGTGACTGATGGCGTGACGTGTTTTAAATGCATAGACACATGGAGTCATTCTGCGACAAACTCCATTACTAAGATAACACTGGAACTGTAAACAGAACAAATACACCGCTCTCTTTCTCATGACATCTTCATTGTGCTTTTGAATCACCCACAAGGGCGACTGCAGCCTATTGTGTTTGAAATAGGTAAAGATGTCGAAACCCTCACCTCACGTGGTCTGATATGAACTCACCGCTAAAATAGATCATTGTTACTAAGAACTTGAAATGCAGTCCGGTAAACTTGAACTCTCTGTAAGAGTATATTTTTTTAACACCCTGAGCACTCTCGGACCATATGGTGTTTGGGTTTAACTAACATTTTTCCAAATTTACTGGGATGCAAAATTAATTAATTAATTTTTAACCAGGTGAAATAAAAAATAACGTTACAGACTGCCAAAGTGCAGATTATAAAGTACAACAAATTATAAAGTACAATATTTAAAGGATTGTAGTATACTTAAGATTTCAATAAGTGCATTGATGCCTTTCATTAAGCATTATTACTCACTGCAATCAGAATTGAAGCCCCCTTTGGAAAGGAGTCAAAAACTCTTCACAATAAATCACTAAAATGTTACTGCTACTGGTGTTCATAATTTGAAGTACTTAAAATTTGAGGCTTAAATTTCCTGAACTGGAAGATCCACCGATTAATGTGAATTGTCATCCCATGTCTATGAATTCTCAATGCAGTTCCTGATCATGAGTGTTAGACATGCGGTTAAACTGAATTACAGCTGCTTATAGTGAAGGATTATTTGTTGAAATGTTCTGAGTAACTGTTTAGTGAATTCACCCGTCTGTTTTTCTTTTTTGGCAGATTCTAGTTATGAAATTTTTGAGGCTTCAACAGTTCACATATTGTACACACAAACAATCTACACACAGTTTGAAGTCTGTTGTTTGACAATGAATACTGTACATCTGTATTGGAATCTTCGAAGTAAAAAAAAATATTTTTGCAGCATTCCCAGAATAATGAAATAGTAGGCTACTTAAAAGATTTCTGAGATGAGCACAGGTTGTGGAGATTAATTTCTAAAAATAAATTACATGAGAAGAAAAAAAAAACTGTAAATTGTTAGACAAAAGTTCTAAATTTTGCTGAACAGTTTCATTATTACCTCATACAACTGTTCAATCAATGAAGGTTTATTGAAACCTGCCAACTGTCAATGCCACTTACCGGTTAGAACAGGTAATTTCAATAGATGGCTATATAAATGTTGGTGGCTGAATGAACGCAACAACGATTTAAAAACGGGGCGTGTATGCTCGAAAGAGTAGAATCAAAGATGTCTGTTTACACTGAAAAAAATATTCAAAAGCAGTGCAGTGGAACGCAAAACGCATTCTATGTGAAATAGTAATCGATCACGGCATACGCCCATAGCTTGAATCACGGACAGACGGACTACTAGTAGCCTACTGGGTAAGCAAGATAAAACTTAGATTATATGCGAAGTGAAACCTTAAAATTATCAGATGCTTTGCGTAACAGATATACAAACGTAATTTTAGTAACTGATATGACTGAGATGGAAACTTTCCTCAGACTATGCAGTTTTGACTTTCTGACTAAATATAAATGATTATATCAGTATGAACTGATCAAAACTATCAAATGTATCTCATTAAGAATTAGGTCCTTCTTTACAATTGTGGTTTGATTGACTGGCACCTTCAAGTGTGCATGTAAATGTCTACTGACAGTGTGACATGCTGGTATATTAAAGTAGGTATATTAATAAAGATTATTTTAACTTTTGTCTTATTACTATTTTAAATTAGACTGTTAAGAAATGAAAGATTCTGACAAATAGTCTATTTGTGTCACATAAATATTAAGCCCTATGCTCATTATTTTTTATGTTATTAAATTCTCTTGATTATTTGAACCCTGTTAATGGATTCAATGCTAAACTTTGCTCAGTAAAAGTTTTAATGTAAGCATGCCGTAACGTGCAGCATGTGCAGATGCTTTCTGCTGGTGCACAGACATAGGAAGCGTGTGAGGTTTCGTTTTTAAACCTATGGAGAATCTAAGAACATGTTCTTGCAGCATTTTGGCATATTCCCATAGGACGGCATCCGCAGACCTAGTAGAGGAATGTTGTGGGAAGGTTACCGGAAGATTTCCACAGTGTTCGCATGAATGCAGCTGTGGGAGTTGCTTAAGTTGAGTTTGCATAGCAGTAGGGAGTTTTACAGGAACGTTTCTGCAGTGTTTTGGGGAATGTTTGGATAACCTCTGCTGCAAACCTAAGGGAGCCCTAGTTTTACACTTTTTCAGTTTAAAATTAATTGGTTGCATAGCACAAGGGGAGGCTCTAGTGTACTTACAGTGCCAAAAGTGCTAACGCTATTGGAGCATTGGGAAAACATATGTCAAGATGCTGAGAGGTCACAAATGTGTGAGCATTTGGGGAGCGTTTCTTTAATGTTATTATTTCATTAGGGAAGCACTTGTGAAACAGATCTGTTAGGTGAGAATTTATGGGTGGTTGGAGAAAACAGCCTCCAACTAACAGTGAAAAAAATAAGTTATTTTCTAGGGGCGCATGTTTTGGCGAAGATGAAAATGTTCTGCAGTCATCATCTTCCTCGAGTTTGCACCTTTTGCCTGGTAATGGCTTATTGCACTGTTCTCAATCATTAGCATGCATTCATTGAATGTGATTGTAATACTTGTGTGAGATGTAATTAATTTTCCTAATACTGAGGATTATTATAATTGTATGGTTTCCAACAAATGAGGTATTGTTTTCTTTTGTTTGTTTTTTGCAGAGGGTGGTATCTAAAGTGAGACATAAAAATGTTATTTTCAAAACAGTGGATGCGATTTTAAACCTTTTTGCAGCATACTCTCTTTGATATCTGTGAACAATTGAATGTATTGTGGGTAAGTTATATTGTGTTCGCTTTGGGCTGATCATCGTTATTGTTGTTGCCAGGTGACTGTTTGTTGCTGCGCTCAGTCCCGCCTCTTGACGTCTCCTGCAGGAAGAGGCGTGGCTTGCAAAGTGACAGAAGTATTCTTCGATATTCTCTGCGGAAGTTCTGATTGAGCAGTCCGTACACTACGGCGTTCAGGCATGAGTTAAAATATGCCATGAAATAACTCACCACAAACAGCCAATCAGGGACCATGGGCGCTACGCGGGGCGGGTCCACCGCTACAGCCAGGCCAATCAGATTCAGCGGCGCCCAACAAACGGCGAACAGCACAAAGACGACGAACATGGTCAAGAAGTGGCGCAACTCACTTGGACGGAGGCGTGGCCTGACATCGGTTGTGACCCGCCTCCTCACGCGGAGCACCAGCACCCAAATCCTCAGATAGCAGAATGTAACTACTGCGATAGGAAGCAGGAAGTGCACGGTCACCACGGCGATGGTGTAGCCCGCGCTTGTCGTCTGACTAAAGGTGCATGAGTAAACACGAGGGTCGTACGTCAAAGACCCCAGCGCCAGGTTCGGAAGAATGGCGATGGCGGTGAGCACCCAGACTAACATCAGTAGCACCAGGGTTCCGGCGCGGCCGTAGATTTTCTCGTAGGTGTTGGCCTGGCAGATGAAACAGTAGCGGTTGATGGCGATGGCGGTGATGTTGAAGATGGAGCCAATGACGCTCGCTCCCATCAGGAAGCCGCTGATCTTACACTCCATCTCGCCCGGCAACCAGCCCGCGTGCAGCATGGCGTGCAAGACCAGAGGGTAGGGATAGCAAACCACCAGGAGATCGGCGAAAGCCAGGCTCACTACAAACGCATTACCTAAAGCACAAACACACACAGACAGAATTCAAATACAAGGCATCAGTTATGGCATTAAAGTGAATTGTTTTGTTACATTCAGATCATGATGTCAGAATTACTAAAAACTCAAAATTACAAATAGATTAAAATTAAAAACAGAAAATTAGAAATGGTGACAACCAGTGCTTGAAGTGGGCCGGTACGCACCGGTACGCAGTACCGGCACTTCTATATTTTAGCCTTTAGAGTATCTGCACTTTTTTGTGTGTACCGGCACTTCTGACATGTTGCCGGTACTCAGAGTAAAATCGTCAGGGTCTGGGTGATTATATGATCCTATATATGATTAGAAAGGACACTATATAAATCACAGCACCCAGGTGGAATCGCCTCTCATTTCGACCAATCACATGAATGAACACAAGCGGAGTTGGTCCCCCTCATTGTGTGGGGCGCGAGAGCATGTCAGGGGAGGTGCGCGGAGTAGTAGAATAATAATTAATTATTGATTACTAATTAGAATCAACTTTATTACGAAAATAATACCTTAATAATATCTTAAAATGAAAAGAAGCAGGCTTTTGCAATCAGATCATTTTAAACTGGTAAACTCCTGGAAAGTCCAAGGATCCAGTGAACGCAGAGAAAACACGGCCGATTTCATCAGCGATTGCGGTGAGAATAGTGACTTACGTCCAGATGTCAGTAAAATTATTCTTTTCAGCGTGTATTTGGCTTAAAAGCAAGAATGTTTTATAATGAACACTGATTATGTGGTAGTCAGAGATTTAGCAATTCTGAATGGATCCGTATATTAAAGGCAGGCGATTTAGTGGTCTTTGGTGTCTTTTTGTGGTCCTGTTTGGTATCGCAGCTTGACTTGTGTTCATTTGTATTGAAAACTTTTATGTAATTATTGATTGATTGATTGATTGATTGGGACACTATACACTGTGAATTATTAAAAAAGTACTTATTTATTTAATATTAATATAAATAAGTACTTTTTTTGTATCACAGCAATAATTTATTGCTGTGATGCAAAGCTGAATTTTCAGCATCATTATTCCAGTCTTCAGTGTTACATGATCCTTCAGAAATCATTCTAATATGCTGTTTTGCTGCTTAAGAAACATTTCTTTTTATTATTATCAATGTTGAAAACAGTTGAGCTGCTTCATATTTTTGTGGAAACTGATTTTTTTTTTTTTTTGACTTTTTGATGAATAAAAAATTCAAAAACATTTGAAAAAAAAAAATGTAACAATGTAAATGTCTTCACTGTCACATTTGACCCAATTAATATATCCTTGCTGAATAAAAGTATTAATTTCTTTCTAAAACTTTCTGACACCAAACAATATTGTAGCTTTAAATAAAATTTTATATTTTAAAAGTTATATTATTATATTTTTAGTTTGTTAGTCCTTTGTTATTGCTAACTTTGTAAGTTCTCAAACATTTTGCTAGAAAACATAATGGTGAATAATTGTAATTAAAAAGTATTTTCCTGTTTATATATATATATATATATATATATATATATATATATATATATATATATATATATATATATATATATGTTAACTACAACTATCGATGGGACTTCTCAGTGTCAGAACAACGATTACATACAGAAATGATGATGCCTGACACTTTATTACATTACATCAGGTGACGCTGTTTTTGAACAACAAATTTAAATTTCTCTTGTTAAGTACAACTGTGAAAAACCAACCAAAATGCAAGAGGTTCTTCAGATTTATAAATGTTTCCGTGAAATCATGACACTGGTGATGTATTTGCCACTAGAAAATGAAATGAATGTATTTTTATACGTTTACAAATGTCTGTAGAGTAGAAAACACAAACACCAGAAAGGAAACTTGATAACAGCTCCTGAACTGTAGTCGACATATTGCATGTCTGGGAGTGTGGGAGCATTTGGTGTGTGTAAAATGTGTAGGACAGGCCAGGTGCTGTAGTATTTTGACTGTGAGGTTCACACAAAGTTCAGTTCCATTAGATTAAGTGCGGTGTCTGTGACACCGAGTTCTCCTCTACAGTGCTTGTTTGTGCATGTTTGCTTGGTTTACCAGTCAGTCTCTCGCATGCATGTGTTGTGTGCTGGTTTGTTGGGAGTTGAGGTTTTCTCCTCAGATCAGGTTGTATTAGGATTTATACCACAGATGGAGTTCATATGGAGTTCAACTCAATACTGTACACACACTTGTGCTCCTAAACCAATGCGTTACAGAACTCAAATAGGTTTTGTAATGAATACATGCATTCAGTGAATATCGATCGAATGCATCTGGGAAAAAGAGTCCATATAGAAAGTGATCATTTTAGGTTAATATTCTATATCATACCTCATCCACATGACTGATGCTCCATTCACACTGATTTTATCGCTAGAGGTCAGCAGGTCGCTAGTAGCCATTCCTCTTGCTCTAATACATTGGTATAGATATTGCAGCAATGCATTATATAATGAACATGATGAATGACTATCAATGCATGAATCAAACATGCTTAGAATGGCACTTTCTGACACTCTTTAAATTCCGTTGATGCTCATTTGCATAAATGTAAACTGCATCACAGGACATGCCCACAATGAATCACTGTCGCTTATGTCTCCAGAAATTGAATGATTTGGGGTCAACGCAAATCGCTGTGAACTTTCACAGCCGCCCATTTCCTCTTATCTCACTCTCCCTCTTCTTCTCCATTTTGTCTTTCTCATTTGGATCTGTCAATGTCTGCTATCTTTCTCTCACTCTGTGTCAATATCTCTCACCGTATCTGATTTCTAATCCATCTCTTTTCCTCTCACTTATTACAACTCAATTTACCTTCCCTCGCTTTCGTCCTTTCTCACAAGAAGATTAAGAGGCAAGACAAAGAAAGCAGCTGGACTTTTAAATGTTTTAATTGGAACGTCGAAAGGCTTTCTGAGAGAGAAATTTTGTCTAAACTCTTGTTCCGAAACTGGGCCAGAATGTATACACTTGAACCTGAAAAGAGAGATTAGCTCGACAGAGATGCCTAAGCAAAGAAACAAATAAAAATCGGCTTTAGTAGAGCACCATACACACACGCGCGCTTGCGCTCATTACCTCTGTGATCCTGCCGCATGCTGATGTGAGGAAGAGGGTGTGAGGAATAAGTGTTCAGGAGATGAATAGTGTGCCAGATGCACAGATGCTTCCTGTGGGATTCTGAGCTTTGACATTTGGAACAACATTTAGTTTTGTTTGCTAAACAGATGAATTTATAAACTGCTGCCTTCACACTCAAAAAACACATTGGCCCCTGCTTTTAAATGATTGTACCACTTACCTATTACATCAGATGTCGTTAACCAAAACTATCGTATTCAGAATGTTTCAGCCCGTGAACTGTATATCTTCAATGCAAAGTAGCTTTGGATGAAGGCGTATGCCGAATGCATAAATGAAATGTAAAATGCTTTTCCGTGATTTGACAAACAAAAAAATATCTGGTGTCTGGTCTATTACGTTTCCCTACTTCAGAAACATTCCCAGTAAAGGATGCTAATAGGGATCAGAAGTGAAGACAAGGAGAGAAAATAAAATTTTAAAGGACCCCATGAAACACAGAGAGAAATGCAAGTGAATTGGTAAGAGAAACGAGAGATTCCAAATGTATTCCAGTGGACAAATTCTTGGGATTTTGTTTAAATTAAATTGGGTGACCAGATCTGCACTGCCTGTGGTGTGTTTTACATTGCAAGAGCGGAACAAAATGAAAGAACCCAGAACACAGCTAAAGCTGTTACAGCAGAAGCTCCTATGTCACATTAAAAATTACAAGCTTTACAATATTTTACAATAATCAATCTCTCATGCATTTACTGCAGTTGGATTGGTCCCTCAAAGCTGGCACTTCAAAAGCCATGCAAAATGAATGCAACCATCCATCCATAATCTAGAAGAAACAGAAGACTGTCATGTTTCACATTGATACACAACACTCTTACACCACATACCTTGAAAAAAATTCTGCTGATTTACCTAATATTACCTACTTTAAAAATGCTGAATTCAAAACTATCAATAAAAACTTTCCATCACTTAGTTGTTTCACAAAACAATTTTTGTGAAAGATTTTTCAAATTATATTTATGTATCAGCTTTAATGCACTTATCAAATAACAAAAGCAGTCAAATGTCAAGTCAAGTCAAGTTAAGTCACCTTTATTTATATAGTGCTTTTAACAATACAGATTGTGTCAAAGCACTTAACAGTATCAAATTGGAGGATAGAGTGTCAGTAATGTATAATGATAAGATTAAACACTCAATTTTCAGTTAAAGGCATTTCATTATTGAATTCAGAGATGTCATTGTCTAGCTCAGTTTAATTTAAATAGTATCTGTGCAATCAAATCAACGGTAATCGCTAGAAATTGAGTGTCCCCAACTGAGCAAGCCAGAGGCGACAGCGGCAAGGAACCAAAACTCCCTCTGTGACAGAATGGAGAAAAAAAACCTTGGGAGAAACCAGGCTCAGTCGGGGGGCCAGTTCTCCTCTGGCCAGACGAAACCCGCAGTTCAATTCCAACCGCAGCCATGTCAGATTGTGTAAAGGGCTTATCTGATTCCTGTGGCCTTGTCCCGATGGGGCATTTTAATTTATAATTTAATGTATTTGTTATATTTGTGTTTTATTCATTATTTGAAGTTTTTCATTTATATGATTTATTCATTTGCTATAATTGTAATGTATAGTTTAATGCATTTATTGTTTCTCTGTCTATTTTTACAATATATATTTGTTTGTTTATTATAATTTAAATTTATAGTTTAATTCATTTAATATATTTCTGTTGTATATATACAGTGCCCTCCAAAAGCACTGGAACAGCAAAATGTCAAAAGTTTTAATGACAAAAACAAGTATTCAGAATGTATCATTTACAGTAACTTACAATTTGCAAAGGATTGGAAAAAGTGGAAAAAGTCTTCAGATTCATTTATACATGTGAAAAATAGACTGAGAATTGTAACCTAGCTCATATGAAGACAGGAAGCGTCTTTTTTTTTTTTTGCTGATTAAGGTGTAATTCAAGAATTCTTCACCTTGTCGAAAGCAAAAATCTACGAAAAGCACATCATATTTTGTGAGAAAGTGTGACATTCTTGAGCAAAACACTCTATTTTTGGATTCAGCGCCCCAAAATTGGTAAGAAACAAGTATTGGATTTCATTCAGCAAGTATGATGCAGGCCAGTGTTATTTTTTCTAAAAATCTCTGTTTGTGTTTCACAGAAGAAAAGAAAGTCATATACAACAGGGACGGAATAAAGGTAAGTAATCGATGAGAGACTTTTCATTTTTGGGTGGAGTATTCCTTTATTCAAGTCACAGAAACTTTTACAAGCTATAAAACTCTAAATGTCAAACAGCGAACATGGAAAATGGGTCAAATGGAGTAAAGAATGTACTGTATTCAACTATTTAACATTACAATTGCATTATATGGTCCAAAAGGTCTTGAAGGTACATTCAACTAAATAAAAGCACAACTGATACACAAGAGTGAGACAAGCCCATTTTTTAAACAGGTCGCATAAATGCACAATATGAAATTTAAAAACCCAGTATCATGGTCTGGCTCACCAATAGCCCAAATGTCAAACTACACCAATGGGTCTCATTAATGCTTCAACTGTTTCTACTAGGCACCATTGAGATTAAAATGGAGAATTTTCTCCTGAGAAAACGACCATCTAATCGTTTCAGAAAAGAGCTAAACAATGTCTCAAACTGTGGTCAGATTTGCTAAGTAACAGCTAATTTCTTTTCACATCATGCAGAAAATTTTAAGAGGAAGGGGATATTTAAATGAGACACACATGAGAACTCCATTAGGTCTTTTGAGCCATCTCCGAGCATTAAAAGTTTCCTCCGGGCGTCTCTCTTACACACATTAGCACACACAAAGGCTTTAATTAAAACCACATAACAGAGAATGTTCACACACACACACACACACACACACACAACCATTAATGACGGCAACGGAGGGTAGTGCTTAGTCAACATGAATGTTAATTAAATCTCTGATGACCCCAAACTAACGAGGACTTCACTAACACAACTATTTCATAGGGTAAAAACACACATGAAGGGTTCTACTATGGTAGCATCTCTCTTTTGCCTACCTGAGTGTGTGTGTGTGCATAAGATAAATGAACGAGGGTCTAAAGTGCTTCCCGTTGTAGCAGCTCCGCAGGCAATGTCCTCGGGGACTTTGTAATCTCACTTGGCACCAATAACCCTGTATCTGAGGAAATTTTAGTGGGTGTGTGTATAAAGAAGCGGCTTTGTTGGATGATCAAACGGCTTTGTATAAAATGGCCACACACACATACACACACACACACACACACACACACACACACACGTTCACGTAGAAAATGCTACATTTTTCTTTGTCAGCTACGGATCACGTTTCACTGCTCGTCGCTGACGTGGCTGGTCTCCGTTGACACCGATGCTGTTTTTGACTGACCTCTGCAGCCTGTGTTCCATTCCAAACTTTTACACTTCGACCTCTAGGTTTTTCAGACCCACCAATCACTTTTACAGCTCTTAAACTCTGACCTCTCGCTTTTTCACCGAAATGACAAAGAGTCACCTCTCACTGCAGATTTTACAAGATTGCTAGGTAGTGTGCAAGTGTGCACAGCAAAAAGTGACAAGAGCCCGTGACACGCCAATTCGACTGTCAGCCGGTGGAGAAGGCCGGGCCGTTGTTGAGGATCTGTCAGCTCAGTTTTAGGGTGTGTTCTGCGCTGTCGGCACTAGTCAGACCCTGTTGGCAGCGTTTTTGGCCAATTGTGCGTGTTGAATCGGCGTCAGGTAGTTGGTGAGATGAATTACGCTGATTGGCTATTCAGCTTAGCGAACCAGTGCGTGAGAAGAAAAGCGAAAGTAATGAAAGCGAGCAAATGAGAAAAGTCAAGAGGACATACAAAAACAGCTGTTTTGATGTTACATAATTTCATCTGCGCATTCCAATACATGTATATTTTCAAAATGACACTGCCGTCTGGAATGAAGAAAGTGATTAACATGGCTAATATTAAAAAGGGTAAGCAAGAGTGGCTTTGGTAACGGTTTGTATATTCACACTTCTAGTTTCAGTTTCACTTTTTGAATGATGAATTTAGACTTTTACCACCTTATGACGTAGGGATTTCCTCTCAACCGTACGTTGGCCATTGACTTTACTCTTTGAGCTGTTTAGCCCAGTTGCAACACCCAGGGGTTTTCCTGCATTGAAAATATTTTGGCAGCCACCAAAATGAATCTTTGTCCTGCCAAAGCTTTATTTGATCATTTAATGTGATTACTGGGTGATGTAGATGACTGCTGTACTTGTGATGGCAGTATGAAGTGCATGTTGATGACTGCGGGAGAGAACGCCTTTCTAGTCACACTGTTTTATTACCTCATTACTTTGATCAAACTTCTCACTTCACCTTTTTAGCCTTTGTATGAAATGCCCTTTTTAAAAAAAGAAATATTACGATGATCTTATGTGGATTTGCTTTTAAAATAAATCATAAAACATAAATCACATTCTGGAAACAGGTAAGGGCTAGTTAGCTTAACATAGCTTCAAAACGAACTAACATCAAAATGAACTAACATCAGTCTAGTGTTTAAAATAAACTCCTTCTGTGGTCTAATATGACCAATTATCATAAAATGAAACAGAAAATCTATTATTTTATAGAATTCTATACTGTGATACAGGCGATATTGATTAGCACTGTGTTATATAGCGTATTCCTAGGAAAATACGTGGCTATGGCTTGAGCACAGATGAACCATTGATACTGATGCAGTCATGATTATTGCCTTCATGTTTCATCATTCAAAACATCTTTAACATTATTTTATTCAGCTACAGATAGTCTCAGCCTCAGATGTCATGGCCACGGCTGAATGTCTGATGCATATGGCACACAAAATTGGAAACACTTCAGGAGTTTCAAAGTCATCATCTGATTGGTTGAATTCTACAGAATTTCTGGGAGACATGTGTGTAACGCTTTTTAACATTTGCCTGGAAATAATAATGCCATGACGCCAAACCCCCTGTTGTGTTTACAACTGTGATGACGAGCGCTTATCAGGATCAACTAAACGCTGATGACGAGCGCTTATCAGGATCAACTAAACGCTGGATTTTCAAAAGTATGTGAAATATGTAAAGTTCACGGCATAGACTTTTAAAAATACGTCCAAGAGTTTTATCCACCGGTTATTGTTATTGTGTGGATATTTCCACGGCCCTAAACATGATGCGGCACAAAATGAACATGATTGGTTGCTTTACCTGTCAGTCATATGGCCTCTTGGGCGGTCCTTGGCCATTCAAAGTGGCCAGGGTGCCCAGACCTTCTGCTATCATTCTGAAGGTCTGGCTATGCGAGACTTAGCTACAGACAGCTGGATGTCTTTGTCCATATTAGGGATTTCCTGGAGCAGAGTTTATCACTGTTGCATACTATTCATCCTAAATAGGATTTGAAATTACAATTAGTGTGTCCCAAATCGTAGGATGTTGAAATAAGTAACTCAAAGAAACCCGGATGGTTTACTATTTCCGGTACAAATTCAAAGTGCAGATCGATGCACACTCTAATGGCTAATATTGCCCACAACACATTGCATGTTGGATGAGGATTCATTTAGAACTACAAACATGCATAATAAGTGATTAAAAACTACAAACATGATGGATATGTGAGACTGATGGACAAGTAGAGAATGGGGTGTGAGTTAGGGCTGCACGATAATTCTAAATGAAATCGAAATCGTGATTAGACAGAAGCTGCGATTGTCATGCGTATCTTTCAGTGAAGCACGGTTCTGTGATCAGTAGTAAATCTCCATCCGAAGGCCAGAGGGCGCTCTCGCACGGAAACTCCAAATACCGCAGAAGAAACCCAGGAAATCCTTATAGCGGTTGCTGAATAAACATAAGATTTATATGCTTTCATTGATTCAACATTACTAATAAACACGACTACGGCAATATATGGTTTATCTGAGTTCTTATTATAATTTTCATTATAATAAAGTATTTACATTTACATTTAGTTATTTAGCAGACGCTTTTATCCAAAGCGACTTATAAAAGAGGACAATAGAAGCAATCAAAATCAACAAAAGAGCAACAACATGCAAGCGATATGACAAGTCTCGGTTAGCCTAAGGCAGTACACATAGCAAGGTTTTTTTTATTTTTTTATTTTAAAGAAAACAAGTAGATAGAATATAGAGAGAAAAAAAGAAAGGTTTTTTTTTAACAAGTAGATATAGAAAAAAGAAAGCTAGTGTTAGTTTTTAAAGAAAAAGTAGCAGTTAGAGAATAAATATGCAATTGATAGAGGGTCAAGAGTGTTTTTTTTTTAATAAAAAGAAGACAGATAAAATAGAATTAGAATAGAGAGTGATAGAGTTAGAGGGTCAAATAAAGATGGAAGAGATGTGTTTTTAGCCGTTTCTTGAAGATGGCTAAGGATTCAGCTGCTCGGATTGAGTTGGGCAGGTCATTCCACCAGATGGGAACAGTGAATGAAAAAGTCTGTGAAAGTGATTTTGTGCCTTTTTGGGATGGCACAATAATGCGTCGTTCACTTGCAGAACGCAAGCTTCTAGAGGGCACATAGGTCTGAAATACTGAATTTAGGTAAAGGGGTGCAGAGCCAGAGGTGGTTTTGAAGGCAAACATTAATGCCTTGAATTTTATGTGAGCAGCTATTGGTAGCCAGTGCAAATTGATGAACAGAGGTGTGACATGCGTTCTTTTCGGTTCATTAAAGATTAATCTTGCAGCGGCATTTTGGGTTAATTGTAGAGGTTTGATGGAATTGGCTGGAAGACCTGCCAAGAGAGCATTGCAATAGTCAAGTCTGGACAGAACAAGAGCTTGAACAAGGAGTTGTGTTGCATGTTCCGAAAGAAAGGGCCTGATCTTCCTAATATTGTATAAAGCAAATCTGCAGGACCGGGCAGTTTTAGCAATGTGGTCTGAGAAATTCAGCTTATCATCACTCACAACTCCAAGGTTTCTGGCTGTTTTTGAAGGAGTTATGGTTGATGAGTCTAACTGGAAGGTGAAATTGTGATGAAGTGATGGGTTTGCTGAAACTACAAACAGTTCTGTCTTAGCTAGGTTGAGTTGAAAGTGACGGTCCTTCATCCAGCAAGAAATGTCAGTTAGACATGTTGAGATGCGAGCAGCTATCGTTGGATCATCAGGATGGAATGAGAGGTAGAGTTGAGTGTCATCAGCATAGCAGTGATATGAAAAGCCATGTTTCTGAATGACAGAATATAGTATACCTATAGTATATCTATAATGCAATGCTAATCGACTTTATCACTGCTTAGAATACTATGAAATACGTTGCGTGCCTTATTCTGTGTAAGAAGCCACATCATCTCACAGAAGGATTTATTTCAAACACTTGGCTGACATTATGAAGTGAGTTTGGAGTAAAAACATGTTATTAAATGTGGTATTTTCACATGCTTTCAGATGGAGCAGCATTTACTACACAGAGCCGTAGTTCACTGAGAAGCTACGCAAACAGCTTTCATTATTGCGAACAATTTCTTCGATTTCATAATCGTACGATTATATCGTCTGTGATTTTTTCATGTAGCTTGTCAGAGAACTAAGGCTCTGTGTAGTAAATGCTGCTCCATCTGAAAGCAGGAGGTTTACTACTAATCACAGAACCGGCTGTACTGACAAGATGTGCATGACAATCGTGCAGCCCTAGTGTGAGTGATTAATAATCAATATCTAACCTGATGAAAAAAAAATTATTTAATGTTACCCACGTTATATTTCATCTGCAGCAACATTGTGAACGGGGCAGTCGTGGCCTAATGGATAGAGAGTCGGGCTTGTAACCCGAAGGTCGTGGGTTCGAGTCTCGGGTCCGGCAGGTGAGACTGAGGTGAGACCCTTGAGCAAGGCACCAAACCCCCAACTGCTCCCCGGGCGCCGCAGCATTGGCTGCCCACTGCTCCAGGTGCATGTTCACTACTGTGTGTATGCACTTGGATGGGTTAAATGCAGAGCACAAATTCCGAGTATGGGTCACCATACTTGGCCACACACCACTTCCCTTTCCCTTTCCTTTTATAAAGATACCTTTGGCCATTAACTTTTAAATTCATCATTATGCAAACACATGAGCAGAGTTCTTTTGCATGACCCGTGGCTGCCAGATCAACGTGCCTCTACCTGTCTCTATCTGTAGGATGACGTTAACTGTGACAAAATGATTGACATGGCAGTTTAAATGGTGACAGGATGCTCATAACAGAGCATCCATTAAAGACGTAATTATAACAAAGTAGTATGTCCCAAAGCTTGTATACTATTCTGCTACACACTCAAAAATATGTACTTTTCTTCACAAAAAGTGTACATACTTTTAGGGCACAGGTAGGCAAATTGGAACACAGCATATGACTTCTATGAATCTAACCATTAGACTTTCTGTGCAACAGCACCCTCAGGCTTCTAGGATGAATGAAACAGACCTTACATGAGAGTGTTTAATGTGCCATAATGCCCCATTTTTAATAAAAATAGAAAAAATAATACTCCTCTCTTTTAAATAAAAGTTTTCTCCAACTGAGCACACTTTTGGACTACAATGCCTGAGAGACGCTGTTTAGTAAAGGACTCTGATGCAAAGAGCACAGGAGTTTTTCTCAGTGAATGCATAAGAATATCATATTTTATATCAAATGCATGGATTTTTGATTTTGCATCCCTCCTGACAAAAATTAAGAAATTATTGTCACTATAAGACATTTAAAACAAAACAGAGGGGTGCCGGTGCCGGTGCCTCACCACATGTTAATAGGATATGACAAACTGTTTCTTTGAATTTATTTTGGATTTATTGTCAGTATTGGGCACACATTACACATGGGTAGGGTACTTTGTACTGTGTGTATGGATGACTGTGTTCGTCAGCCACCACCAAAGAATATTTCTGACCCTGGAAAAACCCTGAACACAGTCAGCTTTTGTCGCAGCTATTTCTTTGTTGTTGTTTGGTGTGTCACAACTCTTAAGCAAACAGCAAAGTCCTAACAATTGCTGCAAAAAGAAAAGACATGCCGAATGATTTTTGACAAGTGTTGTACAGTCTTTGTATCGACAAAAAACCCACACTTTTTTTCTGCAAAATATTTTCTTTTGTGTTCCTCTGATGAAAAAAGGTTTCCATTTAAACCCATCCCTGTAATGCTTCACTCCTCAAAGTTCAATGCATCGGGAAACATAGTCATCAATCATCTGAAAAGGCCTTTATTGCTCTACAGGGATATGACCCTCAATTTTACGAGAAAAAAATGTCTTAAACACATCACTTTCTTTTACTCTAGGGAATTACACAGCTGCAAGGGCGTGATGGAACGCAGCCGGACAGAAGTATGGGTGTGGTTTAGTTATCTCATTTGCATACAGTTTCACCAGACCCAATAGGATTTCATTCAGTCTGGCACTGCACAGCTAATGGAACCTTTAGGAAAAGCTAAACACATCTGATGTATTAATCAATACTACCTGGTCCTGCAGTTCAACTGGACACAGCACAAAGCCAAGCATGAAGAAGAACAAAAAGGCACTCGTGCCATCATTTGAGCGCTCCAATACTTGTGTTTTCTTAATCATCACAGGTCAAAGTGAAGGATGCAGTCAAGGGTGACAGACACGCAACATATATTGCAAGCCCTTTGAGTATCTATATAGAGCACCAGCAAGCTCATCACTCTATGCTAATGAGTCACTGAATGTCACCTTGTGCTACACAAATACACTCTACCAAACACAAGCAAAAGCCCATAACGTGAGGTCACGGACCAAATCTAATTGTCTGAATAAACACCAGAACAACAGACATAACTTTAAGAGCGAAGGACTGGATTGAAAGCACAATAGAGATGAAGAATAAGAGAGAAAGGGAATGTTTAGAGGGGAATGACAGCAACAATTCTGTCATTTCGGTCTCTCTCTTCATCCCTTTGTAGACAACATGTTTTATTTGAAAGCTGGAGTGCAGGGCTGTGCTGGTAAACGGGTACATTGCCGTGGTTACCGCAGCTTTGTTAAGACAGTGATGGGATGATGCCACCTGCACATTTCAAGATAAGAAAATGTCAAAAATCTCCAAAGACAATGACATGCATAGAAAAGCTCTCTCTTCCCTTGCTGCTCGCTCTTGCTTTGTCTGTTCTCACTCTCACACACTCCATACTGATGACTATTACAGAACACAGCCGACATATCAAACTCTGACCTAATAACACAACGCTGTCGAATGGTTTGACGGACTGCCTGTTTGGAGATATTGCAGTTCAAATTCTGTGTTTACCTACTCTCTCTTTCTCATCGTCTTTTTTTCTGTTCCCATTGACAGGTTTTTCTGTGCTCTGGTAAGCAACGAAAAGCTGAAATCTTAAAAATTGCATTTTAAAACCCCATTGGTCCTTAAGACAGTGGAAAAGAACTCGGAAAAGGCATTCTGAGGTCAGATCATGCAAATTATGAAGGGAACATAAGAATATTTTAAAACAACCCTGGTAATTTCAATATCCTGTTTTCTTTCTGACGTTTTTTTCTTTCTATTTTAGATTCTTACATTGTTCTTTGCTTATCTATTCATTTTCTCTCACATCTCATTTTGTGATTTTTTTTAAAATACATACTAGTACTAGATTTTTTCTTTCAGAGTAGGAACATGCTTTCAGAAGTTTTGCATGTCTGTGTTTTGTCTCTAACACTTCACAATATAAAGACATCACAGCTATTTGAAACTGGAAACATTGCCAGATAATAATGAAAAAATGTAAATGAAGATCCATAATTTGAAACCGTATGGTACTTCATATTAATGAATGAGGGACTCAAATAAAATGTTTTTTCTGAGTGGAATTAACTGGAATTGCTTTGCATTTTCTCTCACACTAACTTACTCCAACACAGCCAGCACATAAGTGATAGATGCTGGTGGTAAATCTGAGCTATTGCTGTTTCAGACATGCAATTCATACCCCGGCACTCATTCTCAGGTACACAAATATGTGTGTGTAAATTATTGATTCATGCCAAAGGATTTTGGTTTATCTCTGAATTTTAAAATCAAAAATCATACTGCCAGTCTCTGGCTCACATTCACATGGTCTTCAAATGTCCGTTAAAGTATCACTGTCAGACAGCCTTGAGTGCAGTGTTATTCTCAGGCTCTGACCGTCTTTGATATCTGTGTGTTATGTAACGTCAAACCCTCTCGTGTCCATGAAACATATTGTTTCAGGTTTTGCTTTGTGAAAATGAGCATAAAAAAGAATGAATGAACAAACTAAACAATGAATGAATTAATGAGGAATGAATGACAAACAAATGAATGAATGAACAAATGTGAAAAAATAATTTCCACATTTTCATGCATAAGATGTTCAGTGTCTTAAAAGTAAGTTTGTTTTACTTGGCAAAATTAATCATTGGGCACATGGAAAAGACTAATTAGCAGGTTAATCTAGGCTAGTTCTATAACTGACATTTAAAACTAAAAGATAAAATTAATTTGTATAAGTTTAAGAAACGATTATAAAGACACATTATGAATCACATTTAAAGACACTGAAATGATTTCAATAATCAAATGCTGAGCCTCAAATGCTGTATGTAAGCAGAACAGATGATGGACATCATCTCAAAATGATTTTAGACAAATTCCCATCTTTTTGTATGAGATTTGTATTATCATTCATGCTCAGGCCATACTGTGCACGTGAATGGTTGGTAACCGTGTGAATGAAGCACTAGGTTTATTCTTGAATTTCTCCGTGTGGCACGGGAACACACGACAGCTGATGACAGTAATAATGACCCTCCTCTGAAACTGCAAATGAGTCATACGAGTATTATCTTAACAACTCCTTGTCATGAGCTAGTGAATGATTATCATCCACTCTTATTAAGGGCCGTTCACAAAGGACGCGTTCTTGCGATCTTTTGTCTTAATCGGTTTGCACCGTAGTGTAACTTTGGAATGCGTTTGCTCCATTCGGTTGCCTCGCGTTCAGCTGTTTTGAATGCAAGAACGGGTCATGTGCGAACACCCCCTCATCTCTCCGTTAATGAATGTGGACTGAACGCGCGCGCTCACTCACTCACCCGCGTTTCTCAGTTTTCTATTTCTGAGCACCGAGATGATCACCAGCACGTTACCGAGCACATCCACCACGCTCGTGAAGATCAGCACACCGGCCAGCACCGTGACGACCCATGCTGGCCGCGCGCCTGCTCCGCTACCCCAAGCGCGACCCTGCGCGACTTCCGTCCGGTTCCTGATGAGGGAGACATTCTCGGGCATCTCGGGAATAAGCTTCACCCTCTCTCACAAAAATATCTTTCTCACGAAGCTTCTGTCATCTTCTCCTTCGTCAGCAATTAAACATTTCCACATTCTCAACAAGCCTTGGGAAGCTCGGTGACGCGTTTTGTTTTCTCATTCATGTGCCACATGAAACATCAAATTTCCACCCGGTTCTTCTTCTCGCGGTTGACAAACATGTTCAACTTCACAGTGCTCTTTCTCTCTCCTCGCCTCGCGCGCTCTTTTAAAACTCACTCACGGTGAGAGCGCGGCGACGCACCTCGAGCTTCTCCGAGCATCTCGCCCCAGTCGCGTGCGCTCCGGTATTTCCCATTGATGACTGAGGGGTCACGCTGGCGTGGGTTCACCCCTCTCCCCCCTCCTAATCCAATTCTTCCTCCTCTTGCGGTTCAGCTTATTTACAGTGAGCTGAGGTAAACTGAGACGCTTCCAAAAAGCTGTCAAACGTGCAACGTGTCAGCACGCCGGTGTGTCCAGTCAGTCAGACTTTATTAATTTATTAATTCACTCGGCGGCGACGGAATCCGATGCGCGAGATCGGATGACGGGCTCCTGTCTCGGTTGAATTCCCGCCTTAGGAGTGTCAAACCTTTAAGTGGAATATGTGACACCGGTGTGTGTCGTTAAAAACGCTTCTTTTGTTTACTACGACGGTCTTCGCGTTTGAGGGGCAAGACTGTCGTTAAATGAAAGAATCTAACTTCTGAGCGGTAATTCCGTGTTTTCCCGCCTCAAAGCGAGTCCCTCGGCGACTCCGCTCCCGCCGGCTGCACGCGAGCGGAGTTTCCGGTCCAGTTAAACGACAGCTGGAGAGACGTCGCCCTCGACCCGCTCGGCGCCGCCGGTCTCTCGCGCTCCCCTCATTGAGGACCAAAAAATCGGTGAGCGCGCGCCACCGCTGTTTACAGCTGCCCCGTTCACACGCTCTGGAAGCCTCCGCGTGCGTCTGAACTTGTACTGAGAGCGCGCAGGTGCACGTGAGGGCGTCCTGCCACAAATAACGGGTTTGAATTAAAAGGCCTTGCAGCGTTTTCTCACTGATTGCTTGGTACCGAGCGATAGGATAGCTACTTTAAAGTCAGCTTCCACAACCATCACCAAACACCAGAATTTAAAAAAAAAAAAAAATTCTATCAAATAAAACAACCTGTAGTAAAATTAATACGTAGCAAATAAAATGTATCGTTAACATATCTTTAAAACCATTGTAAGAAACAGACAAAAATTCATCAAAAAGAGCGTCATTTATGACTTATAGTCTAATTGCTGGATGCTGGGTCCAACTTGATTAAAACATATAAATAACTGAATGCAATGCAATGAGAGGAAATTAAAATAGACTACAACAACATCTACAGTCTAAATAAACCTAGGAAAATAAAACATGATTTTTTTTTTGTTCTAATATTCTATCCAAACAGCAGTGCACGCTGCAGTGCTTTAGACATCACAATACATTGCAGCTTTTTCTAGCCATAAATCATTCACTTAGACAGGATGAAGAATCTGAGAGACATACAAAGTGATCAGTCACAGTTATAGGGGTGGGTTTATCTAAAACAAATTAATGTTAATAATAGACTTGTGTTAGGAAAAATAAATAGCCTATACCAACCTCAGATTGTACAAAAGACAGGCAGAAGATGTCTAGAGACTAAGTAGAGTGCAGAAATACAGTAAGTTGATTACATAATTCAGACAATAAAGCAGAATATTCAGTTCTGCTCAGTTCTCATTTCTTCCTCAAAAACACTTGTGTATTTTACATGATAACTTGTAGACTTTGTTTCAAGATGGACTTGTGCTTGTTCTTGCAGAAGTCAGCCAATCAGATTAGAGTTTACTAGGTCGAGAAAAAAAAAAACATCCAGTTTTTTTTTGCGAAATGCATCAGACGGTGGTGAAGGTGGACAGTGAAGGACTGTAGGTGGTCCGTGGGCATACTGCCTGAAGCTGAGACCAGCTCAGCATTGTTTAGAACTGAGACTACAAATACTTTTAAACAACATATATAATAATATTCATGAAGCAACTTAATCAAAAGCTTATCCCACCCTGGCAAGCACCTCACGACTCACTTCTCCAAACTGTTTTCAAAAACTACAATGTTTTCTTACTTCCTGTTGTTTCAAATGATTTTTTAAGAGGAAATGCATCCTTCCCAGTGTTCAAATGAAACCTACACCACTGGATTTGATTAACCTGACCTTTTTCTGACTTCTAACACTTAAAGAGACATTTTTTTTTTTTTCATTGAGCTTGTCCTATTTCTATGGTGCAGACGGATAGCAGCTGAAATGAGAGAGGGCGGAGAAGCACAGGGAGCTACTCCAAAGAAAAGTTACCCGCTAGGTCACAATTCATTTAAGGGCACAACCGTTGTGGAGAGTGCATGTCTGACAGCAGTGTGACGGGGCGGGGTCCCGTGCCACCCCTGAGGACGCTATCACCTGATTCGGCTGCCTATATCTCCTATGCCACAGCCAGACACACACACACACACACACACTCACTCACAGAGAATCAAGGAAGATTATCCAAGCTTAACATAGCCCTGCTTTCACCTTGTGAATTTCCTTGCAGCTTGGGGAAAAGGGTTCCAGCATATCATTAACTATTACTCAATTAAACCATATCATGGATACACTGAAATTTACTCCTGTGAGGTTTGAATTAATCTGTCCACAGCGTTAGAAATAGGCCTAAATCAAATCTTTGCACTCAGGATGAAAATGTGATGTATATGGATTGTCATAATTACACATTGGACATGCATGTGCATGTATATGTATTTTCTGTTTAAAATTTAAAGGACAAATAAATGAGGGATGGATGGATGGATGAATGGAACAATAGGACGATAGATAGATAGATAGATTTTTTTATGTCAACGGTAGCCTACCTCGTAATTTATCACAGTGGAACAAATATGCAAAAATTTCCGAATGAGAACACCAACAACTGAGCAGTCTTTACATACAGGTACACGATGTACATCTTTTATTTATTTTTTATTTATTTATTTATTTCTCCTGTTTACATAAAGATACGGCACAGAAATGTAGAGATGTTTGCTGGCGCGCGTGCGCCTTTATCTCCTAGAGCCAGCAATGCCATCCAGCGCGCGCGCTAAATCAGCCTCAGGTTTTTTTGTTGTTGTTGTTTTTTTTGGATCCAATAAATCTATATGGTTCAACAACAACAGATAACAGCCATGCATACTCAAATCAGTTCAATGCGAGGTGTTTGAATGATTATTTCTTTTACACCCACGACAACACCGCTGGGAATAAAGGAGGCGTTTACCGCGTGGAAACCTGGCTGGCTGCGACTTTTCGGTCGGGTGTGTGCGTGGGTATACTGATTGTTTGAGCGCGCTCGGCTCGTTAGGAGAATCGGGTTATGTAAGCGGGCGTCTGGTTTCTCAGGGACAGAGAGAGAGAGAGAGAGAGAGAGAGAGAGAGGCCTTTCTTTCTTTGATGTCAAACTGCAGGAAACCTCCCGAGACCGGCGGTGCTTGTCACTGTCTGTGTGTTTTAGTTTAATTCGTACGGCATGTGAAAGAATTCACACGCGTGTCTGTGCAAGAGTGGTGTGTGTGGGTGGGTTTGTGCAGTTCTGAGTCTGGTTAATGAGTAAAATGATTGGTTTCACCCTGTCTACCCTTCCTCACATTGGAAGAGCAACGTACAGCGGCTTCAAAAGTAACACAAAAAGCGTATTATTGCACAGCTCTGTAAGCCTATATAAAGTTGAATATCCAACTTTATCCGCATACATAACCTACAGTATGCTAAAGCTATTATGCAGCAAGTCTCAACAGTCTGATTTTTTTTGTTTTGTTTTTTTTGTCACAAAATATAACTAATATTATCGCACAGCTTGTTATATAAAGTTGGACATAGGTATGTCCAAATATATCCACATTCATTCTGGCGTAGAGCGATAAATACCCTATTTAGTATCCCAGCAGGCACCAGACGTCTATGTAACGTCAGGTTGACGTTGGACATGACGTCGGACAGACGTTGCATTTTGGTTGAAAATGAAAATTGGGTTGACGTCAATATTTGACGTCAATTTGATGTTGACTTAACGTTGGATTTTGGTTGCACAACCTAAAAACAACAAAATCTCAACGTCAGCTGACGTCGGTATTGGACATCAATTTAACATTGACATTAGACGTTGAATTTACGTTGAATTTTGGTCACCCGACGTCGCAACCAAAATTGAACCAAATATCAACGTCTTATGACGTTTTGTGCCTGTTTTGTGCCTGCTGGGTATATCTCAACTGCTTGGTAGAGATTAGCTTTGCACAGTGTGAGTTTTCAGCGCTGCGCTCGTTGTCTTCTGTCTTCCGTTTGTAATTCCACAGCATGAAGGTAACGTCATACGAATTTACATCCACTTCGAACATTACAAATGTTCGTTAACTCTACAATAAGTAAATCCACTTCACCGGCTAAATAGGCCTACTCCTCACCAGCTAGCTACGGCAAAAACGGAAGTTCAAAGACAAAATTCTAAAGATGGCTGCTCACTCGTTTCTCTGACGTCTATAGGCTATATAATATTAATATCCTATTTTCTGTAAAGCTGCTTGAAACAATGTATTCTGAAATGTGCTATATGCAAATGTGACTTGGCATGTAAAAATATCAGAATTTCATTAAAATATCAGTTCATGTGGATGTGGTGCTTATTTTGAAGGAATAGCCTACATATCAGATCCAAATTTTATATGACACGTGCCTTAAATGCTCAAGCTCTTTAAAGCGAGAAGAATTCTGATTGGCTGTCAATGTTTTATCGTTCATCAGCTGGACAATAAATTGTTCTGAAACTGAATTCAATGATATCGTTCTTCTGTGTCGTTATCATTATAGTTGTGGAGTGGACTTGCTATAGATGATAGTCAGAGCAGCGTCATATTTAAGTTTGACAGGAATGAAAACAAGGCTGCGAGGGATAAAAGTACAGTGCGTCCAGTGATTTATATGATGGTTTATTTAATAACACGCCGATTGTTCAACTAACTAAACGTCTATCTGAAAAAAAAACTTTCAGTTGACAGAAACTCCATAAAAATTACGTGATGTGGCACTTTTATACAGTGCGTGCCATTGTAAAAACGGCAAGTCTATTCATCACAGCCTCGATTTCATAAGCGTTAAATTCAATATGGCATCTAAGAAGCATTTTTAAACTTTAAGATCTTTATTGTTATATTTATCTTTCTTCATGTAAGCTGGCCTTTACTGACCAAGGTGAAGATAGTGTTGTGAGAAAAGAACTCCCATCATTTGTAAGAAATGCTGACATTGATATTTTGTATTTAACATAACAACAAACATTTTAAGTGTGACTTTATTGTCCAAATACATTTTGAGGTCACTGGATCTCAAAGCTTCACCCTGATCATGTCTTCATGCATCAGCGGTCCATCACAATATGTCCACTGATCTGTCATCAGTTTGCTTTGCTCCCTGCTGACATGTTGTCTCCATTATCTGGTTTAACTATCTTACATCAATCTTTAATGTTACATCAATCTCTCTGCGACACTCCACTGATTTTGATGTTGCCATCACACAAGTAAGCACAAGGGTACAATCTGTATCCCAAGATGAATTCACTAAAGAACGATGTAAGTAAACATTGGAAAGATATTTAAGACAGTTCAGTGACGTCTAAATGATAAACGTCTGTTTGTCTTTATCCTCATATGATGTAGCGTTTTTACTTCTTTTTACATTTATTATGTTTATCAGTCCAAGCATCCGTGTGCTCAGTAAAGCTTAGCTGGAGCTGATCTGAAGTCAGTTCATGCTCCAGTTCTGTTCCCGCCTGCCCGCCACTCCGTTAATCAGAGGATGAGATAGATTGAGGGGGCAAGAGAAAGGTGGAAAGAAAGAACAAAAACAAATATTAGACAGCAAAGTTTAAAAGAACAGAAAAGAAGGAAAAAGAAAGTGAAAATTGTGATTTGCAGGGGAGAGAACGAGGAAAGCAAAGTAATGCACTTTCTACTCACTGTCCTGGAAAATACAACTGTGATCTATTGCTTCATTCACAATTTACAAAGAGCTATTGAGAGAACATGCACACACAACTTGACATAACCAGGACAGCATACAGCCCTCTGTACATTCACAAACACATGCACACACACACACACACCGGGTAATAAATTGTAAAAACATCCCGGTGCCAATTCAGTCTATCAGAAAATGAGGATGCAAACATCACACAGTAACATAGCGGTGAATCACAGGTCTGTCCTGAGTCACGGACAACAGGAAAAAACAATGCAAAACACTAATAATAAAATGAGACTGATTATATAATCATGCATAGTTAGGACAGCAAAATTGATATTCATATCAACCTCTTAAAGGAGAAGAAAAACACTTTATGTCTCTTTTGTTTATGAGGTCAAAGGTCATGCATCCAATCAAACTAACCATTTATAAAAGTTCATAAAAATTTAAATAAAAAATTCACAGTTGGAAACTAATGTTTCATGTTATCCCAGCACAATGCGACAAACTTAACAAAAATAGTGCAGAATCATAAATATATTTATTGTGAAATTTGCTAACTTTTGAAAATCTTAAAAGTTTTATTTGTAAGTTTAAATTTATATTCAGTGTTATATGTGTGACAAATTATTGCTGTAGCTGCCAAGAGCAAGTAATTATTTTAATAAATAAATATTTTACATATTTTAACAATAAAATTACTAAAACAAACAAATGAATAAATACAATTACAAAGTAAAAATAAAAAGTAATTCAAAGTATATATACATTGCCAAAAGTATTGGGTCACCCCTTCTAATGAACAGGTTTGACTACTTTAGTAATTTCCATGAGTACAAATCTTAATGTTTAAGCATATAATGATATTCTAGGGAATTGTGTGCTTCTAATTTTAAAGCAACAGTTTGGACAGGACCCTTTTCTATTCTAACATGACAATGCCTCTGTGTATAAGGCAAGGTTCAAAAAGAAATGATTGATTTAGTCAGTGTGGAAGAATTTGACTGGTCTGCAGAAAGCCAAGTCCTAATCCAAGCTGAACACCTCTGATGTGACTATAAATGCAGATCTTGAGCCAAAAACTCATCACCAAACACCAATGACTTGTACATATGGGTACAGTCATTTTAGACACTTCCAAAACTGTTGCAACAGAGATGGAAATACAATTTTTAAATACATGAATTATGTTTCTATCTTTGTTGCCACAATTTTGGAAGTGCCTTTTTCTGTTCTAAAGAAGGGAGTGTCCCAATACGTTTGTCCATATAGTGTATGTACAAGTCACTGGTGTTTGGTAAAGAGTTTTTGGCTCAAGATCTGCATTTAAAGTCACACCAGAGGTGTTCAGCTTGGATCAGGACTTGGCTTTCTGCAGACCAGTCAAGTTCTTCCACACTGACTAAATCAATCATTTCTTTTTGAACCCTGCCTTATACACAGAGGCATTGTCATGTTAGAATAGAAGAGGGTCCTGTCCAAACTGCTGCTTTAAAATTACACTCTAAAAAATGCTGGGTTGTTTCAACCCAACTTTGGGTCAAATATGGACCCAGCTGTTTTAAATTTTGGTTTTAAATTTTTAACCCAAAAGTTGGGTTAGTCCATATTTGACCCAAAATTGGGTTAAAACAACCCAGCATTTTTTAGAGTGTAGAAGCACACAATTCCCTAGAATATCATTATATGCTTAAACATTAAGATTTGTACTCATGGAAATTACTAAAGTAGTCAAACCTGTTCATTAGAAGGGGGTGACCCAATACTTTTGGCAATATAGTGTATATATAAAAATTATATATATATATATATCTGAACAATACTAAAATAACACCAACATAAGAACTAGGACATGAAGTGAAACCACTTGAGAAGCGCAGCACTACATCATGTATAGATACAGACCTGCACTTCCTCTGACAGAAGGATAAAAATAGCTGGAAGAATTACAGTAAAAGCTTGCTGTCGAGACAAAGACAAAGAGACTGAGGTGTGCATACTAAAACTGACCTGTCACCTGCCTGAACAAAAAAGGCCTTGCAGAGGAACAAGAAGCAGGACGCTTTGGGACGCCCATCCAGCCATGGAAATGCAGCTATTGAGCTGTTTGAGAGCTCAGGGCTGGATTTATCTCCTTAATAAAACAGCCCTTCACACGAGGCATCGCTGCTTTGTTCTTCTCCTAAATACCCCTCTCACCTTCCTCTTCAGCAGGCTTTTGTTTGATTTCCCTCTGTTTTTCTGCCAAAAGCCAAAAACATTTGCTGAGAAGCTTAAAGTCTCTCTTAAAGAAGATGAGAGAGAGAGACAGAATGAAAAACACTCCACACTCTCACACACACTTCAAAAGTCACTTTTAAATCTTTAGAGACACACAAACAAACAGGCAGAAAGTCAAACAGAAGCACATCTGTGCTCACACTCACAGACACTTGTCTGTGACTTTAACAGGACTTTCTTCCAGCAGTAGAACAGGACCCAACATGGACCAGCTCGACCCGACCAAAGTCCAACAGAGCCTGGCTGACCAAAACCTGAACCCAGCAAAGACAGCAGACCATCAATCTGCAGCCAAATGCAACAAACCCTTTCAGTTAAGAAAACCAGATCATAACTACACTCATTAAGGATTGTCTTTATTTAACGATTTGTCGCACCTGAGCCTTGGAGTTTAAACCCTTTGTGAAGCTTAAAACCTCCTGCAATAAAACAGCAGCGAGTTCTTTGACAGCCAGTGACATAAACCACAAAAACACACAATTTCAAACTTGCTTTCATCTAATTTGTTTTTTTAATTGTCATGTCTATTTTTATTCTTCATTTTACATTTTTGTTGTAAAGCACTTTGTGACACTTGTGCTTGAAAGATGCTATAGAAATAAATATTACTTTCTTACTATTACTGCAGAAAACAGGAGATAAAGACAGATTAGATGGAGAAGACCACAACACATCTCCACACACATCAGCAAACGTGTCCTCATCTGCCTCGTGTGCTCGATTAGATCAGACTCATGAATATCTCAGCAGAGGTAATGAATAATACCATCGAGTGCTGAAACTACAACTACGCTTGTTGCATTTTTAAATACATTCGAATGAGGACAAATGATCTAAATGGACAGCATGGTGGAAAATGCAGATGTTATTGTATAAACCAAGGCCAGACTGCAGATGGACAGAGAGGAAGATGCTATTTCTTTCTTTTTCTTTTTTTGAAAAGCAATAATGCATTACATGAAACAGAACAGTGAACATGTAAATGAGCAGCAATATTACAATCACCAGTTGTTCCCTAAGGGCGCTGCATCCATTTCTAGGTGTTTATGATAATTCAATGAAAATATCTTCTCAGGCAAATGCAGAAGGGCTGAATCCATCCTGAAAGCACACAGTGTACATGTTGGATTTGCATTCTTATAACTTTTTAGCCTGCCTATCTGCAATACTTTGCAAAAAAGTTCCCAGTTGGAAGTAAGAACAATATTCAGCAGCTGTTTTTTGTGGCGTTCGTGATTTAGATGGTACGTGAATTGGCTCTTGAGGTGTTTATCTGATGTTTGCATGCTAATATGATACAAACATGCAGTACTTTCCAGATGTTGCACTCTTGGCAATATGTAAGTGCTTACCGAGTGACAATACCATTTTCATTTTCATTTGGTAATTTTATGTAATTTATATAAAATGATGTAATTGAATGCGTTTTATCAGTTTTTATTTTTTACCTCAGTTTAAGTTTAGGTAATTTTAATACTTCAACTTCTATTTCACTTATTTGTCAAGGAACGTACTATATTTCTGCTAATATTTTATTATAGTTTATTTCAATTAATGAAAAATATTTTTAATAGTTTTAGTTTGATAGCCACACTGCTTTTAAACTTTAAAAAGTCCAAAAAAACACCATAAAATAATCATAAAAATGGTCCATACAACTCATGCACTATATTTCTAGATTTGTGTGAAGAACAGACCAAAGTTTGTTTTTGCTAATACAGTAAACCATTCAGACTCAGGACGTCTAAGACAAAGATGAGATTGTGTCTTCATTGAAACAGATTTGGAGAAATGTAGCATAACATCACTTGCTCAGCAGTGGATCTGAATGGGTGCCGTCAGAATGAGAGTCCAAACAGCTGATAAAAACATCACAATAATCCACAAGCGATCCACACCACTCCAGTCCATCAGTTAACATCTTGAAAAGCAAAAAGCTGCATGTTTGTAAGAAACAAATCCATTATTAAGGCATTTAACTCCAAACTGTTGCTTGCAGCTAAAACAGTCCTCTATTCATATTGCTTTCTTAAGTGAAAGTTGTCTCATCTGAATCAGGATATGCACAGATCAAGCACTGTTTACAAGTGAAAACAGTCCAAAACAGCTCTAAACAAATATGTGAATGGATTTTGATGTGAGAGGACAACAGGGATTAGGAATTTTCACTGAATTATTGTTATTGTGGATTATGAACTCCATATTTTGGCCAGAAAAGTTAAAACCCCTTAATGATGAATTTGTTTCTTACAAACATGCAGCTTTTCGCTTTACATAACATTAATTGATAGGAGTCATGGATTTTTTTGTGGATAACTGTGATATTTTTATCAACTGTTCGGACTCTCATTCTGACGGCACCCATTTGTTGAAGAGGATCCATTGGCGAGCATGTGATAATGCTATATTTCTCCAAACCTGTTCAGGTGAACAAACAAACTCATCTACATCTTGGATGGTCTGAGAGTGAGTACATTTTCATTTATGGGTGAGCTATTCACTTACTAATTGATCATCACTATTGCTTGTGAGCAATTTTACCATTTGATGAACTATTTATCACTAGTATTACATTTCCATGACTTTTCCAAACTCTGCTTGCTTCATGACCCAACGATGCCTGATAAACAGAATCTCTGTTCTCTCGGCTGCTAATTTTGGAATCAGAATCGAACTTCTTGTGTCTTCAAACTAGTGCAGTAATCATGAAGTTTTGCACCGTTCCATGTCCGCCGTCAACCAAGTTTAATCGGGAGATTTTCTCATTAGAAGCCCATCGTGAGGTGAGGGCCAACGTTTAAAAGTGCAGCAATTCTTCTGGTCTCAAAGAGGACATGCACATCAGTTCAGCTGAATAGGCCCTTAAAGTCAAAGGTAAAAAAATGATTGAGGACAAGAAATCGAAGCACCCTGTCCACTCCAAAAGCCAGTGCTGGAGAAGATAATGAGCCTCTGAAGCTCTCAAAGTGAGAGTCTGATTACACTCTAACTACACACACACTTACACAGAACTGATTAAATACCAAACCGTGTATGTTCTCCTCGCTTCTGGAAAGACTCTGACGAGTTACTATCGATCCTGAACTCTTGTTGTAAACATCTGAAGTGGAGTTATTGCGCTTTTCAGTGTTAATCTTAAAAACAAGATTTTTTTTTTTAGTATGTGTTCTGGGCAAAACATCAAAAATATCACACAATGTATCACATTTGCAATGCTTTTAGGTGTAAAGACGACATGAAACATTTACCTTTCAGAAAGACATTATTCAGCTGGAAATAATGTAAGGCAGGATTTAATTTTATCAAACAGAATTTGTTTAGATCATAAAAAGTGGAAACACTAGGTCATATTTGTTAATGTTAACACTTTACATTTGGTGACATTAATTACGTTACTTACACTAACAATGAAAAATACTTGTAAAGCATTTGAGCAATCTTAAATATTAAGCTAAAATGTAATTAATTAAATCTAAACTGTATTGTTAATTTCAACATTTACTAGTACGTTATCAAATGTTGCATCTGTTAATTATATTAATGGAACTGAACTAACATGAACTAACAATGAATATTTGTAATTTATTAACTAATGTTAACGAGTAATAAATGCTTTAACAAATGTAATGATAATTGTTATTTAATGCATTAACTAATGTTAACTAATGGGACCTTGTTGTAAAGTGTTACCATTTATAGAGTTAATTTTTAAGAATATTTTTGGTAACACTTTACAGTAAGGTTCGATTTGTTAACATTAGTTAATTACATTAGTTAACGAATCAAGAATAAAAATTATTAATAAAAAGTATTTATTAATCTTAATGTTAATTTCAACATTAATACATTATTAAAATCAAAACTTGTATCTGTTAATATTATTTAATGGACCTGAGCTAACGAACTAACAATGAATAGTTGTATTTTTATTAACTACCGTTAACAAATATTAACACATTGTTAACACATTAGTAATGTTAGTTAATGCATTAACTAATGTTAACTAATTAGACCTTATTTTTAAAGCATTGCCCATATTTTTTCAGCATGTAAACTAAAAAGATACACAAGATGAGAGTCATTTACAGTATTTCATGTTGCCTTTAACTAAATTACCCACAAACTTCAAATATACAGTTTGATCAATATTCTTTTTTTATTTTTATTTTAGCATTGATTTAAAAAAAAAAAAACGCACACAAAAAACAAACTAAACAAAAATCCAGGAGTGAAGAAAAAGCATTTTTACACGTATAACAAGCATATTTTAATACTGTTTTACACAGTCAACAGAACAATATGAATCAAAGACGAAATTAAAACAAAAAAAACGAATTAATAAAAATAACCCCCCTGCACAAATCAGTCAGGAGCAGAGGAATTCCCTTTTCTGTAATATAAACACAGCGAAACGGAAAATAAAAATACAATTAAAAAAGATGGGCGGAGAAACTGATATTCTGAAAAAAAAAGTAAAAAGTGGTGAAAAACAGCTGCAAAAAAAAAAAAAAAAAAATGCGCACATCTGTTAAAAATGCCAGCTAAATACGTGAGTTTGCGTGTTTGCCCTTTTCGTCCGCGCCAAACGCTCGCAGGATGCACAAACCCTGCCATGATTGCAGTTCAATATCTACAAAATCTGCATTTGAACAACTTACTTATATACACTGTACAACAACTGATGTCAAAATTACAGCTTTTACAAAAAACGATCCGCCCAATGGCATTCAAAATGACAGTGCAAGCTCTGAAATCAGCTCACACCAAACGTCTCAATCCTGTTCCCTTCAGGCCAATACGCCTTTCCAATCCAAAGTTGGTCCACAGTATCATGCCTCTCTCTTTTTCTCCCTCGTTCTCATTTTGATTTATATTTTATTGATTTTCACTTTCTTTACATTTTCATTCCCTGCATCTTTTATTCAGTATTCTGTTTCAGGACTTGGCATTTCCTTCTTTCTGACTTGCCGTTATTGCTTTCTCTCTCTCGTTCCACTCTTTTCTCTGGTTTGGGTCGGTTGAGAACCGGAGGAGGTTTTCGGACTGCATGCTACAGGCATGTGTCATTCTTGCATTGTAAGTGCCTGCGAACACACAAACATTATTGATGATATTCTGCTTATGGCTTTCTGATATGTAACCGTGATGTTTTCACAAGACAACACAGGGGAAAGGTAAGTGACAGAAGAGAGTTGCCCACGTTCCATTAAAACACTCATCTAAAATGATCGGCTTGAAAAATAGTGCTATTCAGGATCCCACTAATGTTTCACACAAAAGACGATGCTGCTACCAGTCCAGGGCCTTAAATGTGACATGACAAGATTATTTTAGACAGGGCCACTGTAAGTCTGAACATACCTGTCTATCGGTTTAGTGCAAAAAAGTCAATGCATTAAAAAAAATTAAAATAAAAATTTGGGAGGATACAGAAAACTTGTGTGCTTTTTGACTGTTTATAGAAAACTGTTTCATATTCATGTCCACCTGTGCACACAGACAAGATCTGTTGCAAAACCTAGTGAGCTGCCTTCTAAGGTGGCATCCGAACTGAAACGGACCCTCATAAGTGAAGCGATTTGGAACGGTCTACAAAGAAAGCAACTCAACTGCCCAGTTTGATGCAAAGCGCACCCCTGCTGAAAGCAAAAAAATTGCTGAAACCAGCCTAAGGTGGTTGGCTGGTCTCCCAGCCTAGCCAAGTTGGACTTTTTGGATGGTTTTAGAGGTGGTTTGGGCATTTGGGAAACATTAGCTAAACATCTGCTTGCTGGGAAAACAGTTAAACCAGTTAAAACCAGCTAAAACCTGGAAACCCCCTTAGGCTGGTTTATTTATTTATTTTTAGCTTAATTTGAGTTTTGAGTCACAATAGATTTCAGAGTTTGATGCTAACAGCAAAGAAAAATGTGTATCAAATTACACAAATATTGCATAACTTAGTCATTTTTAAACTACATTTAACTATTTTTATTGATATTTTTCAGAATGAAATATGAGTATATTTATAGTCGACATGCTCGACTTGGATCAGTTTTTTCCACAATGCATTCAGGGATGTAAATGTGAGTTGCTACATTATTTATGCTGTATTTTTAAAAATTACTTTCTAATTTTAATTTAGGTTTCTTTATTGTATGTAATTCTAAGTTTTGTTAATGCATAAATAATTAAAAAAGTGTAAGTACAAAGGATTTCACTTCATAAAATTCCAAATGAAAATATTTAAACTGAATTTAAACAAAACAAATGTATTGTTTTGTATTTACTTTAACATAGATTTGGTATTACTATTAGTATATTATTTATTTTCATTCTTTATTGTATGTAATTATAAGTTTTGTTTTTGCATAAATAATTTAATAAGTGTAATCACAGAAGATTTTACTTTCGAATAAAAACATTTAATTGGCTTTGTATTTACAATTTTTTTTAAAAAAAATTCTATTACTATTAAGATTTTGTTTATTGTCATTCTTTATTGTATGTAGTTGTAAGTTTTGTTCTTGCATTAATAATCTAAAAAATGTAATTAGAAAGGAGTTTATTTTATGAAATTCCAAATAAAACTATTTAAACTTACAATTTATATCTTAGAAGGCAGCATAATATCATCTAGGTAGGCGGCTCACTAGGTTTTAGGACAGATCCAGATTTCAAAACTGATCAGGAACTGGAAGGAACAATGAAATGCACCAGGCGATTTCTGAAAACACGTCTACAGATCATTGGTCTCTGTTCGCTATGACGCTTCTTGTTGCTTTAATCGTCTGGTCCCCACCCATGGCATCACTTCCGGCCACTTCCTGTGCTTTTATATTTGAGCTGCTCATGCAGAGGGCAGCACTGAGAGTTTGTCCTCAGACTGAATCTGCTGCATCCGTCTTACAAACTCTGACAGTTTAGTGTCTTTTATGTGGGAAAACACGTCCTGTTAACGTCACTAACTGCGTCTGTAGTTCGCGGTGGCATATCAGACCTCAGTCTGCTGCGTATGCGGGTGCACGTGCGCGTCCTCCAAACTATCCAAGCTTCCTCCCGTCTCAGAGTCTTCAAACCCGCAGGGCACGGAGGAAACGTCGGAGGCAGAGGAGGCGTTGATGGATAGGCGCTCCTCCCTGCCTGAAAAAGTGCTAAACTCCTCCCCCGCAGAGCCGAGTGGCAGCTGATGTGGGGGCAGGTATTGGCTGGGGTGAAAGTGTGGGCGGGGCTTGCGGTCCCCACTCAGAGTGCTCTCCCTGGAGACGGGTTGATTGGCGGGTGAGGTGTCGTATTCCTCGGTGGGAAGGGGTGGAGGCAGCTGATCCTGGGACATAAACTCCTCCTCCTGAGGAGGCGGGTAGTCGCTGTCGATATCAAATCCACCAAGATAATAGTCGGATTCTAAGGCCACGCCCACTTCACTCGTCTCGTAGGTAGGGACTTCCTCGATGTCTGGTAGGCGTGTGCTCGGCAGCCAATCGGAAGTGTCCCAGTGGTATGCTGGAGAAACAGGAAACAGGAAGTTAGTAAACATCGAGAGGGCAAACAACCAAGGGGGTCCTTCGGTAGGTACGCAATCATGTAGGGCTGCATGCTTGGTCATTCTGAAGGGAGGTTAACAGGTTAGACATCAGTCCTGTCCCAAACGGAGCACTTGTTGAGACTGTAGGGTGTCCCATTTGCAACATAGGCTCATTGGAAAAACGTGCTTCTTGCTTTTGCAAAATGTACAGTACCTATACATACAATTCACTGCAGTTTCCAGCACTACTGGCAGTAAAACTCCATCAACTTTTATTCATGTTTGCACAAATTATGATTACGGGACAGATTATCAATTATTAAAGACTTCTTTAGGTCTTTGCACAATACAGATGTCATCACCTCAAAACATTTTTTACCATAGAGCATGATTTGTAAACTACACACTAAAAATGATTATTATTTAATTTTTTTTTTAACTTTTCTGCTTAGTTTTTGCTCATTAACATTTTTGTGATGGAAACTTGATTAGTGTGAGATTTATGTTTTTCTAGCTAATATTATATTTTCATCCAATGCAGCCACGATTGATTCAGGTGTGCGAGGTACTATATATATATATATATATATATATATATATATATATATATATATTTTAAGTCTTTCTACTTAAAAATTTAATGGTTAATTCAATGTTACTTGCAGTTTCTTTGTAATTATTTGTGAAATTTACTAGCAATTTCTGAGTGAAAACTGTTTCAAAGTAAATTCAGTGTAATATATTTTGATGTTTGCATCACATAGCTAGCCATATATATGGCAATTTCTGATGTAGTAAACTTGCTCAAGAGCACACCTGGTAAAGTGTTGTGCTTGTGATGAAGAGGGGTCAAGTATGAGTCCGTTAAACACAAGTCATGATAAAAGAGCTCAAACACTTTTAGGCGAAAGCTAAAATGTCATGGTTGCCTCAGCAAATGCGTTTTTACCTCACATTTGCTTTTGTTAACACTATCAGTTATGTTTATACAACTCACCAGGTTTATTACAACAAACTAAACCATAAAAAAAAAAAAAAAAAAAAAATTGTTACTGAAAGGGGTCATATGATGTGATTTCATGTTTTCCTTTGTCTTTGGAGTGTTACAAGCTGTTTGTCCATACTGTCTATAAGATCCGTAAAGATGCAAAGATTAAAGTCTCAAACCCAAAGAGATATTCTTTCTAAAAGTTAAGACTCTGCCACGGCTTCCTAAATCGCATCATTTAAACACGGCCCCACAAATCTACACTGTGTTGGAAGATTTGCATAATACTGCCCAAATGTTTACGCAAAGAAAGAAGGCGTAACTTTTATTCTCGCTATAGTAGTGTTGCCGCCGCTGCCATGTCGTGGAGACACTGCGTGTTTCCAAACATGGTAAGGGCGTAACATTTCCGTCACACGCTTGAGGTATTCGGCCAATCAGAGCACACCGCGCTTTTCAGATTGATGAGCTTTGTAAAAAAAAATAAAAAAAATGTGTTTCAGAAAGGTCGGGGCAGAGAGAAGCAACCATAATGTACGATATGCTGAAAATACTGTTTTTTTTTTTTAACCTTAAACCGAGTAAACACATTGCATTACACCAAATACACTAAACAATGTTATTTTTTTAGCAGCGTCATATGACCCCTTTAAAATGAAAAAAAACAAAACAAAAACAAAATAAATAAAAATAAAAAATGAAAGAAAATGTTAAAAAACAAACTTTATTTAACCTGATTTCAGCTAACTGCCAATGCAAAATTTCTCATTTTCATTTAGTTTAAAATGAAATTATATACTAAAATAACTAAAACTGAAATATAACTGATTAAAAACTACATACACATTAAAAAAAAAAAAAAAAAAAAAAACTAATAGAATTAACAAACACAAAACAGAATAACTAAACCTAAGTATATTTACAATAAACATAAAATATAAAAAATAAAAACTATTCCAAAATATTGGTAAAAACTATTATAGGAACTCAATGATATTAATATAACTGGACATTTAATTTCCAAACTGCCTCAATTCATACAACAACCAACATAAAACATTACCACAATCATGTTCATCTGTTTTGGATAAAATTGAACACGATTTTAGTGTCACTCCCTAGATATTTCACTTTGAAAGTGTTTCGGAAACTGCAGGAAGCAACTAATATAATTTTTCAGAAATGTCGCCACAGGCACGTTTTTCAAATGAGTCTCGGCTGCCCATTTGTGATCCATTTTATTTTTTGGGACAGAAACATTACACTGAGCATTTCCACATGCAGGTCTTGCTGTAGTGAGTGGACATGCCTGCATGGTGATCGAAGACGCAGCCAGGACAAGAGGTCAAGTTTCAGAGGTCAGTGACACATTGTTGACACAAGCGAAACGCATTCATTAAAAAACGCAAATCAAAATAAATGAGTGAGGACTGCATGCAGCGATGTATGAAAACACAGAAGCGCAGGGACGCACACGCACACACACACTGTACACGGCCTAATCCTCGCTATCAGAAAACATCAATATCAAACAAAAGAAAAACACAAAGTCAGCAATGGAAGCACTGCGGGGGAAGAGACAGACGAGAAAGAGAGGAAAGGGGTGACGGAAGACTGCAGGTACTCTGATGTGTGCATGTGTGAGCGTGTGTCGACAAAGAACATCTCGCTGCTGGATGATGTGACATTTCCCAGAATGCAATAGCTCAGTTTGTCAGCAATACGGAAAGGGAGAGCAAGAGAGGGAGGAATAGATAGAGAACAAAGTCTGAAAAGGAAGGAGGGCAAGAACTCCGAGAGATTTAGCTGAACAAAGCAGGAGGAGAGAGAGAACGTGAATCACCTCTGTTGAAGTTTTGACCTTGATCCATAACGGACACTGGCAGGCAGAAAAGAAGCAGGAAGACAGAGAAAGAGAAAGAGAGACAGATTTGTGGGTCAGCACCAAACCCATCCTAACTCTGTGTTTGTCTACAAAGACCATATGCAAATGCACTAACATCGCATGAAGATATGCTATTGAAATCATACTTGACATTTATCTCAGTGAAAAGCAATAGAGTTTGTGTTTTTCTGTGTGTTTTGTGATATATTGGTGTATGTGATACCCTTACAGTTTCTTTTTTTTCTTTTTGAATGAATAAATCTAAAATAAACATTAATTAAAGCTTCATAGAAATATTAAAAAGCAACTAACAATGGCAAAAAGCACTAAAACATTAAAAAATTGAAAGTGGTTTCTTTGTAATTTGAATAAATAAAATCACTCAAACTAAAATAAATAAAGCTGCATAGAAATATTCAAAAAGCAACTAACAATGACAACAACACATAAAATTACAAAAATTTAAACTAAAAATTAAAATTTGATTTCTTTTTAATTTGAATGAAATTACTAAAACTAAAATAAATATAAATTAAAGCTACACAGAAATATAAAAAAAAAAACAATGACAAATGCACATAAATTACTAAAATGTAAAATAAAAATTAAGGTTTCTTTTTAGCTTGAATTTCTAAAATCACTATAACTAAAATAATTATAAATTAAAGCTACATAAAAACATTAAAAAGGCAACTAACAACAAAAGCGCAAAACAAAATTACTAAAACTTAAAACTACAAATTAAACATGGTTCGTTTTTAGCTTGAATTACTGAAATTACTAAAACTAAAATAAAGCTACATAGAGATATTAAAAAAGCTACTTACGTTGTTTATTGTCACTATTACTTCAAATCTTTTTTTTTTATTTATTTTTTTTTTAGCAATAACTGCAGTACCATGGTCAATATTTGTAAAGGTAAGAGATAACGGAGAGTGAAAACAGAAAGATAGAGAATGGTGCTGTAAAAATGTGTACATTCCTTCCCAGCTTATTAAAGTGCTCATGTTTGATCTTCATCGGTGAATTTGATTGACTGTGATTAAGCTCATAGCTCAAATGTCATTTAAATGTGGACCAAGAGAAGTAAGTGTGAGTCTGTAGTCCATTACTACGAAAATCAAGCACTCTCTCTCTCTCTCACACACTCAAACACACACACACACACACACACTTGTTTCGCTATCCTTGTGGGGACTTCCATAGGCGTAATGGTTTTTCTACTGTACAGACCATATATTCTATTGCCCTACACCAACCCTACACCTAAACTTAGCCCTCACAGGAGACTTTTTGCATTTTTAGATTTTCAAAAAACTTCATTCTGTGTGATTTATAAGCTTGTTTACCCGTGGGGACCTCAATTTAGGTCCCCACCTTGACACGAGTCCCCATGAGTCTGTGTGTATTCAGGTTTAAGTCCCCACCTGAATAGAAAAACAGGTACACACACACACACACACACACACACACACACACACACAATGCCACCACATTCAACAAATTAGATTTGCATCATTAGAACGAAAACTTCTGGACTAAATATGAATATAATATCAGTTTACAGACTGTGTACAGTATATCCACTAAATAGTAAAATAGTTTCATCAGCACTAGGTGTATAATTTGTCATTGTGAGCTGGTTTTAAAGGTGCCATAAGTATTTTTGTCCACTTTAAAGCAGTGCTGTTACTGTGAACTAAAACTAAAACTATAAAAATGTAAAAACTAAAAAAATAAACTATAAAATAAAATAAATACTAGATAAAATAAAACAGATGAAAAATAATAAAAATAAAATAATTTAAAATAAATAATTTTAATTTGAAGTACTAAAATTACTAAAACTGAAATATAAATTAAAGCTATAATAAAATGTAAAAAAAAACTAAGAAAAACAAAAACACAAAATTACAAAAAATTTAATTTAACTTAAATAAACAAATAAAAACTAATTCAAAATAATAATAAATACTATAACAGTCTATAAATAATGTTAAAATAAGCAAATTACACCTCAAGAAATGAGCAGTATGGGAATACTAATGCTAACAGATCTTTGTATTGGCCAATGAAATAAAAAAATACTGCATGAACCTTTAAAATATACAAGAGTACTCTGACAAAATGAAGGAATGGTTTAAAAATATGTAAATATGAACTAGTTTTGAGATGTCTCGGCGTGAACTAGTTTCAAGATTCAGAAGTTTGTTAGATTTACAACCTCTAAATCAAAGGACAAGTGGAAAAACTCAAACAAGCTCATCAGCCTACATTACTTTAGCATGTCTAGCTTTGAAGATACACTTGAAAAGCTTTTTTTTTACAACTTCAAACGTGTGTGTGTGTGTTTGCAAGATTTGTGCTCTTCCGTTCTGGGTAATATATGATCTGGGGATGTGTTTGTAGGTGTGAGTTCATCAGCGAAAATATTTGAGCAGGGACTAATGTGTGTGTGTGTGTGTGTGTGTGTGTGTGTTTGCTGGATCATCTTGCTGACTAGGGTGACGTTTCTTCTCATGAGTAATGCTGTCTCTCTCTCTCTCTCACACACACACACACACACTTAGTATTTAATAATGTAAAGTTACTTCTGTAGTGTACTTAACTATGGTTTGGGGAAGAAATGAGAAGAACAAAGCTAAAACCGACAAAACCCTTTGAGAATGCATTCAACCAAAAAACAAACAAAAAAAAAAAAAAACAACAATTCAGAAATAAAAATAATTAAATGTAAAAGTTCAAAAGGTTTTCTTTTAAGGGATAGGTTGTGTAATCATTAAAATAATTTTCATACTAAAAAGAGGGCTGTAAATTTAAACTAATTTTGGATGATTATAAAAAAAAATAATAATTCTATATTAAAAAATTACATATTAATGTGAAATGGACATAAAATAAATAGTAATCTTTACTTGAGGGCTTTTCGTATCAAATATTGATATGCAATTAATCATGAATACTACAAATGATTAATCTGCACACAATGAGATGAATTATTTAATTGAGCGACAGCCTTAATAAAAGTCTATGGTCCACATGTTGACTTCTAAGTAAATGTGTATGTGTGTCAATATCTAAAACAGAGAGTAAGACAGAGAGTGTGTGTTTAAAGGTTTGTGCATGAGTCTTCAAGTGCTTTTAAGGAAGATGCTTCAGAGTCCAGCGGTGGGAAAGAGTACCTTCATTCTCAATCGTGTCGACTGCATCATTGACCAGCCGAATTACCGTCACTATGGAAGCTTGGAAAGAGAAAGCAATGAAGACCAGTCAGAAACGTTCACACACGCTCACACACACATACACACACACACACACACCCCAGAACCAAACCACAGACCAATCAAACAGAAGAATCAACTCTACAATTCCGGTAACACTGTTGGTCCACTGCAGAAGCTTCTGTGGCCTGATTGGCTGCGGATGAATTTAGCTGTGACCAATGAAAGGCAAGCATGACATCATTCCAGCGAATCCGAGGAGAGATGGTGATGATGTGACCAATACACACACACACACACACACACACACACACACACACAAACCTGCTGCATTCAAATCTTTGAATGAGTGTGAATTGAGATGAGTGCAAATTAAAGTCACTACGATGTTATATTTAATGGGAAACGCTGGATTTCTTTGCACTGTCAATTAAAGAATAACGGCGGAAAAGACTAGTAGAGACAAACTGACAAACGGTTAAGTCTACTTAAGCAGCTAGTCTTTTAATTCAAGGTCATTTGATAAATGGTGAGTTTCTAAAGCATAGCATCCAACAACAGCTGTGTTCGACAATTTGATATTTCAATGTTTGCATAAATTTTTTATATTAGTTTAATTTAATTAACTACTTAAATATTAGTCATGCATGTCTAAGTGAAATGTTTCAATTATTAATTATTGCTATTTATTATTATTTTTTATAATAAAATTCTTAATTTATTTGCATGTTTTAATTTTCCTAGTATAATTATTTAGTGTGGTTAGCCCGAGATTTTAAGCAATAATTAAAATCAGTTTGTATAACTTTTTAAAACAACAGTCATGCATGCTTAAGTGAGATATTATTTATTAATAATTATATTTAAAAAAATATATAAATTTTTACTTTTATTAAAATATTAATGTACATATGTTCTAATTATCATAGTCTTATTATTTATGATTATTTGGTGCATATTAAAGTGTAATGAACAATTTGGCACATTGATTATTAGACACTTTAACAAACAAAAATAATCTTTATCTGTATTGTTAGTAATAAAAACACACACACATACATTTAAAAAATTGGTATTAATCATAATAAATCATAATAGTGAATGCTAATTACAGAATTAGCTTGTTTGCATTTTTGCCCTGTTGATAAAGCAATAAATCTAGACAGAAAATACTTTCACCGATTATAAGGCAACAGGTCTGTGTTATGAAACTACAACTCTCATGATTCTCTGTCGCAGATTTGAGATTCACTCATGTCTCATAGCTTAAAGTTCAATATTAAGGTATTAAATGATGAATAATAAATAAATGAGCAAACATGAAGAATCATTTGTAAACATATTTTGCTATATTAAATTTTTTAAAGAAGAGTATAAGGTTAGGGACTTGAAAGCAGCAACACACATACAAACACACACAAACACCTCCCTCAAAAAAAAAAAAAAAAAAATATATATATATATATATATATATATATCTTAAAATATTTACTAAATTTACAAATTGGAAATGAGGATGACTGCATGAAGAGTCCTGAGGAAAGACGCATGTTGTTTTATGCTTTCACGATGAGCAGGAGCAACACACACACACTTACCGTTATCATCACAGGAATCAGACTGAAAGGAGCTCAGCGACTGGACCTCAGAGTTGCTGCCCTTGTTACTGCCAGAGAAACATGTGACCTCTTCCAGCAAATCCACTTTCCCTGAACACAAAGATCAGGACGTCAACCAATCACAGCTTAACTTACAGTAAACACACACACACGTGTTTTGTGCATCACAGCTGTGGGCAAATCTCCACGCCATTCTGTATCCGAGAAGTGCTCTCTCTGATGTTTGCCTTTAATTCCTTTCTTTTCCCAGACATTTTTCCTTTGATCTTTCCTTTAATGGTGTCACGGAAACGGCTGCAAACAGCTGAGTATAATTGTCTCAATTCGTATTTCACAGGTGAAGATTTTTAAGACCTAAGAGGTTTTGAACGGAGGACACAGCAAACTACAAGAAAATGAAAAATGAAGTAATTATAGGTGGTAAAAAGCCTCGGAGGACTCAGATGCGGGAGAATTTAATACCAGAGGGAAAATGGCTTTTGACATCAGCTTCTCCACTAAATGGACCCCATATACATCCATAACCACTATCCTCTCAGAATTTATCGATGTGAAGATTTATATCCAGTCTTTTAAGGGAAAAGGTTTTTTTTTTTTTTTGGTTTGTTTGTTTTTAGATTTTTCCCTTTGTTTTGTCTCTCAAAAGCACTCACAGATCGCCTGATGCATAATATTCAAAAAATGGCAACAGATGTATGAAAATGCCAGTTACAATCTGATTATTGGTCTTTGAGGAAATAAAGTCGTGTTTAAGATCCCAGGCTGCTACAATGAGAGTCAATACAAAAGTTTGTGGTCAGGAAATTTTATTTTATTTTTTTTAAGAAATTAATACTTTTACCTAGCTAGGGCACATTAAATTGATAATTCAGAGTTTACATTTCATAATTCTGAGTTTATATATATCTCAGAATTCTGAGTTTACATCTCTTATAATTCTAAGTTTATATCTCACAATTCTGAGTTTGTATCTCACAATTCTGAGTTTATATCTCATAATTCTGAGTTTATATATCTCATAATTCTGAGTTTATATATCATAATTCTAAGTATCTCACAATTCTGAGCTTACAGTATATCTCTCATAATTCTGAGTTTATACATTTTGTAATTCTGAGTTTACATCTCTTATAATTCTGAGTTTATATCTCTTATAATTGTGAGTTTATATCGCTTATAATTCTGAGTTTATATCTCACAATTCTGAGTTTATATCTCACAATTCTGAGTTTGTATCTCACAATTCTGAGTTTATATCTCATAATTCTGAGTTTATATATCTCATAATTCTGAGTTTATATATCATAATTCTAAGTATCTCACAATTCTGAGCTTACAGTATATCTCTCATAATTCTGAGTTTATACATTTTGTAATTCTGAGTTTACATCTCTTATAATTCTGAGTTTATATCTCACAATTCTGAGTTTATATCTCATAATTCCGAGTTTATATATCACACAATTCTGAGTTTGTATCTCACAATTCTGAGTTTATATCTCACAATTCTGAGTTTATATCTCTCATAATTCTGAGTTTATATCTCATAATTCTGAGTTTGTATCTCACAATTCTGAGTTTATATCTCACAATTCTGAGTTTGTATCTCTCATAATTCTGAGTTCATATCTCATAATTCAGAGTTTATATATCTCATAATTCTGAGTTGACATCTCTTATAATTCTGAGTTTATATCTCACAATTCTGAGTATCTCATAATTCTGAGTTTATATCTCATAATTCTGAGTATCTCATAATTCTGAGTTTACATCTCTTATAATTCTGAGTTTACATCTATCTCACAATTCTGAGTTTGTATCTCACAATTCTGAGTTTATACTGTATCTCACAATTATAAGTTCATATCTCATAATTATGAGTTTGTATCTCACAAGAATTTAGACAGGTCTTTTTCCACATTCACAGTGCTGATTTTTGGGGGAAAAAAATCAAAGTAAAATCAAAATCAAATCAAAATCAAAATCAGAGTATTTTGTGGAGTGGATTTTAACATGCTGAAATGGATTATTCAGATCTGAGTATACTACTCTTATTGGTAGTAGAAAGCATAATAAAATTCTATAATATTAAATGGATAAACAACGGCTGTAAAGAACTTTAATGAAAGGTATTTCAATTCTGCTTGAGTTCTGCTGATTCTGTGGGGGCCTGTTTATAGAATTACAGGTCTATTTTCATGTAATTTTTAAATGAAGTGACTTTTGACTTGGTTTACAAAAAGCAACATTAAAACGCAGCAAAATCTCAAAAGCTTTTATTGCATAAAACTGTTTCCACCTGCAGCTTGGTTTTCAATTTCGGCTGTAACCCTCATATGAAACCATATTTTGATTTGATTTACAGAAAACACCATTAACAAAGATGAACTTAGCTAGTAGGAAGCTGCAGGTGGAAACAGTTTCAACAAATATAAGCTTTTCCTCCCCAGATCCTGTGCGCTTCTGCCTAACCTGTCACAGCAGGAAACGGAGCTGAGTTTTAAGAAGATAAAAGTGCAGCGCTCTGCCACTGCATACACTGATAATGTGAAATCTGGCAGCAGGTCGTGTTATCTGTGCTGAAAACAGTCATAGGTCGCTTTACCATTGATATATCGGCATATGGTTTGAATGCTGTGCCGTTGCTAGTGTTGGCGTAGGGTTCATTAAGAGTCTGAATATCAAAATGCGCATGCCAAAAAGCCTCAGGGGGGTTACTGAGATACAAGCATATGTGTGTGTGTGAAACGGCAGATCTCGGCCAATCTCTGAGCTGTGTGAGGTTAAATGCAGTTAAATGCGACGTTTAAATAAAACATGTTAAGGGAAAGATGGATTTCACAGTTGGCGGCCATGAACTGATCAAAGCAGTCTGATAAATTCACACTGGCAAACACATAAACATGCATAAACATATGCGTGCAAACACAACAGAGTATGTGAGCGATGCGGAGAGGAGTTGCATGATTTTGCCTGGAGCGAGAAACTTTTTATTTTTTTAATGAGAGGGTCAGCGTGTTCTCGCCGAGATTGCTCCCATAGCACTCCATCACGACCACAATACACTTTAACAACTGCAACTGTTGTCGGCAATAATTCACACGCAATTTGAAATAAACTATTAACAGTGTAAATAAAAAAAATAATAATAAAAAAAAAGAATTTGGGAAATATTAATTGGGAAATATTATGTCTATTAAAAATTGATGATGGATGAATGAGCAACTTGAAATAATAATAATAATAATAAATTCTTTGAATATTCTTAATTTGGGGTTCTTTTTAAAAAATGGATATATGCAAAATGCATGTAAAATTATTTTCACAAGCATATACATGCAAATTTAATATCATTTTTCAGCTACTAATATTAAAATAATTTAATATAAGAAAATAAAATTATATGTAGAAAATATTTTTTAATGGAAAAAGTTTGGAAATATATTACTGGAAAATAAAATGTATTAAATATACAAAATGTTTAATGAAAATTAATAATAAATAAAGGAGCAATTTAAAATAATAATAATAATAATAATAATTGATTTTTCTTAATTTGGGGTTCTTTAAAAAAAATTAAAATATATATATTTGTTTATACATGCAATATTGCAATTGTATCTATCATTTCTGCTATTTATATTACAATCATATATTACATTCATATAATATTGGTAAATATTATTTTATTTCTAATAAAAGAGCAATAGAATTTGGGAAATATTACTAGAAATAAAATAATCAAATATACCAAATGTTAAGTGAAAATGAATGATTTGATGTTGATTATTTGATGTGAATGATGTAGACATTTTTTTTTCATTAAAAGTTGGAGTATAGTTACTTTTGTTCGTCTGCTATTAATATTACATTCATATAATATTTTAAAATGATATTTATAAATGTGTGGAGCAGAAACTGGGTGGAAATTCTGCTACGGATCGAAATCGGAGTGAGATTTCTTCAAGCTGTGCTCTAGCTACAAATGGAAATCCTGGAGTGGATTCGGAGTGGAGCGATTACAGAACACTTTGAGTAATTTAGGTAACCGCAATCTGCTCACATACTCTGATACGCACACAAACACAACATGGGGGATATTACAGATCTCTCTCTCACCCTCCTCTTCCCAGGGACTCTTCCGCAGGGAATCACAGTCAGACCGGCACGGCGAAACTGGTGGCAAATTCGGCGCCACACTGCACACGACCACGCCCCTCCGGTTGGTCCCGCCCAGAATCCGCGGCGACTCCGACGGATGGAACGTGCTCATTTCTGTCAGCTCCAGGCCTCGGCCGTCCCCATGCCGTTTCTCCAGGGTTCCCCGAGCGTCTCCAGGAAAACACGGCGTGTACGCCATCGGCCGGATGGGAACCTGAGGCGGACCGGACAGACTTCCTTCCATGTACAAGCTGATTGGCTCTCCGATGGCACAACGTAGCGGCGGATAGTGCCCACCATTGGCTTTGTGCAGCAGGGCGGCCGTAGCCGGATCCTGAACCATGGAAAGGTTATTCCGGGAATAGCTCTTCTGGAAGACTTTCTTCCGAAAGGCAATGAATAGGAGGATGAGGGTGAGGATGAGGAAGAGCACGACGGCGATTCCGATAAGCTCCTCCTTCCCGACGTAGGCGTGGCCAGCCTGCATATCCGGAACAAGCACGGGACGAACGGAGCAAGCGCTGCCCACGAAACCCGGCGTGCAGTTACAGTAGAACGAGCCGAAAGTGTTGACGCACACGCCGCCGTTCTCGCACAGCTCGCGTTCACACTCGTTCACGTCCTCTTCACAACTGTAGAGGAGAAATAAACACTCACTGGTTACTGTGGCCCACTGGCTTTTACTGCATCACTTTAGTGTCCTTGGCCTGCTGTAAAATTTATTGTGACTCGGCAGAAATGCATCAGTCTATAATAAAAAAAAAAAAAAAACTGACATTGTGTCTGAAAGCGGGCATGATGGGATACGTTTACAGCCTAAAGTAATCTGTCTGTCTACAGTGAAAGTGAAAACACTGGGAGACACCACACAATAACAGCCAATCAGAATATTTTTTATGAGAAATTTGGAGCTGGATTTTGGAGCTGAGAGATTTCATGGAAACCAAGTAAACTGTCACAGCTGGTTAGGACGAAGAAAAAAAAAACAAAAAAAACAACAACTTTTGTTTCCAGCCATTTCTGGGAGCTAATCACCATGTTTCAAAGAGCCATTAAAGACAATGTGAAATCGAATGTGACCTTGTTTACTTCCGTAATAAATATTGCTGGGCTTTTTCATAAAATTTTAATCAAAATGCAACTTTCACTGCTTTATAAACAAGTTTAGAGGCAACCAAGGCCACATAGATGAGAAAAAAATGTATATTAATACAAAAGAAGTAAAATAATTATGTATAATTTTTAAAAAATTTAATATGATTAAATTATATATTAAATTGCGTGTGTGTATGTCATTAATATACAATAACAGTTTTTAGCATTATATTTTAGTTGTACATTTTCTGTTTTCACTTTAAAGTTTGTGAAATTTTAGTAATTGTGTTGTTCTTGTCATTTTTATTAGTTTCATTTATGTCTATATAGTTTTATTAATTTTTATTTATTAGTTTATGTCTAGTTTGTTATTTTAGTAACTAAACAAAGATGAGAAATGTTGAAATAAAATAATCTGAACTATCTGAAATAAAATAAGTTTTATTTCCAATTTAACTGTTATATTTTAATATCATTTACCTTTCTTATATATACACAGTGTGTATATATATATATATATATATATATATATATATATATATATATATATATAGTATTACTATAACACTATTATAATGATATATTAAACACTTTATAATAATATTCCCTATAATGGCCCACAAATATTCATTTCATGTTGTCTTCAAGGTACGCATATACTTTCTGTCAAGTGTGTGTGTGTGTGTGTGTGTGTGTGTCAGGTGCATTAAATCGTTCTGATGTATGTGTGTAGTTGACTCAATAGTGCTAAACGACCAAATAAAAGTGTCTGTGGTCTGTAATGGACTACATTAGCATAAGCCAAGAGAGACTGCAGCAGTATAATCTCTTCTACGCAGAGAGAGGCTTGAAACATCTTTAAAAAAGACGAATGCTGTTCTAATGTGGACAGATTGATGCCACCATCTTGTGGCCACAGATAGCAATACAGTTCCCTTCAGTGAAGACAACTGAGAAATGCATTACACCCACTGCATAAAAATGTACACGGAGGACATGTAAGTATGAATATGTATGCAGACATGGCATGCAAGTCAGTGCTAAGCCTGTGCCAGTTTTTCATGGTGTGCTGCCAACACAAACAGACTCGTGTACATGTTTTAGAAAAGAAAATACATTGGTTATTAAATTCTGTTGGCAGCTCTTAACTTTGGAAAGTTTAAGTTCATCTATCTAATTGACTATATATATCAAACACACACAGCGTCATCGTTTACAACTACACAAAAAAGAAAATCACACAATATTTGGATGCTTGTTTATTGTTGATATATATATGTGTGTGTGTGTGTTTGTAGAGAGAGAGAGAGAGAGAGACTATTGACCTGTTATGAAATATTAAAATAATACAATTATATATTACATATAATTATTTTTCCATTATAAGATATAACATATGATAATTATTTTTATGGTTACTTAGTTTAAATCAAATTATTTTAAATGTATATATGCTAAAAAATTTGAACATTATAATAAATATAAATATACATGTATTTTGCTAATAATACCACAATTTTACAATATATTAAAATATAATATATGAAATATAATAATAATAATTAATGACAAGTCCAAACTGAATAATTTTAATTTATATATTCTAAAATTATTAATATTATCATACAATTAAATATAAATATACATATACATCTGGTATCATTATTTATCATGTAATAAATTATTTTAAAAATGTTAAATATTACATATCTATCTATCTAAAAAGAAAGTGAAAGAAAGAATATAGACTTGGTAATATATGAAATATTAAAATAACAACAACAATAATAATAGTAATAGTTATTATTACTATGAATTAGAATTTAATTGTAAATTTATGTGTATTTATAATTAAAATTTGTTTGAATATACATATACATCTGCTACCATTATTTTGCTAATATTACAGTTTTATAATGCATTTCTATTTATACTTAAATGCTGCATATTAAAAATAAAAAATATTTATAAATATAAGTGTATATTCTCTATATATAAATATTTTAGATGAATAGAATACAAATATATTTTATATTTATTCATAAATATATTTTAAAATGTATAATTGTATGTAGTATTATTAATATTTTTAAAACAAATCATTAATCAGAAAACTTTTAGTTCACATTTAGTATAGAATTAAATACATTCTTTAAAACATCATGAGGGATGTTTTGGGATCAAAAACTGAACAACTAAACCAAAGTAGCTGAAAGGTTGGTGAACTGACGTGACGCCGGTGTATCCTCTCTTGCAGCTGCAGATGAAGGCGTTTCCGATGGGTTTACACACGCCGCCGTTCTGACACGGGTTTGGCACACAGACGCTGATCTCGGTCTCACAGCGCACTCCGGTGTACAGAGCGCTGCAACTGCAGGAAAAACCTGAGAGGGACACACCAGAGAGACTGTTCATGAATTGCAAAACAATTGTGCAGACGCACGCTCACCCGCCGGTGGGAAATCGCGTGGAAAATGTCAGTGAGTAAACAGTGCGCTGGTTTTATCAGGTCTCCCCACAAAAACAAACAAACAAACAAACGACCTTTACAAAGAGGATGAGTACGGCAACACCGCAACTCCCACAACACACTGCTCCATTCATCAGAGTGAAAGAGAGAGAGAGACGACTACAGTCAGGCAGAAGGGAAACAAGACTAGATTAGATTAAAATAGATGAAGATTGGAGAAAAACAGAAAAGAGAAAAGAGGTCGAGACTAAAGGAGAAACTAAAAGAAGAGAAGAGGCAAGGCGAAGCAAGAAAAAGACAAGATGTTGATAACAGACGAGAGAAGAAAACAAGAGATGAGTGGGCTGAAGGAGAAATGGATGAGAAGAGACAAAGAGAGAAGAGATAATTGAGATATCTGAGAAGAGACTAGAGGAGAGGGCAACAGACAAGATAAGACAAAGATTGAAAGAGATGAGACTAAAGAAGAAAGTAGTAACCAAGAAAGGAAAGAAAGATAGATAAAAAGAGATGAGAAGAGACAAGATGAGATTATGAGAAGAGAATAATAGATAAGAAACAATGATAGATGAGAAGAGATGAGAAAGAAAGAGACAAGATGAGATGAGAATAGACGAGACGAGAAAATAAACAATGAGAAGAGAAAGAGACATGAGAGGAGAAAACACAAAATGAGAACAGAAGAGAAAAAAGCCAAAATAAGAATAGGTGAGAAGGGAGGAAAAGAAAAAATGAGATGAGATGAGAACTGATTAGATGAAATGAGACATTAATAGATGAGAAGAGACAAAGAGGGAAGAGACGAGAAGGGAAACCAGACAAAATATATGAGAAAAGAGTAGAAGAGAGAGTAATCGACGAGAAGAGAGATGAAAAGAGATGAGAAGAGACTTGAATAATAGATGAGAAGGGACAAAGAGAGGAGAGGAGAAGAAAAGAGTAAAAAGATGAGAGGACATGAGACGAGATGTGAAAAGAATACAAGATTAGGAGAAAGGAGGTGAGACAAGAAGAGACAAAAAAAACTAAATGAGAAGATAATAGAAAAGGCAGGACAATAACAGAGACATGAAAACATGGGATGAGAAGAGAAAAGAGAATGAAGTGAAGATATAGATGTAGAGACAAGAAGAGATAAGAGAAGAGAGAAGAAAACAAGAGACGGGACTTGAAGAGAAAGTAATCGACAAGAAGAGACAAAGAAAAGAAGAGATGAGACTAGAAGAAAAGAAACATGAGATGGAAAGAGAGTGTGATGTTAAAATAAAGAAGAGAACATGGAGACAAGAAAAGAAAACGAGAGAAGAGAAAGAGGAGAAGAAAAACAAGAGACAAGATGTGATTTTGAATAGACAAGACGACGAGACAAAAAGAGACTAAAAAGGACGAGACGAGACGAGACTTGAGGAGAAAGTAATTGACGAGAAGAGACTAGATGAAAACATGGCATGAGAAGACAGTATGATGTGAAGAAAAGAGAAGGGGAACGACGAAAAGAGATGAGAAAACACGAGGAGAGAACAGAAGATGAGATGAGATGTACTAGAGAGCATGTGGAAAGCAGGTGCTGATTTAATCATCATAATTGACCGTTTGGTCTCCATCAGACTCAGTAGATGTGAATTAGAGCTTCACTCGGCAGACAGAAGCTGAGCTGATTTGACTAAAGCCAAAACTGAGCAAAGCTTATTAACCAGAGTAATTACATCACAGAAGCAGATTAACTGGAGAGTAATGAAGCAACCAGGAGGATTAATTATAACATTAAGATGAATCATGGCACAATCCTAAAAACAGACATTTGTGGCGAGTTAAGCAGGGTTTGGACACACACACACACACACACACACACACACACGTGCACGTGCTCTCACCTCCAGACGGCAGGCTGACGCAGGTGGCACCGTTGAGGCAGGGCTGAGCAGCACATGCGTCCGGATAGAGAACACATCCCAGCTTGAGATCGGTCAGTCCCACCACCTCTGCGTACGGGCTGCGTTTGTTCTGCAGCGGGAGTTCATTGTCGTTCAGAACCACCGAGTCTAAACAGCCCTGAAAGCCATTGATGACCCGTGGACCCTTTCTTTCCGTCAAGCTACGGGCGTCCGGAGGCGACACCTGCGCTCCGAAATAAATGGACAAATCTGCTCCCAGAGGTCGGTTTTTGGTCGTGGCCAGTCGCCGCTCCACGTACATGTCGTCCAGCGAGAGGCTGCTGTAGTTTCCTCGCAGCTCCAGGACCACGTGATGCCAGTTCCCGTCGTTGACCGGACGGCCGGAGATACCGATGCTCCTGGGACTGTTGCCGCAATCCAACTGGAACCACAGCTTTCCCTCTTCGATCTGTCAATCAAATGCAGATACAGTCTACATTGAATGCGATGCATTAAAAAGATAAGAAATAATGGCATGCAAAGCAAACATATAGCAATTCCCTAAACCAGAGATTCTTAAACTTTTGTGTCATTCATACTCACTTTCATTAACATACAACATTTGGTCCCCCCTGAGATTTTAAGCTAATTTTTCAATAATTTATCAACAGATTTGCATGCTCATGGTACATTTATTGTACTTATTTTAAAATTATTTATTACGGTTTTTCATTTTTATGATTTAATTAATTATTAGCTTTTCATCAACACACAACCCCTGGCATTTCCTTCACATACCCCAGATTGGGAAACGCTGCCCTAAATGAATTACTCTTATGAATCAGTTCTTTTAATGAATAGTTCAAAGACTTATTTGGATCAGTCTAAAAAACTATTCTGTATAATTTAAAGCATTAGCAGAGAGTTTAAATGTAAGAATATGTAAGCAAATTGAAATGTTTGAATATGTAAGCAAAACATGATAGCTAAAATATACCAAAATGAATCAGAATTGAATCAAATTAAATCAAACTCAGACTTTGTGAATCAGAATAGAATCAAATAAGGAAAATTGTATCAATAACTTAACTTCAACATTGTTTTTTTTTTTTTACACAAACGCTCCAAAAACAATTAAAAGAACCAACACTTTCTGCTAAATAGTCAAAACAATATGTATTAATATTATTGTCATCATGTCATCAAAAATGTAAACAAATACTGCAATACTGTACACTACTTCTCATAAGTTTGTGGTAAATAATAATAATAATAATATAATATAATATATATATATAAGAAATTATTACTATTATTCAGTAAGGATGCATTAAATTGATCAAGAAGTGACAGTAAAGACAGTAAAACATTTTATTTCAAATAAATGCTGTTCTTTTGAACTTTCTATCCAAAGAATCCTGAAAAAAAAAAATGTATCGGTTTCCACAAAAATATTAATCAACACAACTGTTTTCAACATTGATAATAATAAATGTTTCTTTAGCATCAAATCAGCATATTAGAATGATTTCTGAAGGATCATGTGATATTGAAGGCTGGAGTAATGATGCTGAAAATTCAGCTTTGATCACAGGAATAAATTACATTGTAAAATATATTCAAACAAGAAAACAATTATTATAAATTATAATAATGTTTCATATTATTGCAGTTTTACTATATTTTCGATCAAGTAAATGCAGCCTTGATGAGCAGAAAAGACTTCTTTTAAAAACATTTCAAAAAAATCTTATAACTTTTGACTGGTAGTGTTTACGCCTAACCTCTTATTTTTTTTTTTTTAAGATTTTATAACATCTTTTTACTTCCTTTCCATGTTAAAAAGTAATTAGAACAAAGTATATGAATGCAGTAAGTGTGTGTTTTATGGTGTGTACCTTCAGCACGCTGCATGGATCTGTACGCGTGTACATAATGATTCCCTTGCTCTGCAGCGTTCTGATGCGGAGCGCTAACTTCATCTCTCCGCTCCTCTCTCCATCCGTCACTCTGTACTTGATATAACTGTTACCAGAGAAGCTCAGAGAGGTGTGTCCTGAACAACATACACACACAAACCATCAGTCACTGGAAAGGAAAGGCTCACATTTTAAGAAGGTGCCACATTATATATCACACATAAAGAGCTTTCACACAGGTTTATATGTTACCTGCACACGCTCCCAGTTTGCCCGGCGGACACTGGCACGCGTACGGCCCCCTGCTGCTGTCCGTTCCCACACACTGCATGTCACCGGGACATCTCATATCCGCACACACCTCCGACGCAGCAGAACAACTCCCATCTGACAGAAAGAGAGGGAGAAATTACTATTGCACAACAAACAGGCTCTGGTTATAGTGGTGTACTGTTACCTTGAATTATATGTGATAATATTGACCACAAATATTTTCCCTAATTTAAATGATGTGTTTCTGTTCCTGCTGTTTTTGAGTGCAAGGATGTGGCCCGTGTTCAAGAGTGTCATTTTGTAAGTGAATGTTTAATAGGCGGCTTATGTAAGGGCTTTTCACACTGCACTTAACCCTGGGTTAACATCTTTTAAAGATGGGGTTTTAACCTTGTGTTCAGGAAAGTTTTACATGTGTAATTTTGATTAGGTTAGAACTGCTTTTATATACAGTGAGAATCAACATAGTGCTAGAATGTCGTGGCGAGTTGTTTAGAAACTGCCTCATGATTCACTCATTAAATATTTATTCCAAAACATAGTTTTTTAAATTTTGTGATGGAAATGGTTTAATGGTTCACATAGTCAAACAGCACCATGTATTTGATGGAGAGACTCATGGCAACATTTCCACACATTAACATAACAATAGTATTTGTCCAACCAACAGGCCTCGTTTACTATTTTTTATTTATTTTTTTTTGTTTTTTGCGCAAAACCTGTTTACACATTTATATGAAGAAATCATGATTCATTAAATTTCTAATTTAAAATTATACTAAATGTAGGATCATGCAACTAAAATTGCACATATGCAATAAATAAATAAATAAACGGCCTTAGAATAATAAATTATGCCAAAATGTCTATTTCTATATATTATTGCTAGAAACAAACTGACTAATGACAAAATAATTATTTTCAAGTAACAAAATTAAAAAGTTTGACTGGTTATATGGATAGGTTATGCATGACAATGCATACAAAATGCACATTTATCAACAGTATAATAAAGGTAAAAAATTTTCTAAACATAAATTTGTTAATTTTATTTGTGTGTTTATTCACAACTTAAGCACAACTACTGAATAAGACTCAATATTATCAAACTCATAAATATGTAAACATGAATGTTCAGCAAAATTCCAAGAATGCCACAGGATAACTTAAAAGCATTTAAATAAATCAATTATTATTAATATATTAAAATACTCTAACTCCAACTTAAATTAAAATTAAAATCAAGATGTAAACTGAAATATTCTGCCCCCCCCTGTTGAAACTTCAAGAATTACAAATTGAATTGGTTAATTAAATATCAGTACAGTTTCTATTAAAAAATTATATTAAAATAAACAATTACAATCTATTAGTAAAATTCTATTAATTAAATCTGTAAATAAATTATATTCTTTAATAGTTTGATGGTTCACATAGTCAAACAGCACCATGTAATTGACAGAGAGACAAAAAAATTCAATTCGAATACTATTTAAAATTCTATTAGTTAAATATATAAATTCTATCCAATTTTTATTTTTTTTGGTCATAATTACAGCAGAAATACCATAATAGCCTATATGCACGGATATTATGTTCCTCTTTTGTAAGTCATTTTGGCTTCTGAATGAAAAATGTTGAGACCACCTGGTTTAAAATGATAACCTGGTCAACAATGTTCAGACACAGACACACTCACCGTTGCAAACGCATCGCGTGTTCCTGTGGAACTTGGGCGACACGAAGCTGGTTTTGGTGGAGCTGTATGTGAGCAGGCTGTGCGAGTCCAGCGTGATGGTTTGTTCACACTGGGCCTCCCTGCAGTCCAGACCCGAGCAGTTCTTATCCAGCACCGCTGAGACCCTCAGAACCTGGTCCAGCTGGCGGCGCGCCGAGCTCAGCTTCTGCGTCACCAGAGCCGCCTTGTAGAACCCGCCGCCTTCCGCCGTCTCCACCGCAACCAGCAGGTCCAGCTGCCCCGTGGACTCCACCGGCTGCACACTGAGCACGTGCAGAGCGTCGGGCCGCGGCGTCGCCATCACGCTGGACAGGACGCGTCTGACCGAGGGGAGGTGACGGGACACGAAGTCGTGAGGAGAGACGCGGTCGAACCGGATGGTCACGGCATCGTGGAGCATCTCGGCCGAGGCCTGCTCTACATGCACGCTCACGGGCACGTTCACAGTGAAGCGGCCGTCTGTTACTGTAGCGTTGAGGCTGTAGCGGCCCGCGTCCAACCCGCTCAGAGCGATGATTCGACCGTCTCGAGGACTCACCTGAGAGAGAAAAAGATGGAGACATCAAAAAACACACAATAAGACATATAAATAAGATTCACAAAACTTAGATTCACCCTGTGAACTCAAAATTAAAGTTTTGTTGATTTTTGATCGTTGTAAAATGCAATTTCTTAAATATTTTAGTAAGAATTCACATTCAAAAAATTAAATTTTATTGTAAATGTATACAATTTTACAAACACTACAGTATAATATATATATATATATATATATATATGTGTGTGTGTGTGTGTGTGTGTGTGTGTGTGTATACACACACACATACACACATATATGTATATATATATATATATATATATATATATATATATATATATATATATATAGATATATATATAACTGCAATATCTGAGAACTGGTTTATGAATTGCTACAATATTTACACCATTTCACAATCTGCAGTATAATGGACAATAATTTCTATGTCTCTGCTGTCTGTCTGTTGGTACCAAATGGTATAAGGTATAATGGATTGCACTTTATCGATTCTTATTGCACTTTTACATTGTAGGCTGCTCTGATGTTACCTATAAAATAAATTATAATAACAATAACAATAATTAAGAAAATTGTGAATATTGTGCATATGAATGAATTACGATTAAAACTATGAAAAATGCATGAACTTCAAAGAAGCTAAAGTTTATGGTAGTTTTGATTTGAAAGTAATTTTTGGTTTCACATAATCCCCATAAATCTCATCGCTTCATTTTCAAAGTTTTAGTGACTTCACTATCATTCAAAAATGAAAAAAAAAGGTAAAAATAAAGAATGAGTAGCAATGTTCAAAATTTAATTAAAAATAAAATTATATTTAAACAAAAAACAAGTTATTAATTATATTTTTTTGAATCTCAAACCACCTCAAAGTGAATAATTGCATTATTATTTGAATAATAAACATATTAACTAATTCATAATAATAACTCAATGATAACTGAATGGTAATTGTTGTAGGGGTTTAATTGACTTCAATTTGGACTCAATCTAAAACATGAGAATGACTGAGAAAAACTGTGAAAATATTAATGTGATGCATGCATAACGTAAACGTAAACCAATGGATCACACTCTCATATACCTTGAAGAGGCTGCTCTGCTGGTGTGTGTGTCCGTAGGTGAGAATATCAAAGGCATCCTGGTCTGTGGCGTGGATCTGACCGATTACACCTCCTGGAAACTCGTCCTCCATGGTAACGATGTGCACGTGTAAAGGTGAAGCCACTGGCTTGTGCACGCTCTCCTCTATCACACGCACCAGCACGGTCGCCATTGACGACAGGGGCGGCCTGCCTGAATCACTGGCCTACAGGGTGAAACAGCGGACAGTGATTGAATCAAGGCTGAATCAAGCGTCAATCAAACCACTGAATAATTAGAGGATACAAAAAAAGTATTTGTATTAAATCTAAATTCTTGTGTGATTTTTTATAAAATGTATCAGTTTCCCTAAAAATGTATTGTCTTTTTTAATACCGATCATCAGAAATATTTCTTGATTAGCAAATCAGCATATTAGAATGATTTCTGAAGGATCATGCGACACTGAAGACTGGAGTAATGATGCTGAAAATTCAGCTTTTCATCACACGAATTAATTACATATTAAAATAAATACAATTTGAAAATAGTTATTTGAAATTGTAATAATATTTCACAATATTACAGTTTTTTTCCCTGTATTTTTGATCAAATAAATGCAGCCTTGGTGAGCATAAGATAATTTTAAACATTAAAAAATCTTACTGACCCCAAACGTTTGATTTTTGGTAGTGTATAAACAAAACTTAATTGACTTTTTTAACATTTTGGTCCAGAATTCCTCTTTACCTGTACGTGAATGACATACTCTGTGCCTTCCGACCTACGAAACACCTTATTAGATGTCAACAGCCCCTCTCTATCCATTTTAAACCATGCCCCCTCATTTCCTGATAGGATGTGGAAATGAAAAGGCGGGCCGTTGTGGCTGGCGTCCTTATCGATGACGGACAGCTGTAGGACACTTGTTCCCAAAGGCTTGTTCTCCTGTTGACGAGTGAAGCTCACATTAAAACTGCTGAAATTACTTGAACGTGATTGGCTGATTTAGCTAACTCATTATCGCACCTGTATAACTGCAGTGTGATTGGCTGGGGTGAAGGTGGGTGGGTTGTCGTTGACGTCGGAGATGTCGATGTTGACCTGAACGGTTGAGGACATCGCAGGCGTCCCGCTGTCAAGAGCTCTGACGGACAACGAGTAACCAGCCATCTACAGATACAGAGAGAGAGGTTTAAAACATATAGAATAAGAGATGAAAAGAAAGTACAAAGTGAAAAGATGAACACACATCTATATATTCTCTTTCACTTTGACTGTCATAAATAGTTCATGACAGGCTGACAGATGATCTGAAGCTCCATACATACAGACACACAGTCTAGGTTTGTAACTCCTTGCTGTCAGTTTCTCTTCTTTTTACTATTTTTCATCTGATTTTCTTCTCTGTTCATTTGAAAACACTGTTTTTCTAGACATTTGTGGCATTTTATTTAAATTTTAAACTCCACTTATAATGTTAAGCACTATTCAAAAGGGATTCATTTTCTAAATGAATCATTATTTTGTCTTTTGTTGAAGCTTAGTTACAATTAATGGACTTTATAGAGGATTTACACTGAAAGTTTAAAGAGTATGTCTACATCATTCATCAAAGTCTTATTTCAAAAGAGCCTGGAAATGATCTGACCCCTTTTAACCATCTATAATTGAACAGACTCTGTACGCTGAAGACAACAATGACTTCATTAAGCTAATTGACTTGGGAGTGAAAAGGAGAGTCTGCATGTAATCTAAAGAAACTTTAGCACCATCTAGTGGTTGCAGTTATATAACATCATGTGCCACTAGCCAAACCAAGCCAGATTATTTTTTTTTAATGTTTAAAATAAATAGAAGAGTATTTAAAAACTACATTTGGTTTCAGTAATTTTGTTTTTAAAGAAATTAATAATTTCATTCAGCAAGGATGCATTAAACTCACTCATCAAAAGTGACAGTAAAGACATTTATAATGTTACAAAAAATGTCAAATAAATGCTTTTTTTCTTCGTATTCATAAAAAAAAAAAAAATTCGAAAAAAAAAATTAACAGAAAAAAATGCTCAGATAAGAAATGAAGACTGAAATAAGACTTCAGAGAATTAAATACAAAAGTTGTTTATTGTATTTTTTTCTTAAAAATGCTCAAGGACTTGATTCTTATAAAGGACTTGAATTTTATAAATTCCAAACTTTTGAATGAACTTTTCAAAAAAATCTTCTATACATCATCATTTTTTACATCCATATTACCATTTTAATTTTTTTTTTTTAAACAAACTCACTTAATCAGTGATTAAAGCATATGCTTTACTAGCGCAAACTCTAACCCTAATCTCCGAGTTTTTTTTTTTTTTTTTAAATCTATCATGTAATGGTTTCACAGGTGTAATGCTATTATTTTAATCTCATATACAGAGAAAATCTTTTATATTAAATGAAACACTATGACACTTTGTCAGTTATTAAAGGCTTTCCTGTGTGGATGTCTACCGTGAAGGATTTGATTTCTTCTCCTCTTCGGCTGTTCCCTGATCAGTGTCATTTAAAATAAAGTCTTTGTGGGGATTTTGTCCTATTTAATGCCTTTATTTCTCTGTCACTCGGTTGTCATGGTAACGGTTGCCGTGGCGATGTCCCACGTTCCTCACCGTTTCCCGATCCAGCTGCTTGTTGACTTTGATCTGCCCTGTGATTGGCTCGATGAAGAACTGGTTCTCTCGGTCGCCGCTGACGATGGAATACAGCATGTCTCCGTTTGCTTGGCTGTCAACATCTTCCGCGGTCACCTAGGCAACCACAACAAATTACCAAATTATAACGTGGATCTCAAAGACACAAAAATAGGACTGATGTGAATTTCACGAGTGGTTACCTTGACCACGGTGTCTCCTATGTTAGCGTCCTCGCTGATGGACACACTGTAGGCGTCGCGGCTGAACATGGGGGCGTTGTCATTGACATCTGTCAGGTTGATGTTCACCATGGTAACAGCACTATGGGGTGGAGTCCCACCATCAGTTGCTTCCACTGTAAGGAAATAATCCTTGCAGGACTCAAAGTCCAGCGGTCGAGATACAGAGATGGCACCTGTACGTGGTATAAGTATTATACTTTGATATAAACATAACATAAATATATAAATTAAAATAAAAATAACTCTATAACAATATTTTTTTTATACTTTACACTAATATTTGGCCATCATAGATGCATTCAAATATGCTTGGCTATTACAGGCACCAGTGTTGGGGGTAAAGCATTACAAGGAACACGAGTTATGTAATCATATTACTTTTTTAAGTTACCTAGTAATGTAACACATTACTTTTACAATGACATATCTGAGTTACTTCTTCAAATAAGTAATGCAAGTTACTTTGTTTTCCCATTTATTCACAGACATCTCTCCTGTTCCCGTGTTGAAAGAAATTGGGAGTGAAATGCAGAGACAGAGGTACTTCCTTCAGCCTGAGGCTTATTAATATCACTTTTGGTGTGAAAGGACCTTTACAGTTGCCAAAAATATAACTTTTGGGCTTTTTGTCATTAAAAAACAAACAAACAAGCTCAGGTGACAAAAAATAACACAAAAGTGACATATTACACTACTTTACATAAAAAGTAACTCAGTAACACAATTAGTTACTTTTTATGTAAAGTAGTGCAATATTGTAATGGATTACTTTTAAAATTAACTTACCCCAATACTAGAAGCACATTCAAATGTTCAGTCCAAACATTTTTTTGCCATTATATGTTTTGGCCATCATAGGTGTATACAACATTTTTAGAACATTAAAGCATTATAGGAACATTCAAATGTTTAATTTGGTATCTAAACATCTGAGTTCATTGTTTTAGGCCATAACAGGTGCATTCAAACATTTTTGGTCATTGTGGGCACTTTTAAACACTAAATTCAATCAATTTTGGCCATTAGAGGCATGTATGAAGATGTGATTTGAACATTTTTGGCTATCAGAGATGGATCATAAGAACATTCAGATGTTCAATTTGATCATTCTTGGCCACTATAGGCATGTATGAACAGTTTTTGGGCCATAGTAGGTGTGCTCAAAAATTTTGGATCTTGGTAGGCATATTGGTAGGCAATTATATGGCCATTATTGGCATGTATGTATGTCTGATTTAATTATTTTGTATGTATGTCTGATTTAATCATATATATATATATATATATATATATATATATATATATAAATAAAAACATTAAAAAACAAATCTTAATTATTCCAAATTGTGTGTTTATTACGTTTTATATTTATCATCTCATTTTAACATTTCTGTATAGCGTAAATAATAATCTTATGTAATGCATCTCACCGGTGTTGATGTTAATGGTGAAATGGCCCTGTTGGTTTCCGGATCGGATGTTGTAGTAAATATCAGCATTGGTGCCAATATCTTTACTCGCAGCATAAACCTGTACCACTTCCGTACCCACTGCCACATCTTCAGGAAGCGTGGCCAGATAGTCCCTCCTCTCAAACACGGGTGGATTGTCATTAATGTCCAGAACCGTGATCGTTATGTTCGCAAGGGAAGAGAGGCGAACGGGAACGCCTTGATCTGATGCACGGACCGTTAGATGGTATGATGACTGAACCTCGCGGTCCAGCAAATGCTCCAAAACAACAATCCCAGATGATTTATCAATGGAGAAGAATCCATCAGCCGAATCAACAAGGGAATAGACCACTTTACGATTAACACCTGCAAAATAAAACACATGCAAAATCCATTCAGTTTTAAGCAGTTCTAAGCTAGTTGACTTTCTTTTACCATCTACTATTGACTAAAATTGTTAATTTTTCATGCTGTTACATCTCAAACGCGTCAAAATGACATGCTCGTACCCAGATCGGGGTCTATGGCTTGTATGCGGGTCAGCAGAGCTTTAGTGGCGGTGTTCTCGTAGACACTAGCGGTGTAATGGGGCATGCTAAACATCGGTGGACTGTCATTCACGTCCAAGAGAACCACCACAACCTCAGCCTCACACCACAAACCGCCGCCGTCCGTCGCACGGGCAACCAGAGAGTACTGCGCGACCTTTTCACGGTCCAGCGCCGCGGCTGTATTCAGCTCGCCTACACAATGAAAAAAAAGAGACTTATAAAGCAAACAGCAGCATTATAAACAGGACATTTCTTCAAACCGGACTCACAAACCTGTGTGTGGGTGTATGATGAAGTCTTCTGCTCCAGAACCGAACAGGGAGAACTGGATCTGTGCGTTTGCGCCCGCGTCAGCATCTGTGGCTTTGACCCGGAGGATTTGCTTATTTATGGCGACGTCTTCAGACACGGACACCAAGTACACGGCCTGCAGGCACAAACACACTCATTACAGAGCTCAGATCAGCTTCAGGCTTCAAATTCAGGTTGGCTTGTGCTGTTAAGAGTCAAGAGCTCTTCTTTGCTCATGTTTTCAGTGCAAAAAATGGAGAGCGAAATGAAAATGTTTTTTAAAGTCTGCAGGACTAATTATCAGTTAATGAACTGTTTTTGACCTTTGAAGGCATATTTGAATACTTGATTTGAACATTTCTGGCCATCGTAGTTACACTCTAACATTTAATTCAGTCATTTTTGCCCATTACAGGCACATATGAATGATCTGAACCGATCAGCTTTGGCAAAATGAGTGCATGCAAATGTTTTGTTTTTTTTTCCTTCGAAGGCACATTCAAATGTTCAATTCAATCATTTCTAGCCATCATATTTACATTTGAACATCTGATCTGAACATTTTCCACCATCCTACAGTATATGCATGCAAAAATATTTGACCCGTCAATTTGAGCAAATGTGCATTTAATTGTTTTTTTGGGCCATTTCAACATTAAATCAGATCATTTTTAGCCATCATATGCACATCTGATTTGAACATTTTTTGGCCATTGCAGGCACCTTCAAAATGATCCAATCAATAATTTTGGCCATTATAGGCATGTATGAACATCTGATTTGTTCCTTTCTGGCCATCAAAGGTACATGCAAACATTTTTGGCCATTTTAACGATATTCAAACATTAAATTCTTTCATTCATCTGAACATCTGACATTTCTGGCTATCGTAGGCACATTTTAAACATTAAATTTAATAATTTTGGGCCATTATAGACATGGAAGAAAATCTGATTTTAATATTTTTGGCCATTGCAGGCGCATGCAAAACTTTTTGGTCATTGTTGGTACATTCAGACCTTCAACACAATCATTTCTGTCCATCATAGACATATTTAAACTCTTGATTAAAATGTTTCTGGCCATCATAGGTAAATTCAAGCATTTCTGGCCATTATAATAACATTCAAATGTTCATTTCAATCATTTTTGGGCATCATATTGAACACCTGGTTTGAACATTTCTGGCAATCACAGGTGCATCATAGCAACATTCCAACATTCAATTCAATCATTTTTGTCCATTACAGGCACATATAAACATCTGATTTAATCATTTTGGGCCAGCATGGGTGCATTCAGACATTTTTGGCCATCGTGGGTACATCTGAACATCTGATATGAACATTTTTGGACATCCAAATGCTTTTGGCCATCGTAGGCACAGTCAAACTCTCAGTGTAATCATTTTTGGCCATCACATGCATGCCTGAAAGTTTGAATTGAATGTTTTGGCCATAATAGTTGCATTTCAAGCCTTGATTTGAAAGTTTTTGGGCACATCTGAATGTTTGGTCTTGAAATCAACATGTTTCAATGCTAACACTTTTGGACATTTTAGTTCAAATGCAACCATAATCCAAAAACCTTTAAACATTTCATTCATGTATGTACATTTTACATTGAATTTACCCAAAATGGCACACTTCTAATGCTCAAAAATCTAAATAGACAGCTCACTAAGTTTTGAGGCTCAACCCAAATGCCCCCTGCTAAACAGACTGGCCTGATTTTCAGCTTGACCTTATTTCAACAAGGTCATGTTTTATGCTCATAGATAATTTCCCCTGTACTTCTTGGCTGCAGTATGTGGACTCAGTGGCTCCAAAAATATTCCTGGCTTTGACTTGTAATCATTCATGTTTACCATGTAGATTTGAAATTGTCCAAAAAAAAAAAAAAAAAAAATGCACTAATTTGATTTTTACCCAACTGAAAATGAAAAAAAAAAACAGCAGGAGAGCCAACTCTGACAACTTCTACATGTTTCCCTGAATTAACTTTAGGGTTTTACTCACCGGGTCACAGACGGGGCTGTTGTCGTTGGTGTCGATTACCGTGACCTCTACGGTTGCCATGGAAACGTGGAGTCCGTCTGTCGCCGTGACATTGATGAGGTACCGTTCTTGTTCTTCGCGGTCTAACGGCCGTTTAACGTACAGTTTCCACTCTCCCTGAACCAACCCGAGAGCAAACACCCCGCCTCTGTTACCACCTACATACACACACACAAGAGATTATACCAGACAGTTACTCTCTCAATAGTCTGTGACAATTTAAGTAGCAATAAAATCCCCTACCGGTTGTAACACAACACACGCTCACTTCCAGGATTATCTGCAGTTTTAATAACCTCCATTAGTCCTCTCAATGATGGCATACTCATTAGTCTGAACTATAATAATCAGTTCTTTATATTCACATTTAAATTATCAACACTGCCATCAATTAGGTCCTCATAACAGCCTTCCTGATTTATCACACGGTTGGCAGACGTACCTGGCTCATTAGGACAGGTCATCTTTTAAACCTCAAGAAGACAGAGGTGGAAAGAGAGGAAAAAATGAGAACGAGAGACTGAATGAGTGTTAAATGAAAATAACTCTATAGTCAAAGCAGCCGTGTTGACAAGCATCCAATTACTGTACACTCATAGTTCAAACACACACTGCCTTATTCATCTAATAAAGATTGTAATTTAACTCAGCTGGGGGCTGATAACACAGAACAGCTTCTATCAGAGACACGTCAACAAAGGCCTGGACGCCTTCCGACTCCATTTCTCTCATCCTACGCTCTCGCTCATTGGGTTGAGGGAGTGTTCAGCATGACTTTCACACACTGCATGCTTTTTCTGTGCTTCATAAGCGATAGCTTGAAAACTTACAATTAATTTTCTTGCACGCTTTTTTTTTCATGCACACTCATGCACAGTGGCCTCAATGTATTTGGGCACTTAAAAACCGACCCTACTTGTCTGAATGCCACTACATTATATAATAAAATACAAAAAAATTTAAATAAAAAATTAAAAAATAAAATAAAATGATAATAATAAAAATTATTTACATAGCACAGTAATCAAAGGTGTTGTTTATTCCAATCAAAATCTCATGATAGACTATTTGATATTTTTCAGTGGCATAATGCAATATACGGTACTGTTACGACGGCGTTTTAGTGCCACGTTAAAAAAATAAAAAAATCTAAGATTATGACATTAAAGTCGTAATATTTCGAGAATAAAGTCGAAATTACGAGAATAAAGTCGAAATACTTTGAGAATAAAGTCGAAATATTTCGAAAATAAAATCTAAATATTACGAGAATAAAGTCGTAATACTACGAGAATAAAGTCGAAATATTTCGAGAATAAAGTCGAAATATTACGAAAATAAAGTCGTAATACTACGAGAATAAAGTCGAAATATTTCGAGAATAAAGTCGAAATATTACGAAAATAAAGTCGTAATACTACGAGAATAAAGTCTAAATATTTAGAGAATAAAGTCGAAATATTACGAAAATGAAGTCGTAATACTACGAGAATAAAGTCTAAATATTTCGAGAATAAAGTCGAAATATTACGAGAATAAAGTTGAAATGTTTCGAGAATGAAGATTAAAGTTATAAAATTTTGAGAGTATTCTAACCTTTTGCGCATGCAAATTGCCTGGATTGAGAGCACCGGTCACCCGCAGAAGTTGCCAGGCCACCGGAATTTAGGCCTATTTGATTACTTATTTATTTATTTGATTATTTACTAATTGTTGCATCCGAGCGGCCGCATCATCTTACTGGGATGAGGAAGAGTCCATTTTAAGGACTCGCGGAAACAGCTTAATATCAAGAATATGATATTTATTAACAGACTGAACAGGAACAACTTTTTATCTTAACATCAGCTCACACACCCAATCGACATTCCTTTGGGGGGCGCTGTAGCTCTCTTATTTAACCCTTTTTTAATACACTACAAATGTATATGTGGGATTATGAGCAGAAATCATACTATGTGTCATACTCGCGGGGACAGCAGGCTATGCTTGGAAATAATATTTCATGTCTTCCATTGCATTCGTTATTTGTAGTGCGCCAGCCACCCAATAGCAATAAGATTTGTGCTTTTGATACTTTTAATATAAAACAAAGTACCAGCTTTCAAAATCAGTTAGCGAAACACAAATTATGTGTCTTACAATAATGTGTTTTTCAAGCTCTTTAATGACCAGATCGCTGTATTTATGTGAATCAATTCAAGTATAGGCAATTGTTTTCTTTGTGAAAATTCCAAAATTCCAAATTTGTGAAAATTCCACCACCTACTCCGCAGAAACGTCTGTGGCGTCCAAACTTTCATTCCTCACATGTAGCCTATTTAATTAATAAAACGTTCTAAAGGTTGAAGTGGACTCCAACTCCTTAACATAATTTATATTGTTTTCTTTTCTGAGGTATAGGCTGTAGGCTATAACATTAAGTGACTATTCACAAGCTGTTTTATTCATGGTATAATAAAGTAAATGATTGGACATAATATTTAACGTCTTCCATTCATTATTTGTAGCACGCCAGCCACCCAGTAATCGCAATAATTTTGTGCTTTGTTGCTTTTGATATAACACAGCTCAGCTTTCAAATTCTGTCAGTTTTATCACGAAATACTACAAATTATAAATGTGTTTTTCCTCTTCATTTCAAGTTTATAGCAAGATATAAAAGTGACGGAACATCAGAAGGTATGAAAAAAACAGTATAGCCTAATTTATAATGAAAATGTCTCATTATTGTAATCGGAAAGATGATTGACTTACATGCCGCTTAAACTGAAGCGAATACAGCGATTTTTTCACGCCACATTAAAGAGCGTGAAAAAAACCCCATTATTTTAATATAGATATTGTTTGTATTTCGCTATAAAACTGACCTATTTTGAAAGCTGAGACTTTGAAATATCTCCTGGTGCTCCTAATCCTGGCCATTTGCATGCGCAAAGGGCTAGAATATACTCTCAAAATATTATAACTTTAATCTTCATTCTCGAAACATTTCGACTTTATTCTCGTAGTATTTCGACTTTATTCTCGAAACATTTCTACTTTATTCTCGTAGTACTTCGACTTTATTCTCGAAACATTTCGACTTTATTCTCGAAATATTACGACTTTAATCTCGTAATCTTAGATTTTTTTTTTTTTTTTTTTAACGTGGCACTAAAATGCCGTCGTAGTACTGTAAATGTTTGGGGTCTGTACGTTTTTTTTTTTTTTTTTTTTTTTAATTGAAAGAAATTAATACTTTCATTCAGCAAGGATGTGGTAAATTGACTACAACTAAATTGTTACAAAATATTTCTATTTCAAATAAATGCTGTTCTTTTGAACTCTATATTTATTAAAAATGTATCACTGTTTCTAAACAAAATTAAGGAGCACACCTGTTTTCAACATAATAATAATAAATGTTTCTTGAGCAGCAAATCTGCATATTAGAATGATTTCTGAAGGATCATGTGACACTGAATGATGCTGAAAATCCTGCTTTGCCATCACATATTAAATTATGTTCTAAAATATATTCAAATAGAAAATTGTTATTTTACCATGTAATAATATTTCACAGTATTACGGTTTTAACTGTATTTATGATTTAATAAATGCAGCCTCAGTGAGCATAAAAGCCATCTTTTAAGAAACCCATAAAAATGGAATTTGGAATAGAATGCAATCAGAATTGTACTGAATTGCATGACACATCAAAATACAAAAATATGGCATGCATATAATAATACACATATACAGCTTACAGTTGGTCACATAGTCCTGGAAAAAAAAAAAATATATATATATTTGAATTGTATTTTAATTGTAATAGTTGGTTCAGTACTTTATCTAGTCACACAGAGACCTTATTGGTTTGAAAATCAACTATCTATACACATGAATAAAACATCTCTCTCAAAGAATATATTTCATTCTTCTTGCCAACCAATTAAACTCAACTGATGTGTTTCCAGCCATTTACAGTCAGTTCTGGTCAATTAGTATTTCTACAGTGACCTTTCACCTTTACGAGGCAGCAACATGAAGAGCTATTTAACGGCTGTTAAATCGTAGCTGTTACGGCAGGGATATTCAGCACTATATTGTTAAGCTGAGATACACAGTGCACTGATCTAACATGGTTTAAGATATCCTTAATGAACTTTTAAACGACTTTCAGCAAAGAACCTCTAAATAAAAGTTGAAATTATCCAATTAACTACCATAGAGTAACTGTTTACTGTTTAATTGCTCTGTGCTCTGTTGAACACAACAGTAAAATACCCTGAGAGGTTAATGTACCCACAATGCTCTCGCTTCCTAAAGAGAATAAAGACATTTGGGTAACTCAAATCTGTTTGCATATTTGTCTCTTTCTTTCCCTCCGGTGTGTATTATGATACGGTGTGCAGTTCTCTGAGCCAGTTTGTGCCGCTGGGCTGTGAGAAGTGTATTAGAGTCTGTCTGACCTTTGAGTTTGTCTTGAACTAGAGGATTTAAATGCTATGAAAGTGTGGACTGTAGGGAAGGAGACTGAGGGAGAAAAGGAAAGAGACTATTCTCAGTAGAACACATGCCAACTAAACAAGGGCTTGTGTCACAAAGTTTACTTTAGTTTACATGCCGTGGGCTACGATTTAATTAAAGGGATAGTTCACTCATTTTTATGAAGTTGTAACGTTGTTTGACTTTCTTTCTGAAGGCTGCATTCTTTTCAATGCAATTACAATCAATGAACTGAATATTTTAGACATTAAATGATATAAAAACATCACAAAAGTGGACCAAAAGTTAACTTATTTAAAATTATACTTAATTTAGATATATATTTACATATTTATAACTATATATTACACATTGATATAAATACAGAGAGACTTTTTTGTATTTTATATTTATTCATTTTTATGTAGTTTCTTTCTTTTGGCTTTAAAAGACACATCATAAAAATGGACAAAAAGTGTGCAAAATGTATATATATATATATATATATATATATATATATATATATATATATATATATATATATATATAAACACACACACACACACACACACACACACACACACACACACACACACATATATATATATATATATATATATATATATATGCTTATATATTAAATTTATTTATTTATATATTATTTTAATATTAGGATAGAGAGATAATATTAAGAACTATTTATTATTATTTATTATATTTTATATGTATTCATACTTTATTTTAAAAAGTAAAAGTAAAAATTTGTTTTTAAAAGTAAAATGTGTACCTTGAATGCACTGTAAGTCATTTTTATCCAAAGTGTCTGCCAAATGCATAAATGTAATTGTAAAACGATATTTAGATAAGGCAGAGAAAGACAATACTCTGAAAACAATCCTTGGTAGAACATACACCAACAATAAGCAACTAAACAAGTTCCAGTGTCACAATGTTTACTTTAGTTTCAAAGCTGTGGGCTGTAATTTAGTTAAGAGTCAGAGGCTGTGTGTTTGTGTGAGTTGTGCGTGGTAAATCTTGTTAAAAATACTGCTCCTGCTGGTGGCAGCACAGTCTAAATCATGATCACAGCATAAAGGTTGAGCTTAATCGAAATTCTGTTCAGGCCGAGAAGTGTGTTTCTCTCACTGTGTGTGTGTGAAAAAGCATGAATTATAGAACAAGGCAGCTCCCTAATTCAATGTTATGAGTTTCTGAGCGCCTAATTTACAAGTGTGTGCTGCTTAGGAGCATGTGCAAGGTGTGTATGTGTTTGTTTGTGTGTGCAATCTGTTCCTTGTCACCAAGCAAGGTGTTCAACACTGACTGAATATAAAGGTATATTTAAAGCTGGCTGAGCAAGATGCTGATAAGAAGGAGGTTTATATTTGCCGTTTTCAAAGACGCTATCCACCTAAACTACTGCTTTTGGAAATGTCACTGTATTTTGTTTCGTTCGTGAAGTGATGCGCTTCCCCATCGCAAATCCCACCGGTGTAATTTGCATGCAGTTGCATCACAGCTTTAATAAAATCCTTATAAAACGAGTGTGGTTTTTCTCTCCAGCAAGAAGTCAGTCTACGTCCTCCCACAAAATCCAGCTAGTAGCCCTAGAGCGAATAATCCATTATCAGGAGAGGATGAATGAGGTGTAATTACTGTGGACTTCTGACATTCCTTAATAGCGTTGTTCTACATTATGCTTACATGCAGAACAGGGCTTCAGAAAATCAGGCTGTGTTTAGATTGAGAGCACACACACATACACAGAGATACGATACATTGTCAACAGTATGAGGACACTTAAACTATATGTGCTTGTAGAACATTTTCAAAACAACGGGCATGAAAAAGTAGTTTGTCTTCTCCCTGTCTTTCTTTATGGATGTCATTTTGTGTACGGGAAATTGTCAAGCTGAAACAGAAAATGTATTCTTGCATTCATTCTACTAAAATGTTTGTGTAAGGAGACTGCATGGTTGTCACTTGCAACGACTGCATGGTTGTCACTTATATCTCAGGCCCTTTCTTTCGGAATATGCAACACAACTCCTTGTTCAAGCTCTTATTCTGTCCAGACTTGACTATAGCAATGCTCTCTTGGCAGGTCTTCCAGCCAATTCCATCAAACCTCTACAATTAATCCAAAATGCCGCTGGAAGATTAATCTTTAATCAGCCGATAAGAACGCACGTCACACCTCTGTTCATCAATTTGCACTGGCTACCAATAGCGGCTCACATAAAATTCAAGGCATTAATGTTTGCATACAAAACCACCTTTGGCTCTGCACCCCTTTACCTAAATTCAGTACTTCAGACCTATGCTCCCTCTAGAAGCTTGCGTTCTGCAAGTGAACGCCGCATTATTGTGCCTTCCCAAAGAGGCACAAAATCACTTTCTCTGACTTTTTCATTAACTGTTCCCATCTGGTGGAATGACCTGCCCAACTCAATCCGAGCAGCTGAATCCTTAGCCATCTTCAAGAAATGGCTAAAAACCCATCTCTTCCATCTTTATTTGACCCTCTGACTCTAGCATTCTCTTTTCTAATTTTATTTTATCTATCTCCTTTCTTTTTATATTAAAAAAAAAAAACACACACACACACACGACCCTCTATCAATTGCATATTTATTCTCTAACTGCTAGCTTTTCTTAAAAAAACTAAAACACTAGCTTTCTTTTCTATATTCTATCTACTTGTTTAAAAAAAAAGAAAAAGAACTTGCTATGTGTACTGCGTTAGGTTAACCGTGACTTGTCATATTGCTTCCATGTTGCTCTTTTGTTGGTTTTGATTGCTTCTATTGTCCTCATTTGTAAGTCGCTTTGGATAAAAGCGTCTGCTAAATGACTAAATGTAAAATATACACATACATATATACACACACACAACACACACACACATCTATATATATATATATATATATATATATACACACATACATACATACATACATACAGTGTGTATATATGCGCATCATATAGTATAACTTGTTTTCAGGGAATGTATATTTTTAAACAAGTGAAAAAATGCTTGTGCAGCACGAAAGTCAAACAAAATAATTTATATATAACATACAAAATGTACTCTGAATGAAAAAAAAAATTCAGTCATTATTTACTGACTCATTCAAAACCCATATGACTTTATTGTTTCACAGCAGAAAGAAAGACATTTTGAAGAAATTTTCAGCTGTTGTGTCCATACAATGAAAGTCAAGAGAGTCCAACACATTGATCCCCATTGACTTTCATTGTATGGGCCAAAAGCACAGAGACATTTTTCAAAATATCTTCTTTTGCATTCCACAGAAAAACTAAGGTTTGGAACGATATGTGGGTGAGAAAATGATGACAGGATTTTAATTTTTATGTGTACCATCACTTAAATAGCTTGTGTAGTGTTGCTTCTCAAGAAATATAAATTATTTCAAAGGTTTTTCAATATTTTAACTGGAAAATTAGACAAAAAAGATCATTATGAACAAGATTTTTTGCAGTGTGGAAGGTCAAGCAGTGTACATGGATTGTTTCAAAAGTTATTACCTGTAATATGATAGGTGACTTGTCGGTTTCCAGGTGAGCTGTCATTGTCCCGTGTGTTCAATACTGCCACCACTTCACCAGGTGCATCACTCTCACGAACACTTCCGTAGTAGCGGGGCTGAAGAAACTGCGGTATGTTGTCATTGGAGTCGCTCACTGCTATAGTTATAGTTGTTGAGGATGACTGGCTAGCAGGATCTCCAAGATCAAATGCCCAGACTGTAAGACTATGGGCGGGGCTCTGTTCATGGTCCAACCCTTTCAGTGTTGATATCCAACCAGAGCTGCTGTCAATTGTAAAGTAGGCTCCATGCTCTTCAATGTCCTCACCGCCAGAGCCACCAAGCAACCCCGGTGGAGCAAGACTGTAAGTCACCTGACCATTAGCTGCCCAATCAGGATCCAAAGCTCGTACTTGCAGAATCCTTGTCCCAGGAGAAAGACCCTCAGTGACTGATGCCTCGTAGTTATCTGACTCAAATGCTGGTTTGTTGTCATTGACATCTTGTACTTTGACCTCCACATCCACAGCTGAAATTGCGTCCAAACGTCCCTGCTGCAACATTGCCATCACTTTGAAATGATAGGCCGGTGTCCGCTCTCGGTCCAGTGCTTTGTCTAGTTTGATCATGCCAGTTTCTTTGTCAACCACAAACACTCCATCCCTGTTACTTTCAGAAGTCTGTCCGATCACCGCTGAGAAGCTTACTGGTAAGGACGAGTGGCTAGTTGAGGTGTGTAGATGCACTGCTCCCAACAAGGAACCAATGGGCATGTCTTCTGGCACGGTAAAGGAGAACTGTGGCTGGCTGAAGGAAGGTATGTGGGCATCGGCAGACAAAACATGTATGTAGACCGACACAAGGGAATGTCTAACAGGTACCCCACCATCAGAGGCTTTAACGAAAAAGGACAGTACAGATCCACGCAAAGGGGCGAAGTTGCCTTTGGTGACAACCCAGCCACTGTCTGGGTCGATATCCAGAAGTTCAGTAACCTGCAGGCTGGCTTCGCTGTACAGGCTGTAGCTCACCTGTCCATTGGCACCTTGATCTAGATCCCAAGCTTGTACTTGCGTCACAAGGGTACCAGGTTCAACCTCGGATCGCACACTTGCATGGTACTCCGAGGCGCCAAATTGTGGAGCGTTGTCGTTCTCGTCTAGTATGGTAACCCGGACAATGCAATATCCAGATCGGCCACCTGGATCTACAGCCGCAATGGACAGCACCATCTCACTTCGTTCTTCCCGGTCTAGACGTTCAAGAGTCGTAATTTGTCCACTGGCATCAATACTGAACAAGTCCCGAGCAGAATCTGAGAGCAGCAGATACCTCAAATCCCCAAATGGTCCAGGATCAGCATCTTGTGCCCTGATTGCAATGACCTTTGATCCCACTGGTGCGTTCTCCCGGACGTCGGCCTCGTACATGCCCTGGGTGAACTGGGGGGCATGTAGATTAGCTCGCTCTACTCGAATGTGCACTTGTGCCGTACTGGTAAACACTCCATCGGAAACGCTTACATTTAGGGTGATGGTGGAAGGCATGCGCTGCATGCGTCGCTGGCCACTCAGGGTGAGGACACCAGAGGCGGCATCAAGCTCAAACAGCATCCTTTCGTTTCCAGACACCAGGCCATACTGCAAGCGTTCAGCGTCTGAACGGTCTGTATCAGAGGCCTGAATGCATGTAACAAAGTGGCCTTTTGCTGCTAACTCATTGATAGAGGCTTCATAGAGTAGTTGATTAAACACTGGAGCATTGTCGTTTGTGTCCGTGACATCGACTGTGACCCACACTTCGCTGCTCAGTGGGGGAAAGCCATTATCTGCTGCCTTGACAAGAAACACATAGCGCTGGATGTTCTCATGGTCCAAGGAGCGAGCTGTCAGAATTAGACCACTGCTGCTGTCGATGTGGAAGTGGTCGGTGCTGTTGGTACGGTCTGGAATGATTTGATACCGGACAGCTGCATTTTTCTCAGAGTCACTGTCTGTTGCGAGAACCTGCAAGGCTGCAGTGCCAATCATGGCAGATTCAGAAATTACAGCTTTGTATGAGGGCCGCTCGAAGACTGGAGGGTTGTCATTGACATCCAAAACTGTAACTTCAACATCCACTTCTGCACGAGCACCTGTGAGGCAGTCCGTTGCTCTGATGATGAGTCTGTGGGAAGGGCTAGTCTCATAGTCAAGGGCAGCGATGACACTGATGACACCTGTGTCAAATCCAATGGAGAAGAGTGTTCCTGGGTCACCGTGCGTTATTGTGTAAAGGACACTCTGTCCTTCAGGGCTGCTGGCGTTTATTCCCAGAATTGGAGTCCATATTGGTATGTCTTCGCTCACTTTCACTGAGTAGAATGGTCGGTCAAACACTGGCATTGCTCTGTTTACCACTGTGACGGGAAAGGTGACTGAAGAGGAAAGAGGCGGTGTTCCCATGTCACGGGCGAACACCAGAACCTGATATTCTACACTAGAGATATCAGCCTCGAAAGCTCTCCGTAAGCGAAGCTCGCCACTCAAACGGTCCATTTCAAAATGTCCCAGTTCATCCTGCAGAAAGTAGTTCACCTCTCCATTTTGTCCTTTGTCCCGGTCCACTGCTGTCACTTGAAATATTGCTGTCCCAGGTTCCGCTTCCACTTGCACACCAGCATAGTATGGCAATCCAACAAAAACTGGAGAATTGTCATTGACATCGGTGACTTGAACTCGGACCAAAGCTCTTGCAACACGGAGCCGATCTTCCTCACGGCCTGCTTGTACCAGAAGTCCGTATTCCTCCTTATCCTCCCTGTCCAATGGGACTCCGACAGTTTCAATGGCACCGGATGTTGGCCTAATGCGAAATTTCCCACCTGCATTTAACAAAGTATAACGCAGGGGTTCATTTAATTTGTTCCCTAGTGCTGTAACGACAGCAACTGTTGTTATGTTACCATTGTTCTCCTCAATGTTGGCATTGTAGGTATTGTGAGTAAAAGCCAGGCCACTGTCCAGAGCCTCATGCACCAGGACAGTAACCAGAGCGGTACTGGAGAAGCGTCCATCTGAAACACGGACATTGAAGCGGAATCGTTCTTTGCTAAAAGTACTGTTTCTTACAGTCAACAGTCCAGTGCTTGGCTCAATGCTGAAATGTTCTATACTGCCATCTGTCAACGAGTAAGTGAGCTCTGATTGGCCATTACCATCGGGATCGGTAGCAAAAACTTGTAGGGCTTCCACACCTTCATAAGTTGGGAGCAAAAGGACAGCTTCATAGGAATCCTGAGAAAACTTAGGCGGGCAGTCATTGACATCTTGCACCTCAATGGTAACTTCTGCAGGACGCTCAGCTGAGAGTTGTGGATGTCCGCTGTCTCTGACGTTAACATGGAAGCGGAATGTAGGTGTGGTTTCATGGTCAAGCTGAGAAATTGTCCTTATAGAGCCAGTACCGGCATCTACTGCAAAGAAGCGCCTGGCAGATTCTTCCATGATCTGGTACACCAACAGGGCATTATGGTTGCGGTCAGCGTCGCTTGCTCGTATGACTAGCGGTTGTCCATTGTCACTTTGCACAACACTGTTAAGCCCGGCACCTTCACTGATACTTCCATGGTACCTCAGCTGTTGGAACACTGGAGCATTGTCATTTTGGTCGAGAACTGTAACTGTTATTGTAGCATTTGAGGCCTGTCCAGCCATGTTGCTAGCGGTGACTATTAGCACATAGGAGGAAACCGTTTCAAAGTCTAGTGTTTTCTGCGTAGTGATCACTCCACTGTACTGGTTGATTCGGAATGTCCGATGACCATTGCCGTGGCGAATGTCATAGGTAAGGGTGGACAGACTTAGAGCGTTCACTGTGATGACTGAAGTTCCAATGGCAACACCTTCTGATATTTCCGCCTGATATTCACTTTGGGGAAACTTGGGACCAGCATTATCAGACAAGGTGACAGCGATTCGGACGACAGCTGTTGAAGACAATGCTGGAGAACCGTTATCCATTGCTTTGACAGACAAGACATAGTGACCAATGTTGGACAGGTCCAGCTCCCGAGCCAATAAGATGATGCCCAAAACAGGATCAATCCGGAAAGTGTTTCCTGTGTTCCCTAAATTGAAAAAGAAAAAAAGAGTGTAAGAAAAATAAGATCTTACAAATATGCTGTATTAGCTTACACATTATTGTATAAAAGAACATACATGTGTCATAATGCATTACATTGTATGCATGTTTGCCATTATGTGTGTAAACAAAATAGTAAAAATTTGTGCACATATACTTCTTCACAGTTTTCATCATTTTAGAACAATAATTTTAAAAAATTGCCAAAAAATGTGAACAAAAAGTATAAATTATTATTTTTCTTTTTTATAAGCTTCTTCAAAAATTTATTGTTTCCATGTATGCTGGCTTAGTGGCTGCTTTTCCTTCACTGTATGTAACCATCCATTAAAATTAAATTAAAAAAAATATATATTTTAAAATAATAATTAAAATATGGTGACCAAAAAAAAAAAAAAGCCCAAAAAAAAAAAGTATAAATTATATTTCATTTAAAATAAAAATAAAAAATAAAAAAATAATAAAATAAAATAAAATAATTGGTAATGACATATGTAAACACAAATCCAATATCCAAAATCAATTTATCCAACAGTTAAGTAAAGATCATGAGAAATTCAATGAAGTGTGTCCAAACTTTGACAGGTGTATGTGAGTGTGTGCGTACCTGAGTCGATGCTGTAACTGATTTGTGCATTTTGGCCCTTGTCCTTATCGAGTGCAGTAACCGTGAGAACAGCTGATCCCAGTGCCGCTGATTCATACACCTGTCCATCATACATCACCATGGTAAAAAGAGGGGCGTGGTCATTCACATCCTCTACACCAATCAGGACACGAGCAAGACTACGTCTGTACGGGAACTCTTGATCCTTCACCTAATATAGAAGGAAAGTAAAGAAAATGGAGACAAAATAAAGAGAGTGATAGAGAGAAACAAAAATTAATTCCCTGTCGGAGACAGACTGCAATATCCAACACAAGGAAACAGCAACACACACAAACTCATACACACAAAACAAACTCGCTCACTGCCAGATGGAGTGGATAACATCTCTCTCCGGATTATAATAACAAATTTCATCTGTTTGCAGGCAGCAGGAATATCCATGTGCTTATTAGATATGACACTCACTGTCTCTCACCCTCGTCAAGGGAGTGCGGAAACAAGCAGTGATACAGATCAGATCAATAATTAGATCACAGTGGAGAAACGACACAGGTGCAGACGACATTAAACTAGTGACGGCTGCCAAAGCACAAGGAGCAATCTTCTGTTCCTGTCATACCTGCACTCAAGCATGGAGAGTGTGAAAGAGAGACAGGAGGGAGGCAAACTACCAACACTAATCAAACGATTACTCCACTGCTTTATCTATCCAGTGAGAGTCACAATGTTCTCTCAAAAATAAAATAAAATAAAACAATTATTTTTAGTTAGTTAAGAAATTCATATGTAGACACAGTTTCATTATCTGTGAGCCTTCTTACTGGTCCAGTTCTTAATACTTTTGAAAACTGATTAATTAAAGAAAGAAAAGCGCTTGATAAAATAAAATAAAAACTTTATTTGGTAAAATAAAATTCACATGTAACCTGTTTACATCTATTTATATATGAGATGTTCAAGTCTTCATAATTTAAAACTAATTAAAAAAAAATAAAAGAAAATAATAAAATAAATTAAAACAAAAAAATTATAGAATATCATTCAAATAATAAAAATAGTAAAACTAGACCTTTCATTTGGTTGGTGGTTGTTTACTGAATCAAGTCAAAATAATGGTTGCCAAAGCATTGCTATGCATTTCTAAAGAGTTTAATGCATTACTATGTGGTTGCTGTGGTGTTCTGGTTATGTGGTATTTTCATAATATCTGTTTGTAGCAATATGAGTTACCATGATGGTAAGGATGTGCTGCGTTCGGCTCTCATGGTCCAGTCTGCGAGCCGTGTAGATGATTCCGTTGTTAGGGTCGATGCGGAAGAGCCGCATGCTGCTGGGGTCAACGCTGCTCTGGAGGCTAAAGGTCAAACGGTGACGTTCATCACGGTCAGATGCCAACACCTGAACCACCTCAGTATCCGGGGGTGTGTCTTCTGTGATTGTGATGTCATAGGTGGGCTGGGAAAAAAGGGGGGCGTTGTCGTTGTTGTCCAGAACAGTAATGTGGACCTGTGGAAAAAAAAAAATAAATAAATATATATATATATATATATATATATATATATATATATATATATATATATATATTGTTCAAGTTGAAATAAAATAAAATACAAATATTAGATAAAAAACAAAAACTTAAAAAAAAAAAATAATTAAATATGTTGCCTGGGAAACTCAGTGAAATAATGAGTTTCAGTTGAAATACTAAAATTACAAAAAACTAAAGTGAAATAAAAAATAAAACTAATTAGAAAAAAAGTAAAAAAACAAAACAAAAACAAAACAACAACAACAACAACAAAAACCTACAGTACTATAACTTAAAGGGATAGTTCACCCAAAAATGAAAATTCTGTCAGGAATTACTCACCATCATGTCGTTCTAAACCTGTAAGATATTTTTGATGCATTCTGAGAGCTCTCTGACCCGTACGAAGCTACGAGAATAATTTTTGTGTGCAAAGAAAACAAAAATAATGACTTTATTCAACAATTCGTCTCCTCCGCGTCACCCTACAGCGCCATTTTCACATACGTAAACAACGTATGCAACAAATGTATGCGGATACGTTGTTGTTTTTTTTTTAGTTATTTTTTGGGCTTTTATGCCTTTTTTTAAATTTTGGATAGGACAGTAGAGTGACGACAGGAAAGCATTGGGTGGAGAGAGGGGAGCAGGATCGGCAAGAACCTCGAGACGGGAATCGAACTCGGGTCGCTGTGAGCGCAGTTGTGCTTTATGTCGACGCACTAACCACGAGGCTATTGGCGCCTACATGCGGATACGTTGTTAACGTTCAGATTAAAGCGTAAACAACGTAAACAGCATATCCGCATATGGTGCTGCTGACACAGAACACCATACGTTGTTTACGTATGTGATACTCTCCAAAATGGCGCTATAGGGTGACGTGGAAGAGACGAATTGTTGAATAAAGTGTTTATTTTTGTTCTCTTTGTGCACAAAAAGTATTCTCTTAGCTTCGTAAAATTACGCTTGAACTACTGATGTCACATGGATTATTTTAATGATCTTCTTGCTACGTTTCAGAGCCTTGATCGTGTAAGGATCCTTGCGGTCTATGGGAGGGTCAAAGAGCTCTCGGATTTCATCAAAAATATCTTAATTTGTATTCCGAAGAAGAAGTCTTACAGGTTTGGAACAACATGAGGGTGAGTAATTAATGACAGAATTTTCATTTTTGGGTGAACTATCCCTTTAAATTTAGTTTAAAATAAAAAAATGGAATAAAGCTGAAAGAAAAGAAAATATAAATATTAGATGAAAAATGAAAAGTTAAAAAAATAGATATAATAATAAATAATAATAATAAATAACAAAACAAAACAAACAAAAAAATAAAATCACTGTGTAGAGACGTGCTGAAATCGCGTTTGGTCTCGTACTGTATCGCGTACCTTGTCAGTGTCTGTGCTTGCTTGGCCATTTATTGTGATTTAACAGGAAAGTGTGTTCAAGCGCCAGCAGAAGACAGTGTAAGAAATACTCTTTGAGAGAAGCAGTCTATCAGCGGAAGTTAAAAGCAGCTCGTAAGTGTATTTACTTGTCTCATAAATGTTTAGCACAGTTGCCGTTGCTAGGAAACGCTTGTTTTGTTTACTGTGTAGAGACGTGCTGAAATCGCGTTTGGTCTCGTACTGTATCGCGTACCTTGTCAGTGTCTGTGCTTGCTTGGCCATTTATTGTGATTTAACAGGAAAGTGTGTCCAGCTGAATTCAGTTGGTGATTTGTTAGACTGGTATAAATAAGCTTAGTTTAACGTGGCAGCGGACGCGGCAGCCCTCGTGTGAAGCCCTCGTCGTGTGAAGACTGAAGAGTGTAAAGACCATGGACTCTACCGTGCGACTCCACCGGGCAGGGACACCGGCAAGGGATATAAGTATCACTTTTTATTTGTCCTCTTTCCTATTACTTGTTTCACTTCTTTTTTATAACTAATTCTTACTATGTGTTTTCAGATCACTGCTATCACTACCACTCGCAAACCTCGCATCACACACTGTAGGCAGCGCAATCCTAACAACCTGCGCACTTTGCCTATGTCTGCTAATACACTACTTTCTTTTTCTATTGGTCTCTGGAATTGTCAGTCTGCTGTCAACAAAGCTGATTTCATTACTTCCATTACTAGTCATTCAAGGCTAAACCTCATGGCCCTGACAGAGACTTGGATCAAACCAGAGGACAATGCTACACCTGCAGCACTCTCCAATAATTTCTCCTTTTCCCACACCCCCCGTTTAACTGGAAGAGGTGGAGGTACTGGTCTGCTCATTTCTAATAATTGGAAATTTACTCCTCTCTGTGTATCAACAGCTCCTTTGAATCACATTCGGTTACTATTACCTACCCTCTAAAAATCCATTTTGTAGTTGTTTATCGACCTCCAGGACCACTAGGTAACTTCATGGAAGAATTAGATGTGTTGCTCTCAACCTTTCCTGAGGATGGTACTCCCTTAGTTACACTTGGAGACTTCAACATCCACCTCGATAAACCTCAAGCTGCAGACTTCCAAACTCTGCTTGCCTCTTTTGATCTCAAGAGAGTGTTAACTATGGCTACTCACAAATCAGGCAACCAACTGGACCTTATTTACACATGAGAACTGCTCCACTGATCATGTGCTGGTTACTCCACTGCACACCTCGGATCACTTCCTCCTCACTCTTAACCTTGACATGATTCCTGACACAACACATACCCCTCCACATGTCACTTTTCAACGTAACTTACGCTTACCCTCCCGGTTATCTGCTATGGTTTCATCTTTGCTTCCTCCCTCTATACAGTTATCATCTCTTGATGCTAACAGTGCTACTGATACTTTCTGTTCCACTCTGACATCTTGTTTAGATACTTTCTGGCCCTTGTCTTCCCCTTGTCTTCCAGGCCAGCCCGTACCACACCTTCTGCCCCTTGGCTATCTGACGTTCTCCGCGAACATCGTTCTAAGCTCAGGGCTGCAGAGAGGATATGGTGCAAATCACAAAATCCTACTGATCTTAATTTATATCGATCACTCCTCTCTGACTTTTCTGCTAATGTCTCTACTACTAAAAGAACATACTATCACGACAAAATTAACAATTCGCCTAACTCTCGCATGCTCTTTAAAACATTCTCCTCCCTCCTTTGTCCTCCTCCTCCCCCTCCTTCATCAACTCTAACAGCTGACGACTTTGCCACATTCTTCATTAATAAAATTACTAACCTCACTGCACAATTCTCCACACCACAAACTGTCAAACACATCTTACCATCAAACATACACTTGTTCACATCCTTCTCTCCACTCTCTGAGGCAGAAGTCTCTAAACTCATCCTTTCCAGTCATCCTACTACTTTTCCGCTTGATCCTATTCCATCCCATCTCCTTCAAGCCATTTCTCCTGCAGTTGTACCTGCACTCACTCACATCGTTAACACATCCCTTCACACTGGAGTTTTTCCCTCAGCATTTAAACAGGCTCGTATAACCCCACTTCTTAAGAAACCCACTCTTAACCCAACTCTTTTAGGGAACTATGGACCAGTTTCCCTTCTACCTTTCATTGCAAAAACACTTGAACGAGTTGTGTTCAACCAAGTCTCTGCCTTTCTCACACAGAACAACCTCCAGGACAGTAACCAATCTGGCTTCAGAAGTGGACATTCGACCGAAACTGCCTTGCTCTCAGTTGTTGAAGCCCTAAGACTTGCAAGAGCGGCTTCCATGTCTTCATTACTTATCTTGCTGGATCTATCCGCTGCTTTTGATACAGTCAACCACCAGATCCTCCTGTCAACCCTATTGAGAAAGGGCATCTCAGGAACCACTCTCCAGTGGTTTTAGTCTTACCTCTCAGATAGATCCTTCAAGCTATCTTGGAGAGGTGAAGTTTCCATGTCGTAACATCTAGCTACTGGGGTGCCTCAGGGCTCAGTCCTTGGACCACTTCTCTTCTCTGTCTACATGGCATCATTAGGTTCTGTCATTCAGAAACATGGCTTTTCATATCACTTCTATGCTGATGACACTCAACTCTACCTCTCATTCCATCCTGATGATCCGACGATAACTGCTCACATCTCAGCATGTATAACAGACATTTCTTGCTGGATGAAGGACCATCACCTTGAACTCAACCTAGCTAAGCCAGAACTGCTTGTAGTTTCAGCAAACCCATCACTTCATCACAATTTCACCTTCCAGTTAGGCTCATCAACCATTACTCCTTCAAAAACAGCCAGAAATCTTGGAGTTGTGATTGATGATAAGCTGAATTTCTCAGACCACATTGCTAAAACTGCCCGGTCCTGCAGATTTGCTTTATATAATACTAGGAAGATCAGGCCCTTTCTTTCAGAATATGCAACACAACTTCTTGTTCAAGCTCTTGTTCTGTCCAGACTTGACTATTGCAATGCTCTCTTGGCAGGTCTTCCAGCCAATTCCATCAAACCTCTACAATTAATCCAAAATGCCGCTGCAAGATTAATCTTTTATGAGCCGAAAAAAAAACGCACGTCACACCTCTGTTCATCAATTTGCACTGGCTACCAATAGTGGCTCGCATAAAATTTAAGGCATTAATGTTTGCATACAAAACCACCTTTGGCTCTGCACCCCTTTACCTAAATTCAGTACTTCAGACCTATGTGCCCTCTAGAAGCTTGCGTTCTGCAAGTGAACGCCGCATTATTGTGCCTTCCCAAAGAGGCACAAAATCACTTTCTCTGACTTTTTCATTAACTGTTCCCATCTGGTGGAATGACCTGCCCAACTCAATCCGATCAGCTGAATCCTTAGCCATCTTCAAGAAACGGCAAAAAAACTATCTCTTCCATCTTTATTTGACCCTCTAACTCTAGCATTCTCTTTTCTAATTTTATTTGACCTATCTCCTTTCTTTTTATTTAAAAAAAAAACAAAAAACAAAACACACACACACACACACACACTTGACCCTCTATCAATTGCATATTTATTCTCTAACTGCTAGCTTTTCTTAAAAAAACTAAAACACTAGCTTTCTTTTCTATATTCTATCTACTTGTTAAAAAAAAAAACAAAAACAAAAACCTTGCTACGTGTACTGCGTTAGGCTAACTGAGGCTTGTCATATCGCTTGCATGTTGTTGCTCTTTTGTTGGTTCTGATTGCTTCTATTGTCCTCATTTGTAAGTCGCTTTGGATAAAAGCGTCTGCTAAATGACTAAATGTAAATGTAAATGTAAAATAATCATTCACTTGAAAATGCCACATTGTGCAAGTTCTTTGGGTTGTAAAGGTTTTTTCATGTTCTTTCTGTCAAAATAAATTATCGTAAGTGGAAAATGCAATCTGGAAATGTTTTTTTTCTGTACTCGATAAGAAAGCTCATGAAATTCAAGCACTATGTATTATATTAATAACTTTGATCACATCTAAATAAAGCAGCCTTGTATTGACTGATGTGTTCGCGAATTTTCTACATTTCAGGAGTTTTATTTACTATGAGTCTAAGTGAACTTCTCTGATCAATACTGATAAAACTGGATAGAGCTTAATGAAAATCACATGACTTATATGCACCATGAGTGTACGAACAAATCGAAGCTGATTGAATGCTGAAACGCAAACAAATCGGCTGACGCAAATACTCAGTTGTCGCTAACTTGTATTAATAGCCCCACCGGTCAGAGGAGCATGCAGACAGCGTGAGAGCACACAACTGTGAGTGTCTGCGAGTGTGTGAGATCAAAACACGTTAGCTGATCTAATTATAAAGTAATAACAGACGTGCACTTCCGTCTCACACTCGGCCTTGCGGAGACACGCTGAGCTCCATCTGTGTGTGTGTGTGTCGCAAACAGTGAATGAATGTATATTTGAGTATGAAAGTGTGAAAGATGGTGCTTTCTAAATAGAGAATAAGTCTTGGAGAAGAATACAATCGATCTCATCATTTTTTTTCCCCATTTGTCCCTTCTCTGACTCTCCCTCCAGAACTCTTTGTTCACGTGTGTGTTTGTACTTTGTAATTTTAAAAGGAATGCATTTGCACCCAACATACGCAATTGACTGAATTTGAATTAGTTATCTTTTGTGTTTATGTTCTTGTGCATGCGTGTATATATGTTAATTTACTTTGTTTATATAGTGAGTGAATAAACTGAATAAATGCGAGAGCTCTTCCTGTCACCCTCCTCCCAAAGCACTGCAGCAGCTTCTACTCCAAAAGATAAACAGATCGATCATTCATTTTTCCTCACTCTCCCACATTTTTCCTTTCAGGATGAATTGTGTCCTTTAAACTCTGACCTTCACGGACATATTACACTGAAAAAGGCTCGTATCCATGGCAACGGAGCTATCAATCCGATGGGACCTTGACATCAGGGATAGGCAATCTGAACGATGACAGACGTTATCAATCAAACCCTCACCATCAAACATCAGCATCAATCATCGACTAAACAGCTGCTGTCAAGCGGACAAACACTAACTCTGCTCCAAAACCTAGCGAGCTTCCTCCCTAGACACTTTCAAAAGCATATAAAAGACAGAAAAGCTGCTCCAAAAGATAGGAAGAAACATTATGCTGCCTTTTAACATCATGTCTGGCCATATTCTAAGGAAGAGAAGGAATCCAAAAAAGTAAGTGAAAAAAATGCCAAACGATATTTAAAAATTAAGTGGAGAGAAATGCAGATTATACACATGAATTAATACAGATTTATAAATATTAATGCAACTAAAATATTAATTATATTAATATATATTTAATATAAGATAAAATTATAAATTATATAAACATTAATATTAATTTTACATATAGATAAAATATTAATTTGACTAATATATTACATCAATAAAAAATAAAGGTGTACAAGTGGAGAGAAATTATATCTATGAATTATTATAAATAATAATATAATGTATTAGTATCATGTATCAAGTGTCCGTGAATGTTTATTTATTTTTATTTGAGTGTGTGTGTGTGTTTACCTGTGTGTACGCTACATTAGTCCCATCTGTAACCTCCACAGTGAGGTTGTAAAACGATCGTTGCTCTGCGTCCAGAGGTTTAGCGATGACGATAGTGCCGACACCTTTCTCAACGTCAAACATACTGTCCTCATCACCACCTTACACGAAAAGAGAAAAGATGATTAAACACAAACTATACGTTACAACTCTCTCTCTCACACACACACACACACTTGTTTTGCTATCGTTGTGGGGACTTCCATAGGCGTAATGTTTTTTTCTACTGTACAGACCGTATATTCTATTGCCCTACACCAACCCTACACCTAAATTTTTCAAAAAACTTCATTCTGTGTGATTTATAAGCTTCTTTACCGGTGGGGACCTCAATTTAGGTCCACACCGTGACACGAGTCCCCATGAGTCTGTGTGTATTCAGGTTTAAGTCCCCACCTGAATAGAAAAACAGGTACACACACACACACACAGATATTGCACACAGATTCAAACTCACAGCACTGTAGTACTCAGGTACACCAGATGGGGGTGATACAGGGTTTGGAAGTGCTAAACATAAGTAGGATGGGATTTGCTCATACCCACAGACACACACACAGCAAATACACAATGCACACCCCACATGTGCAATGCACACATACACATACAAACACACACACACACACACACACACCACATATGCAATATATCCTTATATAAACACATATACATCCTACATCCAAAACACTAACACAACATATGCAGACAAATACACTCATATGTATGCATGTGTGTGCTACTCTGAAGTCATATAAAAGATTCCTCCATTTTCTAAGACTTCAAGTCTATATTTTTCTATACATCCTACACAAACACAGTCTAACAAACACATGCTGCCCACAAACACACAGCACTCTCTAGACTCGGCTCAAAGAGGAAAGAGTACCTCATAGACTATTTACACCAACAAGAGAAAGGCAAACCCAAAATATGGGAAGAAACAACTGTTATCGCACACTGAAAGTCAGCTGTTAGACTATAAAGGATAGTTCACCCAAAAATGAAATATCTGTGATTATTTACTCACCCTCACATCAATCCAAACCTTTCTTCCATGCAACACAACAGATGTTAGCTCACAGAACGTTCACTTTGCGATTTTCCACACAACAAAAGTCAAGTCAAGTCACCTTTATTTATATAGCGCTTTTAACAATACAGATTGTGTCAAAGCACTTAACAGTACCAAATTGGAGGATAGAGTGTCAGTAATGTATAATGATAAGATTAAACACTCAATTTTCAGTTAATGGCATTTCATTATTGAATTCAGAGATGTCATTGCAATAGCAGACCAGAAGCTGTCAAGCTCCAAAATGCACCATCAAAATGGTCGAATCATATGATAACTTTGTGTGAGAAACAAATTGAAATTTCAGTTATCATTCACTGTAAATCTTGCCCTCCACCACAGGCCTCAAACCTCACTCTAGACTAGTTTTGCTACATTTTGATTAGTCACAAGACAATGAATAACAAATTTTGGTATCATATATCATTTTATCATATAATTTATATTTTAACATCACAAACTTCAGTCTGTTTTCATTCATTCACACAAAACTTCAAAAGACTTGAAATACATAGTGCTCAAGTCACATGCACTACTATTCTGGTGTTTTTTTTATTTATTTTTTTTTAACTATTTGCTTTCAATGTATGGAAAAAAGCAGTGTCATCATTCTGACTAAAATTCACATCATTTTGGAATAACATGAGGGTAAGCAAATGGTGACCGAACTGTCATTTACAGGTGAACTATCCCTTTAAGACGTAGATCAGGTTGTTGCATGAGTGTGTTTGAACCCCTATGCGTGTGAACAGAGGTGAAAGTGTATTTTGGCAGGGTGCTATGCTCCATCTTCACACTCATCCTACCCAGGGTGCATTAATCATCTCGTGCCGCCTGTTGCTGTAACACCTGGTGGAGAGATACACTTACATATGCATACACACACTTACACACTCTTTCATTCATCACCGTCCACCCTCGCTGTCCTCACACACGCTCCCTCATCTGGCAAGCTAACCCTGGGCTGACCCCTGACCTTTATGCACACTCGATTGGCTGTTTAATGACGCATTTAATCAGGCCGCAGATGATACGGCTGGGTCAACGACCGCCAGAAGGGTTTTAGGTAGCTCATAAACAAAACACAAACTCACACACACACACACACACACACACACACGGATGGAAGCAGGAATTAAACCATTATCGCCACTGCACAGTAAATGCTAAGCGTACACACACACACATGCATACAGCAATTTATCAAATGCACATTTAAATCACATTTGTACAAAGAAACGCCCTCAAATTCACATCCCAACCAATCACTTTTAAGCAACACAGCACAACACCAAGGGATGATGGGAAAGCAGAGCTAGCTGATGGTTAAACGGCAACAGAGCAAGAGCAGTTCTGCTGTACTTATATAAATATAGAGAGAGGGACAGACAGAGGGAGAAAGACAGGAGAAGAAAGAGACAAATAGACTCACGGAAAGAGAGAGATAAACATGCAGAGAGAAAAAAAGACAGAACGACAGACAGTCAGGTAGAAAAAGAGATCGACAGACAGAGATAGAGAGACAGAGACATCAGGGCTAGACAATAAGGACTAACCTGATGAAACTGTCACTGCGTTATAACGTAAGTTTATCATTTGCAGGCATTTATAAGTCTCCTTAAGTCAATGTAAACATTCAAGTGATTTAAAAACCATTTAAGAGGCGAAAGAGAACTCTCCAAGACAGGCATTTGGACATTTTTTGTCTGTTTTTTTCCGTTACAGCATTATTGGACACGAAAGAAAATGGTTTCCTGCGCATGCACATACAACCGTCTCTCACACAACGCACAATACGGATTTCAATCCTCTTTCGTGTTTTTATTGCGTGTTAATGCACAAATTTAAACTGAATTATGTTAAAATCTCCGTTTTAGTGAGTATTAAGTTAAGTGAGCATTAACATCCTGTGAAAATCCACGTGTATCAGTATAGTGGATCCGTGACAGCGGCTTCATAAACCTGCTGCGGTCTGTCCTTAAAGGCACTTATGCTTTTTCACTTTTTGAATTTTAGTCAGTGTGTAGTGTGTATGTTTGGGCATAAAAAAGATCTACAAAGTTACAAATCTCAAAGTCCACTCCAAAGGGAGATATTTTGTTTTTAAAAAATCCTTTTTCAAGAACTACAACGAATGGCTCATTTGGACTACAAAGTTGTTTTCCTGTATTTGTGACATCACAAATTGGCCCATTAGAATATCATTAAAATAAATCCCGCCTCCGGAAATTCGAATGTAAAAAATCGAAAATCGAAACCTGGTGCGGGTATTTTTATATCACTGTATTTCTGATGGAAACTGACTGTCTTCATAAAATTTTGGATGTCATTTTCATTTCATCTTGCATGTAATGCCTGATAAAGCAGTGTTTATGAGTGGAGCTCTGCTTTGTGTACAGCGTTACCGGGAAAACCTCGCTCTCTCCCGCTCCAACAGCGCCTCCTGCTGGCAGAGAATGAATTTGCTTTTAGTCATTCTGCCTAGCTGTTCGCCAATCACAGCACACTGGGACAGCTAACCAATCACAACACATTTCGTTTTTCGGAAGGCGGGCCTTCATCAAACCCAGAACTAATCGAATAATCAATAATCAACTAATCAGAAAATTGGGAAATTTCAGTGTTAACCAAATCTAAAATGTTGGTGTTGTAACAACTTTATTAGAATACAAGGTTGCATGGGTCAAAAACAATGAAAACTAACTTTTTTTTTGCTTTGTGGTGGGAAATTTGAAAATTACAAAAAAGTACAAATCAATTAATAAATTAATAATAAATAAATAAATTAATTAATTAAAAAAAAAATCCTTAGCGTTGAGCCCTGGACATGCAAAGATAGGCGGACAGAGTTGAAGACAGAAGAAGAGATCACAATACAGAATTAAAAAAGAGAAGGAGAGAAACCACAGAAAGAAAAATTGACAGGGAGGAGTTAAGAAAAAGAAAAGAGGAAAAGAGTTCAGCTGAACTGGTAAAGATACCTTCTGTAGAACAGTTCCTGCCGCAAGCGGTCTGGAGTATATAAAACATCTCACGGAAAGAGCGTGGACCTTCCCATACGAAGCATTTAGAAAAAGAGAGAGAGTGAGAGAGAGGAAGAGAGGATGGAAGAGAGATGAGGACAACAGAAGTAAAGAATGAAGAGTCGAAGGATAAAAGAAATAAAGAAGAAGTGGCCTGTGACTCAAGAAGAGGAGAAGAAAAAGAGAGGCAGAGCAGCGAAAGAGTGCAGAGCAGGTGCTGCTGAAGCAAACTGAAGGTATCTGAACACCAAATGGCATGCATGCTGCAAATCTGACTCTCCCATTGCCTACCATATCAACAAATACAGGACCTCAGAGTCCGGAACATCAATGTGGAATAACATAGCTTTATTAATATTACTGTAAAACATTATTTAAATTAACACACTTTCTAATATTGTATACGTAATTTAATATAATATAATATAATATAATATAATATAATATAATATAATATAATATAATATAATATAATAATAATTAACCATCAGGGCAGTCATTAGTATGTGTTTTTTTGCAGTTGATATTTGGCTTGTTTTAATATAATATAATATAATATAATATAATATAATATAATATAATATAATATAATATAATATAATATAATATAATATAATATAATATAATATAATATAATATAATATAATATAATATAATATAATAATTCATTTAGGTTTGTTTTATGATCAATTATTTAAAATGCATTAGTAGTTTGTTTGTGTGTATACAAACCTTACATCACCATATATACAGACAGCTGCAAGCAATCGCCATGGTGACCGTGGAATGGCAAAAGATAGCAATACAACACCACAAATCATGCAGTGAACCACAAACATACCCAACAACTCTAAACCATAATTTGCAAATATTTGGCCTAATTAATCTGTAAATTAATTTCATTTAACTGTAAGCCAAACCTATCATTATAAAATCCAATTATATATACATTTAAAGATTTGGTTATAAATAGAAGTACAATTATTTCTAAAAACACACCATTTAACATTTAGAATTTTAAAATGTAAAAAATATTCAAATTTCAAACGTTGTTACAATAAACTGGCATTTATTTTCAATCCTTCACTAAATGCTAAAAATCCACTTGCATCTCTGTCCTGCAGCTAAAGTCATCTAAATTGCATAGATCATCACATTAACATAAAGCATCCAAGCACTCACCTGTGATGTCAAACCACAAGGAGGCGGAGCCTTGCTGTTGGGCAGACACCACGCCTACGATGTCCGCCACTTTGTCAGTTTCCATGACGGTGAAATTGTAAAGCTGCTCGTCGAAGGCGAGAGGAACAGGACTGGCTGGAGGACGGCGGATCCACTCGATGTGCAAACGAGCCGTCGCCCAGCGCTGAGGACGTCCATTATCCACTGCCTTCACCTGCGGTCAGAGATTAAACACACATCAGGAAGACAAGAACACCAGGCATTAAAAAGACTGAACTGAAATGGAAGAATGCACCCAGTGTTGACTTTTGCATTGAATGCAAACAAAAGAACGAACCTTTTACAAAGAAATAAATTTAAAATGTCAACTCCCTCATTAAGGGAATTGAGCTGCTATTATATGTCAAGGGAGTTTTTCAAGACCTGGAAATTATTATCTATGAGTTTACACTTCTGGTTAAACCTGGTAAGACTATTTCTTGTCCTAATATCACATATGGATGATTTATATAATTCCAATTAGGTGGGGGAAAAATTGGCATGGAACATGTCAGGTATTTGGTGCATGAACAAAGTGGTCTAAATAGCTCTAAACATGGTCAACATGGTCTACCAAGCTTATTAATCATTTTATTTATTTATTTATCATTTTATTATTAATTTAATTGTACTGTATTCTATTTTATTATTATTTATTTTATTATTTTTATATTTTATTATTTATCTTGTTTTATTATTCTTTATTTTATTTTGTTTTATTATTATTATTATTATTATTATTTTATTCTATTATTTATAGCTGTATTGTTTTTATTTTATTTGTTATTTTATTCTTTTCGTATTCTTTTATTTAATTTTTTTATTATTCTTTTATATTTTAGTCTCATAATATAAAACACTGTATTTCATTTTATAATCATATACATGTGTGAGATTAACTTCATTTAGAAGCTCAAGGGTCAAAGGTGACTCACGGTAAGAATATCATAGGTTCCAGCAGTGAACTGTTTCTTGGGCGATGAAACCACACCGGTTTTGGCATCGATTACGAACTTCCCATCCTCGTTGCCATCGACGATGCTGTAGGAGAGTTCAGCGTTGGCGCCCTGGTCTTGGTCGTAAGCAAACACCCGATATATAGGAGCGCCTCGCTGTTTACGGGTGCGCTCGGGTAAACGGACCTGGTACACCTTCTCTGGAAACACTGGTTTGTTATCGTTAACATCCAACACTTGGATCACCACCCATACTGTGGTGTGTCTGGGAGAAGGACCGCCATCTGATACAGTCACCTGGACACAAAAACAGAGATGAAGTCTTTTCTGCTCACCAAGGCTGCATTTATTTGATCAAAAATACAGCAAAAACAGTAATATTGTGAAATGTTATTACAATTTAAGATAGCTTTTTTTTCTGTTTGAATATATTTTTAAACTGTAATTTATTCCTGTGACGCAAAGCTGATTTTTCTGCATCATTACTCCAGTCTTCAGTGTCACATGAATCTTCAGAAATCATTCTAATATGTTGATTTGCTGCTCAAGAAACATTTTAATTAAATTTCATTTCATTTCATTGTGGGGAGTGTTACAGCGAAGCATGAGTCACAGCACAAGAGATGCTTGCCGTAGTAAACACTACTATTCATGGTAAAATCCCATTATAAATGGACAGGAAAGGAGAAATAAGATTCTCTATGCATGTGATCTACAAATTTTTTCTCGCTGTAGAATGGAGTGATGATGAGTCATGTTCCGCTTTTCTCTCATTTCCTGTTTCTGATATTCGATCCATTTTTCTTTTTCATTAGCAAACATGCCCATCGCTCATCCACCAATCAGCATGGCCGCACGTGGCCACCAGCCAGTCAGAAGAGTGCAGAGGAACATTTAAATGATATCATTAAAAACAAAAGACATTGTGTGCGCCATCCATCTCAGCAACAACAACAGAACGATTAATTCAATTCACTTTATTCATTTCCTTTCACAGACTGCCGTGCCATGCCTGTACAAATTCAATCTGTCTGTCTGAGAGAAAGAAAGCGGGAGCAATAAATGTGAAAAAAGAGGGGGTTGTAATAAATTAAAGGGGCGTTTGGTCTGTGTAATGTTTGGGTGTCAAGGGATCACACGGTGAACGGGTAACATAACGTGAGTGACAAGTTCGTTCTCAAAAGATCAACACGACAAATCGCTTTTATTACAAACACAAAACACCCACTCGAAAACATTGACTTTCGCACTTAAACAAACGCGAACAGCAAGCATTTTGAATTTCAAACAGGCGTCTATAGGACTCAGTCAGAACATGTCAATAATCTTGCATTCATATGAAGTGAAAATTGTCATAATTCTCCTGTCCCTCACAAAATTGATCTGCAATTTGGAGGCAGTGCAAATTAGCATGGCTCGCAGCTCTCACACCTGATGTGTGTTTGTGTGAACGTAGCTATATGTGTGAATGTGGGTTCGCATGAGTGTGTCTCACCTCCAGTACATGCTCAGCCTGTTGTTCACGATCCAGTTTCCGAGAGGTTGTGGTAATCAGACCTGCAACACACAAAATCACTCGTTTTAGCAGGCGCTTTACAAATATTCTTTGATCCAACCACTTCTGCAGTCTCTAACTACAGGTAATGACAGTGATTAAGTTTCACAAACCTTAAATTCACAAAACTAGCTTCATTGTTGTTAGACGAAATTCACTAAAAGTAATGATTACTTGGAGTTTTTGATACTGTAAGGCAGGGAAACTCAAATCTGGCTCGCAAGATCCACTTTCCTGCAGAGTTCAGCTCTAATCCTAACCAAACACACCTGAGCATGCTAATCAATGTCTTCAGGATCATTAAAAAAATCACAGGTAGGGGAGTTTGATCAGGGTTGGAGCTAAACTCTGCAGGAAAGTGGATCTCGCGAGCCAGATTTGAAGATCACTGCTGTATGGGAACAAAATAGAGTTTTTGAATGATTCAGTTAAAATAATGATATCATAGGAGTCATTTGTTTGTGAATCGGACTGCACTGGTCTCGCTACATGCAGCAACTCAATAGTTTCCTTCCCATGGTTTTGTGATGCACAGTTTTTCCACCTCATGTTCAGCTCAGACTACAAACTTAGACCATATAAAAATGTAAATTTTTTGGCATGGCAGCACTATAGATTGAGCCACAGACCAGTACTGCTGAAAAGCACTGAAGGGAACACTAGAAAAAAAAAAAAATTATACGATATATAGTAGTGAGGAAAACATACTGAAAAGTAAACAAGCAAATAACTAGTATAAACTAGTGCTGTCAAACAATTAATCGTGATTAATCGCATCCAAAATAAAAGTTTTTGCTTACATAATATATGTGTGTACTGTGTATATTTATTATGTATATATATATAAATACACACATATACAGTATATATTTTGAAAATATTTACATGTATTTACATGCATATATTTATATTCATGTAATTTATATAATATATAAATATATTTAATATATAAACATAACATATTTCTCTTAAATATATACACGCATGTGTGTATTTATATATACATAATAAATATACATAGTACACACACATATATTATGTAAACAAACTTTTATTTTGGATGTGATTAATCACGATTAATCGTTTGACAGCACTAGTATAAACAAAACAAAGTATGTAATAAATAATAAAAAAATTAATAGTAATAAATCATTTACAAATTTTGGGGTCAGAAAGGATTCATTATTGAGCAAGGATGCATTTAATTGAACAAAAGTGAGAGTAAAAACATTTATAAAGTTACAAAATTTCTATTTCAAATAAATGCTGTTCTTTTGAACTTTTTATTCAACATAGCACTGTTTCCACAAAAATATTAAGCAACACAACTCTTTTTAACATTGATAATAATCAGAAATGTTTTTGAGCAGCAAATCAGAATTTTAGAATGATTTCTGAAGGATCATGTGACACTGAAGACTGGAGTAATGATGCTGAAAATTCAATTTTGCATCACAGGAATAAATTATATTTTAAAGTATATTCACATAGAAAACAGTTACTTTAAATAGTAATAGTATTTCACAATATTACAGATTTTACTGTATTTTTATCAAATAAATACAGCCTTGTTGAGCAAAAGAGACTTTTTATAAAAACATTTAAAAATCTCATGGAACATAATTTTTAGGTAATAATATATTACCTATAAGGAATGTAGGTAGTGCAATTTATTTTAAAAAAGTGTTTTAATAAAGTTAAAATTACAATTGAAAAGATTATATTTCATCACTACGAAAACCAATTTTTGCTAAGTTGATTTTATTTCATTTTTTTTTTACTTTTGTGGCCCTGCTGTTGTGCTCCTACAGTAACGTTCTCCGTGGCTCGTCAAAGTGCCTGCGGGTCCTTAAGTATGCTTTCTGATCAGGCGCATCCCAGGGCGCCCCATCACTGACCCATATCAGAGATGAAGAGAGACACAAGGAGGAAGAGCAAGAGAGGGGGCGGCTGTGTTGAATCGAGTCACAGCGGCGCAGGGCACTCGTACTGAGAGAGAGAAAAAAACGGAAGGAGAAAACAAAAAGAGAAGAACGGGAGAGGAGGGGAATGTGGGGGCAAACAAAAAGGCCAGAGACAAAAGTTTACTGATGACATCATGCCTGTAACACACACACACACACACACACACAGAGTCCGTTTGAGGCCCCACTGGATAATTGCTGCTACCTGAATGGGGCTTACTGGTCATAGTGGGCAAGCTGGGTCTTAACGTCTACAGACTTCTGATCTCATCGTCATGGCAACCAGAGGCTCGTTACACAGCTACCACTCTTGACCGGAGTGTGTGAGAAAGTAAGTCCGCATACAGGGGGAAAATGGACAGATTAGAGCTTTAATGTTGGACGCCGAACACCCACGCATGCTTTTTATGCGACGTCCATAATATAGGGTACTCAAAAATACAAATCCCCCGGACGCACACTTTCATAGTCGAAAGTTTCTCTTAAAAGGGACAGATCTCCCAAAAATTAAAAGTCGGTTATCATTTACTCACCCTTGTGTCATTTCAAACCTGAGTTTCCTTCTTCTGTTGAGTACCGTACAAGATATTTTGAAGAATTTTGGCAACCAAACAGTTGACGGTACCCATTGACTTTCATAGTATGGAAAAAAAAATACAATGGAAGTCAATGGCTACCAACGTTCTCCAAAATATCTACTTTTGTGTTCAAGAGAAGAAAAACTCACATAAGTGACATGAGGGTGAGAAAATTTTAATTTTTGGGTGATCTATCTCTTTAACCTACTTTTAACTAACAGCAATGGATTTGCTAATGAGGCTGTCTTTGTATAAGGATCCAATCAGTGAGAAAGAGTGTGCGCTTCGTTAAGAACAGCTGCATTCACTGGAATTAGCATATTAATTAGAGAGATGAGTGATTACAAGCAATTAACTAAAACAGCAATAGTATACAACAGCATACCTATACAGGCCAGTTATCTGTTGCGTGTAGAATATGCATGAGGTGTAGCTTCCTTTTTATCTTTTTAGTTTTTGAGTTATTTTATAATCGCCACATGCATTTATTTCACGGTGCATTTGTCTTTTGTTCCTCCACAGTCGTTAAAGTTTCACACGGGAGGCCTTGATTTCCCAAAAAACTCATTGTGGATAAAAATAACGTCAAAACCTTTGGAAACTGCCGGTGTTGCGTGTTTTGTGCGTCGAATGGCTGCAGGTGGGAATTGGCCCATATGAGTGTGTCTGTGATTCATTGGCGGGGTCGGCGTCATAAATTCGAAACGTGCACCAAAGGAACGTAAAACGGCCACACACACACACACACACACACACACACACACACACACACACACGCATGCTGAGATCACACTGCATCTATAAATCAACAGCCGTCTGAAAAAGACAAAGAAACAAGAGAGTGGCAGATTTCAGCACAGAGGCGATTCATGCTGGTTTTTCAATTGCATGCTTTTTCTAAATGTCAAAACGGCATCCATAATTTATAGCGAGCCTTTGCACTGATTGAAAATATTTTGCACTGTCTTACACAGATTATTTTTAATAAACAACATGATTAAACAAGTTTACTTAAATACATACTTTTATCAAGTAAATGTCATAAATGGTCAGTTTTTATCCACCTTTTGTACTTGAACAGTTATTTTCAGTATTTCTGCTTTAATTATAACTATTTATAAAGAGAAACTGGGATTACTGATATATTAAAGTAATTAACCATGAGTCATTTTATAATTCCAGGAATTTCATTTGTATGTCCTTTGATAAAAACAACATCAGATTACATCTTGATTTTGTGCTTAATTTAATATATTAGTAATACATCATTTTAAATATTATTTTTTTAATATGAAAAAGTTAAATTTATTAAATATATTAATAATTTTATATATAAAAATATATTAAGAGATTATTATAATAATAATAGTTTATTAATGTAATTATTAATCTTAATTACTTATTAATCATAATATTAATCTTTAATACTTGGAGTAATCTTAAGTAAACACCCTCTGTCAGTTATTCAATGTGCACGTCTTCATCAAAAAATATAAAACGTATAAAAATAACATATATATAATAAAAAATTACATAAATATATAAATATAAAATAATTTTAAATCTCATGCAAATGCTGTTTTCTTGACAAAGAAACAATGGAAACAGTAAGGCACAAAATAGTTTATGCAAGCACTTGAATGCAAACTACAAAAGCTTTCAAAATGTCTTTTTAGGATATTGAACCATTAAAATAAAAGTTATCATAAGAAGAACTATTTACAATTATGCACTATTTCTAGGTAACTAATAAAGCCTGTTTTGGTTTTGTGCGAGTCTTACCAAGTCTGCATTTATTTGATTAAAAATACAGTAAAAACAGTAATATTGTGAAATATTGTGAAATTTAAGATAACTGTTTTCAATTTGAATATATTTTAAAATGTAATTTATTCCTGTGATCAAAGCTGAATTTTCAGCATCATTACTCCAGTCTTCAGTGTCACATGATCCTTCAGAAATCATTCTGATACGCTGATTTGCTGCTCATGAGACATTTCTTATTATTATCACGGGTGTGTGTGGGTTCATACGTTTCTTGGGTATTTCTGGCCTAATTCTGTCAGTACATTACAGATAAAACGCAAGGCTTTATAAAGAACGCCACCAGAGAAGTACTTTAAAGATATGGCTTATTACTGCTCTTCAGACCATGCTTTCGCAGAAATGATGAACGATGCTTTTGATAAAACTCCGGGAGTCGTCTATTATTCCAAATGATCCATTATGGAGGATAATCAGAAAGATCGCAATCACGGTGAGCAGAACGAATGCGGATCTCCGCGCCGTATCGCTGGTTCAAGAACGGAGAAAACAGGGTGTTTACATGCTGTAGAAGATGCAGTGATTATCGGAGCCGCAGCAGACAGAGAAAGAGAGAGCGCTATACTTAGAGTCTTTCATCATGAGGAGGAAGACAGAACAGAGCGAGAGAAAGATGGAAAGATGTTAAGGAGTCGCAGGGGGACGGAATGGAAGAGTAAGAAACTGAGAAAGAGACAAAAAGACACGTAAGGCCTTGTGAACGAGAGAATGGGAGGTGATACAGCAAGAGAGGGAGGAGATGAAGGTGTTAGGAGAGGATAAGAGAGAGATGAGAGAGGATGAAATGGAGGGGGAGGAAAGACGAGGAGGAGAACTCGGGGTTGGAGGAGACCAAACGCGAATGTGTGAAACCTGCAGACGAGATTCACAGAGACGCAAATTACTGCTGAGACAAGCAGAAGAGAGAAAGAGCGAGATTTCGCAAGCCTTTTGAAGAGTTTAAAGCTGAAAACAAGCAATGCTGTAGAAGTTTGAAGACTGTTGACCATTCATCCGTCCAAATAGACTGTGACTGACGAGTGAATAAAATCGAATTTGGAACCGCTACACAATGCGTGGTTTGAATTGCTAGAACGACAGTCTGGCCCTGGCTGTTTTACCTGACGTAAGTGAATGAAATGAAAGACGTTCATGCACTCGACTGAAGCGACTGTCTAATAATGATGGAAGTGTTTGTGTTTAGTTCTCCTCCTGTGATCTTACACACTCTGAGCTGCTGTCGCCTCGTCTACAGAAGACTGTTTACTGACTGCAGAGCAGCTTTTAAATTTAAAAGCTTGTCAATCGATTAAAATATTTAATCGCGATTAATCGCATGATGGTCATGAGTTAACTCGTGATTAATTGCAACTTAATCGCACATTTTTATTTGTTCTAAATGTACCTTAAATTAATACTTTTCAAGTTTTTAATACTCTAATCAACATGGGCATGGACAAATATGGATGCTTTATGCAAATGTATGTTTATTATTATTGAAACCTAGTCAACACAGAGCATGAAGACTAGACATGTTTCAAAGGTCATATATGTTTTTCAAAGAACTTGTTCATGTCTATTACACACATGAAAAAAGAAATACCAGGTTCCCCCATTTCTTCTTTCTTTGCACTGAGTAATTTACTTACACAAACCTGTTTACATTTTTGCACGATAGGGCAGCTCTTCTTCTAAACATGCAAAATGTACATTTATTATTTGTTATTAGATTTGTTTGCCTCTCTGCGCCCACATACTGTATTTTGATGCAGCTAAATTCTCAATAAAAATGTTTTCATTGATATATTTTACTGTTTCTGTTGTCAGACAACGGAATGAATATGAAATAGTGACTGAAACGCGACCCATTAGGCTACATAACCAGCTCTCCCTTCCAAGATGTTAATCTGCACAAAAATCCTGATAATCGAGCCGTCGTCTGATGAAATCAAATACACATAAGATAATGACAATAGCTGTGCTGTGATTTTGGCTATACTTGCAGGTAAAATTAAAGAAGCAACATAATATCTGTGTTTAACTGAAAAAGCTGCTCCTCTCTGCCGCTCGTTGAACAATGCAGACGCACACAGAGAGAGGTGATACTTAATATCACAGATACTTAATATCACCCTATTATTCTGTGTGAATTGCTACATTAAAAAGCACACACACACACACACACACACACACACACACACATATACTTGAATTTGTGGTTTACGGGGACTCTCTATAGGCGTAATGGTTTTTATACTGTACAGACTGTATTTTCTATTACCCTACACCAACCCTACACCTAACCCTACCCCTCACAGGAAACTACTGGCAACTTTTGAATTTCATAAAACACCATTTAGTATGTTTTTTAAGCTTTTTGTTTTACGGGGACACAGGAAATGTCCTCATAAACCATGCTTATGTTGTAGTACCCATGTCATTATACACATTTGTGTCCTCGTAAACCATATATACCAGTACACACACACACACACACACACACACACACAAATAAATAAATAAATAAACAAACAAACACAATTTTTAAAAATGAAATATGATGTAAAAGACATTTCATGACCAGTCAGAAATATTTATGGCCATTACATATTCTCAATTCACCCGCTACTGGCTGGTGTGACAAAAGCATCATTTTCAACTCACATACATTCCTCCATCTATCCATACATATATTTACCTATTCATTCATCTGTCCATCCATCCACCCATTCAAGACAGCATGTGTAGCGTCTGGTGAGATGTTTGGAAGCACAATGAGAGCAAATAAATCAGAGGAAAACAATGCTTAGGGAGTGTGTAGAAACAGCTCAGGAGTTTAGAAAGTGTGTTCAGAAGGCTGTAATGTTTAGGGAGAATGGAGGAGTGTGTCAGTAAACTGAGGTGAATGAACTATAATACTAGAGTTTTGCTCATGTTGTTCAGGGAGCGCGTGTAAACCGCTCAGTTCTGCATTTGTTTGTAGATGCACTAGGGAGAACAGACTCTGAACTTAAATAAGCTTAAACGCGCTTCCAAATGGTGCAATTTCCCACTGCTGTGTACAACCCAGACGGTCTAAATGAATTTATCACTGTACATAAGCACCAGAATACACTGAATCCACAGAGGACCTGTGTTGTGGATCAGCAACAGTAGACTTTGATTAATAGTACATGATCTTGTTTCAGTTTATCATTCATAATTCTATGTAAAAAGGCCATTTTAGCCATTGCTTATTTTTCTTTCACTGCAATATTTTCTAAAATGAGTTCAGAACTGCTCTTCTGTCTATTGACACTTTTATGGAATCTGCAAATTATTAAAATAATAATTTTTATTTGCATTAATATAATATAATAATAAAATAAACCACCACCATTATTATTATTATTATTATTATTATTAACATAAAAGCAAAATAATAAAAATACTACTACTACTAATGTTTTTTTATGTTATGTTGCTGTTGATGGTGTTTTATTTTTATATGATATTAAATTAATGCTAATAAAAGGTATGATTATTATATGTTATTAGTTAACAACATAACAGCAAAATAATTTTTTTATTATTATTACTATATAATTATATAGTAACAACAATATTAGTAATATAATAATAACATCAATAACAATAATAAACATCACCATAATCATTATATTACTACATATTATTATTATTTTAATAATACATTTATTTATTTATTTATCTATCTATCTTTTTATTGATTTTTATTTATTGATTTTTTTTTTGTTTTTTTTTGTGGGGTTGGTTGGCCCTGTGTTGTGGTTTCTTTGTTATACTTTTGAAAAAATGCACTTTGATATACTTTTGAAAAAATGCACTGAAAACTTATTGTGGACTGAGCTAAGATTTTATTATTTTTCTCTTCTGGCCTTTTATTTGTTGCCTGCATTCAGTATTGATACCAGAGTCTGGCTTTCTGGTATCGACCAGCTTTAGGGTTTGTGTATAAACTCCTCAGTTATAAACACATCTGCAAAAGCAATAAAGTGTACAAGCAATGTCCCCCATGACAGTAAAGAAATCTTTCAGAAGCATGTGTAAACTATCATAAGAGACCACACATTTCTCAGCGCAGGGATCAGTCCAGGTAACGTGTGTAAACTACAATATAACTCTAACTGTCCCAGCAGATGTGTTAGACTGTCGAGGGAGCACACAAACAAGAAGCGCAGACATGTCTAGGGAGCGTGTGCAAACTCCAGTCTTGTGAAAGAACTAAAGATGTTTTGTTTTGGAGTCACCTTCACAAAACGCTGCAGTGCATCATCAAAATATCCTCATAACATCTGCCGCCAACCATGCTGACTTCACACACACACTTTCAAAAAACACACCCTGGCTCTGTTTTCTCAGAAATGTGTCAATAAATAAACATTTCCTTGCGGCATGCACAAACTCCAGTGACTCAAAGATGTCATTAATTAAACACACACACACACACATATTTAACAAGGTCTGAATTTTCAAAGCTGTGCATCATGTTCTCCGCTTGAAAAGAAACGTTATACAAATCAACTCTGGCTATCTCAGAAACATCAGTTTAAACTCTGCTTTATAGAAGAATAATAAAATGATCTCTAAAGTCATCTTTACTGTATTGCTCAATACTTCTCCACAAGTTCCCTCCTCATGTGCACTTTATTTAAACCTGGAAATGAATTAAGTTTCCTGAGAGCGGTAATTTCATCTCTCTCTGTGCGCTCGGTATATTTGACACGGCATCAATAATTCATGTAATCTATATACATAAACAGACAAACAAGTTTCCAAATAAAAGTCCAACAAACAGAGCAGGGGTGTGGGTGCCAGCTAGATGGTGATGTGTAATCGTCTCTGTTACACACATACATTTAAACATGACGAGGCTGAAAGACCTTTCTCATGATGCTGACAGGTGAGAGCAGAGGCCAGGCCTGCATCCCTTTGATTAACATTTAGACAGCTTTCACTAGAACAAACAAATACAAGACTGAAACAAAACAGTTCACACCTCTGCAAGAGAGAGAGAGAGAGAGAGAGAGAGAGATAGAACGATAGACAGAACGACAGAAAGGCAGAACGATAGATAGAATGACAGAACGGAAGAACGATAGATAGATAGATAGATAGATAGATAGATAGATAGATAGATAGATAGATAGATAGATAGATAGATAGATGATGACAGAGATAGAACGACAGATAGAATGATAGATAGATAGATAGATAGATAGATAGATAGATAGATAGATAGATAGATAGATAGATAACGACAGACAGAGATAGAACTACAGATAGAACGACAGATAGAACGATAGATAGAACAATAGATAGATAGATAGATAGATAGATAGATAGATAGATAGATAGATAGATAGATAGATAGATAACGACAGACAGAGATAGAACTACAGATAGAACGACAGATAGAACGATAGATAGAACAATAGATAGATAGATAGATAGATAGATAGATAGATAGATAGATAGATAGATAACGACAGACAGAGATAGAATGGCAGACAGAACGACAGATAGAACGACAGATAGACAGATAGATAGATAGATAGATAGATAGATAGATAGATAGATAGATAGATAGATAGATAGATAGATAGATAGATAGATAGATGATGACAGACAGAGATAGAATGACAGATAGAATGATAGATAGATAGATAGATAGATAGATAGATAGAGATAGATAGATAGATAGATAGATAGATAGATAGATAACGACAGACAGAGATAGAACTACAGATAGAACGACAGATAGAACGATAGATAGAACGATAGATAGAACGATAGATAGATAGACAGATAGATAGATAGATAGATCGATAACGACAGACAGAGATAGAATGGCAGATAGAACGACAGATAGAACGACAGATAGACAGATAGATAGATAGACAGATAGATAGATAGATAGATGGATAGATATAGACAGACAGACGACACGACAAAATGATAGAACTGTAGATAGATAGATAAAGTAACATTTATTTGGACTCTTTTTTCCAGAAGGATCCATAGATGGTGACCAGTGCTTTCACATTGATCTGTAACAAGATCGAACTTCTGCCACATACACACACACACACACACACACACACACACACACACACACACACACAGACAAAAGTCTGCAGAAAATTGATGTGTTGTGACTTTTTCAGGAAATACCGTTAATGAAAACAAACTAATTGCATCAAACCTCAGAACACTTTCTGATCTTTCTCTCTGGCTGCTTCCCTTTTGCTGTTGCCTTCTGTCTTTCTGACAGCTTGACCTTTTGTGACCTTTACAAAGTTTTTAATTAGGATCGGCGCTTCCTGCTGACAGGCACTATGGGGCGTGTGGCTGGAGGGAAGGGCCTGTGGCTATGAAATTAATCTGTCAATCAAAGGCAAATCCATAACACCAGCCAATCAGCAGCCAGGATTTACAGTTGGCTCAAACGATGATGTCATAATGCGGAGAACAGTGACAGACCTCAAGAACTCACACACCCAGATGCTGATATTTAAATTAGTGAATTTAAATACTAAATGAGCAGAATTAATTAATACACAGGAAGGAATAATTAGCTTTATCTACACCAAACACTAAAACACATAAAAAGACAAAAAAAGACCAAAAGGTATTACCATGTTTTTTCAGACACGGTACCATGGTAAATCACAGTATATACAAATAATAGATGGATGGATGGATGGATGGATGGATGGATGGATGGATAGATAGATAATAGAACAATAGATGGATGGATAGATAGATAGATAGATGGATGGATGGATGGATGGATGGACGGACAGACAGCTAGATGGACAGAACGATGGATGGATGGATGTAAAGATAGAATAGATGGATGATAAAATGATAGATAGATGGAAGATGGACAGATAGATGGATAGAATGATGGATGGATGGAAGTTGGATAGTTGGACATAACGAAGGCTGGATGGATAGATGGATGGATCATCTGATACCATCACTGTACCATGGTACTTTTTTAAGGGACACACATACAAACTCAACTTATTAAAACTGACAGTAATTTATTCTATCTATCACACAGAAGGAGTTTGATTGACAAGACACTGACCGGTGCGCGGGTTGATGCTGAAGAAGTTCTGTGGGTTGCCGCTGGAGATACGGAATGACAGGCGGGGCTCAGTTGCCGTGGCATCAGGGTCCTGCGCCTGGATCTGAATGACGGACTGGTCCTTTGGGGAATTTTCCGGAATGGTGGCGTGATACATCGGCTCAGATGTGAGGGGAGCGTTATCGTTAACATCCTCAACCTGTTCAAACACACAGATTTATCACACATTATCTATCTATCTATCTATCTATCTATCTATCTATCTATCTATCTATCTATCTATCTATCTATCTATCAAACCTCACATGGGATGCACACCAATTTACCTGTATGTACACTTGAAGTGCTGCTGACTGCGGTACCACTCCCAGATCAGTAGCGTACACTGTCAGCCAATAGGAGTCCTGCGTCTCTCGGTCCAACAGATCTGTAGTGTAGATGACACCTGCAAAATAAAATGGATAAAAACACCAAAACATCACAAGCTGAACATTTTAATTCCAGTCAAACAGTGGCAGAATCGATAATTTAGTTTCAATGCATTCTACACCGAGACGGACAAACTCATATTAACTCTGATAGCAGTAATTGCTGTCAAAAAAAGCAATTACAGAGCAGAAACATTAAAACTGAGCTGTGTAAATGGTTATACTGTTAAAATTTGGTCTCATATCTCAGATTAATATTCTAAATGAGCAGTTTATCCTTGAAAAGTGTTTGGTGCTTTTAAAAACATTGCTGTTTGAGTATAACGGCAACAATGGCTCAACCAATGGCATGTGTTTGGGGTGGGGCTTCCTTCTTAGCTGGCCAATGGCCAAAAAACCTGTTCGAAAGCAGTCATTATTACAGAAGGTCTGTTTACTGATGCTAGTGGTGCAGAAATTATTGCAGAATAATTGCTTTTTACAAAAAAAAAAGAAAGAAATTACTGAGCAGAAACAAAGCTGAGAGGAATTCTTTTAATGTTAAAATACTGTCTTGTATTTCAGATTAATGTACCAAGCGAAAATTTGTCAGGTAATTTTCTTGAAAAGTGTGTGGCGCTGTCAAAACATTGCTGTTTGTTTGAGCCTAACACAGCAACAATGTCTCAGCCAATGGCTTGAGTTTGGGGTGGGGCTTCCTATTTGGCTGGCCAATGGTGAGTGCTCTGGAAAACTCATTATTTATCACAACTGTTCTGTGGTGACTAGTGGTGAGTCACCTTTAAAAATCTGTTTTTCTGTGATAATACAGCAGCACACAGGTTGTGGTAAATTTAGATCAATAAGGAGGTCACTTCCATAAGTCATGTAACAGAAACAGAGCAGAAGAAAACACAACCCTCCGGCTACAGACAAAATAAAACCTGAACCTCTGACCCCAACAACAGCCCGACATTTTCAATCGCTCCATGTAACCGTAAACTGAGGTCTTCAGTCTTGGGGACAAAAAATTTAATTATGTCCATGGTCAGAACACTAAAAAAAGAAAAAAAAAAAAAAGCAGTTCATCTCAGGCACAGATTTGCCACAAAAAGCAAGACTTTGCTCTGGCGGGACTGTTGAGCTAGATCTTATCAAAATAAAAAGTCTATAAAAAAAAATAAATTTAAGCAAATATAAAGTAAATAAATTTTTATAAAAAATATAAATAATATCTAAAAATAGAGCATTATACTGTATATATACATGCAAACCTATTTATTTATTCCCCATAATTTCTGTATAACTTCTATGTACTTTTATATGCCTCTGATAGATAGATGGATGGATGGATGGATGGATGGATAGATAGATAGATAGATAGATAGATAGATAGATAGATAGATAGATAGATAGATAGATAGATAGATAGATAGATAGATATAGAACGATAGAACAACAGATAGAATGATAGAACGATAGATAGAATGATAGACAGACAGACAGACAGACAGACAGACAGACAGACACAGATAGATAGATAGATAGATAGATAGATAGATAGATAGATAGATAGATAGATAGATAGATAGATAGATAGATATAGAACGATAGAACAACAGATAGAATGATAGAACGATAGATAGAATGATAGACAGGCAGACAGACAGACACATAGATAGATAGATAGATAGATAGATAGATAGATAGATAGATAGATAGATAGATAGATGACAGACAGAGATAGAACGATAGAACAACAGATAGAATGATAGAACAATAGATAGAATGATAGATAGATAGATAGATAGATAGATAGATAGATAGATAGATAGATAGATAGATAGACAGAAAGAATGATAGATAGAGATAGAACGATAGATAGAACGATATAAATAATGATAGAATGATAGAACGATAGATGACAGACGACACGACAAAATGATAGAACTGTAGATAGATAGATAAAGTAACATTTATTTGGACTCTTTTTTCCAGAAGGATCCATAGATGGTGACCAGTGCTTTCACATTGATCTGTAACAAGATCGAACTTCTGCCATCGAACTGTGCCTCTGTGTTTTGGCTGAAACTACAGTTACCATGGTAAATTTTCTGCAAAGGAACTAGAATCAGACTTGAATCAGGTAAAGGAATCAGATCAGGTTTCTCTGTATTGAAAAACAACCTGAGCATGTGTGTGTGTGTGTGTATGTGTGTGTGTGTGTGTGTGTGTGTGTGTGTGAGACATCAATAATTCAGTCTGTTAGCCTGTAGGATTCATACAGTCCTTTAGTTCATTGTGCTAGAGTGAGAGCACACGTAATATATTCGGAACACCAGCAGAACTGCCTGAGGAACCTCACAATGAGAGTAGACGACGAAAAAAAGGGACACAGAGAAAAAGAGAGACAGAGAAGAGAGTGTATTCTATTCTCTGAGGTAATAGAAACTCACTTTAGCCAATCAGAGACACAGATTGGAAGTCCAGCCCTGACAAACCAGAGTCATCTTACTCCATTACCACCAACCAGAGCAGCTCATTCAACCACACACACACACACACACACACACACACTGAAAAACAGCCTGAAAAACACAACACACATACAGTACACACATTCACATTCTTCTAAAAGGGGACATCTATTGTTTTGTACAAAGCTAATTATAATTAGTATAAATTAAAATTAGAATACAATTTTTAAATTTAAAATTAATATTAACGTTTTAATAATAATACATTTTAGTATTATATTCTTTAAAAGTGGACATTCATCTATTGTTTTTTTTTATTTTTTATAAACCTAATTATAATTACTCCAAAACTCCAACTCTATGATGGTTATTGTAATTAACATTAAAATAATAAAACATTCTAATAATATAATAAATTTTAATATTAAATTGTTATGAAAGGGGACATTCCCTAGACATCTCGTATTTTTATAAATCTAAATATAATTACTATAGACAAATCAATACTAAAACCCTGCTCTCGCTCTCTCTCTCTCTCTGTATGAGGTTTTTCTTGTGTGTAGTGTTAGTAATTTATGTATTTTGTAAATTTAATTTATGTATTTTGTAAATATTTATTTATTGGTAATGTAATAATTGTTAAAATAAAGAAAGACTAAAAGTCTCTCTCTCTCTATATATATATATATAGTATACACATATATTTAATTAAAACAATATTTAATTAACATTAATATAATAAAAATTTATAATATAATACATTTTAATATTATATTCTTATAAAAGGGGACATTCCCTAGACATTTACTGTTATTATAAAGCTAATTATAATGATATATAAAAAAACTCAAATAATTTTAATAAAAAACAATTATTTTAGGGTTTAACATTAAAATAATAAAACATTCTAATAACAGAATGCATTTTAATAATATATTATTGACATTCCATAGAAAAATATTTTTTATATTAAGCTAATTATAATTATTACAGACAAACCAAAATTCAAACCCTACCCTATAAAGAGCTTTTCATATTTTTATTAAAAAATAATAATAAAATATTCTAATATAACACATTTTAATTTTATATTCTTCTACAACCCGAATTCCAGAAATCTTGGGACGTTTTTTAAATTTGAATAAAATAAAAACTAAAAGACTTTTCAACATAACAAATGTTTAAATGGAGAAATTTTACACTTATCCACTAAATGAGCTCATTTCAAATTTGATGCTTGCTACAGGTCTCAAAAAAGTTGGCACGGGGCAACAAAGGGCTGAAAAAGCAAGAAATTTTGAAAAGATTCAGCTGAGAGAACATCTAGCAACTAATTAAGTTGACATCAGGTCTGTAACATGATTAGCTATAAAAGGGATATCTTAGAGAGGCAGAGTCTCTCAGAAGTAAAGATGGGCAGAGGCTCTCCAATCTGTTAAAGAGTGCATAAAAAGATTGTGGAATACTTTAAAAACAACGTTCCTCAATGTCAAGTTGCAAAGGCTTTGCAAATCTCATCATCTACAGTGCATAACATCATCAAAAGATTCAGAGAAACTGGAGAAATCTCTGTGCGTAAGGGACAAGGCCGAAGACCTTTGTTGGATGCCCGTGGTCTTCGGGCCCTCAGACGACACTACATCACTCATCGCCATGATTCTGTCATTGACATTACTAAATGGGCCCAGGAATACTTCCAGAAACCACTGTCGGTAAACACAATCCACCGTGCCATCTGCAGATGCCAACTAAAGCTCTATCATGCAAAAAGGAAGTATGATCATATGATCATGGTCCAGAAGCGCCGTTGTGTCCTGTGGGCCAAGGCTCAATTAAAATGGACTGTTTCAAAATGGAAAAGTGTTCTATGGTCAGACGAGTCCAAATTTGACATTCTTGTTGGAAATCACGGACGCCGTGTCCGCCAGGCTAAAGAGGAGGGAGACCTTCCAGCGTGTTATCAGCATTCAGTTCAAAAGCCAGCATCTCTGATGGTATGGGGGTGCATAAGTGCATACGGTGGGCAGCTTGCATGTTTTGGAAGGCACTATGAATGCTGAAAGGTATCTAAAGGTTTTAGAGCAACATATGCTCCCCTCCAGACGACGGGTATTTCAGCAGGACAATGCAAAACCACATACTGCAGCTATTACAACAGCATGGCTTCGTAGTAGAAGAGTCCGGGTGCTGAATTGGCCTGCCTGCAGTCCAGATCTTTCACCTACAGAGAACATTTGGTGCATCATTAAACGAAAAATACATCAAAGACGACCACAAACTCTTCAGCAGCTGGAAACCTATATCAGGCAAGAATGGGACCAAATTCCAACACCAAAACTCCAGAAACTCATAACCTCGATGCCAAGATGTCTTCAAACTGTTTTGAAGAGAAGAGGAGATGCTACACCAAGTAAAATTGCAAAATTTCTCAGTTTAAACATTTATGTTATCTATGTTCTATTGTGAATAAAATATTGGCTCGTGATTTGAAATTCATTTAATTTTCATTTTATTCAAATTTAAAAAAAAACATCCCAACATTTCCAGAATTCGGGTTGTAAAAGTGAAGATTCCAGAGACATGTATTGTTATTATTATTATTTTTTTTTTTCAGAAAAAAACTTACACTGAGACATTTACATGAGATGTTTAATTAACATTAAAATAATAAAATATTTAAATAATAATTCATTTTAATATTATATTATTGTAAAAAAGGGACATTCTTTAGACATCTATTGTTTTATTTAAAGCTAATTATTATACACAACTAAAACTCAAACCCTACAAGATTTCTTTTTGCATTTTAATAAAAAAATATTTTAATTAACATCAAAATAAAACATTCTAATAATAAAATGCATTTTAATATTATACATTTTATCACTATTATATGCATTTTTTAAATTTATTAATAATTTCTTTCCAAATGGGAGGTTGTGTCAAATTTAGCTCACTTTTTTGTACAATTTTGTCCTCAGTCTGCAGCTAAGCAGTCACACACAGTCCTGGCTGGAAGCTGATATTTCTGCCAGAGCTGAGCGAGCAGATAGGAAAGGCAGAGAGAGAGAAAGAAAGTGAGCGCAAATAAACGAGTGGAAATGGGGAGATTATTTCGCTTTTCGTCGGTTGTTGTGTTCCTGCTGTCTGACCTAGATAAGAACGATACGAGTCAATGAAAGAGTGCCAACCGGATGGCATGAGGCGTGCACGTGTGTGTGTGTGTGCAAATATGTGTATTAGTAATGCTGTTCATTGGCATAATGATCAATTATTAATGAGAGCCCAATTATCTACATCCTGCCTTTCCCAGCATCCTCTTACTGTAACTCAGGGTGTGTAAGTGAGATAGTCGGCTCATTAAATATGCAGGCCTCTTATAGATTCATTAAGAACAGAATACAAATAAGCCTCAAATTAATCTCACTGAAAGAGGGAGTGAAAGAGCGACGTGTTTAGGATGAGAGGAAATGTGAGGGTTTTCTGTGTGTTTATGTAATCTCTCTTCCAATCTTTGATCTTTGACTAATCTTTGGTTTAATAATTGATCCTGGTGCTTTCAAAACAAGTTCATTGGCATTGCAAACGTGTTGTGTGTGTCAAAGCTCTGCTTCCCTGCACAGTTATAGTCATACATTCGTTTTGAAATCGTCTCTTAAAGGGACAGAGCACCAAAAAATATAAATTCTGACAGTTCACCCAAAATTGAAAAATTATTTACTCACCCTCAAGTTGTTCCAAACCCCTATGATTTTCTTTTCATTTGTGGAACGAAAAAAGAGATGCTTTGCAGAATGTCCTGGCTGCTTTATTCCATACAGTAGAAGTGGATGGGGACTGGAGCTGACAACTCCAAAAAATACTCCATAAAGTAGTTCATATGACTTCTACACTACATTCCAAGCAAGCTTTGTGTGAGGAACAGACTGAAATTTTCCTGTAGATCTCACGTTTCATTTACATTTGTGTAAATATGATGCATAATTTGAAGTTTGACATGAAGATTTTCAACAATTCATGTTTTAAACTGCTGTTTGTTTCTCATACAAAGCTACAGAAGTGTACAACTATGTGTACAGAAGACATGGAATGTATTACATGAGTCATATGTACTACTTTTATAGAGCTTTTGCTATTTTTGCAGCTTGACAGGCCAAGTCCCCATTCACTTCCGCTGTATGGAAAAAAGCAGCCTGGATAAATCTGTATTTCATAAAAAAAAAAGAAAGGAAGTCATACAAGTTTGGAATGACATAACAACTGAGTGACATAATCATTCAAAAGTTTGGTGTCAGTACAATTTTGTGTTTTTGGAAAGAAATTAACACTTTTATTCTGCATTAAACTGATCAAAGTGACAGTAAAGACAATAATAATGTTACAAAAGATTTCTATTTCAATTAACTGCTGTTCTATTTGAACTTTCTATGAAAAATTCCACAAAACTATTAAGCACCACAGCTGTTTTCAACTCTGATAATGATCAGAAATGTTTCTTGAACAGCAAATCAGCTTTGCATCACAGAAATAAACTACATTTTAAAAAATATTCAAATACAAAACAGTTATTTTAAATTGTAATATTTCAAAATATTACAGAATTTTCTGTATTTTTGATCACATAAATGCAGCCTTGGTGAGCATAAAAGGCTTCTTTCAGAAACATTAAAAATAAATAAATAAATCTTGCTGACTCCAAGTGCAAACGGAACGGAAGTGCAAACATTGACAGAATGTTATTTTTTGGTTAAAAATGACCTTAGCTTGGTATTCAGATGCATGTACTAAACTGTGCATTTTCATTGGACTCACGAAGGAAAGAACAAAGCCAACACTTTTGTAATCTCAGCAGTGTAATTACAAATGACATTTGTAGTGATTAGAAACAGGGTGTTGTGATACTGCATGTGCGTTTAGTGGGACATTATACTTCATTCAGAAACATTTTCCATGCTGTAACCTAGCAACCTGAATGAAGTACGGATAACACATCCTGAAAACCGTCAAAAGTATCTTTCCATCAAAAACACACAATAGCAAACACACATACATACACAAATCCTGATGCACTAAATTCATAGCCTTTATTTAAATCAAATTAAAATGAAGCCAATTAACACTTTAGCAGGATGTATAGTGTATGTGTGTAGAAGGTGTTGTCTGTCAGTGTGTGTTAGACACTTGTGTAAGCCTGTGAGTGAGACACAAGCGTAGGAGGCACATTCACTGTCTGGGTAGAGCAGCTTGTGTGTGTATGTGTGTGTGTGTGTGTGTGTGTTTGTGTGTGTGTATGACAGAAAAGGAAATTCACAGATTCAGTCGCATCAAAATATCCCTGTGATTTTAAAGGAGGGTGTTAAGAAAGTGATGACAGGGAGCAGACTTTACTATCTCCTAAACACAACCTCACAACACAGTTCTGGAGAAAACCGCAAAAAGTTAGTGCCGCCCAACACAATGTGCCAACCACAGATGCCTGTGAAACTCGAAACCACAGAACGCAATTACACAATATCAAAATTACATAACACAGCCTATAGTTTGATGGAAACTCACAACTCCAGACTCAAAGTCAAGTCAAACTGACATCCTCAAAAAATTATATGCTTAAAGGGTCTAATACACTTTTTATTCTTTTATTTATGGTTTATCTACGTTTTTCTGACAATTACAACTATAGTTCAGACTTAAACATAGTCTTTTTATACTATGGTACCTTATATACTGTTCAAAAGTTGGGATCTGTAAATATTTTTTACATTATTAAAACTCCCCAAAGTTGCATTTATTTGATTAAAAAAATACAGTAAAATTGTGAAATAATATTACAATTTAAAATAACTGTTTTCTATTCAAATATATTTTAAAATGTATTTTATTCCTGTGATGCAAAGCTGAAGTTTCAGCATCATTACTCCAGTCTTCACATGATCATTATATGCTGATTTGCTGCTCAAGAAACTTTTTTTTTTTTAAATCAGTGTTGAAAATGTTATTAATAAATGTTATTGAATAAATGTTCAAAAGCATTTATCTGAAAAACAGACATCTTTTGTAATATTATACAAGTCTTACCGTCACTTTTAATCAATTGAATGCATCCTTGCTTAATAAAAATACAAATCTCTTTTAAAAAGTCTTACTGAAAATAAGTAGTGACCTTTTTTAGGACTAACCAACCCAAATTTTGGCAAATCTTCTTCAAATAAAACACAAATATTTCAATAATGCAAATGCTAAATTAGTCAACAAACAATATGTAAATTATTTCAATATGGCTGGAAGACGTATATTAATGCGTACTATCAATTTGACACCAGGAACTTCAGAATGACTCATTTTTACAAATTAGTTTTGTGGAGGAGGTTTATATTAGCTTTAGACATAAATATATCACTCAATTAACTCAAAACTCCAGGTTTTCTCATATTCAAGTGGATATGTCCACTTCAAATGATTTACAAAAGGCCAAGATGTGGAACAAGAAAACAGTTAAAAGAAAACCACTGACTGCTGCAACCAGTGGTGGACTGGCCATCTGGAGCACCGGGAGTTTTCCCGGTGGGCCGCTGTACAATATGGGCCAGCCCTTTCCGTAATATATATCAAATATGGATTGTAGTAAATGTATGTATATCATCGGCCCAGACGAATGGCCCAGGCCGTGCGGCCTACTTCATTCAAAAAAAATATAATTAATTTAGCATGCTCCGCTCAGTGCAGCGGCTCAAAAGCCCTCATCAATGTCAAAATGTTAGAAATAGCCAATCAAAGTGTAGAAGGCGGGATTTACTGTTCACAGACGCTGAACTGTGCGCGACTTGAATGTGAGCTGAGGTAAGATATAAGCATCTAAACATGACGAGACAATTCAGCAATATTTGCCAAGCGTTTACGATAAAAAAAAAAAAAAGAAAAAAAGAAAAGAAAAGGGGGTTAAACGATCAGACATTAAATTTCAGGAATGCAAACTACTACTGACCTTTTCAAAATTCTCAGATTTTAATGCCATTATGTTATTCGTCACATAAAGGCTACATAAAATAGCAGTTTTCAGCAGACATGAGATAAGAGTTAATGTATATCTCTATATAGGCTTTCTTCCGTGATGTCACGTGTCTAAGAAAATGTTTAAAAATCTATAAAAATCATTCTCAGTCTTACTCTAGAACACTGTAAATCTGAAGACTTTTGCTTTCGAGTGCTGTGCATATAGGGAAGTGATTTATATTATAGTCCTAATAAAAATATAATTTGCTTATTAATTCACATGCATTAATCTATTTTATATACACACTGGTGGTTAAAAGTTTGAAAGGCTTTTTATTTATTTATTTGAAAGAAGATTGAATATATTTGATCGAAAATACAGTAAAACAATAATTTTATGAAATATTACACTTAAAATAGTGGTTTTCTATTTAGGATGTTTTAAAATGTAATTTATTTCTGTGATCAAAGCTGAATTTTCAGCATCATTACTCCAGTCTTCAGTGTCCCTTCAGAAATCATTCTAATGCTGCTTAATTTACTGCTTAATTATTATCAGTTATTATTTGTGATCAATTATTAATAATGGTTTTATTATTGGTATAATGGTTCTCAGTTAAAGAACAGCATTTATTTGAAATATAAGTACTTTGTAATGTGTAAATGAAGAGTTCATTTGCCAAAACAGATAACTCCGTTTTTAACAATTCTCAGAAATCATGTTGTTTCATTGTGCTTTCCAATTAATCTCAATCAAACTGCAGTTGGGTTATTTTGACTAAAAAATAACTATAAAAAAACAGCTAACTAACACAATAAAACACAATAAAAACATGATAACAACGGAGTTATCTGTTTTTACAAATAAACTCTTCAAATATCTTTACTGTCACTCAAATCAATTTAATCAAAGTCCCTTTTTGTGTTCTATAATCTTTGATTTAATGCAACATTGTTGAAGAAAAATATAAATTTATATTTTTTTAATCTTACCCAAGACTGAATCGTATCACATTTTCCACAAAAAAAATATGAAGCAGCACAACAGTTTTCAACATTCATAATAATCAGAAATGTTTCTTGAGCAGCAAATCAGCATATTAGAATGATTTCTGATGGATCATGTGACACAGAAGACTGGAGTAATGAAGCTGAAAATGCAGCTTTGATCACAGGAATAAATTATATTTTAATATATATTCGCATAGAAGAGAGCTATTTTAAATTGTAACATTATTTATCCCACAGTACTGTTTACTGTATTTTTCATCATCAAAATAATTTGTATACTCTTTTCCACAATTGAAGCTCTATTCCTTAAAATGATAGATGTGAAGCTCCTGCAAAAGGACAAATACTGTATATGACCAATAGAAAGGCACCATAAAAACAGTCTGCATTCTGCACTATTCAAGTCTTCTAGAGTCTAGACGATACCTGAGTATTGTGTCATATGGACTGATTATATAGGTATTTAACTTTAGTGATATTAAACTGTCCCTCGTAAAAATTCTTTAAAATGATTTACTATTTGCCATATACACCAGAAAAGACAAATTATATTTGTAAAGAAGTATGCCACTCATTTATGGTGTGGTGCGGACCGGGTTTGGTGGGCCGCTCTGTGCCAAAAAGTCCAGGGCCACTTTTCGGCTTCAGTCCGCCCCTGGCTGCAACACATCATTGGTTCCGAGCAAATGAGAAGCACTATCTTCTGTGCTTTGAACGACTGGCAGCTATTTCTGAACTCCATAAAGGTTTCGAATTCACCGTAATATGAAGAAAATCACATACCATAGAGGACAAATTGAAAAAAGGAAAGGAACATGGGCAACTGGTGAAGTCGGTATTGTACTAAAGGGGGAGCATTGACTCTAATAATCAACTCTGATGATTAGATCTAACGTCGACACGGCTATTATGGTTTATTTACGACAGAGAAATACACATTTAGAGCTTGAGCAGAATATTTTACTAACGATTAGTCCTTTAACGAAGCAACAGACTGGAATTAGGCTTTACTGGAAATGTTTAAGTTGTTTTCATGACAGTTTGGAGCTGTAGTGACCCACTATTTCTGCACAGTGGCATCGGACTGGAAGACATAAGAGAGCCGGTGCATTCAAGCACACTCATACATACGTAATCACTGCGTTTTACATTATACGGACAAAAGCGAAATATGACACATGCTAACGTCTACATACAGTAAGCACCAGCAGGCGTATGTGATACCACACATACATTTCCAAGAAGTGCATTCAATACTAGGGAAAAAAAAAAAAGAAATAAATACTGGGTGTAGAAACAATTCTCACTCAGAAATTGCTGCTATATTTCACTAATCGGTAGGTAACATTGAATTAAACATGAAATTTTGACTTGTTTTTTCACTTGTAATTTTTGCCAAACATTGCTACAATGTTCCTTGCAGGGTTATTATTCGATAACTAAAACCAAAATTAAAACTAAAACCGGTATAATAAATAAAACAAATAAATAAAATTAATTAATTAATTAATTAATTAATCAATAAAAATGTTAATTATTTGGAGAAAGTGTTAATAGAAATAAAATACAATCTAAAAATCTTATTTTATCTTATTTTATTTCAGTTAGTTTTTGAACTTTGAAATAAATTTTTACAGCGAATAAGTGTTTTTATTAGTTTTTTTGTTTTGTTTTGATTTTTCTGAAAAAAGCTCCAATATTCCTAACTTTAAAACTTTGAAAACATTTGAACTATGAAATTATTTTTTTATTGTGAATAAACGTTTGCATTTGTAATTTCCCTGAAGTGTTACTGTCAACAACTATAATTAAAATAAAAAATATTTAAAAAATCATTACTTGGAATATGTGTTCACAGAAATAAAATATAAAAGTCTTATTTTATTTCAGTTAGTTGCCGAGGCATTATTTCTCATTTTGTTTTAGTTTAACTTGAAGTACTCAAACTAAAACTGAAGTAAAAATGAATAAGACATGAAAAAAAAAAAACTAGTAAAAATGATAAAAACACAAAAAATTACCAAAATTTTAACTCAAATGAAAATGGAAAGTATAAAAATAAAAAACTAACTCAAATACAATACAAACTATAATAGTATATCAACAACACTAAAATAATTTTATCCTAATGTCAAAACAACTTCTTTACAACTTTTATTATTAAAAATGCATGTGAATCGGGTCTTTTTGAGATGTTTTTCAGATAATGCATATGGATAACTTCACCTTCTGCTATCAGACATCTCTGCAACATACATGCACTTAAGCACTATGCTTTTAGAGCACACAAATGCACGCATTGCATAAGCAGGACACATCTCTTGTGTTCAGTGCTACTTCAGCAGAGAAATCTCAGAAACTCCTACGCACAGTTTGCAATAGAGACAGAAAAAGAAAAGACAGACAGAATGAAAAGAAAGGGAAACATGAAAGGACAAAAACACAGAGAAAGCCTTTATTGAGTCTGTCATTTCGGTGTGCTCATCCACTTCCCCCTGTTATTGCGCTCCTATATTTAGGAGCCAAAGCCGTGCGGGGTTATACGGGGCACAAGGCAGGGTTTCATCCAATCACATCAGGTTACACGACCCAAACACTGAACCTTTGCGAAAATCAGAGTGAAACCAGCAGGGACAGGTGTATGAAGATGGCCCGTGTAACATTTACGTGGCTGACAGTGTCATTTCAGCGTTTGATTGGATATGACGTGACATGAACTTGACCACAAGAGTTTGACTGGCAGATACGGAGGTACTTTGCTATGAAGAGATGGCTGTATTTCAAAACCTTGTGAACTCTTGAACTAGACAACATTTATAAAAAAAAATAAAAAATAAGATGTAGAAACAATTTTCTCTCAGAAACTGCCAGTAAATTTCACAAATAATTATTCAAAAATAATTATAACATGAAATTTTGAAATAAAAAAAGAATGGAATGGTATTTACTTGTTCTTACTCCAATAATATTTGTTTTATTTACAACTTTGATATACATACATATACACACATATGCACACACACGCACACACTATATATATATAATGTATATACACATTTTATACACACACACACACACACACACACACACATACACACACATACATACATATATATATATAGTATGTGTGTGTGTGCTCGCGTGTGTTAAGAAAATGTTTAAGAAAATTTTATTTGTAATTTTTCCCTGTTGTAAATACATAAATAAATAAATAAATAAATAAACAAATAATTTATGTGTTGCAGTTGCCAAAGCATAATTTCTCAATTCGTTTTAGTTTAACTTGAAATACTAAAATAACAAACTAAAACATAAATAGAAAATAATAATAACTATACACACATAATAAATAAATAAATAAAATTCAACATATATTATCAATTTGATTTCGAGCATCATAAGTACGTACATTTAAGTATTCGATTTGAAAATTAAATGCATCAACAACGTCCAAAATGGCTGTCTAGGTATTTAACTTATTTATTGATTTTGCAAGACAGTCCCTTGATCTACACTAAAAAATTGTAGATTCATATGAATCTGCATTGCTTAATCAATAAAAAAGAGATTCTTTAGTACTTTAGCACTTTTTGTACAAAATGAGGGTACCATTTGAAATCACAGTACTTCCTGAAATCAACAGGATGCCACAGTCTGAAGACCTTAGTTGCTGTAAACAATTTTTATGGAATGGCACTGAGAAAAAAATTATCTGACAGATATGACTGAATTATGAGTCCTGAAATATGACACCTGTCTCCGAGAGAGCCCTGGGCTCAGTAAAGTGACAAAAAGCATTAAATATGTGATTGTGAGCCATGGTCAGATTCTTTTAATGGCCAATAGGAAGACTCTGAGGCACTAGTTCTCATATGGCAGCCCATATACGGAAAACAGGAAGCCGAGAGCATCAGTTTGTCTATTTTGACCAATTTTGACAAAACTGAGATGACATGCACATTTACAGGGTGCAGTTCTGGAAAAGGTTGTGTCTAATAAACTCAGGAGGACATTTTAAAATGTAGGAAATTGTGAACTTACAGGACCTTTAAAATCAACATGAAATGCATGAACCCCATGTTCTTTCATAATGCGACACATTTGAGAGTGAAATTTGAATGTGTAAACATTTCTAAAGCTTCCAGTCCTAACATAAAATGCTTGCAATCAATTAGTACTTCTATAATGTGACTTATTTCTGAGTGAAATTAAAAACAAACAAACAAAAAATAAATAAATAAAAATAGTAATAAATTTAAAAGTAGAGATCCATAAAAAAATATTGGATCAGAAAAAATGGCTTTTACATACTAAAAAGAGCCAGGAGGGGCGGGGCTAAAACATCAAGAGGGCTTTAAAAAAGTGAACAGCGTCCGTTTTGATTTCATGTGATTATAAGCTGTAAATAACCAAGTCTATTCCCTTAATTACACACCTGAACTCAAGTACAGCATCAGCAGTCTTAACAGTAAAGGATCTGGGTGTCTTAGCGTAAGCCAGGGCTCTTTCAGCGGTGCGCAAAGCACTTAACCCCAGGATGCTCTGCAGGGACCATCAGTGCAATTAGTGCACTGTAAGTCCCTGCAGATGAAAAGCGTCTGCTCAGCGGCGGCTGTAATGAGCATGGGCTTTTTTTTCACACTTTGTGTTTGACATTTTTGATGCTCCGTGTACAATTGCGCAGCCTTGAATCGCTGTTTGTGCTGTGCAAACAATAGAAGCTTCCGAGCTGAAATGAGAATGCATGGAGAGCGTCTCGGCCATAAGTGCACAGAAAATCCTTTGGATATAACGTGCGTGTTTGTCGGAACATGCCTGATGTTTTCAAGCTGAGTCTCCTTATGTGTGTGTGCGTTGGGGAAAATTGCTTTCTAAGTCGTGATTGCATGTACAAAGACGCGTGTGAAGTGTTTCCTTTCAATTTGTGTGTGTGCGCGTGTGCTGTTTAAGCTGTAATTGTGTCTGTAGAGTTGCGCTACATCCCCGGGTGATTTATGGCTCATGCCAGCACAGAGCTAACAAGGGCAATAAATTCCCTCACTTGCTAGTGCTACTGCAAAATGTGTGTGAATTGAGTGTGTGTGTGAGCATTTGCAAACATGCATTCATGTCATGCGGCATACAACATGCAAACTGCCTCTGAGTCTCTGTTCTGTCCTCATTCTTTCCATCAAATCTATACAGACACACAACAGCTGTATGCAAACAGCTGGATAGACATTGGAAAAGTGACAGGTGAGTGACACAAAGCGCACAACCTTTGACACTGGTTCCCTGACCTTTGACCCCTGGGTTTGGCCAGTTTGTGTGTGAGTATGCAAATGGATGAAACATTTACTTATATGTTTGTGTGTTTATATGAACTTGAGAAACAGTGAAGGAAGGAAACGTTAAGAGAAAAACAAAGAAGTATGCGCAGATCATTTACAGTTGCAACCATAGAAACAGGCTATCAGGAATCCATTAAATGTAAATGTTTCATGCCGAACCGTCAAGTCTTGCCTTATACAGCGTGTAATTTCTGCAGCACCAAACAGAATTGGAAAAATAAAAAGAGTAGGGGTGTGGAAATTAATCATTTCTATGGTGCATCGAGATGCAGACGAGGGCGATTCGGTATCGGTTCAGTAATAGACCATAACCGATTATAACGTACTGGCATTTTTCTGACGTCATTTGTCGCATATGTGCTTTGTCGCGGGAGCATACAATGGCGGAGGGAGGCGAGACGTGAGTGCGCGTAATTAAAAATGCTCCAACTACTTCAAAAGCCGACATCTGTGCACATTTCAGCTTTTATGAACAACCTGGTAAGCACGACCTGGAGAAGACACACACTGTATGTAAATCGTATCACACACAAATAAAATATGCAGGGGGTAATACCATAGATATGTATAGATGCCCTATTCGACCGCTCCAGATACGCTGATGCGTCCACCATCTTGGAACGGTCAACTTGACGCATTTCACCATAATAATCAATGAATATTCAAAGATATACAAGCGTATAACTTGCTGTTGTAGATGCACGGAGTCAACTTGCGCTGAGTTCGTAGACCGTTTCAAAAATGATGGATGACTTTTGTATCGCGGCCCATAGAAACAGTCGCTAATGAGGCATTTACCTATGTATAGGCCTATCTATGGGTAATACCACTAACTTGAGAAACCACGTCACCCGTTTTCACCCTGAGCTGTTAATGCCTGTCAGTGCCAAGTATTTAGTATTTACTTTTGTGTATTTGTTCTAAATACTCCTGTTGTCTTCTGTGCTCAGACTTGAGTTTTGTTTGATGTTTGATACATTCAAGAAGCGTGTTTTCTTTGAGCAGGTAAAATTGAACGTTCAGTTCATATATCTGACTGCTTGTATTTATTAACAAAATAATATACATGTGAAGTAAAATAGAAAATTGAGAATGCAGTGCATCGTCGATGCATCGTGATCTCGAATTGAACCGAATCGATAACATGATAATCGTAATCAAACCGAACCATGAGACCAGTGTAGGTTCACACCCCTAAAAAAGAGTGTTTCAAACAGGTTTCAAATCCATCTTTCATTGTTAAAACAGACAGACAGTCCCATCAGGGATATGCATGCTTGACTTGACGGGGATATGCATGCTTGAAAGTCAGGATTGAAAAATACTACAAAGCAACACAATATTAATTACTTAATGTAAAATAATTATTGTAATATTATTAATAATATTAATCGCACAACTCATAGAAGCTATATATATACGAAGAGTTCATTTGCAAAAACAGATAACTTTTTTTTTAACTGTTTTTAACAGTTTTCAAAAATCATGTTTTTTCATTGTGCATTCCAATTAATCTCAATCAAACTGCAGTTGGGTTATTTTGATTAGGTAAAAAATTACTAAAAAAATACAGGTAACTAACACAAAGCACAATATGTATGTGTACTGTGTATATTTATTATGTATATAAAAATACACACACAGAGTATATATTTTTAAATATTTACATGTATATACATTTATATATTTATATTCTTATTTTATATTATGCATAAATATATTTAATATATAATTATAACATTTTTCTTAAATATATACATGCATGTGTTTGTATTTATATATACATAATAAATATTCAGAGTACACACACATATATTATGTAAATAAAAACTTATTTTGGATGCGATTAATCGTTTGACAACACTAATATATATATACATTGTATATATAGTCATATTAATAATTTAATTATGATATTTATGATTTGTGATTTAAGATGTATGTATATATATTTTACAATATTAATTAATAATTTAATATAAGTAACTAATATAATAATAATGGACCCTTTTCACAAGACTGTGATTACGCGTTTAACGGTCATCAGCATCGTAAATCCTCAAAAGTTTTTCATATTTTTATTATTTTTTTAAATGTATGTACATTTATAACACTATTCTTTGTATTATATTACCTTTGCATCAAATTACAAAAATTGTTTACACTAATGCGAGGGTGTTTCTAATGCAGCGTCTATGGGAGGAACGGTAAATTTGACATCATTCTCTCTTCTGACTGCCGTTATCAGTCTCTCTCAATTTTTTTCCTTTTATTGAAAGTCATGAAAACACTATCGTAGACTTTTTCTTTTGCTATTTGAGCAAATGGGAATGCAAAAAATATATTTGTTGTACTCTCCCATTCACTGCTCTTCAAGTTAGCCCAACTATGATGACTTCCGCTGCTGAGAAACCCGGAAATGTGAAAAAGGTCCATAATATTATTTTGTAATAATATTAATAATATAAGAATAATTAAGCTAATGCCTCATATAAGCTGTTCTGCACTGAAAAATGCGAGTTTTTTACTGATATGACTTGCTTCATTAATTAAAGCACATGAAATATGACTGCACAAACTAATAAAGAAAATATATGTAAAAAGATATTAAATATTCAAAACTTTTAGAAAAATATCAATATAAATTTGTTAGCCATTGTTGGAATGTTCAGTGCTGCTAAGTAGATTTTTGCCTCAAAATACCTCACACCTCACAATCACAACCTAAAATGACACCTGAAAGATCTACAGCTTTTTTTTTTTTTTTTTTTTAAAAAAGAAGCCCAAGACAGGTTTGATATCCTCAAAGACTCAAGTTGACTCCTGACAGACACTGATCCACCTGCTGCCAGGACACAAATCTCACAAAACCATGTTTTTAAACCACTCTTACCGCAGTACTGAAGTACAGAGCTGGAGATACTTTGCTTTGTTGTTGTCAGCGAGTTGTAGCAGGGTTTAAAAAGTAGAAGGTGACTGTTCTGCACCAGTGTGTGTGATTCATGCCCTTTAAAGGCCACGGTGAACCCTCTCGTTTCTGTCTTAAAAGAAATAGACAGATATTCATGGCTTCCCCTCCTTTTTTCCTGATTCCCTCATTCTAAGGAGAGGTGAAAGACCATGGGAGATCTGAGGGTCGTTTTGAAACCTCCAGATCATTTTCAGGCAGCTTGCGGGTGAGTAGACACACAAACACACACACCATTCTGGCCTCTGAACCCCAAACTCTTTCATCCGAACTCATTTTCTTTTTCCCCTCAGTCTCGCGATTTACACTGTGTTACAAGTCTCGTCGACCTCATCCGGTTGGTACACGGATTCAACACACTCACGCTTTACACAGTGCTGGGTAAATTCCTTACAAATTGTAGTCCATTGCTGATTACAAATTACATAATGTAAATTGTAGTTAGTAATGTAATCTGTTGGATTATACATATTAGGTAATGTATTCTGACACATTACATCTGATTACTTTCGACCTAACTCGTAAGAAAATATTTTCCATTCTTTGTTATCAACATCATGAAGTTCATTAAACCCCTGAAACCACTGCAGGGGGTTTGTGAGGTGATGAAAAGCTAATAATTAATTAAATCACAAAATTTCAAATTAAACTAACTGTGTGGCCTCTCCATTTTCTGTGTTATTATAGTCAGCTGACTAGTGGCTGGTGTTCGAAGTTACTATAAGACTTTCAGAATGTATATAAGTGGCAGGATTTTTTTTAGAAAGGAAAATTTAAGAGAGAAAAAAGAATAATTAGGGTGAATCAATACATTATGAATAATTTACTGCCATTTTGTAGATAATATGTAATTATGTAATCTATTAAAAGTAACAGTAATCTAATTACGAGCACTTTAAAATGCGATATAACCTAATTACAAGTACATCATTTTTGGAATCTGATAACATGATTACATGAAATCAGTTACTACCCAGCACTGCTTTTACAAAACTTCTGATGGGAAAAAATAAAAATAAAAAATAGGCTGAAACATGGTAGCTGGTTTCTTGCTTATCCAAGCTGGACATAAGCTGGTGCTAGGCGGTAGACCATCTTGGACCAGAAACATACCAGTTCAAGGTGGTCAAGATGGATTTTAGATCATGGTGGGTGATCAACCAGCTTGCACCAGCTTATAACTTTCTTGGATCTACTAGAAATAAGCTTCCAAAACATAGCTACCAGCTTAAAGCTGTATTTTCCTACAGGAACACTTCTTTTATGCCACATAGCCTACTTCTTTTTCACAGTTTATTGTACCTCTGCCACCTTACAGGCTGACGGATATCACATACACACACACTTTCAAACATACTTCATCTTGCCTTGTGGATTTCTTGGTCTTATGGATTTAAAAAAAATGTGAGTGGTGTTTGCCTTTGTAAAAATAACATAGGTGTTGTGGTTTAATGCAAGGATGTTGCTATGTGGTTGATTGGTTTTTAACATTTTGCTGTGCGGTTGACAGATGACATACTGAAGTTAAACACTTACAGTCAAGAATTTGATCAAATCCCTAGCCCTAAGTATGAGTAATAATAATAGTGATGCTTGCCTTCAGAAGCAACACTAATAAAAACCCAGATACTATCAGTTTCACTGACAGAAAACTCACTGTCAAGGGGAACGAGAAAATGACAGAGTGAGAGAAAAGGGGGAGAGAAAAAAATTGAGGGTTAAAGCTAAGTGTGCGGGTCAGACAGAATGACATGACAACTGCAATAAATGTAAATAAAAGAGCTTTGTGTGGTAATTCAGTCCACCCGACAGAGGCTTAAAACATAAATCAGCCTCACACAAACACACACACAGTTTTCAGCACATACATACATATTTCTTTACGCAGAAATCATTATTCGCAGACACACACACACATACCCACTTTGTCCAACAAAACTGGACAAAAACAAATGATCCCTTCAAAACAGTGCATATGAATTGAATGCAGTGCATGAAACATTAACCATAACACTATCAAAATTTCAATCGCACTTCAGTCGTTCCCCCTCCATCTCAACTGTCAAAACTCGACCTAAATAAAATGTAGGCCAATGCAGTGTTTAACTGGCCTGAGGTGATAAACCACTGGAGCCTATTCACTCTTCAATTATGTGTCCCATGAAGCCACTGTGAGTGGCATATAACTCAGTGTTTTATTTATTTTTTTCCTTTCCGTATTACAGGCTCTATTTACAGCATATTAGCTGTATTCAATACCAAGTGATTATGCAAGCAAAGTAAGCTACTTAAAACACCACAATAAGGTGACTCAGAAAAACCCTTGTGAGAAAAAAAATGAAGATTTGTTACCTTACCATGTTAGCTCTTTACCTCACACTGAATGAAAGACTGCACATAACTGTACAAGGAAGCCACAACATATTCAACAAAATTTCAAGCACTTTACAGGACATCATTGAACTTTTAAAGAAATTCAATATGAAAACCATGATCAACACATACCTGTTTCTTCATCAATGGTGAATCTCCCAAGACCACTGCCGTCACGTATGGAGTACTGCACCTCGCCGTCCCTTCCCGTGTCATCATCCCTTGCAGAGACCTGGAGCACAGAAGTCCCAATCCGAACGCTTTCCTTTACTGATCCGTTCATGGCGAAGTTCGAGAAATACGGTGCATACAGGTTCTCGTTAACATCCACCACCTCCAGTTCAACAAAACTAACTGACAGGAGTGACACCGGTCGGCCTTTGTCTTTCGCTCGAACTGTTAGGTTGAAGAACTGTTGAGTTTCGTAATCCAGCTCCTTGGTAAGACGAATGGCACCACTAGTCTTGTCGACCTCAAAACGGCCATCGTAGTCGTTTGCGATCGAGTATCGCACCTGCCCTCCAAGTCCCAGGTCAGGGTCTTGCGTATCTAGCCAGGCGATGACAGTGCCCACTGGGAGGTCTTCTAGTGCACGGGCGTTGACAACACTTGGGATAAAGGCTGGTGGACAATCGTTAACATCCTCAAGAGAGATTTTAAGAGTTGTTACTGAAAACTGTTGAGCTGCTCGCTCTGCTCGATCTCGCGCTTCCACTTTTAATACGAAAAACGGAACAAACTCACGGTCCAGCTGACCTGCAACATATACAATCCCACTGGAGCTGTTGATGCCAAACTGTGATGTGCTGGTGAGTAGGGAATACTGGATCTCGCCATTGAGACCTTGATCTTTGTCAGTAGCTTCCACTTGGATGACTTCGGTACCAATAGGGGTGTTTTCGGAAATGCGGGCCTGGTAGCCACCGTCTTGAAGAAACTGAGGTGCATTGTCATTTGCATCTGCTATGTAAACTGTAAGAAGCCTCCAGGAGGATCTTTGCGGTTGGCCTAAATCATACAGTGTGATGTTTAGAAGATAGCGATCAGTCCTCTCACGGTCTAGAGGAAGGAAGATGCTTATTACGCCATTCAGAATTCCAATAATAAAACAACTGTCTGTGTTGCCATCACCAATGGCGTATAAGAGTTGTCCATTGAACCCAGTGTCTCCATCAAGGGCTTTTACCTGAAACACACTCGTGCCAACTTGTACATCCTCACGCACAGTGATGTCAGTTGGGAAGGATTTGTCAAATTGAGGCGTTTGACGGTTCACAGAGAACAGGTCAATAAAGCCCTCCTCCATTTTGGGTTTACTGCTAGCTTTGGCTTTCTTCAGAAGTTTCTCAGCTAGTCGCTGGGCTACTCTGGTTTCGGTACAACTAAAGCTCTTGGGCGGTGATTTCCCTTGCACTACAGATATGTTCACAAACATGGGATCGGAAAAGTGTTCCCCATCTGTAGCAGTAATTTTTAGACTGAATGAGTTTTTGGGTGCCGCAGTGTTTAGAGAGTGATGTAAGGTCATGACACCAGAATCAGGATTTAAGTCAAAGAACCCTCGCTCATTCCCTGAGAGGATCTTGTATTTGACTAGCTCTAGCTCATCAATGTCTATGGCTGACATTGTGGCGATAACCTCACCTACCGGAAGGTCTCGAGAGATTACACCAACACAGGCCACTTTCTCAAATAGGGGTTTGTTATCGTTAACATTCTCTAGGTGCACAGTGACATTGACTTCACTCTCACGCCTATAAGGGGAACCCCAGTCAGAAGCACGAACCACAAAACTAAAACTCTCTACAGATGATTCAAAGTCTAGCTCCTGTGTTGTCATGACTGCTCCGGTGAACTGCTGTATGCTAAAAGGTAATGCTGTCAAGCTAGCCATGCTATATGTGATATACCCATTTTCCCCATGGTCGCCATCAGAAGCAGTCACCACAACAACAGTAGTGCCTACCGCAACACTTTCATTGACAAATACCTCATAAGACTGCTGAGCAAATGACGGTGCATTATCATTGGCATCCTCAAGAATGACTCTAACCTTGACCCTAAGGTCACTGTCTACTTCTAAGACCTCTAGCTCAAATACTTCCTGTGTGAGTTGGGTGAGCCAACGTGCCGTGCTGATGACGCCAGTCATGGTGTTGATACTGAAGAACCCCGAATCAGTAGATGGGGTCAGGATGTATTCGGCATCATCTGGCTCTGGCTGTAGTTTCACAGCCTCCACAATAGTTCCAGGAGGGGCAACTTCACTCAAGAGGACCTCGTATTCGTCCTTCTGAAATGTAACTTCCGTCGGGGCTGGTCGAGACAGTCGTAAGTGCACTGTGTGCACAGCAGAAAACTTCTGAGGTGTTCCACGATCCCGAGCCTGCAAGCTGAGGTTTAATCCAAATGGATAACTGTCCCAGTCGAACTGCTCTGTTGCACGAAGGACAAACTCGTTAGATCCTTTCTGAGTGACTTCCTCATCCACCAATTCTTCACTTGGCATCTCTGTCCTTTCGATGCTGAAGAGCTCAAGAAGGTCCCCAGCCACAATGCTCACTGTTTCAATTTCTCCATTCGCCCCTTCATCAAGATCCTCTATGGTGACCACAGCTACGACTGGGGACTTCTCAGTCCATAGAGGTGCTAATGTAACAATACTCAGAGTGGGCACATGCTCGTTAATCCGTTCTACATGAACAAACAGTTTAGCTGTACTGCTTACTCCATTATTCCCATAGAGCTTCATTCCCCGGTCCACAGCCTGGATCTCAAGATCATAGCGGCTTTGAGTGTCAACATCCAGCTTCCCACTGAGAGAAACAACTCCACTAGTCGGGTGCACAGCGAACAGCTCCATTCGCTCCTTGAAAAAGTAATAGAACTCTCCATTTGATCCTATGTCGGCATCCGTGGCAGTGACCTGAGCTATGCTGGTGCGTAGGGGTGTGCTTTCCGCAATGGTAACTGAATAAGTGGTAGGGGAGAAAAGGGGTCGAAGGTCATTCATATCCAACACCTGCACACTAACTTTAGTCCAGGCCTCTAGTGTATCCCCCTTAATGGAAGCTTTCACTGTCAACAAGTAGTTGTCCTGAACTTCACGGTTCAAGATGGCAGCATTCCCCCCTTTGGTTCTTATCCGCAGGAAGCAGAAATCACCCAGAGTGTACTCCTCGGCCTTGAAGAATCCTTCCTCGTCCCCGGAGGTGATGCGGTACCTCACCTCCCACGAGTGATGTTGGAGAGGGACGCCCATGCGCACCTGGCTGGCAGCGTAGGTGCGGGCGGCAGAGTTCTCGTAGACCGACGCATGGTACAGTGGTTGAGTAAACTGTAGCCGGGACCTTTCACTTTGGCAGTGACCTGGAGGCAGAGAGATGAACAGCAAGAGGGCCAATTGTAGGAGAATGGCCCATATGCCTGCCCAGAGGGCCATGCTCACTGCCATCCCATCACCAAACCCATCCTGGAGACAGAGAGAGAGAAAATAAACAGAGAAAGATGTTAGGAAGAGCAGATGACATAACAGTACACAACCTGACCTTTCACATCTAAAGCTCATAGGCCAATAGGGATCAATCAAAAAGATCAAACACAAGCAGAGGAAGTCGTGTTCCGAAGAAGGGCTGGTAGCCAGGCAACCGCAAGCCAAATTACATCACTACCCAGGTCTCAATATGGACACTGACACACAATTATATACTAGAGAAAAACCAGGAGGATGCAATTCAGGAAAATTCACTTACACACATACTCTACACACAAGAAAAAACAGCAGGAGAATGCAAGTCAGGAACAAAATAATTATAGAGAACGAAAGATCAAAAATATAACCCGTGAAAACGAAGACACACACACACTCATTATATGACATGGTTTTAAAAAAAAGCTCTTGAGAAAGGACAAAATGTTTTGGATTTAGCAATATACTGGTTATGATAAAGTGCTGCTGGAGAGGAAGTCTGTGAATGTGGGTTTACTTAGCTATACTAGGGGAACAAAATTGTCCCCAGAAGTTAGCTGAATCTGACAAACCCTTTGGGGACCTAAATTGGAAAAATGATTCATAAATCCAATAAATAACTTTTTTTTTAAATTCCAAAAATGCTTACGTTTTCATTTAGGGTTAGTAAGTTATAATTAGCTTTATACAAAAACAATAGCAGTCTAAGGTATGTCCTCAATTTGTTGTGTTTGTGAGTTCATGCTTGCAAGTAAGGCATTTTGCATGTGTGTGTGTGTGTTGGTATGGTGCATCAGCTCTAGTTTTAGACACTGATTGCTTTGTGTGCGCCCTGCGGGACGGTTAGGATGTGTTCCAGTCCACAAAAATGCAATGCTGACCTTACCATGCACACACACACTGTCCAACTTTTGCCCATACAAAAACACACATGCATACACAAAATACACACACACACACACAGAATGGAGTTGCTGTGGTCAGCCCACACATGACTCAGCACACACATCCCCTTCCACCTCTAATGATATCCTACAGCATACTCACCAACTCAAGTCTCACAAATTGGAATAGGCACACACACACACACACACACGAGAACTCAAAATGCAGAGATCAGCTTATTTTATTTCTCCGGGTCTATTTCTCTCGGCTTCTCTCACCGTCACACTCTTATTCTCTCTCTTTGTGTCCACATACACTGACAGACAGTCTGTCAGATTAAAACAAGCAGGCATTTTGGAGCAGTCAAGGTTCAGTACGCAAACAGCGTCTTGTCTCCCCTAAAGCCTTGTTTAGACTGACCAAATCTCCGGCTCAGCTGGCCAGAGACTTTACACAACACAATAAAAACACATATCATGAGGCCAACACAAACACCACAGTGCATAAACACATAGACACTATCAAAACTATACCTAGCTAAAAAAAAATTCTATTCAAACATTTTCTGAATTTTCCATCTTGGTTATTGGTATATTAAAATGTCCAGTTAGACTACTATACAGCAACATCAAATGAGTCTATTGCAATTTTAACTATGCATTTATATAAATGTTAGCATAACTTATCTGGAAAAGTTCACTCAATATTTAGCAACCTAGTAAATCGTGCTGTTGAATATGTAGTCACTGTAAAACTGTATGTAGCATGTAAACACTGTTTAACCTAAGCTAAGGCATCAATATTACTTTGAACTTTAATAATTACAATGACTTTTAGGAGTAATACAACTTCAATCGCTCTCAAAAAATGTTTTATTAAAAACTTTCAAATAATTCAAATAACTCACACAAAACATACACAAACTTTTTTGTAACATTGGCCAATTTTTGGAATTTTTTTTAATGTCAGTATAACATATCTGAAAACATGCACTTAGCAAGTTGTTGAATATGTAGTCCAATAAAGTACAGCTTAATATAACACATCAATGTTAATATAACACATCAAGGTTACACATCAATGTTACTTTGATCATTTGTTGAACAATTATTATTGTAACTACAAAAAAACGTTAAGAACTTTTTTAGTTGTAGTACTCATCCTTCAATGACTTTCAAACAATGTTGCACTAAAACGCTTTCACATAACTTTGTGGGAACTTGACTCAAACACAAATAACATCATTATGCCTTCCATTAAAAATATTTAAAAATAACACAACCTTTAAGTAAGGTTAGCCAACATTTTTAGAATGTCCTCAATGGGACATAAGCACAAAACATTGCCAACTATTATATTAGTACACACTATTGATCATACTAACTCCCACATGGGTACACACACACAACAAAACACACACAGACACTCACTAATTAACTACAAAAACACAAAACATTATCAATAAAAAGCCATTATCCACATAAGCACAAAGCATTATCAATACATAAAGCCATTATGACAAGCCACTGTCAATACATTTGCACACTAAAATAACTATGACATATTTCCCAGTCACAATTCACGCAAACATTAACAAAACAGATGTACTACGAGCCACACTTTGCAAAACGCAGTTTGGAAACAGTAATGAACTTGGGATCCTGTGTTTGGCTCATTCACATACAACAAATACTCTAAAGAAAAACTGCATTGAAAAATCATGCTTTGTGTTTTCTTTTCTAATGGAAAGTGTTAGTGTGCGTGTTTATCTGCTGATATTTTGTTATCTGAAAACTGCATTATAATCTATTCTCTGACAGCTCCGCGTTTAAGAAAAGCCGCAGCACTCCGCTGCATCTGAATGCCTGTGCGTAACGTGACGGCCAATCCAATATTCCAAGAAACAGAGAGGAAGTGATGTAGAACAAAGCACATTTCCATAACAGAGACAATTCTAAATGACAAGAGTGTGTGTGAGATGTTCTGATATCCATAGACCACACGGCATGATCCTTTCACTTCAGTTTCACGTTTAAGAAAAGCCGGACTGACGCACTTCTTCTAAATGTCTGTATGTGTATTAGTGCTGTCACAATACCAACATTTCAGTAGTTGATACCTAATGCAAGTGAAATTTTATGACAGAGGGGAGAGCTTTTAACCAATTAGAAATGACCTTCAGTCAACCCTTACAAAAACTGGTGGTTTTATTATAGTAAAAGTGTAGTAATCATGGTTTTTTGGCAGATTTGGTTAACATTTGTATAACAACAGTTTTACTACACACCACGGTTAAACTATGGTTAGTGTAGCAAGACCATGGTTAATTTGTGGTTACCATGGTTTAACCACAATAACCATGTTTTTTTTTTTTTTGGTTTTATTGTTTGCAAAACCATGGTTAATGTTTATAAGGGAAATAGCCATAGCTAACCATCACCCAATAGAATATATACTGTATAAAAACACTTCGCATTATTATGATGTTTAGTTGTTATTTTATATTATATGTAACATATATGGTAGAAATACTTATATAAGGCCTATAAGGTAGAATTTATTTAACCTTTATTTAACTAGGCAAGTTAATTAAGAACAAGTTCTTATTTTCAATAACAGCCTGGGATAATAAACTAATGTTTTAAAAGATATGAAAAAAAGAAGGTAACCATACTAGCTTAGCATATTGTTAGCCAGTTAGCCTGCTATCCTAGTATATACCCTAAGCAAGTTACAACACAACAATACTGTCAATATTGTCAAGTATTACATATATACAAAATTTCTCAGTTTGTTTACAAGTATTAGTTTTGTTTAACATTAGTTTAATAAGTATAGGATCAATAACAAATGTATATAAAGGCTAATTTGCCTAGCTAGAACAAACCTTATGAAAATTATCCATGGTTTTACTGTAGTAAAAGTGTAGTAACCATGAGTTTTTTGGGCGGATGCATTTGTATAACAACAGTTTTATTACAAATACCATGGTTAAACTATGGTTAGCATAGCAAAACTATGGTTAATTTTTGTAAGGGTAGACACAATCACAATTAAGCAATATCGCAATATGTTTTTGAACAGGCAACAAAATAGCCACCTATTGGGGTCCAAGAAGACATGACTGGAATGGAATACGTATTACTTACTAAAACCTTGTCTGTTATTTAATGGCCCAGTCAGTCAATGACTTCACAGACAGAGTTTCTGCATGAAGGTACAGCAACTGGTTTCACACAGGCCTCAAAGGCACCATAACGTCACGTCTAATGATCTAGAACAAATTCAAGTGAGGTTTAGACATAACCAAGTGAATATTTTATAACTACAATGCTTGTTTTTCAGTAAAAATGGAATCACATGTTGGACATTTATTTGGACAAATTTATTTACTCCCAACCACTTCACTAGACATCAGTTTTATTCTTCACATAAGGATACATGTAATCAAAAATGGACCAGATGAAGGCATTTCTATAACTTTTACTGTCAGACTGCACTGAAGAAAGAGATTTATTTTTAATTTAGCATTAACTTTGTTTCTAAGTACTGGTATTTTTTGACATCCCTAGTTTTTTTTCTGCTAATGCTTTTGTGTTTTTTTTTTCATCTGTGTGTGACAACAAATCCAATATTCTGAGTGTCGCATAGAGGAAGTGAGGGAGAACAAATGGCCATTTCCATAACAGAGAGTTCTGATGGACTACGTGTGTGTGTGTGTGCTTGTTTTGGTGTCATTAATTGGAGCGGGATCTTTATTGCTGCTGGCATTGGTTTCTGTAAGCATCCTGTCAGTCTGAGCCAACGACCTCTGAACACACACACACTATCGTTTCCTTCACACATGCTGCGGCTAAACGGACAGTGCTAACAAGCATAGTGTGTGTGTGTTTGAGGGGACGTTTGTGATTTGGAGGTCCCTCATGCAATCATGCGACCCGCAAAGCAGAGCAAAAGCCCTCAGAGAAAAAGTGAGTGGGAGAGGAGGACAGTGAGTTCAAAGCTACCAGTGGAGAGTGTATGTATTATGCATAAGACAAAGAAAGGCAAAACAAGTAAGAGAGAGAGAAAAGTTGTGTGATTCCCTCTTGTCATGTCCGGTCTGTTATTGTGAGTTGTTCTGGTGGGATGAGTTAAGCTGTGCTGTTTTATGTTGTGAGATGTGGTGCGTTCACTTCACTGGCTTTCGTATTGAACATCAGTATGCGTGTGTGTGTTTGTGAGAGAGAAAGATCAAACATCAAAAAAAACTTTTAAACACCCTCAAATAGACCAATGTTGAATACAGATTTTGCTAAAAAGGCAATAAATTATCCTGCAGTATAAAAAAGCTTGAAATTTGTAGGCAAAAACATCTGAAAACATAGCAATGTACTGTATGAAACAGATCACAGAGGACACTTTCAAACCAAGCAGATTTCGCTTCATCAATAGAGCAAATTCATGCGCAAATCTTGAACCAGTTGTGAAATCTGCCTGGGGAAATATCAAAATGACTGGATTTCATCTGCAAAAATTCACCAAACTATGATAAATACATGCTCCTTTCACCTAGTAATTACAAATGATATTCTCCTTACAGTTCTTTTACAATCGCATCATGTCCAGTGTCCACTGTGCTATATTTCTTAATATACGCATATATGATATTATGGGTTTTATGGCAAGAATAAAGACTTGTGGAATCCCATCGCCTTTCCAGTTAGTTGTAACTACAGAATACAATCACTTTGACTGAATCATAATGAATAATGAATCATAATGAATCAATAACGAATTAATAAGGATAATGAATCATTCAAGAATTGTGACTTGGTTTGAATGACTCATTGCAAAGAACCAATTTAAATGAATGATTCACTCACCTATTGAGCATTGCAATGGCTTGTGACCAAGTTTCCTTCTAACAAAAGCTATATTTAGACAATTAAATACTGTAGAGAAGAACAGTGCAAAAATGTAATGTCACTATAGAAATATAAATGATCTATAATGACTTTTCAGATTTTTCTGTCAACATCTTCTTCAGAAACAGTTTGTTAGAACATTATGGCAGTGTTTGAGTCCAAAAATCAAGAGTCCACATGCTCCAGAGACCAAAACCATGAAAATATGCTCTTGGACTTGGATCTCAGTTCTTGAGTCCAAGTCTGAGACCATATTTTTATGATTTTAGTCTTGTCACAGACTCTGGAGCATGTGGACTCAGTCTTGAATTGGACTCAACCCTCTTGGTCTTGATTCAAATGAACAGGGTCTCGACTACTGTACTGCATTTTGGTCAATACTTCACACTAGAAACTACAATTCTCTATGTATATGAACTGAACAACCTTCAAATATGTTCTTCTATCTGCTCTGAGACTCCTTACACATTTTCCCCACAAAACCTCCATAATCACCACGTCTCTCTTCAATTCAGCTTTCCTCAGGACATCACTGGACCAATTTGCAGTCTCATAAAAAGGCCCTGCTATCTAGTATAAAACAATTAGAGGAAGAGCGACAACCGTTAGTTGCAGGATGTACATTGTCATCTATATGAATAAAATTACGTCCCTCGTTCCAGCTTGAATGAACTGCCATCTGAATGCATGATTTTTTATAACAGAGGAGCCATACAAAACATTATCCTTACAGTCCGTCCTCACAATCTGCCCAATTCAAGTTTTTCTTTCACAATAACCCTTTTAACCCATGTTCTTTGTATTTCGTTTCTAACTTGAGGGAAAGTACTTTGTATAAGCCTATTTGGACTTACTTTCCCAAGATTTTTCCTCAGTATTACGTGTGCGATATTGACAAAATTAGTTCTTGATATTTTTTTCGATAACGATAAATGATTGTGTTTTTATGCTGGCACCTTGGCTGGTTTAGTCCTGTCATGGATAAATAAATATGATGCTAAAAACACCAGTAGGTGGCAGCAAGTGCCTGTCTTAATTGAGTGATTTATTGACTCATGCATTCAAACGATTTGTTCAAAATAGCTGATTTGTTTAGAAACGAAGCAAGTGGCTGTCTTCATGAATGGATCATTGATTTTTGACTTGATTTTTTCAAAAACAGATTTTTGATTTTTGTCTTTCAGGAAAGAAATACTGCAGTGTTCCTCTGAGGTTACGTTTACACTAGTGCGTTTTCATTTTAAATCGCATACCTTTTGCTATGGTTAAGCCTGTCTTTTACACTACTCCAGTATTTTCAACCCTCAGAAACAGAGACTTTGGAAAACGCTGAAGACCCAATTTTAGTTTTTAAAACTCTGAGGTTGCGTTTCAGTGTAAACGGACCAAAACAGAGATTTTGAAAATTATGGCATGGCTGCCCACATTCTCTCTGCATATCCTTGACGACAGTGTAAACAATAACATCATGCTCGTCGTTGTACCTGCATGAATGGTCATGTGACGTGTTTTCGGTTAGTGTGGACGAAGATCGTTTCTGAAACGCAGTGAAAACGCTAGTGTAGACAAGAACAAGCTAAAGATACACTTATAGCACTTTTTGTTTCTGATAGTCCTCCCTCTCTCAACTTAAATGTACCTTAAAGTTCCCAATCAAATGCCCTGTTTCCAGGTCTAGTGAGGCGAGCAAATGTTCTGCTCCGGCTTTGTTTGGAACTATTGTTGTTGATGAAACAGAAATAAAGAGACAATATTGTGTCTAAAATGTAACTCACTCAATATTAACTATTTGTTTTTTGAACTGTTGTATAAAATTAATATCTCAACATTCATGTCAGCTCGCACATTTATTATCATAGACGATAGGGCCTAAATATTGCACATCTGTACTCAGTATATTTGTCTCAGCTTTAGGTTCGAATTTTACAAGCAAAATAAAACAACTTTCTTTGTAAACACTGACTAAAATAGAGCAAGATACAAGATACCAAAATAATAAAAATGAAAGTGAAAGCGTGATAGAAAAGGTTCATGCTGTCTGCCTTTGTGTTACAGTTTCCAAAACGACATCGTCCCTGTCATCTGTATCTCTGTAGGAATAATAGGCACAGTGAGAACCGAACCCTGCTGACATGAAGGTGTGTTCACACTCAAGGTTATATTAAACATAAATCAAGCCGAAGCATGCAGACACCATATTTCTGTGTTCTAGTCCAGCAGTTATGTGTGTCACAGACACGCCAGTCTTTGTTAGCATGTAAAGCACCCTCCGTCCTTTAATATTTTACTTTGTGCCTTCACGGCTCTGCGGCCACTAATGTTAAAAGCGGGCCTTCAGTCACTGAAGCAAAAAACCTATTTCAAATCAAAACACGCCCTCAAACACACCCCAATGACAAATGATTTTAGAGAGCAAATCTGCACTTCACAGAAACCAGATTCCTGGTATAACCATTTATTAATGAGTAGGAGGATTCGTAGATTAAAGTTTTAAGATGCTAGCAAATATGGAAACGTAATGTGAGCCGTCAAGATTTCGAATCGAGCTGTGGATGAAAAAGTTAATATTTTATTGGTCACACTACATGCCGTGGCCCGTGTGAGGACCAAACCAAATCTCCAGGTTCTCATATGAGAACCAGGCTGAAAAACTTATGTGCAACCCTGTGTATATATATGTGTGTGTGTATATATATATATATATATATATATATATATATATATATATATATATTTGGGTCTACTTTCCATTCACAGTGAATAAAATAAAATAAGATATTAAGTAATAAAAAATTAATACCATAAAATAAATAAATAAAACAATGCAAGCATTATTAAAAATAAAATGATACATATTAAATGAAATGAAAAATAAGCAATATTAAAAACTAAATGAAAAATAGATAAAAATAAAATTATATAAAATATGAAATAGAATAATAAAAATAAAATACTACATATAAAACAAAATATAAAATAAAAATAATACAAGCACTAATAAAAAAAATGGAATAAAATTTTAAATAAAATAAAAATACAAAATAAACAATAGTAAAAAAACTAAATAGAAATAAAATAAAATTTAAATATAATAAAAATTCAAATTAAAAATAAAATAACATAATACAAGCATAAGTAAAATAAAAAAAATAAAAATACAATTAAAAAAATTAATAAAATAAAATATTCACAGATTATGTAATAATTGTGACAGGCCTATGTTGAGGCTTTGTTGTTTTGTGGACTGTGATGTTGTGAACAGTGAGGTTCTGTTGGATTTGATTACATCTGTGTTGTTGTGAGCGGAAATCTGAGATTCAGTCACAAAGACAGTCCACTACACACACACACACGTTTGTTTTTGTGAAAAGTGGGGACATCCCATAGGCGTAATGATTTTTATACTGTACAAACTGTATGTACTATTGCCCTACACCAACCCTACACCTAAACCTACCCCTTACAGGAAACTTTGTGCCATTTCAGATTTTCAATACACTCCATTCTGTGTAATTTATAAGCATTTTGAAAAGTGGGGACATGGGGTAATGTCCTGAAAAGTCACCTTCTCCTTGTAATACCTATGTCATACCCTTGTCATTAAACAAATTTATGTCCTCATTTGTCACAAAAACGCGCGCACACACACACACACACACATACTTGAATTTGTGGTTTACGGGGACTCTCCATAGGCGTAATGGTTTTTATACTGTACAAACTGTATGTGCTATTGCCCTGCACCAACCCTATCCCTTACAGGAAACTACTGGCGATTTTTGAATTTCATAAAACCCCGTTTAGTATGTTTTTTAAGCCTTTTGTTTTACGGGGACACAGGAAGTGTCCTCACACACCATGTTTACGTTGTAGTACCCATGTCATTTATACACATTTGTGTCCTCGTAAACCATATATACCAGTACACACACACACACACACACACACACACAAACTGACACCATAAATCTCCGTCTTGCACGTCTGTACATCTTTCCTCTCCAGGAGACAGCAAGTCCTTACACACTACTGCGGCTTTCACTTACACAAAAAACTCAGCGTGCCGCTGGAATAACAATACGTTCACTATCACACACTCGCACATAAACACACTTCACTTCTCCTGAGGTGAGACGACCTACTTCTCTCCTTTACAGCACTGAGGTGATTGAGAGAGAGAGACCTGACAGAGAATCTTCCTTCTGACCAGAAATCCTCAGAGACGTGATCCTGAGGCGGTCAGGAGAGTTAGTTCATCACACACTCTCTCTCTCTCACACACACACACACACACACACAGAGACAGAAGGATAGCTCATATGCCGAACCCCCAGAGAGCACGTCAGTTCTGCTGTAATGCAAGAACAGTGCGAAAAGACAAAGATGAGGAAAAAAAAAAGCATACTATAAAAGAGAGAGAGAGAGAGAGAGAGAGAGAGAGAGAGAGAGAGAGAGAGAGAGAGAGAGAGAGAGAGAGAGAGAGAGAGAGGGAGATCCTGAACAGCTGCCAGGATTTATCCAAACCGTCCCTCTATGTCCCACCAACGGAGTGACCAGAGACAGTTGTGTTGTGCATTACTGCATCGGTCTGTTTTCTATTCTACTGTGTATTCTATTATGTATCTCTATTGTGTTGTGCTGTTAAGTTATTCTGCAGCATTATGCGTATTGTGTTCTGTTGTTGCTTTGTACTGTAGCGCTGTATTGTAATTGCTAATTTAAACTAACACTATTAAAATGGTTTTCATTAATTGAAATAAAGCTGAAATAAAATAAGATATAAATACTAGATGGAAAACCTAAATGAAACTTAAATGAAAATCAGAAATGCTGTCTCTGCAACTAACTAAAGTAAAATTAGTTTGTTGCTAAATTATTAAAACAATTACTAAAACTGAAAATAAATAAATAGAAATAGATTATAAAATAAATATATAGAAAAAAATAAAATAAATAGAAATAAATGTTATTAAATATTTTAAAATAATAATAAAATAAAAAATGACAAAAGCACATCACAAAATTAAACATTAAAATAAAACTGAAAACATGAAAAACGTTGTATATAAACACTAAAAACACTGCTATTGCATTGTGCTTTTTTCCATTCTACTGTGTATTCTATAATGTATTTCTATTGTGTTGTTCTATAGAATTACTGTATGTTGTGTTACGCTGTTTTCTAATGTATTGTGTTCTGTTGTTGCTTTGTGCTGCATCTCAAAATAGTTTTTGTTAATTGAAATAAAGCTGAGATGAAATATAGAAAATATTTTTCATTAATTGAAATAAAGCAGAAATAGAATATAAACATTAGAATAAAAAAAAAAAAAACATGAATATGAAAATTAGAAATGTTGCCTTGGCTACTAACTAAATATAAAATGAGTTTACTTTAAAGTAAAACTGAAAATTAAAATAAAGCTAAATACAAATACCAATAAAAATGACAAAAAGACTTATACTTTAATTAAAATTAAAACCAAAAACAAAAAAAACAAAAAAAATAGAAGTCAATTCAAAACATTATAATTTAAATAACACTAAAATCACACTGCTATAGTTTTATTTTGTTGCATTCTGTTGTGTATATTGTGTTCTAATGTGCTTTTGTATTGAGTTCATTGTGTTGTACTGTGAGACACAGTGGCATTGGACGGTCGATAGTTTGAAGAAAAGAGTGAGAAGAGGACAGGGAACGAGGGAGCTGGCAAAGGAGGGAAGAAATGGTGTGATGAGAGAAAATGAGAGCACAGGAAGGATCAGAGGGTGATAATTAAAGAAAAAAATGAGCAAGAGATGACCGAGAATGAGTGAAAGAAAAAGGGAATGAGAGCAGAGAAACCACAGAAGAGAGATCCAGAAAGAGAGAGCAGCAGTGTTTCTCTTAGCGGGAGCAGTATTTCTTTTTAATTTGCCCCGCTGTAAAGAAATATCCCAGAATTTATTGCAGAAATCTCGGCTGCTTGAAAGAAAGAGAGAGAGAGATGGAAGAGTGTTTGACTGCATAAGCACGCTCAAACTCTCACTGGAGGAATTCTCCTTTTGTGTTTTTAATTGTGGTCACCAGAGGCCTCATTGGCTGTTATCACGGCTCTGCTTATTGGCTGACAAAACACTGTCGTGATTTGATTGGCCCCCTGAGAGACCCCGGCAACAAACCACGCCTTCTTTCCGTTAGGAGCTTGTTATTATGCAGAATCTTCATGCTGTGAGATCAAAGTTGGCCTGCACATAAATTCCCAAGCAAATTTACCTTTCACACTGTGTTGGCATGCAATATTTACATCTTATATGCATTTCATTAGCATTTGCCTTTCGGAGCACTGCCTAAAATCAAGGATTTGCGTCTGGAAAATTGCCTAAAATGTGTCTGCGTTATAATGAGGTTAAAAAAAGCAGACTGTAATTTTGGTAATTAATAACTGCAAGCTGTTCTGTTTTTCTTACTTTCTCTTTACTTCTGCCTGTCAAATTAGCTCACTCTATTTCTTAAAGAAAACATTAATGTAGTGTAAAAATCCTACAAAAACCTACTTCATATAAAGCAGGTGTCGAATATTTGAGGTGCCGTAGATGATAAAAACACAATCAAGGATTGAAGTTGATTAATTGTCATGTCAGAGAGTGAAAAAAACTAGATGAAGAAAACTTGTCAAGACACACTTTGATGTTGACTCGAGGAAGTCTGGCTAGAAATTTAAAGTAGTTTTAAAATCTTGAAGTGTGAATGTTTCAAGGCCATGCAGTCTATCAGACAGAAAGAACGACAAAGAACGATAGAAGGAAAGAAGGGCACAGAATGAACAACAGCGAGAGCAACAGAGAGAAAGATAGATACATAGTCCTAACGTCAGACATAACGACAGAATGATAGAAATAACGACAGATGTACTGTAACAGATATAACTACAGAGAGAAAGAACAACAGATAGATGATATATAAAATTATAGGCTATATATAGCATAATAAATAGATAACAGACAGAACGATATATAGACACAATGACATAGATATAACAATAGATATAGCGGCAGATTGACAACAGATTGATAACAACAGAACGATATATAGAATGACAAACAGACAATGACAGACAGAACGATAGATAGATATAATGATTGAGATAATAGCAGACGGAGAGAACGACAGACAGAAATAACCAATAATGATAAATATAACGTCAGACAGATATAACAACAGAAAGAAAGAACGACGGACAGATATAACGATAGATAAAATAACAGACATAACAACAGACAGAATGAAAGACATAATGATAGATATAATGATGACTATAACGACAGACAGATATGACAATAGATGTAACTACAGACAGAAAGAATGACAGGCAGATATAACAACAGATATAGCAATACAGAAAAACAGATAGAATGACAGAAAGAAATGACAGCATGATAACAACAGACAGATAAAACAACAAATATCGGTATAGACAGAAAGAACAGACGATATATAGAACCATATATACCACGATAATAATAGATATAACAATAGGTATTGATAGATATAACGACAGACAGTTATGACAATAGATATAAGAGACAGATAGAACGACAGACAATGACAGAATGATATAAACAATAAAATAGACATACTGACAGACAGAATGATAGATAGATACTGTATACCGATATATATAATCACACATACAATTACAGACAGAATGACAGAGATATATAATGACAGATATAACAATAGATATAACTAGAGACAGATGATGAATGATAAATATGATAAAAATAAAGACATGATACAGTAGATATAACGACAGACACAGAACAGACAGACAATGCTAAATATATTGATATACAGAACGGCACTTTTTGCAAAGTTAACAAAAAACGTAAATATTCTATAGTTACTTAACTACCTCATTTCGATGAATAATTGTCAGGTTTTTTATAAATGCAATAAGCCATTCAATACAATTCAAAACTGCAGTGATTTTACCACGGTAAGAGATGTTCTTACAGATTATGCAACAATCTTATATATCGTTATCATACAAATCGAAATAAGTCTGTATTGACATTCTCACTCTCAGAATCTATAATGTCTGATGCCCACATACGTTATATCGGCGCCTCATTATGAACACACACAGAGACACAGAAGCTTCCCGTCCCAGTGCGTCATGGGAAATCTCAGCCCCCAGCGGATCAAATTCCACCTCCTTTTCCTCGCTTTCTTTCTTTCTTTAGTTCAATCTCTACTTCTCCCTGCTATCTGATCCTCCCTTTGTTACTACTGCTGCGAGCAACTGAAATTTCACACGCTTGTCAAATCACACTTATGCACTTCACACACACACACGAACGCTTTATATAATGTCTTGAATAGACATGACTAAATACATTTATGCACTCCAGCTCTCTGATGTTTTATACAAGCACCAACACATTTAATTAGCCATCTAAACGAGGACATAGCTCAAACCAACTACAAATCCCAAACCTACAGGAAAACTTTAAATATTATTCATCGTTTAATCATTTTTCCAAATGAAGACGTCTTCGAATATCTACAAAGGGAGTTTTACTCAGATTTACTTCAGTTCTTATCCTCAAACTATAACTAAATCCACATATGTCAAAAGGCTGATAGCATGCGATGTATTAAAGTTCCAGGCGGTCTTGATTAAACAGCAATAACATTTTGAAATCATACATCATTAAAAGAAAACTCTACATTTATGAAGCCTTTTGACATTCGGTAACTCAAGAAACACACATACACACAATCTGGAGAGTTTCCATATGTGTGATCGCAAATAGCTTAAGCACACACTCAAACACACACACACACACACACGCAATGAGGAAATCTGGTAAGTTCATTACATATAATGGAAAGGCTGCTGCGGTAGTAAGTTGTAGAAAGAGTATCAATTCCATTGAAAAACAAATGACACACACAAGCACGCTCGAGGTCTATCTATGTCACATCTGCTCTGAACACCCAAATAACCTGGAGCTAAAGTAAAATATCTCAATCATTTAGCTTATTATAGTCAACAGTCTGCAATAGCTATTAAAGCGAGTGTGTGCTTCTGTGTGCATGTGCGTGTGTGTGTGTGTATGTGTGTGTTAACAGAAAGAGAGTCCAGCTGGTATTGAACTTTTCATGTATAAATCTAACACTAGGTAAGAAAGAAGAGAAACAGATGAGAAAGGAGAGAGGTCACAGAGGCGGTATTGTTGGCCATTTTTGGTCAGCTTTTGAAAATCTGATCCCAAATGCGATGTATAGGTTAAGTAAGTATTTTTCCATTTCATTTTCTCCATAGGGATTTCAGAGAGGCCATGCAACACACCAACCAGCTCAGAGGTGAATTTAATTTTATGCAAAAAGCATATGGAAATCTTACAAAAAGACATAGGTAAAATAAATTAGTTTCATCAGTGAATAAACTATGCATCCTATGATGCAGTGCACATGACGTAATTGAATCAAAAACAAATATAATATTGGCATATAGCCATTGATTAAGTATATAAACAGCATATTTTGAGTTTATTGTGTGTTATAAATATGTACAAATATTTAAGTTGTTTGAATGGACACAACGTCATTCGCAATGCTTTATAAAGCGGTTTCTGTTTCCATAAAAACTGAGATGCTAACTAAAACTATTAAAAAATGTTTTCATTAATTGAAATAAAGCTGAAATAGATGAAAAATTTACACTTACACTTAAAAAATACAAGTAATGTAAAATAAAATGTTGCCTCGGCAGCTAAATGACAAAGTTTAAGGTGAAGTACCAACATGACTAAAACTAAAACTAAAATAAAAACAGAAGCTAAAAAGACAAAACACGCAAATGAACTGAAAATGTAAAAATAAAAGCTGATTCAAAATTTAGATATAATTTACAAAATGAATAAATACAATAATAATAATAAATATATAATATAAAAATAACACTGCATCTGGATTATTGTTTTTCACCAGGAATTAGGCAATTAAACATGATTAATCTATATATATATATATACATATACATATATATATATATATATATATATATATATATATATCTGGAACCTTTCTCTATTAGCTATAGAAAAGTTATTTTAAATTTAAATTAAATTCAAATTTATGCATTTGGCAGATGACTGGATTGCTTACATATCATTCAAAACATCATAATACTGCACATATGTTCTTCCATTTTAAAAACGTCTTCACGCAAAAAAAAAATCACATGGAGTGGAAAGCATTTAAATATATACTGCAGCAGTGCATAATGAATTTAGCATGAAAATGACTATCAATACATAAATCAAAATCATTTTTCATACAGGGGTGCCGCAACTTAACGCTGCTCATTTGCATAAACTTAAACTTTGTCATGTTATTAAACGCCCTCGTTATCATCGGAATCGTGACTCTCACTGAAAATGAATGATTTTTGTTTGCTCTGTCATTGCAAAACGCTGCACATATATGAATGCCCCATGAGACCGAGAGACTGTTTTTCGTTACTCTTTTCCATGGTTTTCTACTTTTTGTGATATCTCTGTCTCCACAAGAACTCATTCAGTCTCGCTCTGTTTGTCTGCAGGTTAAAGGGTTATCAGTGAGGAGAGTGCACTCAAAAGTGAGCAGCGTTTCAAAAGACATCTCTAAATGTCACACACACCCCCCAAACACACATTGTCTATCGAGAGGAGGACTGGTAAATCACTTACTATAAGCAGGTCGCCTATGTAACTCAAGCCTCAACAGAACACACCCTGTTAACCTCCACACACACGGAGACAGACAGTCTATACATAGACCAGACATAACAATACATTTACACACACCAGCAGGCAGACCAATATTCAGATGGTTGGTAAGACACTGATTGACTCGTCTCACATTCTCTCTCAAGAGGAAAAAATAATTAAATACATTATGCACAGGCACACTAGATTCATTTTGTCTTCGGCTGCGGGACTACTTACAATAATTTCTTTCTTGAGATGTGAGGAGGCCGAGTTCAAGTTCTTCCATTTAATCAGAAAAGTCAATAACTGTATTTTCTCCTCTTGCTGATTGTAATTACTTTTGGGCATTTCTGTTTTAGGCTTTTTGCACCGGCGGTCAGTAGATCGGTGGCTAATGATTGGTCAGTAGACCGATTTACAAAGGAATCAATGATTTGAGTCATATCATTTAAATTAATCTTATAAAAGTAGTTCACAATTCAGAATAAACTCTTGGTGGGTGAACGAGACTGATCTGATTGTTGGTTTTGGTTAAAACTCACTCAAAGGGTACTATACAAAAGAACTAATTAACAAGATTATTAAAACACATTTTTGGAAAAAGTAATTGAAATGAGTCAGACTTCCCAACACTATTGAATACTGACTCAGGAACTCTAAAAAGACATAAAATAATCAATAGTTTTCCATTCCACGTTCACTGAAACAAACTGTTCAAAAAGAAGTGATTTGTTGGAATGAGTCATAGTTCAGTAGATTCATAACAAATGATTCACATTAGAACAAAATCATTGGTTTGAGTCAAGTTTTCTGAACTAGTTGAAGTTCGCAAATCTGAATAAATGATTCTTTTGAATGATGAATTTGACTGATCAGATTTTAAAGGATTTACTCACAGGATTCATTAACACTAAATTATATAAATAGCCAATTATCTGTTTTACTTTTATCAGCTTTTTTAAAATTGTTTGTTTCAATTATGATTTGTCCAAATAAATCATACTTCCCAACACTAACAGTCAACAAATCCTTAGCTACTGATTATCCAGAGTTCAGCTGATTCATGGCAGATGATTGGTTGGTTGAACAATTTATAAGCGAATCATTGTTTTAAGTCTTTACTTACTTCTAAATGATTCAGTTGAAGCAGTTCACAAAACAAAATAAATTATTCTTGGTGATTCTCAGGTTCATTGAAACAAACTGAGTGAAAAGAACTGATTCATTAAAATGAGTTAGACTTCAACACTACTGACTAATAGTCAACAAATCTGTAGCTAATGATTGGCCAGAATTCAGTAGATTTGCCAGCTGAACAATTTACAAGCGAATCATAGTTTTGAGTCAAATCCTAAGCTCAACTAATTTAATTTGTTGAAGCAGTTTGCAAATCAGACTAAATGATTCTTGGATGAATTTGATAGATCTGATTTCGATTTGATCTGACCTGACCCACTTACAGGATTTATGAACACTAAAATGACACAAAATATCAATTTAATAGTTTTTTGTTAAATGTTCATTTAAAAACCATTTAAAAGAAAAAAGTCAGTTTTCCCAAAACTATTGACAAAAACAAAACATCTGTAGGCTAATGATTGGCCAGAGTTCAGTAGATTTGTAAAAGATGATTGCCGGTTGAACAATTTCAAGTATGAGAATCATTGTTTTGAGTCCAAACTTTTAAACGATTCAGTTGAAGCAGTTCACAAATCAGACTGAATGACTCTTTCTGAGTGCGAGTTAATCACAGGATTTCTGAACACTAAAATGGTGCAAAACACCCAATTATTTATTTATTTTTTAATGTTCATTGGAACAAACCATTTAGACATCAAAATAATTCTGACACTATTGTACTAATCTGTAGCTAACTATTGGCCAGCGTTCAGCAGATTCGTGGAAGATGATTGGCCAACCAGACAGTCATCAGATACGAATCTACTGACAGTTGGTCAAAGCTTGGCAGATTCGCAGCTGACGATTGGTTAACTTGTGCTGTAGCAAGTTGATGACAACATAATGCTGTTTAAATTAGCCTATCCTTTCCTGTCTTTCTTTTTCAGGAGGTTTTAATGGACCGGGTCGGGTCGCGCTGTACAAGTTCAACCAGTAAATTCACACACGCTGTTCAGAAAACCTTCACAGACTGCCTGAATTTTTTCATCTTTTATGTCAGGATGAGGTTTTTATAAAAGCCAAGTGCGGTTTTGAACCAACATATTTGGATACATTGGGGTGCTGACAGCTCCAGACATTGTATTTCACTAGCGTAGAGTAAAAACGACTAAAATAATGGAGTTAAAGCTGGTAGAACAATGCTGTGGATGTTCTTTTCTGGCAAATATTCCAAGGTAGCTTAGATGTGTTATGTATTTCTGGGTTTGAGCAGAAAGTGTGTGACGTCTCCTGATGTTTGTACAGTGGCACTTCTAAAAGCCCTGAGAAATTTATCAACACACTTAAGTCGACGCTAGTGCTCCAGTTCTCACACACAGACACACTCTGCGACTTCCAAGGACAAACTCCAATCAAAGACAAACCCGGGCTATTTTACGAAAGCACATCTGAAGGACAAAGGCTATTTCCCACCTGCAAAACAGATGCACAAGCGCGCTCGCAGCGCAGAAAGACAACTCAATACAGGTCAGTTTAAGGTCTAGTCTATACGTCTACTTTATCTGAGAGATTAAATTCACTCTCTTCCATACAAAAACACTCACTTAACCTGCGTTTCTGTGGAAGCACACACACACCTGTGAGTTATGAATTCCCCAGCATCTTTTAAAGCTCTATTAAATACAGTTTAGATTCATCACAGTCTGATACTTGCACAGAATAACCCTTTTATATTCATATAGCAGAGTAATGAGGTGCGGATACATATATTATCTGAATCATTCAAGTACAGGGTGCAGGAAAAAAACCTGGTCTAATATGATTCATTAACATGAAATTAGACAACAAGATAAGGCCATTCAGTTCATCTGGGAAGAACGTCCTCCGGGGGGTTTGTTTCTAGCAGCCAATTACGTTTATGAATGAATACATGAAAGTGAACCTATTTGCGTCAAACCTCTGAAACTTTCAATGATCGTAGAACTGATAACTGCTATAAAAAGGTACAGGCTATTTTTCCTCACGATAGAGTTATGTTGTAACATCGATTCTGACTGCATTCAATTTATGAGGTAGAAAAAAGTAATTTTAATGATTTAATAGATTTTGTTCAGGTGAATCTCAGAAAACAAGTCAAGAAAAAAATATAAAGTGTAGCATAGTATAGTATAATATAATATATAATGACTAATATTATATATATATTGTGTGTGTCCATTATATATATATATATATATATATATATATATATATATATATATATATATTGTGTGTCCATTATTTATATATATATATATATATATATATGTGTGTGTGTGTGTGTATGTATATGTGTGTGTGTGGGTGTGTGTGTGTGTCTATATATATGTATTATATGTATTTTCACCAACAAAAAAATGGTTTTAAGTCGGTTATTTCTATCTTTTGTGATAGGACTTTTTTTTTAATCTTTTGTTATTTCTATCTTTTGTGATAGGATAGCAGGAGAAGTCACACACTGAGACAGACTAAATCCAGAAGAACTGTGGCAACGTCTCCAAGATGCTTCAAGAAACCTACCTGCAAAGCTACAGTAAAGTTAAAAGTTTTAGGCAATTGTGTAAAAATGCTGTAAAATGAGGATGCTTTCAGAAATAATGCCAAAAAATAGATTTTATTTATCAATTAACTTCTATTAACTAAATCAAATCAACATTTGGTATGACCACATTTTGAGTTTAAAACAGCTTTTGTCTGAGGTACACTTGCACATAGTTTTTCAGGTAGCTTTGCAGGGAGGTTTTTTCTTCAAGCGTCTTGGAGACGTTGCCACTGTTCTTCTGGATTTAGTCTGTCTCAGTTTGTTCTGTTTCTTTATGTCATTCCAGACAGATTGGATGATGATCAGATCAGATCTCTGTGTGGAGCACTGGCTGTTGTCAGACTCCTTGTGCAAACAAAAATCTCACTGGATTATTACAATTAATGACAAAAATAATGTTTGGAAATGAAAACTGATATTTCCTACTGCACACTACAGCAAAAGATAGAAATAACTGACTTAAAACCATTTTTTGTTGGTGAAAATACTAGCGGCCTAAGACTTTTGCACAGTACTGTATATATATATATATATATATATATATGTATATAAGAAATAAACAAAAAAAAAACCAGGATTACAAAAAAAAAAAAAAAAAAAAAAAAAAAAAAACTCTTTGGTTAATGGTCCAAAATTTTTGTTTATTCAACATATAATTTCATGTGAAATGTGACTTGGATATGTTTCTGGGAGATCTACTGATTTGGGAGTAAATTAACCTTTTGGGTAGCAGCCAAGCCTATTTAAAAAAAAAAGAAAAGAAAAAGAAGCAAAATAATCTATATAATATCAGACAACATTTCAATATTTAATGTTAAAAAAGTTCAAGTTTCAACTAGATCAACATAAATAAAAACTAAGACTTAGGATTTAGATTTAGATTTAGATTTAGATTTAGATTTAGGATGCATTTGGATAGAATCATGGATGCGTTAAAATCAGGAGACTACAGAAACTGAGGGTAACACAAAGTCCAATTCAGCTGCGCCACACCAACATTGATCCAAGAACACTTGGACATGTGTCTCAAGTCTTGGGACAGGCCATGACCAGGGATTTTCTTTTAAACTAAGTGGGTGGTGTGACATCCACACAAAAAGCGCATCAGATCAGATTAAGGAAGGGTACCAACAGAGATTCATTTGTGGCCTGGCCTGTCGAGCCGCTTCACATTGAAGCATAACTTCAGCAGGAACTGAGAGGGTTTTTTTCTGTATTTATACACACTCTGGGTTCCAAAACCCGGCACAAATTGGGATACCGCAACTGTTTTCTGATGGAACTCCTGGAGCTTTTCCAAAAGTGAAATCTCAGACTGGATCCGGTTTGGCTCTGTTCATTTGGACGGAGTCCTAAAAGACGAGCCTGCGGGTGGTAAACAAAGCCATGCTGCCGCAAACACATTGATCGAGACGGTCATCGTACAGCACACAAGCATTACTTTACAGAATATTAGGACCGTTAAGAATAGATAGGACCCTACTCTCATCACAGTTATCTGCCATTGACTTTCAAAGTATTTTTTTTTCCATACTATGGAAGTCAGTGGCTACCGTCAACTGTTTGGTTACCAACATTCTTCAAAATATAATCTTTTTGTGCTTAACAGAAGAAAGAAACTCATACAAGTTTGGAACAACTTGAGGATGAGAAAATTATGACAGAATTTTCATTTTTGGGTGAATATTACGTTTAAAAATATCCTGTGTGAACCTTCATTTGAGGGCTTTTCTCAGCATTAATACATGCAATTAAATGCAGTTAGCTGAATTAATTAATCAGCATATCATATTAATTTGATTACTAACAACATGATTTGATTTGGTAATGAAGTGGTAATTACAGCTTGAGCATTGAAGTTGGCCATAGTTGTAACTCAATCCAAGGATTTAGACTACTTTTCTATGAGGTGGAACCTTATGAACTACCTGGATAATTCCTATAGGAACAGGTTATTATACATGAGTTTTGATGATGTTTTCTTATGGAAAATGTATTTTTAGAGCACTTGCTCATCTGTAATATGTCCCAGAGACATTTCCTGTCAGATGTTAAACAGACATTTAGAAGATGTTATTTTTTATGATTTAGAATGCATGTAAAACTGCTATTTAAAAGATGTTTATACACAGCAGATGTTTCTCAAATTAAGTGCTCTTTAAAAGATGTCTTGGAGATGTAAATGTGCTGTCTGAGCAACAATCAAATCAGTTCTCAACAAAGTCCTGTCCAACATTTTTTTCTCATTTGAGAAGACGTTTCACTAGGATATACATAAAAATATGGAAGACTTATTGCACTTTCCATTTTATGGCAACTTTAAACGTAAAAAAATATCCCTTATTGTGCATGATTTTATCAGCGAAACAAATAAATCATTTTTTTTTTTAGATTTTTAAAAGCTAATCACTTGTCACACAGAATTTTTTAAATTTATTTGAAATGTATTTCATTACAATTTATTTATTATTTTATATTTACTTTAATCCATAAAGACCCCACTTTTTCTCATTCAGGAAGCAGTCTCCCTTTGATATACGCCAAAACAGAGAAAATGATTGCAATTTGTTCTGTGCTGAAAAAAAAAAAAAAAAAAAAAATCACTTTAATTTCTGATGGACAAAATCAAGCCCTGTCCTACTTTTTTTTTTTTTTTCTCATTTGAGAAGCAGTTTCATTTGGATATATGCTACAATATAGAATAAAAGTCATGCTGATTTTGAACACAAAAAAAAAAAAAACCCTAGTTGTACACAACTCATCAAAACAACTAAAAAAAAATTACGTTCTGCCTCTACAATGATTAAGTTATTTTTAAAACCTTCATTTCCAATCACTTGTCACACAGAAACCACTTTTCACAATCCAATCAATATTTTATGTATTCATTTATTCATTTTACATTTACTTCAATATTTTTTTTTCTCATTAAATATCATGTTTTGTTCTGAAATGCATCACATGCCAGAAGTCAAATGGCTTTTTCATCTTGAATAAACAAGAATATTTATTTCACTCATAGTCCAATAAAAGCTGTACTCTTTGGCAGTAGAAACCCATTGAAAACCAGCCATTGAGTGTATATATCAAAGGTTTTAAAAATACAACTGTTTCTTTAAATAACGCACACAGTGGAAGTGTAAAAAGCGTTGGTTTAAAGAACATTAGAAGTGTGACGGTTGAGTTCCTGTCTACGAAGGCAGAGCGCCAGAACAGAGGAGAACAGTAGAAGACTGTGTGAGAACCGACAAAGAGCTGAACGAGGGAACGGACGGCGCTGTAAAATAAACGAGAGCAGCAGACCCGACTATTACTACTCTTACACAGCAGCAGCTGCGGAGAGTCAGTGTCAAACTCTCCAACATGTGTGCAAACACATACACGGGGTCAGTCTATAGAGATTGTGTTACTCTGCGTGTAATATTTGTGAGTGCTAGGTAACAAAAAGTGTGGAAAAGAATCAGAAAGACAGCAAGACAGAGCGAGAGACTTGCTCTGTTGGCTTTTGAGTGATGAATCTTTTATTTATGGAGTCGTGGAACCGTTGACACCTTGCAGGCAAATGAAAAGAAGCCATACCATAAGGAACTGAAATGGTGTGTGTGTGTGTGTAAGTGTGAGGAAGGAAAAATGAAGGATGAGGGGGTGGAGGAGAAATATGATCAGGTTTGATATAGTGAGAGACGAGAAAGACAGAAAAAGAGAGGTATCGGAACTCCCTCTGGAGAAAAATAAGACATTATATACACTGCTGTGTGTGTATGTGTGTGTGTGTGTGTGTTGTGGTCGGGCTCGCGGCCGGCAGCATTCCAGCCCGAAGCTGCTCTGAGTTCTGTGTTATTACTGATGTAAATTTAGAAACATAATTATGAGCTTTATTCAACGAACACAAGCACTGAGACCTGAGACTGTTGGTTCTGCTCGTCCACGTTTGTGTTGCTAGATTTTACTAGTTTTAATGAGATGTTTATATTTTCAGATGAAATGTAAATTTAAATGATGTTTGCCCAAGCAGAATGGTTGATGGGTGGCTGTTTAGTGGCCAAAATCAAGACTTCACTCTATATATTGCTCTATATATTTCTATATTTTGCTCAAGTCAGGGTTATCATTAACGAAAACTAAAACAATAAAAAAATTACTTAAAATAAACATTAATAAATTAATAAGCAGTAAAGACGTTATATTTTTTTATTTTAAGTACTAAATTAACTAAAATTGAAAACTAAAACTTGAAACTATAGACATATACAGAAAAAAAAGGTAATAAAAATGACAAAAACAACAAAATCACTTTTAAACTTTAAAATTAAAATGAAAACTATTTTACAAAAAAATATATTTAAAAATTCACATTATTAAGAAAAAACATGAAATAGTATAAAATAGTACATCAATGATACTAAAATACTCTAGTACCTCCTTTAATGCAAATACACAAGATTTTAATGCAGTACCCTAGTACTTTGATATACTATGATACTGAATGATTACCATTTTTGAATACCATAGTAAGCCTATTTACATCATGATTTTGGATCAAGTTTTGATTGCTCAATGATTCAGTTAACTTCTATAAAGGAGTTATATTGGAAGAAATAAACAATTCTTGCAAAAGCTGTTCAGAGGCAACATAAATACAATCCAATAATTGCCCTTAACAACATATTAAACAATAATACTAAAACAAAAATGTGCTAAACAGATTTCATCCATTTATATTATTATTATTATTATAAAATAAAATGATACAATGCATAATGACTCACAGTAAGCTTAGATGTAAGCTGTTTGTGATTGATTCACTAAAAAATGACTCCTAAGAGTCTTTTGTTTATGATTAGTTGGCTGTATGTGAATGAATCACTAATATGAACAGAGTCATTAGAGACTTTCGTTTGGGAATCAGACAACACTGGTTGAACAGTGTTGTTCATTCACTAAGTAGAACCAATTAATAGGAGTCATTAGTCGGGGTATCGGACTATACTGGTTGTGCTGTATGCATTTGATTCATCAAAAACTACCAGTTCATAAAAGTCATTCGTTCGGGATTTGAACTACACTGGTTATGCTGTATGTTGTTTGTTCAATAAAAAGAATCGGTTCATAACAGTCATTTATTCGGGAGTCAAACTGTCACACATGGATGACTGAACGTCTTCTATAAATCAAATTATATTCTTGCATAATACTGTAATATTACTATGGCAAAAGCCTTAAAATATGGTTTGGTACCATTTGGTACTTTGTTGTTAGTCTTCTTCTGCTATACTGTGAGAGCCACATTTCTGAAATATCAAAGGAACATCCTAACGAGAGGTGCGCGTGTGTGTGTGTGTGTGTGTGTGTGTGTGTGTGTGCGCGGTGGCAGACTGTCTCATGTAGTCTGATGTGAGAATGTCGAATGTCAGGCGAACACAGAAAGCCAATCCAATCTACAAAACGTGAGCACACACACACACACACACACACACACACCTGACAGGTCAAGTGCTCTCTAACCTAATTAGCAATAAATCTTTAGCGGTGACAGTCTGAAATGGCAGAGGCATCTTAAATCACGACACACGCTTATCTCAGCCATCCTGACACTCAAACACACATACACAAACACACACTCAAGGCGTTGCGCTGTTATCAGCCACCGGCTCATAGTCCCCATGCAGGAAATATGATCTTCACAGCACAATAATAATGATTATTAAACATTTAATAACGCCTCATAACTCTCTCTCCACTGTCTGCTTCTCAGTTGATTTCCCTCCTCTCTCTCTGTCATGCAAAGAGTATTGTGTGAAATATGCAATAAAAATGACAAAATAAATAAAATACTAGTTTGAAATCGCAAAAATATTAGTCTGAAAGTCTAAAGATACATAAAACATTAATAAACAAACAAACAAACAAACAAACAAACAAACCTTACCCCATAAAATAAAATAAAATAAAATAAAATAAAATAAAATAAAATAAAATAAAATAAAATAAAGTAAAGTAAAGTAAAGTAAAGTAAAGTAAAGTAAAGTAAAATAAACCTAAGGGTGATATTTTGGGGAAATTATACAGGTGACTTATTGACAGTTGCATATATTATGGGTATACATCAGACCAGTGACTCAAAACATACACACACACATGCTGCTCAAACTCTCCAGCGGCTCAAACTTCAGTGACCAGTCATGTTAAGCATCTGGCTGTCAATAGCAACTGCATCTCAATGACCCCAAGACCATTCAAATGCTAATATGTGAACACACACACACACACACACACACACACACACACACACACACACAGAGTGCTTTTTACCACATACACAACACCACACTCTTCGGCCATCTTCAGTTACTCTCAGTCACACAAACACAATCACGATACAAACACACATACATCTACATAAATACAGCCCGAAAGCCACATTCAATCCCACGGGAGCTCTTCACACAGATTGCTTGCGCTCTCCAACCCAAAAAACACACCATCAGAAGGCCTGATCTGCACTGATAAATTGCTTTTTGACTCTGAGGAGATAAAGATGTACAGATAGAGGGAGAGAAAGCACAGTAACTCACAGTAATTCACTTCTCTGCAGCCCACAAACACGCATCCCGCATGCTAATAGCGCTTATGATGCTAAGTGATGATGCTAATATTAGATAGCTAAGTAAATGTGTCTGACACCACATCACAGCATGTAATTCTCACTGTCTGAAATCCTCAAAATCAACCAGATATGCGGCTTACAAAAACTTTTTATGTGCCAAGCAGAAATTTGAGAGACATGAAAGCTAACTGAATGCTTTTTAACGTCACCTTACCCCTAGCTGCAAATTTACAGACTTCTAACAACGTGCTCTAGGGAACCGACTAAAACATTTTGCTTGCAAACAAGTAAACAGCATCGCTCATACATCTGAATAAATACAGGTGATGGAAAAGACGCTGTTAGCATTGACCTATGCTGTCAAACGCTAAAGGAGAAGCGTACCTGCTTAACTTTGTATTTGAAAGCAGTTTTAAATACATTTGAGCAAATAAGAATGGTTATTTACAATAAAAAGGCAGTTATGTGTGATTATGAGACCCTATGTATGGCTGTATAAATATCTGAGGTGTGTTTAGCTACAACAGATGCTGTGGTTTATGTTAGTTAATATGTTTTTAGATTCTTAAGTGTTTTTATATATACTTAAGAATCTATAGGCCCACAATAGATTCTTATGTAAGTGTGTATACGTATATATGCAAGTATTACAAAAGGTTCAAATGTTAATTGATACTCAAGAAGGAAACACAATGCATTAAAAGGGATGAAAACTTTTGAATTTGAAGATAAGGGTAAATTGTACATATATTGTGTTTCTGGGAAACAATGCAAGTATATTATGTACCTTCTGAAGAGAAGTACTAAATGAAAAAAAAAAAGATAATCAAAATAAGAAAAATGTACACAAACATTCAAAAATTTTCACCCCCCTTGGCTTTTAATGCATTGTGTTTCCTTCTGTACTATCAGCGAATGTTTAAACCTTTTATAATGCTGGAAAACCAAAGAATTTGCAGAACCTCAAGGCTTTTTTCTGAAGAACGGTGGGCAGATTAACTGTTCGGGACAAACAAGAGACTCATGAAGAACCATAATGAAACAAACAAACAAACAAAAAACAGCTGTGGATCCATATATGTAACGACAGCATTAATAATAATAAAGCATATAACTACTGAATGGGTTATTTGTATAAATTCAGGTATTATTTTGTCTTTTTGGACTATATGTGAACATCTTTTAAGTAAATTATCTTATTTAGGCCAGTACTAAATAAGAAATAACATGCTGTATGTATGCACGTAGAGTAAGTCAATAGATTCTTCTCAGCAATCTCCATCTCCTGTGTAGTGTGAGAGAATATTGTGCTCTGCAGATATACACTGATATGAGGTGAAATTCAGGTCTACAGCATCACATTGGCCTCTTGGGAGGTCTGTGGTAGCTGAATTTATGTAACTACCCGTATGGTTGTGGTTCGATGCGGCACACAAACGTCCGAATGTTTTCACCATACAACGAGCTCATCCGTTATTCTTTCTCACCCCTCAAGGCAGAGAGAAGAAATTCTGCGTCCTCTTGCCCAGTTCGGCTCATTAAAAATGGATCAATTGATTCCCAAGGCTGTCAAGTTGCCCAAACATACGCGACGCCCGCTGGGGGTGGAGCAAACCGGGCTCAAGATTTCAATATGAGCACATATAAAAAAATGCATAATAATGTAGAACCCTATATAAGAGCATAGTGAAAACCATAATTTTACTCTACTGGAGATTGTGACGTAATTGTGGTTTCCATGGTAATTGCGCCTAGGGATTCTTGAATATTTAATTAAAAAAAAAGCTTTGGGGTGGTTCTTTTTGGTTTTAGCTGATTTGCATTTTTGTGAATAATGCATGATGGGAAATCAATGCTCTCTCTTTGAAGCCAAGACGGAAAACAGCACACACACAGGTTCGTATTTGTGGATTGATCACACTGCATTATGCTCTCGGGATGCTGATTTGTTAGGACAGGCAGCAGCTGCTTTTAAAACTGCTCTTCACCTACATGGGGAAGCACATATGTGGGTAATCAATAGCAAAAAGCATACTTATATGTATTATTTTGGAGGCTGTAATGTCACTTTTTTAAAGCGGCTAAGCTGCTCAAACATCAAAGTTCCAGTACACTGCAAAAGTATGATCATTAAGGCATGGCAATTTATGCTTTTACATTACTTTAACTCAAAACAAGTTGATCAATTTAAACTTTTTTTATAAGTTATATGAAACTCAAGTCGGTTTGTGCAAAAATGAGTTGATTTTACTTCATTTAAGGCAGCAACTGAACTTCAAGTTTAAAAATAAATAAAATAATAAAATAAAAATGATTTTTTTTATAAATATATATATAGATAAAAATAATAATAAAATTAAATAAATATAAAACAAAAAAAGAAAAAAAGAAAAAAAAAGAAAAGAAAAAAAAAGCATATTCCTCAAATCATGAAACAGCAGGAATATTTTTAGTGTAACAGTCAAATTACCAAACAAAAACCAAATTAATAAGATCAAATTCTCTGGGTAGTTGACATATATATTAAGATTTTAGCTTAAAATGTATATGAATGGAAAGTGTATGTTTTAGTTCGTTCATTCATTCATTCCAGCTTCATGATGTTTCTGCCTTTTTAAAAATAAAAATATTCAACAAAATTAGCAGCATAAATATGAACAAAAATAAGATTACAACAAAAATAAGATTATAAAAGCTAAATTAAATTTAAATTCAACTAACAGCCAGTCATGTGTCAATCATGTACATCACTGTATCACTTATTGGCCACCCGCTGTAAAGTTCTGCTCAGCCAATCAACATAAAGAGAATCTGGGCCAAAAATACATTGACTGAAAGCCCAATTTCCAATGATGCTCACAATAAGATGATTTTTCCCATGCAAATATCACTAATCATGCTCTCAGAGATACACAGGGTACATTATAAGAGCCTATTTACCAATTATCATCAGTGTTTCCTCCATCAAAATCAATAGTACAGTTATCTGCCATAGACTCCCACTGAAGCATAACATCACTGAGAATCTATAGGCTCTGCATCTGCTCCAACTCCTATTGACATATTCATGCAGACTGAGGCATATTGTGTTAACTGAGCAATGTGATGATGCTGTGATATTTCACACTTTCATTTGTTAAAATATGGAAACGCATGTAAGTAATATGATACATATAGATTATACTGAAATGGATGCACATAATTGTCGTTTATTAAAATGTGAGGCCGTGCAGTCCTAGAGCAATCTCCACTGCCTACATGTTCACATATGCTGAGAACCAGGGAGCACACACACACAAAGCACACATAAATAGTCTCTGAAAGGCCCTTTCCACAATGCTGAATTGGCGTAACAGTAGCGCCAGGAATTCATTTTCCTGTTTCAACCTGAGCAAGTAATCAAACTCACTTGCACACACACTTGCACGTACACCCACACACAGCTGTTTCTGAGGTGGTAATTACATGGGCACATCTGGAGTGGAACTTAGCAGTTGCAGAAAAATGCCTGCAGATATGTGCCAGGTCCAGGTAGAGCTCTTAATGTGTGTGTTTCTGAGTGTGTAGTTCAAGATGGTGTGATACTCCGGTGGTAGAATCCTGGTCGTGTGCCCATCTGATATTGAATGCGGAAAATTCATTTCAGACAAATGCAAATCTACAACCAAAAAACGCGATGAGAAATAAACATACTCGCATTTGCACAAACACATAAATGTTCATAAATCCAAAGTCCATTCTTCTCCTGAAAACTGGAACGAGTGCTGGTTTTCCTATCCTTATAGGGAGAGAGAAAATAAACCGCATGGTATTCTGATATATACCATGATACATAATGATTACCATATTCACATGCAGTACAATGCTATTTACACAGTACTCCAAGTACTTTAAAGAATATCTTGGTATTCTATGGTACATGCCAAAAAAACATGGAATTACCATTCTATGCTTACAGAAAACATGGAAAATCTTAAAAAAAAACAAAAAAAAAATTCTAAAAAAATATTTTTACTTACCGCAGACATATAAAAATATGCTTAATTAATAAATTACTTAAATATAATATTAAGATAATATTAAGATAATATAATATTAATAACAATAAATATTAATAAGTATTATTAATAATAATACATTGCTTAAATATTTTTTACACTTTTTTACAAAATAACAAATATAAATGTAAATTAGAATTATAAATTTTATAACTTTTTACATTTAATAATAACTAATAAATCAAATTAATCACATAAATCAATAATTAAAAAATTCCCCCAAATTTATAACTACACTATGGACACGTTTTTTTTTTTTTAATTAATTTTTAATCAAATTAATTACATTAACCAAATAAATCAATAATTACTGAAAAAATGAAGATTAATTGCCCCAAATTTGTAACTGCACTTATGTGGACATGTAAAAACATGCTTAAATAAGTAATAAATAAATAACTAAATAAATATTATTTTATTTATTTATTATTTTATTATTTAAAAACTGTGCATGTTTTTACACATATACATGTAAAATATAAATGTAAAAAAAAAATAATTTAAGTTTATGTTTATGTGTCGGGGGATAATTAAATGCATTAACTTTTTTACTTTTTTATTTTTTCATAAAGACTAAATGAACATGTCAAATTCCCTCAGGTCTGTGCTTGGTCTTGTTTGATGTGACTCTATCCCAGTAAATGTGTGTGTGTGTGTGTGTGTGTGTGTGGACGTTTAAGTTGGCACAGAGGGTTACCTGGCATTCAGTGCCAGTAGGCACATATGGGCCTATTTACACACGGAGGCTTACTCAACACCGCTGCCTCGAAAGACGAGAAGAGAACGCAAGGAAAAAAACGACAAAAGGCATTTCCCCAAACCATTATCCACTTTGAGCAGAGGAGTGCGCTGAGACGAGCGCTATGCTAATCTCTCTACTGCACACTTGGCAATACACACACAGATCCATCACACACGGAGAGCTGACATTCACACACACACATCCCACACTGAATACAAGCAAACACCTACACCGTCTATTCAGCAGGATACACGCTAGCCCACGCAAACATCTGTCCTATATGGACACACACACAAACGTATACCCACAGGCCCACACACGACACAAAATTAGCATTTAGCTACACCTGCCAATGGCAGATGAATTGAGAAAATGTACCATTAATAAGCACTTTCCTGGCCATGAATATGTATTCTGCTTTATTTCCTTAAAATATAAATATATATTGTTCCTATGACAACAGAATTATTTAGTTGTTTTCCAATGTACATTAGTGACAAACAGCAGGTCATTGTGTCTCTCGATGGATCTCAACTCTATAAACATTGAAAGCCATCGTGATTTTCCTTGTATTTTCATTGTTAGGTCCAATACAACACGTGTCTTACAACAGCAAATGAAACTGCTTCCTAACTAAACGTTGTTGCTAAAGCTAATGTTTCCAATGAGAAGTAATTTATATGTCCACACTATCCCCCACCCCTTGAGGCTGCGTTTATAATTAATTTGTCTAATTTGATGATTTATTTTCAGCCCAGTTTAACACATTTTACCATATTTAAAACGACTCTAGAGAATTCCGCCCATTTTCCCTCCAAAAACGAGTGCGGAAGTAAACCTCCTTCTGGGCCAAAACCCAAAGCTAATTGCTAATTTCTTCAAGGCCCAGTGACCAATCACAAACTTTATAATGTTAATGTGAGATGAAGAGGCACAATTTTATATCATACAAGTTAAATGAAGTCAGTTAATGCACATTTGAAATGAATACTAAGGAAAAAGCACTATCAAGATGTCAGCTCTAGATTGAGTGCACAACGGTAACAGGCTGGTGCAGCCTGTGTGTGTGTGTGTGTGTGTGTGTGGAGTTGTCAATAAGACCCTTGCACTATGTCACCAGCATAACAAGACCAGAATGCCCTTGGGGGATGGCCGCACAGCGGGATCATGGGTAATGCAGCCTCACTCTGTGGAGTCTGCTATCATACTGGAACACATTGGCACTCAGAAAATAAGCATCTCTCACAGCATATAACGTAAAAATACCTATGTACACTGCGTTCAAAATTATAATGCAAGTGACGTATCAATAGGATTTTGGTACAATAAAGAGTCAGATTTTTGTTTGTGTGGTTTTTCACATCTTTTTAGATAACTGGTATCGATCTCAGACAGGTTTGTTCAATAGTTTGCCAGTTCTTCTTAGGTAAATGGAAACCCTACTTAAAGAGGTTGTTCCACAAGTAAGTCACAGAAGAATTTCTCAAGAAATATGGTGAGTAAAAAAGATCTTTCTGAAGATGAAAAGAATGAAACAATGCAATGTCTTGCAAAAGGCATCAACACAAACAATATTTTGCGAAAAGCAAATGGAAATTATTTAACTGTCAAAATATTTGTGAGTGACTTAGAGCACAGAAGATCTTGGTCAGATAAAGATTTATTAAGGAAAGTTTTTGTCAAACAAATGAACTGTATTGTAATAGCAGCTGTAAAAAAGCCACTGCTGAGCAGCAAACAGGTGTTTGAAGCTACTGGAGTCTCAAGATCCTCTTCATGCAGACTGGCAGTTGTGTGTAAAGCTGCGTTTCAGTCACTGCTAACCAAACCTCACAAAGAGAAACTTGCACGGTGGCTGTAGAAACACATGAAGACTTGTTTTTAAATAGTTTTATTCACTTATGAATGCTGCAGTACAATGGATGGTCCAGATAAATGGATTTCTGATAGCTGATGAATGGCCATCCTATTCCAATGAGACTGCAACATCAGCAAAGAGGCAGTGGGTGATGGTTTGGGTTGGAATATTGGGAAGTGAGATGTAAGGGCATTTTAGGGTGTAAAAATGACTTCTGCAAGATATGTGGAGTTCATAACTGACCATTTTCTGCTGCGGTATAAAATGAAGAATAGTGCTCTCGGAAATAAAAGGATTTTCATGCAGGACAACACACTATGCCATGCTGCATAAATACCATGGTGCTAAACAGTTTGAAAATGTATTTCTACAGCCACCGTGCAGGTTTCTCTTTGTGAGGTTTGGTTAGCAGTGACTGAAATGCAGCTTTACACACAACTGCCAGTCTGCATGGAGAGGATCTTGAGACTCCAGTAGCTTCAAACACCTGTTTGCTGCTCAGCAGTGGCTTTTTTTACATCTGGTATTACAATACAGTTCATTTGTTTGACAGAAACTTTCCTTAATAAATCTTTATCTGACCAAGATCTTTTGTGCTCTAAGTCACTCACAAATCTTTTGACAGTTCAATAATTTCTATTTGCTTTTCGCGAAATATTGTTTGTTTTGATGCCTTTTGCAAGACATTGCATTGTTTCATACTTTTCATCTTCAGAAAGATCTTTCTTCCTCACCATATTTCATGAGAACTGTGACTTGCTTAATAATGTGGAACAACCTCTTTAAGTAGGGTTTCCATTTACCTAAGAAGAACTGGCAAACTATTGAACAAACCTGTCTGAGATTGATACCAGTTAACTAAAAAGATGTGAAAAACAACA